>CATKUM010000044.1:3600000-4200000 GCA_949786405.1 Onychomys arenicola | reverse complement strand
CGGACCATATGTAGTTCAACTCTGCTTATGAAACTGATACAAACCACAACACTTCTTACACAAATGCTCTTTAGTTAATAGTGAGAATCGCGTTGGGTTAGTGGACTTCGAAACATCATTTGAGCCAAAAATTCACTGGGTTAACAAGAAATGAAGGCTTGCATGTAGGAAGACACAGATCCTGGGGTGTAACTCCGTTTCTGAATGGTAATTAAGGCCAGAATTCTCATCCCTGAAACACACTCTGTTTTAACGCAAGAAGCAAGCTCTTATGTCCAGAGTCTCCAATACAGCAAGAACCATGAGCATGCCCTGAAAAAAAGAACTGTGTTTCCTACTCATACGGACCATATGTAGTTCAACTCTGCTTATGAAACTGATACAAACCACAGCTCCTCTTACATAAATCCTCTTTACTTTATAGTGAGAATAGCATTGGGTTCGTGAACTGCGAAAAATCATTTCAGCCCAAAATTCACTGGGTTTACCAGAAATGAACTCTTGCTTGTTGGAAGACACAGATCCTGGGGTTTAACTCCGTATCTGAAGGCAAATTCAGACCAGAGTCCTCATCCTTGAAACACACTCTGTTTTAACGCAAGTACCAAGCTCTTCTTTCCAGATTCAAAAATACAGCAAGAACCAAGAGCATGCCTTGAAAAAAAAAACTGTGTTTCCTATTCCTACAGACCATATGTAGTTCAAATCTGCTTATGAAACTGTTACAAACAACAGCTCCTCTTACATAAATGCTCTTTAGTTAATAGTGATAATCGCGTTGGGTTCTAGAACTGTGTAAAGTCATTTGAGCCGAACATTCACTTGGTTTACCAGAAATGATCTCCTGCTGGTAGGAAGACACAGATCCTGATGTTTAACTCCGTTAATGAAGGGAAATTCAGACTAGAGTTTGCTTCCATAAAACACAGCCTGTTTTAATGCAAGAAGCAAGCTCTTCTTTCCAGAGTCTCCAATACAGCAAGAACCATGAGCATGCCCTGAAAAAAAGAACTGTGTTTCCTATTCATACGGACCATATGTAGTTCAACACTGCTTATGAAACTGATACAAACCACAGCACTTATTACACAAATGCTCTTTAGTTAATAGTGAGAATCGCGTTGGGTTCGTGGACTGCGAAAAATCATTTGAGCCAAAAATTCACTGGGTTAACAAGAAATGAAGGCTTGCTTGTAGGAAGACACTGATACTGGGGTTTAACTCCGTTTCTGAATGGTAATTCAGACCAGAATTCTCATCCCTGAAACACACTCTGTTTTAACGCAAGAAGCAAGCTCTACTTTCCTGAGTCAAAAATACAGCAAGAACCATGAGCATGCCCTGAAAAAAAGAAGTGTGTTTCCTACGTATATGGACCATATGTAGTTCAACTCTGCTTATGAAATGATACAGACCACAGCTCCTCTTACATAAATGCTCTTTAGATAATAGTGATAATCGCGCTGGGTTCTACAACTGTGTAAAATCTTTTGAGCCGAACATTCACTTGGTTTACCAGAAATTAACGTTTGCTGGTAGGAAGACACAGATCCTGGGGTTTAACTCCGTTCATGAAGGGAAATTCAGACCAGAGTTTGCTTCCATGAAACACAGCCTGTTTTAATGCAAGAAGCAAGCTCTTCTTTCTAGAATCTCCAATACAGCAAGAACCATGAGCATGCCATGCAAAAAAGAACTGTGTTTCCTACTCATACGGACCATATGTAGTTCAACTCTGCTTAAGAAACTGATACAAACCACAGCTCCTCTTACATAAATCCTTTTTAGTTAATAGTGAGAATAGCGTTGGATTCTAGAACTGTGTAAAATCATTTGAGCTGAAAATTCACTTGATTACCAGAAATGAACTCTTGCTGGTAGGAAGACACAGATCCTGGGGTTTAACTCCGTTCATGAAGGGAAATTCAGACCAGAGTTTGCTTCCATGAAACACAGCCTGTTTTAATGCAAGAAGCAAGCTCTTCTTTCCAGAGTCTCCAATATAGCAAGAACCATGAGCATGCCATGAAAAAAAGAACTGTGTTTCCTACTCATACGGACCATATGTAGTTCAACTCTGCTTATGAAACTGATACAAACCACAGGTCCTCTTACATAAATCCTCTTTAGTTAATAGTGAGAATAGCGTTGGATTCTAGAACTGTGTAAAATCATTTGAGCCGAAAATTCACTTGATTACCAGAAAAGAACAATTGCTTGTAGGAAGACACAGAACATGGGTTTAACTCCATTTATGAAGGGAAAATCAGACCAGAGTTCCCATCCATGAAACACACTCTGTTTTAATGCATGAAGCAAGCTCATCTTTCCATCGTCTCCAATACAGCTAGAACCATGTGCATGCCCAGAAGAAAAGGACTGTGTTCCTACTCATATGGACCATATGTAGTTCAACTCTGCTTATGAAATGATACAGACCACAGCTCCTCTTACATAAATCCTCTTCAGTTAATAGTGAGAATAGCGTTGGGTTCGTGAACTGCGAAAAATCATTTCAGCCCAAAATTCACTGGGTTTACCAGAAATGAACTCTTGCTTGTAGGAAGACACAGATCCTGGGGTTTAACTCCGTTTCTGAAGGCAAATTCAGTCCAGAGTTCTCATCCCTGAAACACACTCTGTTTTAACGCAAGTAGCAAGCTCTTCTTATCAGATTAAAAAATACAGCAAGAACCAAGAGCATGCCCTGAAAAAAAGAACTGTTTCCTACTCATACGGACCATATGTAGTTCAACTCTGCTTATGAAACTGATACAAACCACAGCACTTCTTACACAAATGCTCTTTAGTTAATAGTGAGAATCGCGGTGGGTTCGTGGGCTGCGAAAAATCATTTGAGCCAAAAATTCACTGGGTTAACAAGAAATGAAGGCTTGCATGTAGGAAGACAAGGATCCTGGGGTTTAACTCCGTTTCTGAATGGTAATTAAGACTAGAATTCTCATCCCTGAAACACACTCTGTTTTAACGCAACAAGCAAGCTCTACTTTCCTGAGTGAAAAATACAGCAAGAACCAAGAGCATGCCCTGAAAAAAAGAAGTGTGTTTCCTACTTATATGGACCATATGTAGTTCAACTCTGCTTATGAAACTGATAAAAACCACAGCTCCTCTTACATAAATGCTCTTTAGTTAATAGTGAGAATCACGTTGGGTTCGTGAACTGCGAAAAATCATTTGAGCCCAAAATTCACTGGGATTACCAGAAATGAACTCTTGCTTGTAGGAAGACACTGATCCTGGGGTTTAACTCCGTTTCTGAAGGCAAATTCAGACCAGAGTTCTCATCCCTGAAAAACACTCTGTTTTAAGGCAAGAATCATCCTCTTCTATGCAGCGTCTCCAATACAGTAAGAAAAATGAGCATTCCCAGAAAAAAGAAATGTGTTTCCTACTCATAGAGACCATATGTAGTTAAACTCTGCTCATGAAATGATACAGACCACAGCTCCTCTTACATAAATGCTCTTTAGATAATAGTGATAATCGCGCTGGGTTCTAGAACTGTGTAAAATCATTTGAGCCGAAAATTCACTTGATTACCAGAAAAGAACAATTGCTTGTAGGAAGACACAGAACATGGGTTTAACTCCATTTATGAAGGGAAAATCAGACCAGAGTTCCCATCCATGAAACACACTCTGTTTTAATGCATGAAGCAAGCTCATCTTTCCATCGTCTCCAATACAGCAAGAACCATGTGCATGCCCAGAAGAAAAGGACTGTGTTTCCAACTCATATGGACCATATGTAGTTCAACTCTGCTTATGAAATGATACAGACCACAGCTCCTCTTACATAAATCCTCTTCAGTTAATAGTGAGAATAGCGTTGGGTTCGTGAACTGCGAAAAATTATTTCAGCCCAAAATTCACTGGGTTTACCAGAAATGAACTCTTGCTTGTAGGAAGACACAGATCCTGGGGTTTAACTCCGTTCATGAAGGGAAATTCAGACCAGAGTTTTCTTCCATGAAACACAGCCTGTTTTAATGCAAGAAGCAAGCTCTTCTTTCCAGAGTCTCCAATACAGCAAGAACCATGAGCATGCCCTGAAAAAAAGAACTGTTTTTCCTACTCATACGGACCTTATGTAGATCCACTCTACTTATTAAATGATACAGACCACAGCTCCTCTTACATAAATGCTCTTTAGTTAATAGTGATAATCGTGTTTGGTTCTAGAACTGTGTAAAGTCATTTGAGCCGAACCTTCACTTGGTTTACCAGAAATGATCTCCTGCTGGTAGGAAGACACAGATCCTGGGGTTTAACTCCGTTCATGAAGGGAAATTCAGACCAGAGTTTGCTTCCATGAAACACAGCCTGTTTTAATGCAAGAAGCAAGCTCTTCTTTCCAGAGTCTCCAATACAGCAAGAACCATGAGCATGCCATGAAAAAAAGAACTGTGTTTCCTACTCATACGGACCATATGTAGTTCAACTCTGCTTAAGAAACTGATACAAACCACAGCTCCTCTTACATAAATCCTCTTTAGTTAATAGTGAGAATAGCGTTGGATTCTAGAACTGTGTAAAATCATTTGAGCCGAAAATTCACTTGATTACCAGAAAAGAACAATTGCTTGTAGGAAGACACAGAACATGGGTTTAACTCCATTTATGAAGGGAAAATCAGACCAGAGTTCCCATCCATGAAACACACTCTGTTTTAATGCATGAAGCAAGCTCATCTTTCCATCGTCTCCAATACAGCTAGAACCATGTGCATGCCCAGAAGAAAAGGACTGTGTTCCTACTCATATGGACCATATGTAGTTCAACTCTGCTTATGAAATGATACAGACCACAGCTCCTCTTACATAAATCCTCTTCAGTTAATAGTGAGAATAGCGTTGGGTTCGTGAACTGCGAAAAATCATTTCAGCCCAAAATTCACTGGGTTTACCAGAAATGAACTCTTGCTTGTAGGAAGACACAGATCCTGGGGTTTAACTCCGTTTCTGAAGGCAAATTCAGTCCAGAGTTCTCATCCCTGAAACACACTCTGTTTTAACGCAAGTAGCAAGCTCTTCTTATCAGATTAAAAAATACAGCAAGAACCAAGAGCATGCCCTGAAAAAAAGAACTGTTTCCTACTCATACGGACCATATGTAGTTCAACTCTGCTTATGAAACTGATACAAACCACAGCACTTCTTACACAAATGCTCTTTAGTTAATAGTGAGAATCGCGGTGGGTTCGTGGGCTGCGAAAAATCATTTGAGCCAAAAATTCACTGGGTTAACAAGAAATGAAGGCTTGCATGTAGGAAGACAAGGATCCTGGGGTTTAACTCCGTTTCTGAATGGTAATTCAGACCAGAATTCTCATCCCTGAAACACACTCTGTTTTAACGCAAGAAGCAAGCTCTACTTTCCTGAGTCAAAAATACAGCAAGAACCATGAGCATGCCCTGAAAAAAAGAAGTGTGTTTCCTACGTATATGGACCATATGTAGTTCAACTCTGCTTATGAAATGATACAGACCACAGCTCCTCTTACATAAATGCTCTTTAGATAATAGTGATAATCGCGCTGGGTTCTACAACTGTGTAAAATCTTTTGAGCCGAACATTCACTTGGTTTACCAGAAATTAACGTTTGCTGGTAGGAAGACACAGATCCTGGGGTTTAACTCCGTTCATGAAGGGAAATTCAGACCAGAGTTTGCTTCCATGAAACACAGCCTGTTTTAATGCAAGAAGCAAGCTCTTCTTTCTAGAATCTCCAATACAGCAAGAACCATGAGCATGCCATGCAAAAAAGAACTGTGTTTCCTACTCATACGGACCATATGTAGTTCAACTCTGCTTAAGAAACTGATACAAACCACAGCTCCTCTTACATAAATCCTTTTTAGTTAATAGTGAGAATAGCGTTGGATTCTAGAACTGTGTAAAATCATTTGAGCTGAAAATTCACTTGATTACCAGAAATGAACTCTTGCTGGTAGGAAGACACAGATCCTGGGGTTTAACTCCGTTCATGAAGGGAAATTCAGACCAGAGTTTGCTTCCATGAAACACAGCCTGTTTTAATGCAAGAAGCAAGCTCTTCTTTCCAGAGTCTCCAATATAGCAAGAACCATGAGCATGCCATGAAAAAAAGAACTGTGTTTCCTACTCATACGGACCATATGTAGTTCAACTCTGCTTATGAAACTGATACAAACCACAGGTCCTCTTACATAAATCCTCTTTAGTTAATAGTGAGAATAGCGTTGGATTCTAGAACTGTGTAAAATCATTTGAGCCGAAAATTCACTTGATTACCAGAAAAGAACAATTGCTTGTAGGAAGACACAGAACATGGGTTTAACTCCATTTATGAAGGGAAAATCAGACCAGAGTTCCCATCCATGAAACACACTCTGTTTTAATGCATGAAGCAAGCTCATCTTTCCATCGTCTCCAATACAGCTAGAACCATGTGCATGCCCAGAAGAAAAGGACTGTGTTCCTACTCATATGGACCATATGTAGTTCAACTCTGCTTATGAAATGATACAGACCACAGCTCCTCTTACATAAATCCTCTTCAGTTAATAGTGAGAATAGCGTTGGGTTCGTGAACTGCGAAAAATCATTTCAGCCCAAAATTCACTGGGTTTACCAGAAATGAACTCTTGCTTGTAGGAAGACACAGATCCTGGGGTTTAACTCCGTTTCTGAAGGCAAATTCAGTCCAGAGTTCTCATCCCTGAAACACACTCTGTTTTAACGCAAGTAGCAAGCTCTTCTTATCAGATTAAAAAATACAGCAAGAACCAAGAGCATGCCCTGAAAAAAAGAACTGTTTCCTACTCATACGGACCATATGTAGTTCAACTCTGCTTATGAAACTGATACAAACCACAGCACTTCTTACACAAATGCTCTTTAGTTAATAGTGAGAATCGCGGTGGGTTCGTGGGCTGCGAAAAATCATTTGAGCCAAAAATTCACTGGGTTAACAAGAAATGAAGGCTTGCATGTAGGAAGACAAGGATCCTGGGGTTTAACTCCGTTTCTGAATGGTAATTAAGACTAGAATTCTCATCCCTGAAACACACTCTGTTTTAACGCAACAAGCAAGCTCTACTTTCCTGAGTGAAAAATACAGCAAGAACCAAGAGCATGCCCTGAAAAAAAGAAGTGTGTTTCCTACTTATATGGACCATATGTAGTTCAACTCTGCTTATGAAACTGATAAAAACCACAGCTCCTCTTACATAAATGCTCTTTAGTTAATAGTGAGAATCACGTTGGGTTCGTGAACTGCGAAAAATCATTTGAGCCCAAAATTCACTGGGATTACCAGAAATGAACTCTTGCTTGTAGGAAGACACTGATCCTGGGGTTTAACTCCGTTTCTGAAGGCAAATTCAGACCAGAGTTCTCATCCCTGAAAAACACTCTGTTTTAAGGCAAGAATCATCCTCTTCTATGCAGCGTCTCCAATACAGTAAGAAAAATGAGCATTCCCAGAAAAAAGAAATGTGTTTCCTACTCATAGAGACCATATGTAGTTAAACTCTGCTCATGAAATGATACAGACCACAGCTCCTCTTACATAAATGCTCTTTAGATAATAGTGATAATCGCGCTGGGTTCTAGAACTGTGTAAAATCATTTGAGCCGAAAATTCACTTGATTACCAGAAAAGAACAATTGCTTGTAGGAAGACACAGAACATGGGTTTAACTCCATTTATGAAGGGAAAATCAGACCAGAGTTCCCATCCATGAAACACACTCTGTTTTAATGCATGAAGCAAGCTCATCTTTCCATCGTCTCCAATACAGCAAGAACCATGTGCATGCCCAGAAGAAAAGGACTGTGTTTCCAACTCATATGGACCATATGTAGTTCAACTCTGCTTATGAAATGATACAGACCACAGCTCCTCTTACATAAATCCTCTTCAGTAAATAGTGAGAATAGCGTTGGGTTCGTGAACTGCGAAAAATTATTTCAGCCCAAAATTCACTGGGTTTACCAGAAATGAACTCTTGCTTGTAGGAAGACACAGATCCTGGGGTTTAACTCCGTTCATGAAGGGAAATTCAGACCAGAGTTTTCTTCCATGAAACACAGCCTGTTTTAATGCAAGAAGCAAGCTCTTCTTTCCAGAGTCTCCAATACAGCAAGAACCATGAGCATGCCCTGAAAAAAAGAACTGTTTTTCCTACTCATACGGACCTTATGTAGATCCACTCTACTTATTAAATGATACAGACCACAGCTCCTCTTACATAAATGCTCTTTAGTTAATAGTGATAATCGTGTTTGGTTCTAGAACTGTGTAAAGTCATTTGAGCCGAACCTTCACTTGGTTTACCAGAAATGATCTCCTGCTGGTAGGAAGACACAGATCCTGGGGTTTAACTCCGTTCATGAAGGGAAATTCAGACCAGAGTTTGCTTCCATGAAACACAGCCTGTTTTAATGCAAGAAGCAAGCTCTTCTTTCCAGAGTCTCCAATACAGCAAGAACCATGAGCATGCCATGAAAAAAAGAACTGTGTTTCCTACTCATACGGACCATATGTAGTTCAACTCTGCTTAAGAAACTGATACAAACCACAGCTCCTCTTACATAAATCCTCTTTAGTTAATAGTGAGAATAGCGTTGGATTCTAGAACTGTGTAAAATCATTTGAGCCGAAAATTCACTTGATTACCAGAAAAGAACAATTGCTTGTAGGAAGACACAGAACATGGGTTTAACTCCATTTATGAAGGGAAAATCAGACCAGAGTTCCCATCCATGAAACACACTCTGTTTTAATGCATGAAGCAAGCTCATCTTTCCATCGTCTCCAATACAGCTAGAACCATGTGCATGCCCAGAAGAAAAGGACTGTGTTCCTACTCATATGGACCATATGTAGTTCAACTCTGCTTATGAAATGATACAGACCACAGCTCCTCTTACATAAATCCTCTTCAGTTAATAGTGAGAATAGCGTTGGGTTCGTGAACTGCGAAAAATCATTTCAGCCCAAAATTCACTGGGTTTACCAGAAATGAACTCTTGCTTGTAGGAAGACACAGATCCTGGGGTTTAACTCCGTTTCTGAAGGCAAATTCAGTCCAGAGTTCTCATCCCTGAAACACACTCTGTTTTAATGCAAGTAGCAAGCTCTTCTTATCAGATTAAAAAATACAGCAAGAACCAAGAGCATGCCCTGAAAAAAAGAACTGTTTCCTACTCATACGGACCATATGTAGTTCAACTCTGCTTATGAAACTGATACAAACCACAGCACTTCTTACACAAATGCTCTTTAGTTAATAGTGAGAATCGCGGTGGGTTCGTGGGCTGCGAAAAATCATTTGAGCCAAAAATTCACTGGGTTAACAAGAAATGAAGGCTTGCATGTAGGAAGACAAGGATCCTGGGGTTTAACTCCGTTTCTGAATGGTAATTAAGACTAGAATTCTCATCCCTGAAACACACTCTGTTTTAACGCAACAAGCAAGCTCTACTTTCCTGAGTGAAAAATACAGCAAGAACCAAGAGCATGCCCTGAAAAAAAGAAGTGTGTTTCCTACTTATATGGACCATATGTAGTTCAACTCTGCTTATGAAACTGATACAAACCACAGCTCCTCTTACATAAATGCTCTTTAGTTAATAGTGAGAATCGCGTTGGGTTCAACGACTGCGAAAAATAATTTGAGCCCAAAATTCACTGGGTAAACCAGAAATGAAGGCTAGCTTGTAGGAAGACACAGATCCTGGGGTTTAACTCCGTTTCTGAAGGGTATTCAGAACAGAGTTCTCATCGCTGAAACACATTCTGTTTTAACGCAACAAGCAAGCTCTTCTTTCCAGAGTCAAAAATACAGCAAGAACCATGAGCATGCCCTGAAAAAAAGAAATGTGTTTCCTACTCATACGGACCATATGTAGTTCAACTCTGCTTATGAAACTGATACAAACCACAGCTCCTCTTACATAAATCCTCTTTACTTTATAGTGAGAATAGCGTTGGGTTCGTGAACTGCGAAAAATCATTTCAGCCCAAAATTCACTGGGTTTACCAGAAATGAACTCTTGCTTGTAGGAAGACACAGATCCTGGGGTTTAACTCCGTTTCTGAAGGCAAATTCAGACCATAGTCCTCATCCCTGAAACACACTCTGTTTTAACGCAAGTAGCAAGCTCTTCTTTCCAGATTCAAAAATACAGCAAGAACCAAGAGCATGCCCCGAAAAAAAGAACTGTGTTTCCTATTCTTACAGACCATATGTAGTTCAAATCTGCTTATGGAACTGTTACAAACAACTGCTCCTCTTACATAAATGCTCTTTAGTTAATAGTGATAATCGCGTTGGGTTCTAGAACTGTGTAAAGTCATTTGAGCCGAACCTTCACTTGGTTTACCAGAAATGATCTCCTGCTGGTAGGAAGACACAGATCCTGGGGTTTAACTCTGTTAATGAAGGGAAATTCAGACCAGAGTTTGCTTCCATGAAACACAGCCTGTTTTAATGCAAGAAGCAACCTCTTCTTTCCAGAGTCTCCAATACAGCAAGAACCATGAGCATGCCATGAAAAAAAGAACTGTGTTTCCTACTCATACGGACCATATGTAGTTCAACTGTGCTTATGAAACTGATACAAACCACAGCTCCTCTTACATAAATCCTCTTTAGTTAATAATGAGAATAGCGTTGGATTCTAGAACTGTGTAAAATCATTTGAGCCGAAAATTCACTTGATTACCAGAAAAGAACAATTGCCTGTAGGAAGACACAGAACATGGGTTTAACTCCATTTATGAAGGGAAAATCAGACCAGAGTTCCCATCCATGAAACACACTCTGTTTAAATGCATGAAGCAAGCTCATCTTTCCATCGTCTCCAATACAGCAAGAACCATGTGCATGCCCAGAAGAAAAGAACTGTGTTTCCTACTCATATGGACCATATGTATTTCAACTCTGCTTATGAAATGATACAGACCACAGCTCCTCTTACATAAATCCTCTTCAGTTAATAGTGAGAATAGCGTTGGGTTCGTGAACTGCGAAAAATTATTTCAGCCCAAAATTCACTGGGTTTACCAGAAATGAACTCATGCTTGCAGGAAGGCACAGATCCTGGGGTTTAACTCTGTTTCTGAAGGGAAATGCAGACCAGAATTCTCAACCCTGAAAAACACTCTGTTTTAAGGCATGAATCATCCTCTTCTTTCCAAGGTCTCCAATACAGAAAGAACAATAAGCATGCCATGAAAAAAAAAACTGTGATTCCTACTCATAGGGACCTTATGTAGTTCAACTCTGCTTATGAAATGATACAGACCACAGCTCCTCTTACATAAAACCTCTTTAGTAAATAGTGAGAATCGCGTTGGGTTCCTGAACTGTGTAAAGTCATTTGAGCCGAACATTCACTTGGTTTACCAGAAATGAACTCTTGCTGGTAGGAAGACACAGATCCTGGGGTTTAACTCCGTTCATGAAGGGAAATTCAGACCAGAGTTTGCTTCCATGAAACACAGCCTATTTTAATGCAAGAAGGAACCTCTTCTTTCCAGCGTCTCCAATACAGCAAGAACCATGAGCATGCCCTGAAAAAAAGAACTGTGTTTCCTACTCATACGGACCATATGTAGTTCAACTCTGCTTATTAAACTGATACAAACCACAGCTCCACTTACATGAATGCTCTTTAGTTAATCGTGAGAATCGCGTTGGGTTCAACGACTGCGAAAAATCATTTGAGCCCAAAATTCACTGGGTAAACCAGAAATGAAGGCTTGCTTGTAGGAAGACACAGATCCTGGGGTTTAACTCCGTTTCTGAAGGGTATTCAGAACAGAGTTCTCATCGCTGAAACACATTCTGTTTTAACGCAACAAGCAAGCTCTTCTTTCCAGAGTCAAAAATACAGCAAGAACCATGAGCATGCCCTGAAAAAAAGAAATGTGTTTCCTACTCATACGGACCATATGTAGTTCAACTCTGCTTATGAAACTGATACAAACCGCAGCTCCTCTTACATAAATCCTCTTTACTTTATAGTGAGAATAGCGTTGGGTTCGTGAACTGCGAAAAATCATTTCAGCCCAAAATTCACTGGGTTTACCAGAAATGAACTCTTGCTTGTAGGAAGACACAGATCCTGGGGTTTAACTCCGTTTCTGAAGGCAAATTCAGACCAGAGTCCTCATCCCTGAAACACACTCTGTTTTAACGCAAGTAGCAAGCTCTTCTTTCCAGATTCAAAAATACAGCAAGAACCAAGAGCATGCCCCGAAAAAAAGAACTGTGTTTCCTATTCTTACAGACAATATGTAGTTCAAATCTGCTTATGAAACTGTTACAAACAACTGCTCCTCTTACATAAATGCTCTTTAGATAATAGTGATAATCGCGCTGGGTTCTAGAACTGTGTAAAATCATTTGAGCCGAACCTTCACTTGGTTTACCAGAAATGAACTCTTGCTGGTAGGAAGACACAGATCCTGGGGTTTAACTCCGTTCATGAAGGGAAATTCAGACCAGAGTTTGCTTCCATGAAACACAGCCTGTTTTAATGCAAGAAGCAAGCTCTTCTTTCCAGAGTCTCCAATATAGCAAGAACCATGAGCATGCCATGAAAAAAAGAACTGTGTTTCCTACTCATACGGACCATATGTAGTTCAACTCTGCTTATGAAACTGATACAAACCACAGGTCCTCTTACATAAATCCTCTTTAGTTAATAGTGAGAATAGCGTTGGATTCTAGAACTGTGTAAAATCATTTGAGCCGAAAATTCACTTGATTACCAGAAAAGAACAATTGCTTGTAGGAAGACACAGAACATGGGTTTAACTCCATTTATGAAGGGAAAATCAGACCAGAGTTCCCATCCATGAAACACACTCTGTTTTAATGCATGAAGCAAGCTCATCTTTCCATCGTCTCCAATACAGCAAGAACCATGTGCATGCCCAGAAGAGAAGGACTGTGTTTCCTACTCATATGGACCATATGTAGTTCATCTCTGCTTATGAAATGATACAGACCACAGCTCCTCTTACATAAATCCTCTTCAGTTAATAGTGAGAATAGCGTTGGGTTCGTGAACTTCGAAAAATCATTTCAGCCCAAAATTCACTGGGTTTACCAGAAATGAACTCTTGCTTGTAGGAAGACACAGATCCTGGGGTTTAACTCCGTTTCTGAAGGCAAATTCAGACCAGAGTCCTCATCCCTGAAACACACTCTGTTTTAACGCAAGTAGCAAGCTCTTCTTTCCAGATTCAAAAATACAGCAAGAACCAAGAGCATGCCCCGAAAAAAAGAACTGTGTTTCCTATTCTTACAGACAATATGTAGTTCAAATCTGCTTATGAAACTGTTACAAACAACTGCTCCTCTTACATAAATGCTCTTTAGATAATAGTGATAATCGCGCTGGGTTCTAGAACTGTGTAAAATCATTTGAGCCGAACCTTCACTTGGTTTACCAGAAATGAACTCTTGCTGGTAGGAAGACACAGATCCTGGGGTTTAACTCCGTTCATGAAGGGAAATTCAGACCAGAGTTTGCTTCCATGAAACACAGCCTGTTTTAATGCAAGAAGCAAGCTCTTCTTTCCAGAGTCTCCAATATAGCAAGAACCATGAGCATGCCATGAAAAAAAGAACTGTGTTTCCTACTCATACGGACCATATGTAGTTCAACTCTGCTTATGAAACTGATACAAACCACAGGTCCTCTTACATAAATCCTCTTTAGTTAATAGTGAGAATAGCGTTGGATTCTAGAACTGTGTAAAATCATTTGAGCCGAAAATTCACTTGATTACCAGAAAAGAACAATTGCTTGTAGGAAGACACAGAACATGGGTTTAACTCCATTTATGAAGGGAAAATCAGACCAGAGTTCCCATCCATGAAACACACTCTGTTTTAATGCATGAAGCAAGCTCATCTTTCCATCGTCTCCAATACAGCAAGAACCATGTGCATGCCCAGAAGAGAAGGACTGTGTTTCCTACTCATATGGACCATATGTAGTTCATCTCTGCTTATGAAATGATACAGACCACAGCTCCTCTTACATAAATCCTCTTCAGTTAATAGTGAGAATAGCGTTGGGTTCGTGAACTTCGAAAAATCATTTCAGCCCAAAATTCACTGGGTTTACCAGAAATGAACTCTTGCTTGTAGGAAGACACAGATCCTGGGGTTTAACTCCGTTTCTGAAGGCAAATTCAGACCAGAGTCCTCATCCCTGAAACACACTCTGTTTTAACGCAAGTAGCAAGCTCTTCTTTCCAGATTCAAAAATACAGCAAGAACCAAGAGCATGCCCCGAAAAAAAGAACTGTGTTTCCTATTCTTACAGACAATATGTAGTTCAAATCTGCTTATGAAACTGTTACAAACAACTGCTCCTCTTACATAAATGCTCTTTAGATAATAGTGATAATCGCGCTGGGTTCTAGAACTGTGTAAAATCATTTGAGCCGAACCTTCACTTGGTTTACCAGAAATGAACTCTTGCTGGTAGGAAGACACAGATCCTGGGGTTTAACTCCGTTCATGAAGGGAAATTCAGACCAGAGTTTGCTTCCATGAAACACAGCCTGTTTTAATGCAAGAAGCAAGCTCTTCTTTCCAGAGTCTCCAATATAGCAAGAACCATGAGCATGCCATGAAAAAAAGAACTGTGTTTCCTACTCATACGGACCATATGTAGTTCAACTCTGCTTATGAAACTGATACAAACCACAGGTCCTCTTACATAAATCCTCTTTAGTTAATAGTGAGAATAGCGTTGGATTCTAGAACTGTGTAAAATCATTTGAGCCGAAAATTCACTTGATTACCAGAAAAGAACAATTGCTTGTAGGAAGACACAGAACATGGGTTTAACTCCATTTATGAAGGGAAAATCAGACCAGAGTTCCCATCCATGAAACACACTCTGTTTTAATGCATGAAGCAAGCTCATCTTTCCATCGTCTCCAATACAGCAAGAACCATGTGCATGCCCAGAAGAGAAGGACTGTGTTTCCTACTCATATGGACCATATGTAGTTCATCTCTGCTTATGAAATGATACAGACCACAGCTCCTCTTACATAAATCCTCTTCAGTTAATAGTTAGAATAGCGTTGGGTTCGTGAACTTCGAAAAATCATTTGAGCCCGAAATTCACTGGGATTACCAGAAATGAACTCTTGCTTGCAGGAAGGCACACATCCTGGGGTTTAACTCTGTTTCTGAAGGGAAATGCAGACCAGAATTCTCAACCCTGAAAAACACTCTGTTTTAAGGCATGAATCATCCTCTTCTATCCAGGGTCTCCAATACAGTAAGAACAATAAGCATGCCATGAAAAAAAAAAACTGTGTTTCCTACTCATAGGGACCTTATGTAGTTCAACTCTGCTTATGAAATGATACAGACCACAGCTCCTCTTACATAAAACCTCTTTAGTAAATAGTGAGAATAGCGTTGGGTTCCTGAACTGAGAAAAATCATTTGAGACCAAAATTCACTGGGATTACCAGAAATGAACTCTTGCTTGTAGGAAGAAACAGATCCTGGGGTTTAACTCCGTTCATGAAGGGAAATTCAGACCCGAGTTTGCTTCCATGAAACACAACCTGTTTTAATGCAAGAAGCAAGCTCTTCTTTCCAGAGTCTCCAATACAGCAAGAACCATGAGCATGCCCTGAAAAAAAGAACTGTGTTTCCTACTCATACGGACCTTATGGAGTTCAACTCTGCTTATTAAATGATACAGACCACAGCTCCTCTTACATAAATGCTCTTTAGTTAATAGTGATAATCGCGTTGGGTTCTAGAACTGTGTAAAGTCATTTGAGCCGAACCTTCACTTGGTTTACCAGAAATGATCTCCCGCTGGTAGGAAGACACAGATCCTGGGGTTTAACTCCGTTCATGAAGGGAAATTCAGACCAGAGTTTGCTTCCATGAAACACAGCCTGTTTTAATGCAAGAAGCAAGCTCTTCTTTCCAGAGTCTCCAATACAGTAAGAACCATGAGCATGCCCTGAAAAAAAGAAGTGGGTTTCCTACTCATACGGACCTTATGTAGTTCAACTCTGCTTATTAAATGATACAGACCACAGCTCCTCTTACATAAATGCTCTTTAGTTAATAGTGATAATCGCGTTGGGTTCTAGAACTGTGTAAAGTCATTTGAGCCGAACCTTCACTTGGTTTACCAGAAATGATCTCCTGCTGGTAGGAAGACACAGATCCTGGGGTTTAACTCCGTTCATGAAGGGAAATTCAGACCAGAGTATGCTTCCATGAAACACAGCCTGTTTTAATGCAAGAAGCAAGCTCTTCTTTCCAGAGTCTCCAATACAGGAAGAACCATGAGCATGCCATGAAAAGAAGAACTGTGTTTCCTACTCATACGGACCATATGTAGTTCAACTCTGCTTATGAAACTGATACAAACCACAGCACTTCTTACACAAATGCTCTTTAGTTAATAGTGAGAATCACGTTGGGTTCGTGAACTTCGAAAAATCATTTGAGCCCGAAATTCACTGGGATTACCAGAAATGAACTCTTGCTTGTAGGAAGACACTGATCCTGGGGTTTAACTCCGTTTCTGAAGGCAAATTCAGACCAGAGTTCTCCTACCTGAAAAACACACTGTTTTAAGGCAAGAATCATCCTCTTCTATGCAGCGTCTCCAATACAGTAAGAAAAATGAGCATTCCCAGAAAAAAGAAATGTGTTTCCTACTCATACTGACGATATGTAATTAAACTCTTCTCATGAAATGATACAGTCCACAGCTCCTCTTACGTAAATGCTCTTTAGATAATAGTGATAATCGCGCTGGGTTCTAGAACTGTGTAAAATCATTTGAGCCGAACATTCACTTGGTTTACCAGAAATGAACTTTTGCTGGTAGGAAGACACAGATCCTGGGGTTTAACTCCATTTATGAAGGGAAATTCAGACCAGAGTTTGCTTCCATGAAACACAGCCTGTTTTAATGCAAGAAGCAAGCTCTTCTTTCCAGAGTCTCCAATACAGCAAGAACCATGAGCATGCCATGAAAAAAAGAACTGTGTTTCCTACTCATACGGACCATATGTAGTTCAACTCTGCTTATGAAACTGATACAAACCACAGCTCCTCTTACATAAATTCTCTTTAGTTTATAGTGAGAATAGCGTTGGATTCTAGAACTGTGTAAAATCATTTGAGCCGAAAATTCACTTGATTACCAGAAAAGAACAATTGCTTGTAGGAAGACACAGAACATGGGTTTAACTCCATTTATGAAGGGAAAATCAGACCAGAGTTCCCATCCATGAAACACACTCTGTTTTAATGCATGAAGCAAGCTCATCTTTCCATCGTCTCCAATACAGCAAGAACCATGTGCATGCCCAGAAGAGAAGGACTGTGTTTCCTACTCATATGGACCATATGTAGTTCAACTCGGCTTATGAAATGATACAGACCACAGCTCCTCTTACATAAATCCTCTTCAGTTAATAGTGAGAATAGCGTTGGGTTCGTGAACTGCGAAAAATTATTCCAGCCCAAAATTCACTGGGTTTACCAGAAATGAACTCTTGCTTGCAGGAAGGCACACATCCTGGGGTTTAACTCTGTTTCTGAAGGGAAATGCAGACCAGAATTCTCAACCCTGAAAAACACTCTGTTTTAAGGCATGAATCATCCTCTTCTTTCCAGGGTCTCCAATACAGTAAGAACAATAAGCATGCCATGAAAAAAAAAACTGTGTTTCCTACTCATAGGGACCTTATGTAGTTCAACTCTGCTTATGAAATGATACAGACCACAGCTCCTCTTACATAAAACCTCTTTAGTAAATAGTGAGAATAGCGTTGGGTTCGTGAACTGCGAAAAATCATTTGAGACCAAAATTCACTGGGATTACCAGAAATGAACTCTTGCTTGTAGGAAGACACAGATCCTGGGGTTTAACTCCGTTCATGAAGGGAAATTCAGACCCGAGTTTGCTTCCATGAAACACAGCCTGTTTAATGCAAGAAGCAAGCTCTTCTTTCCAGAGTCTCCAATACAGCAAGAACCATGAGCATGCCATGAAAAAAAGAACTGTGTTTCCTACTCATACGGACCATATGTAGTTCAACTCTGCTTATGAAACTGATACAAACCACAGCTCCTCTTACATAAATTCTCTTTAGTTTATAGTGAGAATAGCGTTGGATTCTAGAACTGTGTAAAATCATTTGAGCCGAAAATTCACTTGATTACCAGAAAAGAACAATTGCTTGTAGGAAGACACAGAACATGGGTTTAACTCCATTTATGAAGGGAAAATCAGACCAGAGTTCCCATCCATGAAACACACTCTGTTTTAATGCATGAAGCAAGCTCATCTTTCCATCGTCTCCAATACAGCAAGAACCATGTGCATGCCCAGAAGAGAAGGACTGTGTTTCCTACTCATATGGACCATATGTAGTTCAACTCGGCTTATGAAATGATACAGACCACAGCTCATCTTACATAAATCCTCTTCAGTTAATAGTGAGAATAGCGTTGGGTTCGTGAACTGCGAAAAATTATTCCAGCCCAAAATTCACTGGGTTTACCAGAAATGAACTCTTGCTTGCAGGAAGGCACACATCCTGGGGTTTAACTCTGTTTCTGAAGGGAAATGCAGACCAGAATTCTCAACCCTGAAAAACACTCTGTTTTAAGGCATGAATCATCCTCTTCTTTCCAGGGTCTCCAATACAGTAAGAACAATAAGCATGCCATGAAAAAAAAAAAACTGTGTTTCCTACTCATAGGGACCTTATGTAGTTCAACTCTGCTTATGAAATGATACAGACCACAGCTCCTCTTACATAAAACCTCTTTAGTAAATAGTGAGAATAGCGTTGGGTTCGTGAACTGCGAAAAATCATTTGAGACCAAAATTCACTGGGATTACCAGAAATGAACTCTTGCTTGTAGGAAGACACAGATCCTGGGGTTTAACTCCGTTCATGAAGGGAAATTCAGACCCGAGTTTGCTTCCATGAAACACAGCCTGTTTAATGCAAGATGCAAGCTCTTCCTTCTAGTGTCTCCAATACAGCAAGAACAATGAGCATGCCCTGAAAAAAAGAACTGTGTTTCCTACTCATACGGACCTTATGGAGTTCAACTCTGCTTATTAAATGATACAGACCACAGCTCCTCTTACATAAATGCTCTTTAGTTAGTAGTGATAATCGCGTTGGGTTCTAGAACTGTGTAAAGTCATTTGAGCCGAACCTTCACTTGGTTTACCAGAAATGATCTCCTGCTGGTAGGAAGACACAGATCCTGGGGTTTAACTCCGTTCATGAAGGGAAATTCAGACCAGAGTTTGCTTCCATGAAACACAGCCTGTTTTAATGCAAGAAGCAAGCTCTTCTTTCCAGAGTCTCCAATACAGCAAGAACCATGAGCATGCCATGAAAAAAAGAACTGTGTTTCCTACTCATACGGACCATATGTAGTTCAACTCTGCTTATGAAACTGATACAAACCACAGCAATTCTTACACAAATGCTCTTTAGTTAATAGTGAGAATCGCGTTGGGTTCGTGGACTGCGAAAAATCATTTGAGCCAAAAATTCACTGGGTTAACAAGAAATGAAGGCTTGCATGTAGGAAGACACAGATCCTGGGGTTTAACTCCGTTTCTGAATGGTAATTAAGACCAGAATTCTCATCCCTGAAACACACTCTGTTTTAACGGAAGAAGCAAGATCTACTTTCCTGAGTCAAAAATACAGCAAGAACCATGAGCATGCCCTGAAAAAAAGAAGTGTGTTTCCTACTTATATGGACCATATGTAGTTCAACTCTGCTTATGAAACTGTTACAAACAATAGCTCCTCTTACATAAATGCTCTTTAGTTAATAGTGATAATCGTGTTGGGTTCTAGAACTGTGTAAAGTCATTAGAGCCGAACATTCACTTGGTTTACCAGAAATGATCTCCTGCTGGTAGGAAGACACAGATCCTGGGGTTTAACTCCGTTCATGATGGAAATTCAGACCAGAGTTAGCTTCCATGAAACACAGCCTGTTTTAATGCAAGAAGCAAGCTCTTCTTTCCAGAGTCTCCAATACAGCAAGAACCATGAGCATGCCCTGAAAAAAAGAACTGTGTTTCCTACTCATATGGACCTTATGTAGTTCAACTCTGCTTATGAAACTGATACAAACCACAGCACGTCTTACACAAATGCTATTTAGTTAATAGTGAGAATCTCGTTGGGTTCGTGGACTGCGAAAAATCATTTGAGACCAAAATTCACTGGGTTAACAAGAAATGAAGGCTTGCATGTAGGAAGACACAGATCCTGGGGTTTAACTCCGTTTCTGAATGGTAATTAAGACCAGAATTCTCATCCCTGAAACACACTCTGTTTTAACGCAACAAGCAAGCTCTTCTTTCCAGAGTCAAAAATACAGCAAGAACCATGAGCATGCCCTGAAAAAAAGAACTGTGTTTCCTACTCATACGGACCATATGTAGTTCAACTCTGCTTATGAAACTGATACAAACCACAGCTCCTCTTACATAAATGCTCTTTAGTTAATAGTGAGAATCGCGTTGGGTTCGTGGACTGCGAAATATCATTTGAGCCCAAAATTTACTGGGCAAACCAGAAATGAAGGCTTACTTGTAGGAAGACACAGATCCTGGGGTTTAACTTCATTTCTGAAGGGTATTCAGAACAGAGTTCTCATCCCTGAAACACACTCTGTTTTAACGCAACAAGCAAGCTCTTCTTTCCAGAGTCAAAAATACAGCAAGAACCATGAGCATGCCCTGAAAAAAAGAACTGTGTTTCCTACTCATACGGACCATATGTAGTTCAACTCTGCTTATGAAACTGATACAAACCACAGCACCTCTTACATAAATGCTCTTTAGTTAATAGTGAGAATCGCGTTGGGTTCGTGGACTGCGAAATATCATTTGAGCCCAAAATTCACTGGGGAAACCAGAAATGAAGGCTTGCTTGTAGGAAGACACAGATCCTGGGGTTTAACTCCGTTTCTGAAGGGTATTCAGAACAGAGTTCTCATCCCTGAAACACACACTGTTTTAACGCAACAAGCAAGCTCTTCTTTCCAGAGTCAAAAATACAGCAAGAACCATGAGCATGCCCTGAAAAAAAGAACTGTGTTTCCTACTCATACGGACCATATGTAGTTCAACTCTGCTTATGAAACTGATACAAACCACAGCTCCTCTTACATAAATGCTCTTTAGTTAATAGTGAGAATCGCGTTGGGTTCAATGACTGCGAAATATCATTTGAGCCCAAAATTCACTGGGCAAACCAGAAATGAAGGCTTGCTTGTAGGAAGACACAGATCCTGGGGTTTAACTTCGTTTCTGAAGGGTATTCAGAACAGAGTTCTCATCCCTGAAACACACTCTGTTTTAACGCAACAAGCAAGCTCTTCTTTCCAGAGTCAAAAATACAGCAAGAACCATGAGCATGCCCTGAAAAAAAGAACTGTGTTTCCTACTCATACGGACCATATGTAGTTCAACTCTGCTTATGAAACTGATACAAACCACAGCTCCTCTTACATAAATCCTCTTTACTTTATAGTGAGAAATGCATTGGGTTCGTGAACTGCGAAAAATTATTTCAGCCCAAAATTCACTGGGTTTACCAGAAATGAACTCTTGCTTGTAGGAAGACACAGATCCTGGGGTTTAACTCCGTTTCTGAAGGCAAATTCAGACCAGAGTCCTCATCCCTGAAACACACTCTGTTTTAACGCAAGTACCAAGCTCTTCTTTCCAGATTCAAAAATACAGCAAGAAGCAAGAGCATGCCCTGAAAAAAAGAACTGTGTTTCCTACTCATACGGACCTTATGTAGTTCAACTCTGCTTATGAAACTGATACAAACCACAGCACCTCTTACATAAATGCTCTTTAGTTAATAGTGAGAATCGCGTTGGATTCGTGGACTGCGAAAAATCATTTGAGCCAAAACTTCACTGGGTTAACAAGAAATGAAGGCTTGCTTGTAGGAAGACACAGATCCTGGGGTTTAACTCCGTTTCTGAATGGTAATTCAGACCAGAATTCTCATCCCTGAAACACACTCTGTTTTAACGCAAGAAGCAAGCTCTACTTTCCTGAGTCAAAAATACAGCAAGAACCATGAGCATGCCCTGAAAAAAAGAAGTGTGTTTCCTACTTATATGGACCATATGTACTTCAACTCTGCTTATGAAACTGATACAAACCACAGCTCCTCTTACATAAATGCTCTTTAGTTAATAGTGAGAATCACGTTGGGTTCGTGAACTGCGAAAAATCATTTGAGCCCAAAATTCACTGGGTTTACCAGAAATGAACTCTTGCTTGCAGGAAGGCACACATCCTGGGGTTTAACTCTGTTTCTGAAGGGAAATGCAGACCAGAATTCTCAACCCTGAAAAACACTCTGTTTTAAGGCATGAATCATCCTCTTCTTTCCAGGGTCTCCAATACAGTAAGAACAATAAGCATGCCATGAAAAAAAAAAACTGTGTTTCCTACTCATAGGGACCTTATGTAGTTCAACTCTGCTTATGAAATGATACAGACCACAGCTCCTCTTACATAAAACCTCTTTAGTAAATAGTGAGAATAGCGTTGGGTTCCTGAACTGCGAAAAATCATTTGAGACCAAAATTCACTGGGATTACCAGAAATGAACTCTTGCTTGTAGGAAGAAACAGATCCTGGGGTTTAACTCCGTTCATGAAGGGAAATTCAGACCAGAGTTTGCTTCCATGAAACACAACCTGTTTTAATGCAAGAAGCAAGCTCTTCTTTCCAGAGTCTCCAATACAGCAAGAACCATGAGCATGCCCAGAAAAAAAGAACTGTGTTTCCTACTCATACGGACCTTATGGAGTTCAACTCTGCTTATTAAATGATACAGACCACAGCTCCTCTTACATAAATGCTCTTTAGTTAATAGTGATAATCGCGTTGGGTTCTAGAACTGTGTAAAGTCATTTGAGCCGAACCTTCACTTGGTTTACCAGAAATGATCTCCTGCTGGTAGGAAGACACAGATCCTGGGGTTTAACTCCGTTCATGAAGGGAAATTCAGACCAGAGTTTGCTTCCATGAAACACAGCCTGTTTTAATGCAAGAAGCAAGCTCTTCTTTCCAGAGTCTCCAATACAGCAAGAACCATGAGCATGCCCTGAAAAAAAGAAGTGGGTTTCCTACTCATACGGACCTTATGTAGTTCAACTCTGCTTATTAAATGATACAGACCACAGCTCCTCTTACATAAATGCTCTTTAGTTAATAGTGATAATCGCGTTGGGTTCTAGAACTGTGTAAAGTCATTTGAGCCGAACCTTCACTTGGTTTACCAGAAATGATCTCCTGCTGGTAGGAGGACACAGATCCTGGGGTTTAACTCCGTTCATGAAGGGAAATTCAGACCAGAGTATGCTTCCATGAAACACAGCCTGTTTTAATGCAAGAAGCAAGCTCTTCTTTCCAGAGTCTCCAATACAGCAAGAACCATGAGCATGCCATGAAAAGAAGAACTGTGTTTCCTACTCATACGGACCATATGTAGTTCAACTCTGCTTATGAAACTGATACAAACCACAGCACTTCTTACACAAATGCTCTTTAGTTAATAGTGAGAATCACGTTGGGTTCGTGAACTTCGAAAAATCATTTGAGCCAAAAATTCACTGGGTTAACAAGAAATGAAGGCTTGCATGTAGGAAGACACAGATCCTGGGGTTTAACTCCGTTTCTGAATGGTAATTAAGACCAGAATTCTCATCCCTGAAACACACTCTGTTTTAACGGAAGAAGCAAGCTCTACTTTCCTGAGTCAAAAATACAGCAAGAACCATGAGCATGCCCTGAAAAAAAGAAGTGTGTTTCCCACTTATATGGACCATATGTAGTTCAACTCTGCTTATGAAACTGTTACAAACAACAGCTCCTCTTACATAAATGCTCTTTAGTTAATAGTGATAATCGTGTTGGGTTCTAGAACTGTGTAAAGTCATTTGAGCCAAACATTCACTTGGTTTACCAGAAATGATCTCCTGCTGGTAGGAAGACACAGATCCTGGGGTTTAACTCCGTTCATGATGGAAATTCAGACCAGAGTTTGCTTCCATGAAACACAGCCTGTTTTAATGCAAGAAGCAAGCTCTTCTTTCCAGAGTCTCCAATACAGCAAGAACCATGAGCATGCCCTGAAAAAAAGAACTGTGTTTCCTACTCATACGGACCATATGTAGTTCAACTCTGCTTAAGAAACTGATACAAACCACAGCACGTCTTACACAAATGCTCTTTACTTAATAGTGAGATTCTCGTTGGGTTCATGGACTGCGAAAAATCATTTGAGCCAAAAATTCACTGGGTTAACAAGAAATGAAGGCTTGCATGTAGGAAGACACAGATCCTGGGTTTTAACTCCGTTTCTGAATGGTAATTAAGACCAGAATTCTCATCCCTGAAACACACTCTGTTTTAACGCAACAAGCAAGCTCTTCTTTCCAGAGTCAAAAATACAGCAAGAACCATGAGCATGCCCTGAAAAAAAGAAATGTGTTTCCTACTCATACGGACCATATGTAGTTCAACTCTGCTTATAAAACTGATACAAAACACAGCTCCTCTTACATAAATCCTCTTTACTTTATAGTGAGAATAGCGTTGGGTTTGTGAACTGCGAAAAATCATTTCAGCCCAAAATTCACTGGGTTTACCAGAAATGAACTCTTGCTTGTAGGAAGACACAGATCCTGGGGTTTAACTCCGTTTCTGAAGGCAAATTCAGACCAGAGTCCTCATCCCTGAAACACACTCTGTTTTAACGCAAGTACCAAGCTCTTCTTTCCAGATTCAAAAATACAGCAAGAACCAAGAGCATGCCCTGAAAAAAAGAACTGTGTTTCCTATTATTACAAACCATATGTAGTTCAAATCTGCTTATGAAACTGTTACAAACAACTGCTCCTCTTACATAAATGCTCTTTAGTTAATAGTGATAATCGCGTTGCGTTCTAGAACTGTGTAAAGTCATTTGAGCCGAACATTCACTTGGTTTACCAGAAATGATCTCCTGCTGGTAGGAAGACACAGGTCCTGGGGTTTAACTCCGTTCTTGAAGGGAAATTCAGACCAGAGTTTGCTTCCATGAAACACAGCCTGTTTTAATGCAAGAAGCAAGCTCTTCTTTCCAGAGTCTCCAATACAGCAAGAACCATGAGCATGCCCTGAAAAAAAGAACTGTGTTTCCTACTCATACGGACCATATGTAGTTCAACTCTGCTTATGAAACTGATACAAACCACAGCACCTCTTACATAAATGCTCTTTAGTTAATAGTGAGAATCGCGTTGGGTTCAACGACTGCGAAATATCATTTGAGCCCAAAATTCACTGGGCAAACCAGAAATGAAGGCTTGCTTGTAGGAAGACACAGATCCTGAGTTTTAACTCCGTTCTGAAGGCAAATTCAGACCAGAGTTCTCATCCCTGAAACACACTCTGTTTTAACGCAAGTAGCAAGCTCTTCTTTCCAGATTCAAAAATACAGCAAGAACCAAGAGCATGCCCTGAAAAAAAGGACTGTGTTTCCTATTCCTACAGACCATATGTAGTTAAAAACTGCTTATGAAACTGTTACAAACAACAGCTCCTCTTACATAAATGCTCTTTAGTTAATAGTGATAATCGCGTTGGGTTCGTGGACTGCGAAATATCATTTGAGCCCAAAATTCACTGGGGAAACCAGAAATGAAGGCTTGCTTGTAGGAAGACACAGATCCTGGGGTTTAACTCCGTTCATGAAGGGAAATTCAGACCAGAGTTTGCTTCCATGAAACACAGCCTGTTTTAATGCAAGAAGCAAGCTCTTCTTTCCAGAGTCTCCAATACAGCAAGAACTATGAGCATGCCCTGAAAAAAAGAACTGTGTTTCCTACTCATACGGACCATATGTAGTTCAACTCTGCTTATGAAACTGATACAAACCACAGCAACTCTTACATAAATGCTCTTTAGTTAATAGTGAGAATCGCGTTGGGTTCGTGGACTGTGAAAAATCATTTGAGCCAAAAATTCACTGGGTTAACAAGAAATGAAGGCTTGCTTGTAGGAAAGCACAGATCCTGGGGTTTAACTCCGTTTCTGAATGGTAATTCAGACCAGAATTCTCATCCCTGAAACACACTCTGTTTTAACGCAAGAAGCAAGCTCTACTTTCCTGAGTCAAAAATACAGCAAGAACCATGAGCATGCCCTGAAAAAAAGAAGTGTGTTTCCTACTTACATGGACCATATGTAGTTCAACTCTGCTTATTAAACTGATACAAAACACAGCTCCTCTTACATAAATGCTCTTTAGTTAATAGTGAGAATCACGGTGGGTTCGTGGACTGCGAAAAATCATTTGAGCCAAAAATTCACTGGGATTACCAGAAATGAACTCTTGCTTGTAGGAAGACACTGATCCTGGGGTTTAACTCCGTTTCTGAAGGCAAATTCAGACAAGAGTTCTCGTCCCTGAAAAACACTCTGTTTTAAGGCAAGAATCATCCTCTTCTATGCAGCGTCCCCAATACAGTAAGAAATATGAGCATTCCCAGGAAAAAGAAATATGTTTCCTACTCATACTGACGATATGTAGTTAAACTCTGCTCATGAAATGATACAGACCACAGCTCCTCTTACATAAATGCTCTTTAGATAATAGTGATAATCGCGCTGGGTTGTAGAACTGTGTAAAATAATTTGAGCCGAAAATTCACTTGGTTACCAGAAATGAACAATTGCTTGTAGGAAGACACAGAACATGGGTTTAACTCCATTTCTGAAGGGAAAATCAGACCAGAGTTCCCATCCATGAAACACACTCTGTTTTAATGCAAGAAGCAAGCTCATCTTTCCATCGTCTCCAATATAGCAAGAACCATGAGCTTGCCCAGAAAAAAAGAACTGTGTCTCCTACTCATATGGACAATATGTAGTTCAACTCTGCTCATGAAACTGAAAGTAACCACAGCTCCTCTTAGATAAAGGCTCTTTAGTTAATAGTGAGAATCAGTTTGGGTTGGTGAACTGAGAAAAATCATTTGAGCACAAAATTCACTTGCTTTACCAGAAATGAACTCTTGCTTGTAAGAAGACACAGATCCTGGGGTTTAACTCCGTTTCTTAAGGGAAATGCAGACCAGAGTTCTCATCCCTGAAAAAAACTCTGTTTTAAGGCAAGTCTCATCCTCTTCTATGCAGCGTCTCCAATACAGTAAGAAATATGAGCATTCCCAGAAAAAAGAAATGTGTTTCCTACACATACAAACCATATGTAGTTAAACTCTGCTTATGAAATGATACAGACCACAGCTCCTCTTACATAAATGCTCTTAAGTTCATAGTGATAACCGCCTTGGGTTCTAGAACTGTGTAAAGTCATTTGAGCCGAACATTCACTTGGTTTACCAGAAATGAACTCTTGCTGTTAGGACGACAGAGATCCTGGGATTTAACTCCGTTCGTGAAGGGAAATTCAGAGCAGAGTTTGATTCCATGAAACACAGCCTGTTTTAATGCAAGAAGCAAGCTCTTCTTTCCAGCGTCTCCAATACTGCAAGAACCATGAGCATGCCCTGAAAAAAAGAACTGTGTTTCCTAATCATATGGACCATATGTAGTTCAACTCTGCTTATGAAACTGATACAAACCACAGCAGCTCTTACATAAATGCTCTTTAGTTAATAGTGAGAATCGTGTTGCGTTCGTGAACTGCGAAAAATCATTTCAGCCCAAAATTCACTGGGTTTACCAGAAATGAACTCTTGCTTGTCGGAAGACACAGATCCTGGGGTTTAACTCCGTTTCTGAAGGCAAATTCAGACCAGAGTTCTCATCCCTGAAAAACACTCTGTTTTAACGCAAGTAGCAAGCTCTTCTTTCCAGATTCAAAAATACAGCAAGAACCAAGAGCATGCCCTGAAAAAAAGGACTGTTTCCTATTCCTACAGACCATATGAAGTTCAAATCTGCTTATGAAACTGTTACAAACAACAGCTCCTCTTACATAAATGCTCTTTAGTTAATAGTGATAATCGCGTTGGGTTCTAGAACTGTGTAAAGTCATTTGAGCCGAACATTCACTTGGTTTACCAGAAATGATCTCCTGCTGGTAGGAAGACACAGATCCTGGGGTTTAACTCCGTTCATGAAGGGAAATTCAGACCAGAGTTTGCTTCCATGAAACACAGCCTGTTTTAATGCAAGAAGCAAGCTCTTCTTTCCAGAGTCTCCAATACAGCAAGAACCATGAGCATGCCCTGAAAAAAAGAACTGTGTTTCCTACTCATACGGACCATATGTAGTTCAACTCTGCTTATGAAACTGATACAAACCACAGCACCTCTTACATAAATGCTCTTTAGTTAATAGTGAGAATCGCGTTGGGTTCGTGGACTGCGAAAAATCATTTGAGCCAAAAATTCACTGGGTTAACAAGAAATGAAGGCTTGCATGTAGGAAGACACAGATCCTGGGTTTTAACTCCGTTTCTGAATGGTAATTCAGACCAGAATTCTCATCCCTGAAACACACTCTGTTTTAACGCAACAAGCAAGCTCTTCTTTCCAGAGTCAAAAATACAGCAAGAACCATGAGCATGCCCTGAAAAAAAGAAATGTGTTTCCTATTCATACGGACAATATGTAGTTCAACTCTGCTTATGAAACTGATACAAACCACAGCTCCTCTTACATAAATCCTCTTTACTTTATAGTGAGAATAGCGTTGGGTTCGTGAAATGCGAAAAATCATTTCAGCCCAAAATTCACTGGGTTTACCAGAAATGAACTCTTGCTTGTAGGAAGACACAGAACCTGGGCTTTAACTCCGTTTCTGAAGGCAAATTCAGACCAGAGTCCTCATCCCTGAAACACACTCTGTTTTAACGCAAGTACCAAGCTCTACTTTCCAGATTCAAAAATACAGCAAGAACCAAGAGCATGCCCCTAAAAAAAGAACTGTGTTTCCTATTTTTACAGACCATATGTAGTTCAAATCTGCTTATGAAACTGTTACAAACAACAGCTCCTCTTACATAAATGCTCTTTAGTTAATAGTGATAATCGCGTTAGGTTCTAGAACTGTGTAAAGTCATTTGAGCCGAACATTCACTTGGTTTACCAGAAATGATCTCCTGCTGGTAGGTAGACACAGATCCTGGGGTTTAACTCCGTTCATGAAGGGAAATTCAGACCAGATTTTGCTTCCATGAAACACAGCCTGTTTTAATGCAAGAAGCAAGCTCTTCTTTCCAGAGTCTCCAATACAGCAAGAACCATGAGCATGCCCTGAAAAAAAGAACTGTGTTTCCTACTCATACGGACCATATGTAGTTCAACTCTGCTTATGAAACTGATACAAACCACAGCACCTCTTACATAAATGCTCTTTAGTTAATAGTGAGAATCGCGTTGGGTTAGTGGACTGCGAAAAATCTTTTGAGCAAAAAATTCACTGGGTTAACAAGAAATGAAGGCTTGCATGTAGGAAGACACAGATCCTGGGCTTTAACTCCGTTTCTGAATGGTAATTAAGACCAGAATTCTCATCCCTGAAACACACTCTGTTTTAACGCAACAAGCAAGCTCTTCTTTCCAGATTCAAAAATACAGCAAGAACCATGAGCATGCCCTGAAAAAAAGAAATGTGTTTCCTACTCATACGGACAATATGTAGTTCAACTCTGCTTATGAAACTGATACAAACCACAGCTCCTCTTACATAAATCCTCTTTACTTTATAGTGATAATAGCGTTGGGTTCGTGAAATGCGAAAAATCATTTCAGCCCAAAATTCACTGGGTTTACCAGAAATGAACTCTTGCTGGTAGGAAGACACAGATCCTGGGGTTTAACTCCATTCGTGAAGGGAAATTCAGACCAGAGTTTGCTTCCATGAAACACAGCCTGTTTTAATGCAAGAAGGAAGCTCTTCTTTCCAGCGTCTCCAATACAGCAAGCACCATGAGCATGCCATGAAAAAAAGAACTGTGTTTCCTACTCATACGGACCATATGTAGTTCAACTCTGCTTATGAAACTGATACAAACCACAGCTCCTCTTACATAAATGCTCTTTAGTTAATAGTGAGAATCGCGTTGGGTTCAACGACTGCGAAAAATCATTTGAGCCCAAAATTCACTGGGCTGGTTTACCAGAAATGAACTCTTGCTTGTAGGAAGACACAGATCCTGGGCTTTAACTCCGTTTCTGAAGGCAAATTCAGACCAGAGTCCTCATCCCTGAAACACACTCTGTTTTAACGCAAGTAGCAAGCTCTTCTTTCCAGATTCAAAAATACAGCAAGAACCAAGGGCATGCCCTGAAAAAAAGGACTCTGTTTCCTATTCCTACAGAGCATATGTAGTTCAAATCTGCTTATGAAACTGTTACAAACAACAGCTCCTCTTACATAAATGCTCTTTAGTTAATAGTGATAATCGCGTTGGGTTGTAGAACTGTGTAAAGTCATTTGAGCCAAACATTCACTTGGTTTACCAGAAATGATCTCCTGCTGGTAGGAAGACACAGATCCTGGGGTTTAACTCCGTTCATGAAGGGAAATTCAGACCAGAGTTTGCTTCCATGAAACACAGCCTGTTTTAATGCAAGAAGCAAGCTCTTCTTTCCAGAGTCTCCAATACAGCAAGAACTATGAGCATGCCCTGAAAAAAAGAACTGTGTTTCCTACTCATACGGACCATATGTAGTTCAACTCTGCTTATGAAACTGATACAAACCACAGCAACTCTTACATAAATGCTCTTTAGTTAATAGTGAGAATCGCGTTGGGTTCGTGGACTGTGAAAAATCATTTGAGCCAAAAATTCACTGGGTTAACAAGAAATGAAGGCTTGCTTGTAGGAAAGCACAGATCCTGGGGTTTAACTCCGTTTCTGAATGGTAATTCAGACCAGAATTCTCATCCCTGAAACACACTCTGTTTTAACGCAAGAAGCAAGCTCTACTTTCCTGAGTCAAAAATACAGCAAGAACCATGAGCATGCCCTGAAAAAAAGAAGTGTGTTTCCTACTTACATGGACCATATGTAGTTCAACTCTGCTTATTAAACTGATACAAAACACAGCTCCTCTTACATAAATGCTCTTTAGTTAATAGTGAGAATCACGGTGGGTTCGTGGACTGCGAAAAATCATTTGAGCCAAAAATTCACTGGGATTACCAGAAATGAACTCTTGCTTGTAGGAAGACACTGATCCTGGGGTTTAACTCCGTTTCTGAAGGCAAATTCAGACAAGAGTTCTCCTCCCTGAAAAACACTCTGTTTTAAGGCAAGAATCATCCTCTTCTATGCAGCGTCCCCAATACAGTAAGAAATATGAGCATTCCCAGGAAAAAGAAATATGTTTCCTACTCATACTGACGATATGTAGTTAAACTCTGCTCATGAAATGATACAGACCACAGCTCCTCTTACATAAATGCTCTTTAGATAATAGTGATAATCGCGCTGGGTTGTAGAACTGTGTAAAATAATTTGAGCCGAAAATTCACTTGGTTACCAGAAATGAACAATTGCTTGTAGGAAGACACAGAACATGGGTTTAACTCCATTTCTGAAGGGAAAATCAGACCAGAGTTCCCATCCATGAAACACACTCTGTTTTAATGCAAGAAGCAACCTCATCTTTCCATCGTCTCCAATATAGCAAGAACCATGAGCTTGCCCAGAAAAAAAGAACTGTGTCTCCTACTCATATGGACAATATGTAGTTCAACTCTGCTCATGAAACTGAAAGTAACCACAGCTCCTCTTAGATAAAGGCTCTTTAGTTAATAGTGAGAATCAGTTTGGGTTGGTGAACTGAGAAAAATCATTTGAGCACAAAATTCACTTGCTTTACCAGAAATGAACTCTTGCTTGTAAGAAGACACAGATCCTGGGGTTTAACTCCGTTTCTTAAGGGAAATGCAGACCAGAGTTCTCATCCCTGAAAAAAACTCTGTTTTAAGGCAAGTCTCATCCTCTTCTATGCAGCGTCTCCAATACAGTAAGAAATATGAGCATTCCCAGAAAAAAGAAATGTGTTTCCTACACATACAAACCATATGTAGTTAAACTCTGCTTATGAAATGATACAGACCACAGCTCCTCTTACATAAATGCTCTTAAGTTCATAGTGATAACCGCCTTGGGTTCTAGAACTGTGTAAAGTCATTTGAGCCGAACATTCACTTGGTTTACCAGAAATGAACTCTTGCTGTTAGGACGACAGAGATCCTGGGATTTAACTCCGTTCGTGAAGGGAAATTCAGAGCAGAGTTTGATTCCATGAAACACAGCCTGTTTTAATGCAAGAAGCAAGCTCTTCTTTCCAGCGTCTCCAATACTGCAAGAACCATGAGCATGCCCTGAAAAAAAGAACTGTGTTTCCTAATCATATGGACCATATGTAGTTCAACTCTGCTTATGAAACTGATACAAACCACAGCAGCTCTTACATAAATGCTCTTTAGTTAATAGTGAGAATCGTGTTGCGTTCGTGAACTGCGAAAAATCATTTCAGCCCAAAATTCACTGGGTTTACCAGAAATGAACTCTTGCTTGTCGGAAGACACAGATCCTGGGGTTTAACTCCGTTTCTGAAGGCAAATTCAGACCAGAGTTCTCATCCCTGAAAAACACTCTGTTTTAACGCAAGTAGCAAGCTCTTCTTTCCAGATTCAAAAATACAGCAAGAACCAAGAGCATGCCCTGAAAAAAAGGACTGTTTCCTATTCCTACAGACCATATGAAGTTCAAATCTGCTTATGAAACTGTTACAAACAACAGCTCCTCTTACATAAATGCTCTTTAGTTAATAGTGATAATCGCGTTGGGTTCTAGAACTGTGTAAAGTCATTTGAGCCAAACATTCACTTGGTTTACCAGAAATGATCTCCTGCTGGTAGGAAGACACAGATCCTGGGTTTTAACTCCGTTTCTGAATGGTAATTCAGACCAGAATTCTCATCCCTGAAACACACTCTGTTTTAACGCAACAAGCAAGCTCTTCTTTCCAGAGTCAAAAATACAGCAAGAACCATGAGCATGCCCTGAAAAAAAGAAATGTGTTTCCTACTCATACGGACAATATGTAGTTCAACTCTGCTTATGAAACTGATACAAACCACAGCTCCTCTTACATAAATCCTCTTTACTTTATAGTGAGAATAGCGTTGGGTTCGTGAAATGCGAAAAATCATTTCAGCCCAAAATTCACTGTGTTTACCAGAAATGAACTCTTGCTTGTAGGAAGACACAGATCCTGGGCTTTAACTCCGTTTCTGAAGGCAAATTCAGACCAGAGTCCTCATCCCTGAAACACACTCTGTTTTAACGCAAGTACCAAGCTCTACTTTCCAGATTCAAAAATACAGCAAGAACCAAGAGCATGCCCCTAAAAAAAGAACTGTGTTTCCTATTTTTACAGACCATATGTAGTTCAAATCTGCTTATGAAACTGTTACAAACAACAGCTCCTCTTACATAAATGCTCTTTAGTTAATAGTGATAATCGCGTTAGGTTCTAGAACTGTGTAAAGTCATTTGAGCCGAACATTCACTTGGTTTACCAGAAATGATCTCCTGCTGGTAGGTAGACACAGATCCTGGGGTTTAACTCCGTTCATGAAGGGAAATTCAGACCAGATTTTGCTTCCATGAAACACAGCCTGTTTTAATGCAAGAAGCAAGCTCTTCTTTCCAGAGTCTCCAATACAGCAAGAACCATGAGCATGCCCTGAAAAAAAGAACTGTGTTTCCTACTCATACGGACCATATGTAGTTCAACTCTGCTTATGAAACTGATACAAACCACAGCACCTCTTACATAAATGCTCTTTAGTTAATAGTGAGAATCGCGTTGGGTTAGTGGACTGCGAAAAATCTTTTGAGCAAAAAATTCACTGGGTTAACAAGAAATGAAGGCTTGCATGTAGGAAGACACAGATCCTGGGCTTTAACTCCGTTTCTGAATGGTAATTAAGACCAGAATTCTCATCCCTGAAACACACTCTGTTTTAACGCAACAAGCAAGCTCTTCTTTCCAGATTAAAAAATACAGCAAGAACCATGAGCATGCCCTGAAAAAAAGAAATGTGTTTCCTACTCATACGGACAATATGTAGTTCAACTCTGCTTATGAAACTGATACAAACCACAGCTCCTCTTACATAAATCCTCTTTACTTTATAGTGATAATAGCGTTGGGTTCGTGAAATGCGAAAAATCATTTCAGCCCAAAATTCACTGGGTTTACCAGAAATGAACTCTTGCTGGTAGGAAGACACAGATCCTGGGGTTTAACTCCGTTCGTGAAGGGAAATTCAGACCAGAGTTTGCTTCCATGAAACACAGCCTGTTTTAATGCAAGAAGGAAGCTCTTCTTTCCAGCGTCTCCAATACAGCAAGCACCATGAGCATGCCATGAAAAAAAGAACTGTGTTTCCTACTCATACGGACCATATGTAGTTCAACTCTGCTTATGAAACTGATACAAACCACAGCTCCTCTTACATAAATGCTCTTTAGTTAATAGTGAGAATCACGTTGGGTTCAATGACTGCGAAAAATCATTTGAGCCCAAAATTCACTGGGCTGGTTTACCAGAAATGAACTCTTGCTTGTAGGAAGACACAGATCCTGGGCTTTAACTCCGTTTCTGAAGGCAAATTCAGACCAGAGTCCTCATCCCTGAAACACACTCTGTTTTAACGCAAGTAGCAAGCTCTTCTTTCCAGATTCAAAAATACAGCAAGAACCAAGGGCATGCCCTGAAAAAAAGGACTCTGTTTCCTATTCCTACAGAGCATATGTAGTTCAAATCTGCTTATGAAACTGTTACAAACAACAGCTCCTCTTACATAAATGCTCTTTAGTTAATAGTGATAATCGCGTTGGGTTCTAGAACTGTGTAAAGTCATTTGAGCCAAACATTCACTTGGTTTACCAGAAATGATCTCCTGCTGGTAGGAAGACACAGATCCTGGGGTTTAACTCCGTTCATGAAGGGAAATTCAGACCAGAGTTTGCTTCCATGAAACACAGCCTGTTTTAATGCAAGAAGCAAGCTCTTCTTTCCAGAGTCTCCAATACAGCAAGAACTATGAGCATGCCCTGAAAAAAAGAACTGTGTTTCCTACTCATACGGACCATATGTAGTTCAACTCTGCTTATGAAACTGATACAAACCACAGCACCTCTTACATAAATGCTCTTTAGTTAATAGTGAGAATCGCGTTGGGTTCGTGGACTGTGAAAAATCATTTGAGCCAAAAATTCACTGGGTTAACAAGAAATGAAGGCTTGCTTGTAGGAAAGCACAGATCCTGGGGTTTAACTCCGTTTCTGAATGGTAATTCAGACCAGAATTCTCATCCCTGAAACACACTCTGTTTTAACGCAAGAAGCAAGCTCTACTTTCCTGAGTCAAAAATACAGCAAGAACCATGAGCATGCCCTGAAAAAAAGAAGTGTGTTTCCTACTTACATGGACCATATGTAGTTCAACTCTGCTTATTAAACTGATACAAAACACAGCTCCTCTTACATAAATGCTCTTTAGTTAATAGTGAGAATCACGGTGGGTTCGTGGACTGCGAAAAATCATTTGAGCCAAAAATTCACTGGGATTACCAGAAATGAACTCTTGCTTGTAGGAAGACACTGATCCTGGGGTTTAACTCCGTTTCTGAAGGCAAATTCAGACAAGAGTTCTCGTCCCTGAAAAACACTCTGTTTTAAGGCAAGAATCATCCTCTTCTATGCAGCGTCCCCAATACAGTAAGAAATATGAGCATTCCCAGGAAAAAGAAATATGTTTCCTACTCATACTGACGATATGTAGTTAAACTCTGCTCATGAAATGATACAGACCACAGCTCCTCTTACATAAATGCTCTTTAGATAATAGTGATAATCGCGCTGGGTTGTAGAACTGTGTAAAATAATTTGAGCCGAAAATTCACTTGGTTACCAGAAATGAACAATTGCTTGTAGGAAGACACAGAACATGGGTTTAACTCCATTTCTGAAGGGAAAATCAGACCAGAGTTCCCATCCATGAAACACACTCTGTTTTAATGCAAGAAGCAAGCTCATCTTTCCATCGTCTCCAATATAGCAAGAACCATGAGCTTGCCCAGAAAAAAAGAACTGTGTCTCCTACTCATATGGACAATATGTAGTTCAACTCTGCTCATGAAACTGAAAGTAACCACAGCTCCTCTTAGATAAAGGCTCTTTAGTTAATAGTGAGAATCAGTTTGGGTTGGTGAACTGAGAAAAATCATTTGAGCACAAAATTCACTTGCTTTACCAGAAATGAACTCTTGCTTGTAAGAAGACACAGATCCTGGGGTTTAACTCCGTTTCTTAAGGGAAATGCAGACCAGAGTTCTCATCCCTGAAAAAAACTCTGTTTTAAGGCAAGTCTCATCCTCTTCTATGCAGCGTCTCCAATACAGTAAGAAATATGAGCATTCCCAGAAAAAAGAAATGTGTTTCCTACACATACAAACCATATGTAGTTAAACTCTGCTTATGAAATGATACAGACCACAGCTCCTCTTACATAAATGCTCTTAAGTTCATAGTGATAACCGCCTTGGGTTCTAGAACTGTGTAAAGTCATTTGAGCCGAACATTCACTTGGTTTACCAGAAATGAACTCTTGCTGTTAGGACGACAGAGATCCTGGGATTTAACTCCGTTCGTGAAGGGAAATTCAGAGCAGAGTTTGATTCCATGAAACACAGCCTGTTTTAATGCAAGAAGCAAGCTCTTCTTTCCAGCGTCTCCAATACTGCAAGAACCATGAGCATGCCCTGAAAAAAAGAACTGTGTTTCCTAATCATATGGACCATATGTAGTTCAACTCTGCTTATGAAACTGATACAAACCACAGCAGCTCTTACATAAATGCTCTTTAGTTAATAGTGAGAATCGTGTTGCGTTCGTGAACTGCGAAAAATCATTTCAGCCCAAAATTCACTGGGTTTACCAGAAATGAACTCTTGCTTGTAGGAAGACACAGATCCTGGGCTTTAACTCCGTTTCTGAAGGCAAATTCAGACCAGAGTCCTCATCCCTGAAACACACTCTGTTTTAACGCAAGTAGCAAGCTCTTCTTTCCAGATTCAAAAATACAGCAAGAACCAAGGGCATGCCCTGAAAAAAAGGACTCTGTTTCCTATTCCTACAGAGCATATGTAGTTCAAATCTGCTTATGAAACTGTTACAAACAACAGCTCCTCTTACATAAATGCTCTTTAGTTAATAGTGATAATCGCGTTGGGTTGTAGAACTGTGTAAAGTCATTTGAGCCAAACATTCACTTGGTTTACCAGAAATGATCTCCTGCTGGTAGGAAGACACAGATCCTGGGGTTTAACTCCGTTCATGAAGGGAAATTCAGACCAGAGTTTGCTTCCATGAAACACAGCCTGTTTTAATGCAAGAAGCAAGCTCTTCTTTCCAGAGTCTCCAATACAGCAAGAACTATGAGCATGCCCTGAAAAAAAGAACTGTGTTTCCTACTCATACGGACCATATGTAGTTCAACTCTGCTTATGAAACTGATACAAACCACAGCACCTCTTACATAAATGCTCTTTAGTTAATAGTGAGAATCGCGTTGGGTTCGTGGACTGTGAAAAATCATTTGAGCCAAAAATTCACTGGGTTAACAAGAAATGAAGGCTTGCTTGTAGGAAAGCACAGATCCTGGGGTTTAACTCCGTTTCTGAATGGTAATTCAGACCAGAATTCTCATCCCTGAAACACACTCTGTTTTAACGCAAGAAGCAAGCTCTACTTTCCTGAGTCAAAAATACAGCAAGAACCATGAGCATGCCCTGAAAAAAAGAAGTGTGTTTCCTACTTACATGGACCATATGTAGTTCAACTCTGCTTATTAAACTGATACAAAACACAGCTCCTCTTACATAAATGCTCTTTAGTTAATAGTGAGAATCACGGTGGGTTCGTGGACTGCGAAAAATCATTTGAGCCAAAAATTCACTGGGATTACCAGAAATGAACTCTTGCTTGTAGGAAGACACTGATCCTGGGGTTTAACTCCGTTTCTGAAGGCAAATTCAGACAAGAGTTCTCGTCCCTGAAAAACACTCTGTTTTAAGGCAAGAATCATCCTCTTCTATGCAGCGTCCCCAATACAGTAAGAAATATGAGCATTCCCAGGAAAAAGAAATATGTTTCCTACTCATACTGACGATATGTAGTTAAACTCTGCTCATGAAATGATACAGACCACAGCTCCTCTTACATAAATGCTCTTTAGATAATAGTGATAATCGCGCTGGGTTGTAGAACTGTGTAAAATAATTTGAGCCGAAAATTCACTTGGTTACCAGAAATGAACAATTGCTTGTAGGAAGACACAGAACATGGGTTTAACTCCATTTCTGAAGGGAAAATCAGACCAGAGTTCCCATCCATGAAACACACTCTGTTTTAATGCAAGAAGCAAGCTCATCTTTCCATCGTCTCCAATATAGCAAGAACCATGAGCTTGCCCAGAAAAAAAGAACTGTGTCTCCTACTCATATGGACAATATGTAGTTCAACTCTGCTCATGAAACTGAAAGTAACCACAGCTCCTCTTAGATAAAGGCTCTTTAGTTAATAGTGAGAATCAGTTTGGGTTGGTGAACTAAGAAAAATCATTTGAGCACAAAATTCACTTGCTTTACCAGAAATGAACTCTTGCTTGTAAGAAGACACAGATCCTGGGGTTTAACTCCGTTTCTTAAGGGAAATGCAGACCAGAGTTCTCATCCCTGAAAAAAACTCTGTTTTAAGGCAAGTCTCATCCTCTTCTATGCAGCGTCTCCAATACAGTAAGAAATATGAGCATTCCCAGAAAAAAGAAATGTGTTTCCTACACATACAAACCATATGTAGTTAAACTCTGCTTATGAAATGATACAGACCACAGCTCCTCTTACATAAATGCTCTTAAGTTCATAGTGATAACCGCCTTGGGTTCTAGAACTGTGTAAAGTCATTTGAGCCGAACATTCACTTGGTTTACCAGAAATGAACTCTTGCTGTTAGGACGACAGAGATCCTGGGATTTAACTCCGTTCGTGAAGGGAAATTCAGAGCAGAGTTTGATTCCATGAAACACAGCCTGTTTTAATGCAAGAAGCAAGCTCTTCTTTCCAGCGTCTCCAATACTGCAAGAACCATGAGCATGCCCTGAAAAAAAGAACTGTGTTTCCTAATCATATGGACCATATGTAGTTCAACTCTGCTTATGAAACTGATACAAACCACAGCAGCTCTTACATAAATGCTCTTTAGTTAATAGTGAGAATCGTGTTGCGTTCGTGAACTGCGAAAAATCATTTCAGCCCAAAATTCACTGGGTTTACCAGAAATGAACTCTTGCTTGTCGGAAGACACAGATCCTGGGGTTTAACTCCGTTTCTGAAGGCAAATTCAGACCAGAGTTCTCATCCCTGAAACACACTCTGTTTTAACGCAAGTAGCAAGCTCTTCTTTCCAGATTCAAAAATACAGCAAGAACCAAGAGCATGCCCTGAAAAAAAGGACTGTTTCCTATTCCTACAGACCATATGAAGTTCAAATCTGCTTATGAAACTGTTACAAACAACAGCTCCTCTTACATAAATGCTCTTTAGTTAATAGTGATAATCGCGTTGGGTTCTAGAACTGTGTAAAGTCATTTGAGCCGAACATTCACTTGGTTTACCAGAAATGATCTCCTGCTGGTAGGAAGACACAGATCCTGGGGTTTAACTCCGTTCATGAAGGGAAATTCAGACCAGAGTTTGCTTCCATGAAACACAGCCTGTTTTAATGCAAGAAGCAAGCTCTTCTTTCCAGAGTCTCCAATACAGCAAGAACCATGAGCATGCCCTGAAAAAAAGAACTGTGTTTCCTACTCATACGGACCATATGTAGTTCAACTCTGCTTATGAAACTGATACAAACCACAGCACCTCTTACATAAATGCTCTTTAGTTAATAGTGATAATCGCGTTGGGTTCTAGAACTGTGTAAAGTCATTTGAGCCAAACATTCACTTGGTTTACCAGAAATGATCTCCTGCTGGTAGGAAGACACAGATCCTGGGTTTTAACTCCGTTTCTGAATGGTAATTCAGACCAGAATTCTCATCCCTGAAACACACTCTGTTTTAACGCAACAAGCAAGCTCTTCTTTCCAGAGTCAAAAATACAGCAAGAACCATGAGCATGCCCTGAAAAAAAGAAATGTGTTTCCTACTCATACGGACAATATGTAGTTCAACTCTGCTTATGAAACTGATACAAACCACAGCTCCTCTTACATAAATCCTCTTTACTTTATAGTGAGAATAGCGTTGGGTTCGTGAAATGCGAAAAATCATTTCAGCCCAAAATTCACTGTGTTTACCAGAAATGAACTCTTGCTTGTAGGAAGACACAGATCCTGGGCTTTAACTCCGTTTCTGAAGGCAAATTCAGACCAGAGTCCTCATCCCTGAAACACACTCTGTTTTAACGCAAGTACCAAGCTCTACTTTCCAGATTCAAAAATACAGCAAGAACCAAGAGCATGCCCCTAAAAAAAGAACTGTGTTTCCTATTTTTACAGACCATATGTAGTTCAAATCTGCTTATGAAACTGTTACAAACAACAGCTCCTCTTACATAAATGCTCTTTAGTTAATAGTGATAATCGCGTTAGGTTCTAGAACTGTGTAAAGTCATTTGAGCCGAACATTCACTTGGTTTACCAGAAATGATCTCCTGCTGGTAGGTAGACACAGATCCTGGGGTTTAACTCCGTTCATGAAGGGAAATTCAGACCAGATTTTGCTTCCATGAAACACAGCCTGTTTTAATGCAAGAAGCAAGCTCTTCTTTCCAGAGTCTCCAATACAGCAAGAACCATGAGCATGCCCTGAAAAAAAGAACTGTGTTTCCTACTCATACGGACCATATGTAGTTCAACTCTGCTTATGAAACTGATACAAACCACAGCACCTCTTACATAAATGCTCTTTAGTTAATAGTGAGAATCGCGTTGGGTTAGTGGACTGCGAAAAATCTTTTGAGCAAAAAATTCACTGGGTTAACAAGAAATGAAGGCTTGCATGTAGGAAGACACAGATCCTGGGCTTTAACTCCGTTTCTGAATGGTAATTAAGACCAGAATTCTCATCCCTGAAACACACTCTGTTTTAACGCAACAAGCAAGCTCTTCTTTCCAGATTCAAAAATACAGCAAGAACCATGAGCATGCCCTGAAAAAAAGAAATGTGTTTCCTACTCATACGGACAATATGTAGTTCAACTCTGCTTATGAAACTGATACAAACCACAGCTCCTCTTACATAAATCCTCTTTACTTTATAGTGAGAATAGCGTTGGGTTCGTGAAATGCGAAAAATCATTTCAGCCCAAAATTCACTGGGTTTACCAGAAATGAACTCTTGCTGGTAGGAAGACACAGATCCTGGGGTTTAACTCCGTTCGTGAAGGGAAATTCAGACCAGAGTTTGCTTCCATGAAACACAGCCTGTTTTAATGCAAGAAGGAAGCTCTTCTTTCCAGCGTCTCCAATACAGCAAGCACCATGAGCATGCCATGAAAAAAAGAACTGTGTTTCCTACTCATACGGACCATATGTAGTTCAACTCTGCTTATGAAACTGATACAAACCACAGCTCCTCTTACATAAATGCTCTTTAGTTAATAGTGAGAATCGCGTTGGGTTCAACGACTGCGAAAAATCATTTGAGCCCAAAATTCACTGGGCTGGTTTACCAGAAATGAACTCTTGCTTGTAGGAAGACACAGATCCTGGGCTTTAACTCCGTTTCTGAAGGCAAATTCAGACCAGAGTCCTCATCCCTGAAACACACTCTGTTTTAACGCAAGTAGCAAGCTCTTCTTTCCAGATTCAAAAATACAGCAAGAACCAAGGGCATGCCCTGAAAAAAAGGACTCTGTTTCCTATTCCTACAGAGCATATGTAGTTCAAATCTGCTTATGAAACTGTTACAAACAACAGCTCCTCTTACATAAATGCTCTTTAGTTAATAGTGATAATCGCGTTGGGTTGTAGAACTGTGTAAAGTCATTTGAGCCAAACATTCACTTGGTTTACCAGAAATGATCTCCTGCTGGTAGGAAGACACAGATCCTGGGGTTTAACTCCGTTCATGAAGGGAAATTCAGACCAGAGTTTGCTTCCATGAAACACAGCCTGTTTTAATGCAAGAAGCAAGCTCTTCTTTCCAGAGTCTCCAATACAGCAAGAACTATGAGCATGCCCTGAAAAAAAGAACTGTGTTTCCTACTCATACGGACCATATGTAGTTCAACTCTGCTTATGAAACTGATACAAACCACAGCAACTCTTACATAAATGCTCTTTAGTTAATAGTGAGAATCGCGTTGGGTTCGTGGACTGTGAAAAATCATTTGAGCCAAAAATTCACTGGGTTAACAAGAAATGAAGGCTTGCTTGTAGGAAAGCACAGATCCTGGGGTTTAACTCCGTTTCTGAATGGTAATTCAGACCAGAATTCTCATCCCTGAAACACACTCTGTTTTAACGCAAGAAGCAAGCTCTACTTTCCTGAGTCAAAAATACAGCAAGAACCATGAGCATGCCCTGAAAAAAAGAAGTGTGTTTCCTACTTACATGGACCATATGTAGTTCAACTCTGCTTATTAAACTGATACAAAACACAGCTCCTCTTACATAAATGCTCTTTAGTTAATAGTGAGAATCACGGTGGGTTCGTGGACTGCGAAAAATCATTTGAGCCAAAAATTCACTGGGATTACCAGAAATGAACTCTTGCTTGTAGGAAGACACTGATCCTGGGGTTTAACTCCGTTTCTGAAGGCAAATTCAGACAAGAGTTCTCCTCCCTGAAAAACACTCTGTTTTAAGGCAAGAATCATCCTCTTCTATGCAGCGTCCCCAATACAGTAAGAAATATGAGCATTCCCAGGAAAAAGAAATATGTTTCCTACTCATACTGACGATATGTAGTTAAACTCTGCTCATGAAATGATACAGACCACAGCTCCTCTTACATAAATGCTCTTTAGATAATAGTGATAATCGCGCTGGGTTGTAGAACTGTGTAAAATAATTTGAGCCGAAAATTCACTTGGTTACCAGAAATGAACAATTGCTTGTAGGAAGACACAGAACATGGGTTTAACTCCATTTCTGAAGGGAAAATCAGACCAGAGTTCCCATCCATGAAACACACTCTGTTTTAATGCAAGAAGCAAGCTCATCTTTCCATCGTCTCCAATATAGCAAGAACCATGAGCTTGCCCAGAAAAAAAGAACTGTGTCTCCTACTCATATGGACAATATGTAGTTCAACTCTGCTCATGAAACTGAAAGTAACCACAGCTCCTCTTAGATAAAGGCTCTTTAGTTAATAGTGAGAATCAGTTTGGGTTGGTGAACTGAGAAAAATCATTTGAGCACAAAATTCACTTGCTTTACCAGAAATGAACTCTTGCTTGTAAGAAGACACAGATCCTGGGGTTTAACTCCGTTTCTTAAGGGAAATGCAGACCAGAGTTCTCATCCCTGAAAAAAACTCTGTTTTAAGGCAAGTCTCATCCTCTTCTATGCAGCGTCTCCAATACAGTAAGAAATATGAGCATTCCCAGAAAAAAGAAATGTGTTTCCTACACATACAAACCATATGTAGTTAAACTCTGCTTATGAAATGATACAGACCACAGCTCCTCTTACATAAATGCTCTTAAGTTCATAGTGATAACCGCCTTGGGTTCTAGAACTGTGTAAAGTCATTTGAGCCGAACATTCACTTGGTTTACCAGAAATGAACTCTTGCTGTTAGGACGACAGAGATCCTGGGATTTAACTCCGTTCGTGAAGGGAAATTCAGAGCAGAGTTTGATTCCATGAAACACAGCCTGTTTTAATGCAAGAAGCAAGCTCTTCTTTCCAGCGTCTCCAATACTGCAAGAACCATGAGCATGCCCTGAAAAAAAGAACTGTGTTTCCTAATCATATGGACCATATGTAGTTCAACTCTGCTTATGAAACTGATACAAACCACAGCAGCTCTTACATAAATGCTCTTTAGTTAATAGTGTGAATCGTGTTGGGTTCGTGAACTGCAAAAAATCATTTCAGCCCAAAATTCACTGGGTTTACCAGAAATGAACTCTTGCTTGTAGGAAGACACAGATCCTGGGGTTTAACTCCGTTCATGAAGGGAAATTCAGACCAGATTTTGCTTCCATGAAACACAGCCTGTTTTAATGCAAGAAGCAAGCTCTTCTTTCCAGAGTCTCCAATACAGCAAGAACCATGAGCATGCCCTGAAAAAAAGAACTGTGTTTCCTACTCATACGGACCATATGTAGTTCAACTCTGCTTATGAAACTGATACAAACCACAGCACCTCTTACATAAATGCTCTTTAGTTAATAGTGAGAATCGCGTTGGGTTAGTGGACTGCGAAAAATCTTTTGAGCAAAAAATTCACTGGGTTAACAAGAAATGAAGGCTTGCATGTAGGAAGACACAGATCCTGGGCTTTAACTCCGTTTCTGAATGGTAATTAAGACCAGAATTCTCATCCCTGAAACACACTCTGTTTTAACGCAACAAGCAAGCTCTTCTTTCCAGATTCAAAAATACAGCAAGAACCATGAGCATGCCCTGAAAAAAAGAAATGTGTTTCCTACTCATACGGACAATATGTAGTTCAACTCTGCTTATGAAACTGATACAAACCACAGCTCCTCTTACATAAATCCTCTTTACTTTATAGTGAGAATAGCGTTGGGTTCGTGAAATGCGAAAAATCATTTCAGCCCAAAATTCACTGGGTTTACCAGAAATGAACTCTTGCTGGTAGGAAGACACAGATCCTGGGGTTTAACTCCGTTCGTGAAGGGAAATTCAGACCAGAGTTTGCTTCCATGAAACACAGCCTGTTTTAATGCAAGAAGGAAGCTCTTCTTTCCAGCGTCTCCAATACAGCAAGCACCATGAGCATGCCATGAAAAAAAGAACTGTGTTTCCTACTCATACGGACCATATGTAGTTCAACTCTGCTTATGAAACTGATACAAACCACAGCTCCTCTTACATAAATGCTCTTTAGTTAATAGTGAGAATCGCGTTGGGTTCAACGACTGCGAAAAATCATTTGAGCCCAAAATTCACTGGGCTGGTTTACCAGAAATGAACTCTTGCTTGTAGGAAGACACAGATCCTGGGCTTTAACTCCGTTTCTGAAGGCAAATTCAGACCAGAGTCCTCATCCCTGAAACACACTCTGTTTTAACGCAAGTAGCAAGCTCTTCTTTCCAGATTCAAAAATACAGCAAGAACCAAGGGCATGCCCTGAAAAAAAGGACTCTGTTTCCTATTCCTACAGAGCATATGTAGTTCAAATCTGCTTATGAAACTGTTACAAACAACAGCTCCTCTTACATAAATGCTCTTTAGTTAATAGTGATAATCGCGTTGGGTTGTAGAACTGTGTAAAGTCATTTGAGCCAAACATTCACTTGGTTTACCAGAAATGATCTCCTGCTGGTAGGAAGACACAGATCCTGGGGTTTAACTCCGTTCATGAAGGGAAATTCAGACCAGAGTTTGCTTCCATGAAACACAGCCTGTTTTAATGCAAGAAGCAAGCTCTTCTTTCCAGAGTCTCCAATACAGCAAGAACTATGAGCATGCCCTGAAAAAAAGAACTGTGTTTCCTACTCATACGGACCATATGTAGTTCAACTCTGCTTATGAAACTGATACAAACCACAGCAACTCTTACATAAATGCTCTTTAGTTAATAGTGAGAATCGCGTTGGGTTCGTGGACTGTGAAAAATCATTTGAGCCAAAAATTCACTGGGTTAACAAGAAATGAAGGCTTGCTTGTAGGAAAGCACAGATCCTGGGGTTTAACTCCGTTTCTGAATGGTAATTCAGACCAGAATTCTCATCCCTGAAACACACTCTGTTTTAACGCAAGAAGCAAGCTCTACTTTCCTGAGTCAAAAATACAGCAAGAACCATGAGCATGCCCTGAAAAAAAGAAGTGTGTTTCCTACTTACATGGACCATATGTAGTTCAACTCTGCTTATTAAACTGATACAAAACACAGCTCCTCTTACATAAATGCTCTTTAGTTAATAGTGAGAATCACGGTGGGTTCGTGGACTGCGAAAAATCATTTGAGCCAAAAATTCACTGGGATTACCAGAAATGAACTCTTGCTTGTAGGAAGACACTGATCCTGGGGTTTAACTCCGTTTCTGAAGGCAAATTCAGACAAGAGTTCTCCTCCCTGAAAAACACTCTGTTTTAAGGCAAGAATCATCCTCTTCTATGCAGCGTCCCCAATACAGTAAGAAATATGAGCATTCCCAGGAAAAAGAAATATGTTTCCTACTCATACTGACGATATGTAGTTAAACTCTGCTCATGAAATGATACAGACCACAGCTCCTCTTACATAAATGCTCTTTAGATAATAGTGATAATCGCGCTGGGTTGTAGAACTGTGTAAAATAATTTGAGCCGAAAATTCACTTGGTTACCAGAAATGAACAATTGCTTGTAGGAAGACACAGAACATGGGTTTAACTCCATTTCTGAAGGGAAAATCAGACCAGAGTTCCCATCCATGAAACACACTCTGTTTTAATGCAAGAAGCAAGCTCATCTTTCCATCGTCTCCAATATAGCAAGAACCATGAGCTTGCCCAGAAAAAAAGAACTGTGTCTCCTACTCATATGGACAATATGTAGTTCAACTCTGCTCATGAAACTGAAAGTAACCACAGCTCCTCTTAGATAAAGGCTCTTTAGTTAATAGTGAGAATCAGTTTGGGTTGGTGAACTGAGAAAAATCATTTGAGCACAAAATTCACTTGCTTTACCAGAAATGAACTCTTGCTTGTAAGAAGACACAGATCCTGGGGTTTAACTCCGTTTCTTAAGGGAAATGCAGACCAGAGTTCTCATCCCTGAAAAAAACTCTGTTTTAAGGCAAGTCTCATCCTCTTCTATGCAGCGTCTCCAATACAGTAAGAAATATGAGCATTCCCAGAAAAAAGAAATGTGTTTCCTACACATACAAACCATATGTAGTTAAACTCTGCTTATGAAATGATACAGACCACAGCTCCTCTTACATAAATGCTCTTAAGTTCATAGTGATAACCGCCTTGGGTTCTAGAACTGTGTAAAGTCATTTGAGCCGAACATTCACTTGGTTTACCAGAAATGAACTCTTGCTGTTAGGACGACAGAGATCCTGGGATTTAACTCCGTTCGTGAAGGGAAATTCAGAGCAGAGTTTGATTCCATGAAACACAGCCTGTTTTAATGCAAGAAGCAAGCTCTTCTTTCCAGCGTCTCCAATACTGCAAGAACCATGAGCATGCCCTGAAAAAAAGAACTGTGTTTCCTAATCATATGGACCATATGTAGTTCAACTCTGCTTATGAAACTGATACAAACCACAGCAGCTCTTACATAAATGCTCTTTAGTTAATAGTGAGAATCGTGTTGCGTTCGTGAACTGCGAAAAATCATTTCAGCCCAAAATTCACTGGGTTTACCAGAAATGAACTCTTGCTTGTCGGAAGACACAGATCCTGGGGTTTAACTCCGTTTCTGAAGGCAAATTCAGACCAGAGTTCTCATCCCTGAAACACACTCTGTTTTAACGCAAGTAGCAAGCTCTTCTTTCCAGATTCAAAAATACAGCAAGAACCAAGAGCATGCCCTGAAAAAAAGGACTGTTTCCTATTCCTACAGACCATATGAAGTTCAAATCTGCTTATGAAACTGTTACAAACAACAGCTCCTCTTACATAAATGCTCTTTAGTTAATAGTGATAATCGCGTTGGGTTCTAGAACTGTGTAAAGTCATTTGAGCCGAACATTCACTTGGTTTACCAGAAATGATCTCCTGCTGGTAGGAAGACACAGATCCTGGGGTTTAACTCCGTTCATGAAGGGAAATTCAGACCAGAGTTTGCTTCCATGAAACACAGCCTGTTTTAATGCAAGAAGCAAGCTCTTCTTTCCAGAGTCTCCAATACAGCAAGAACCATGAGCATGCCCTGAAAAAAAGAACTGTGTTTCCTACTCATACGGACCATATGTAGTTCAACTCTGCTTATGAAACTGATACAAACCACAGCACCTCTTACATAAATGCTCTTTAGTTAATAGTGAGAATCGCGTTGGGTTCGTGGACTGCGAAAAATCATTTGAGCCAAAAATTCACTGGGTTAACAAGAAATGAAGGCTTGCATGTAGGAAGACACAGATCCTGGGTTTTAACTCCGTTTCTGAATGGTAATTCAGACCAGAATTCTCATCCCTGAAACACACTCTGTTTTAACGCAACAAGCAAGCTCTTCTTTCCAGAGTCAAAAATACAGCAAGAACCATGAGCATGCCCTGAAAAAAAGAAATGTGTTTCCTATTCATACGGACAATATGTAGTTCAACTCTGCTTATGAAACTGATACAAACCACAGCTCCTCTTACATAAATCCTCTTTACTTTATAGTGAGAATAGCGTTGGGTTCGTGAAATGCGAAAAATCATTTCAGCCCAAAATTCACTGGGTTTACCAGAAATGAACTCTTGCTTGTAGGAAGACACAGAACCTGGGCTTTAACTCCGTTTCTGAAGGCAAATTCAGACCAGAGTCCTCATCCCTGAAACACACTCTGTTTTAACGCAAGTACCAAGCTCTACTTTCCAGATTCAAAAATACAGCAAGAACCAAGAGCATGCCCCTAAAAAAAGAACTGTGTTTCCTATTTTTACAGACCATATGTAGTTCAAATCTGCTTATGAAACTGTTACAAACAACAGCTCCTCTTACATAAATGCTCTTTAGTTAATAGTGATAATCGCGTTAGGTTCTAGAACTGTGTAAAGTCATTTGAGCCGAACATTCACTTGGTTTACCAGAAATGATCTCCTGCTGGTAGGTAGACACAGATCCTGGGGTTTAACTCCGTTCATGAAGGGAAATTCAGACCAGATTTTGCTTCCATGAAACACAGCCTGTTTTAATGCAAGAAGCAAGCTCTTCTTTCCAGAGTCTCCAATACAGCAAGAACCATGAGCATGCCCTGAAAAAAAGAACTGTGTTTCCTACTCATACGGACCATATGTAGTTCAACTCTGCTTATGAAACTGATACAAACCACAGCACCTCTTACATAAATGCTCTTTAGTTAATAGTGAGAATCGCGTTGGGTTAGTGGACTGCGAAAAATCTTTTGAGCAAAAAATTCACTGGGTTAACAAGAAATGAAGGCTTGCATGTAGGAAGACACAGATCCTGGGCTTTAACTCCGTTTCTGAATGGTAATTAAGACCAGAATTCTCATCCCTGAAACACACTCTGTTTTAACGCAACAAGCAAGCTCTTCTTTCCAGATTCAAAAATACAGCAAGAACCATGAGCATGCCCTGAAAAAAAGAAATGTGTTTCCTACTCATACGGACAATATGTAGTTCAACTCTGCTTATGAAACTGATACAAACCACAGCTCCTCTTACATAAATCCTCTTTACTTTATAGTGAGAATAGCGTTGGGTTCGTGAAATGCGAAAAATCATTTCAGCCCAAAATTCACTGGGTTTACCAGAAATGAACTCTTGCTGGTAGGAAGACACAGATCCTGGGGTTTAACTCCGTTCGTGAAGGGAAATTCAGACCAGAGTTTGCTTCCATGAAACACAGCCTGTTTTAATGCAAGAAGGAAGCTCTTCTTTCCAGCGTCTCCAATACAGCAAGCACCATGAGCATGCCATGAAAAAAAGAACTGTGTTTCCTACTCATACGGACCATATGTAGTTCAACTCTGCTTATGAAACTGATACAAACCACAGCTCCTCTTACATAAATGCTCTTTAGTTAATAGTGAGAATCGCGTTGGGTTCAACGACTGCGAAAAATCATTTGAGCCCAAAATTCACTGGGCTGGTTTACCAGAAATGAACTCTTGCTTGTAGGAAGACACAGATCCTGGGCTTTAACTCCGTTTCTGAAGGCAAATTCAGACCAGAGTCCTCATCCCTGAAACACACTCTGTTTTAACGCAAGTAGCAAGCTCTTCTTTCCAGATTCAAAAATACAGCAAGAACCAAGGGCATGCCCTGAAAAAAAGGACTCTGTTTCCTATTCCTACAGAGCATATGTAGTTCAAATCTGCTTATGAAACTGTTACAAACAACAGCTCCTCTTACATAAATGCTCTTTAGTTAATAGTGATAATCGCGTTGGGTTGTAGAACTGTGTAAAGTCATTTGAGCCAAACATTCACTTGGTTTACCAGAAATGATCTCCTGCTGGTAGGAAGACACAGATCCTGGGGTTTAACTCCGTTCATGAAGGGAAATTCAGACCAGAGTTTGCTTCCATGAAACACAGCCTGTTTTAATGCAAGAAGCAAGCTCTTCTTTCCAGAGTCTCCAATACAGCAAGAACTATGAGCATGCCCTGAAAAAAAGAACTGTGTTTCCTACTCATACGGACCATATGTAGTTCAACTCTGCTTATGAAACTGATACAAACCACAGCAACTCTTACATAAATGCTCTTTAGTTAATAGTGAGAATCGCGTTGGGTTCGTGGACTGTGAAAAATCATTTGAGCCAAAAATTCACTGGGTTAACAAGAAATGAAGGCTTGCTTGTAGGAAAGCACAGATCCTGGGGTTTAACTCCGTTTCTGAATGGTAATTCAGACCAGAATTCTCATCCCTGAAACACACTCTGTTTTAACGCAAGAAGCAAGCTCTACTTTCCTGAGTCAAAAATACAGCAAGAACCATGAGCATGCCCTGAAAAAAAGAAGTGTGTTTCCTACTTACATGGACCATATGTAGTTCAACTCTGCTTATTAAACTGATACAAAACACAGCTCCTCTTACATAAATGCTCTTTAGTTAATAGTGAGAATCACGGTGGGTTCGTGGACTGCGAAAAATCATTTGAGCCAAAAATTCACTGGGATTACCAGAAATGAACTCTTGCTTGTAGGAAGACACTGATCCTGGGGTTTAACTCCGTTTCTGAAGGCAAATTCAGACAAGAGTTCTCCTCCCTGAAAAACACTCTGTTTTAAGGCAAGAATCATCCTCTTCTATGCAGCGTCCCCAATACAGTAAGAAATATGAGCATTCCCAGGAAAAAGAAATATGTTTCCTACTCATACTGACGATATGTAGTTAAACTCTGCTCATGAAATGATACAGACCACAGCTCCTCTTACATAAATGCTCTTTAGATAATAGTGATAATCGCGCTGGGTTGTAGAACTGTGTAAAATAATTTGAGCCGAAAATTCACTTGGTTACCAGAAATGAACAATTGCTTGTAGGAAGACACAGAACATGGGTTTAACTCCATTTCTGAAGGGAAAATCAGACCAGAGTTCCCATCCATGAAACACACTCTGTTTTAATGCAAGAAGCAAGCTCATCTTTCCATCGTCTCCAATATAGCAAGAACCATGAGCTTGCCCAGAAAAAAAGAACTGTGTCTCCTACTCATATGGACAATATGTAGTTCAACTCTGCTCATGAAACTGAAAGTAACCACAGCTCCTCTTAGATAAAGGCTCTTTAGTTAATAGTGAGAATCAGTTTGGGTTGGTGAACTGAGAAAAATCATTTGAGCACAAAATTCACTTGCTTTACCAGAAATGAACTCTTGCTTGTAAGAAGACACAGATCCTGGGGTTTAACTCCGTTTCTTAAGGGAAATGCAGACCAGAGTTCTCATCCCTGAAAAAAACTCTGTTTTAAGGCAAGTCTCATCCTCTTCTATGCAGCGTCTCCAATACAGTAAGAAATATGAGCATTCCCAGAAAAAAGAAATGTGTTTCCTACACATACAAACCATATGTAGTTAAACTCTGCTTATGAAATGATACAGACCACAGCTCCTCTTACATAAATGCTCTTAAGTTCATAGTGATAACCGCCTTGGGTTCTAGAACTGTGTAAAGTCATTTGAGCCGAACATTCACTTGGTTTACCAGAAATGAACTCTTGCTGTTAGGACGACAGAGATCCTGGGATTTAACTCCGTTCGTGAAGGGAAATTCAGAGCAGAGTTTGATTCCATGAAACACAGCCTGTTTTAATGCAAGAAGCAAGCTCTTCTTTCCAGCGTCTCCAATACTGCAAGAACCATGAGCATGCCCTGAAAAAAAGAACTGTGTTTCCTAATCATATGGACCATATGTAGTTCAACTCTGCTTATGAAACTGATACAAACCACAGCAGCTCTTACATAAATGCTCTTTAGTTAATAGTGAGAATCGTGTTGCGTTCGTGAACTGCGAAAAATCATTTCAGCCCAAAATTCACTGGTTTACCAGAAATGAACTCTTGCTTGTCGGAAGACACAGATCCTGGGGTTTAACTCCGTTTCTGAAGGCAAATTCAGACCAGAGTTCTCATCCCTGAAAAACACTCTGTTTTAACGCAAGTAGCAAGCTCTTCTTTCCAGATTCAAAAATACAGCAAGAACCAAGAGCATGCCCTGAAAAAAAGGACTGTTTCCTATTCCTACAGACCATATGAAGTTCAAATCTGCTTATGAAACTGTTACAAACAACAGCTCCTCTTACATAAATGCTCTTTAGTTAATAGTGATAATCGCGTTGGGTTCTAGAACTGTGTAAAGTCATTTGAGCCAAACATTCACTTGGTTTACCAGAAATGATCTCCTGCTGGTAGGAAGACACAGATCCTGGTTTTAACTCCGTTTCTGAATGGTAATTCAGACCAGAATTCTCATCCCTGAAACACACTCTGTTTTAACGCAACAAGCAAGCTCTTCTTTCCAGAGTCAAAAATACAGCAAGAACCATGAAGCATGCCCTGAAAAAAAGAAATGTGTTTCCTACTCATACGGACAATATGTAGTTCAACTCTGCTTATGAAACTGATACAAACCACAGCTCCTCTTACATAAATCCTCTTTACTTTATAGTGAGAATAGCGTTGGGTTCGTGAAATGCGAAAAATCATTTCAGCCCAAAATTCACTGTGTTTACCAGAAATGAACTCTTGCTTGTAGGAAGACACAGATCCTGGGCTTTAACTCCGTTTCTGAAGGCAAATTCAGACCAGAGTCCTCATCCCTGAAACACACTCTGTTTTAACGCAAGTACCAAGCTCTACTTTCCAGATTCAAAAATACAGCAAGAACCAAGAGCATGCCCCTAAAAAAAGAACTGTGTTTCCTATTTTTACAGACCATATGTAGTTCAAATCTGCTTATGAAACTGTTACAAACAACAGCTCCTCTTACATAAATGCTCTTTAGTTAATAGTGATAATCGCGTTAGGTTCTAGAACTGTGTAAAGTCATTTGAGCCGAACATTCACTTGGTTTACCAGAAATGATCTCCTGCTGGTAGGTAGACACAGATCCTGGGGTTTAACTCCGTTCATGAAGGGAAATTCAGACCAGATTTTGCTTCCATGAAACACAGCCTGTTTTAATGCAAGAAGCAAGCTCTTCTTTCCAGAGTCTCCAATACAGCAAGAACCATGAGCATGCCCTGAAAAAAAGAACTGTGTTTCCTACTCATACGGACCATATGTAGTTCAACTCTGCTTATGAAACTGATACAAACCACAGCACCTCTTACATAAATGCTCTTTAGTTAATAGTGAGAATCGCGTTGGGTTAGTGGACTGCGAAAAATCTTTTGAGCAAAAAATTCACTGGGTTAACAAGAAATGAAGGCTTGCATGTAGGAAGACACAGATCCTGGGCTTTAACTCCGTTTCTGAATGGTAATTAAGACCAGAATTCTCATCCCTGAAACACACTCTGTTTTAACGCAACAAGCAAGCTCTTCTTTCCAGATTAAAAAATACAGCAAGAACCATGAGCATGCCCTGAAAAAAAGAAATGTGTTTCCTACTCATACGGACAATATGTAGTTCAACTCTGCTTATGAAACTGATACAAACCACAGCTCCTCTTACATAAATCCTCTTTACTTTATAGTGATAATAGCGTTGGGTTCGTGAAATGCGAAAAATCATTTCAGCCCAAAATTCACTGGGTTTACCAGAAATGAACTCTTGCTGGTAGGAAGACACAGATCCTGGGGTTTAACTCCGTTCGTGAAGGGAAATTCAGACCAGAGTTTGCTTCCATGAAACACAGCCTGTTTTAATGCAAGAAGGAAGCTCTTCTTTCCAGCGTCTCCAATACAGCAAGCACCATGAGCATGCCATGAAAAAAAGAACTGTGTTTCCTACTCATACGGACCATATGTAGTTCAACTCTGCTTATGAAACTGATACAAACCACAGCTCCTCTTACATAAATGCTCTTTAGTTAATAGTGAGAATCGCGTTGGGTTCAATGACTGCGAAAAATCATTTGAGCCCAAAATTCACTGGGCTGGTTTACCAGAAATGAACTCTTGCTTGTAGGAAGACACAGATCCTGGGCTTTAACTCCGTTTCTGAAGGCAAATTCAGACCAGAGTCCTCATCCCTGAAACACACTCTGTTTTAACGCAAGTAGCAAGCTCTTCTTTCCAGATTCAAAAATACAGCAAGAACCAAGGGCATGCCCTGAAAAAAAGGACTCTGTTTCCTATTCCTACAGAGCATATGTAGTTCAAATCTGCTTATGAAACTGTTACAAACAACAGCTCCTCTTACATAAATGCTCTTTAGTTAATAGTGATAATCGCGTTGGGTTCTAGAACTGTGTAAAGTCATTTGAGCCAAACATTCACTTGGTTTACCAGAAATGATCTCCTGCTGGTAGGAAGACACAGATCCTGGGGTTTAACTCCGTTCATGAAGGGAAATTCAGACCAGAGTTTGCTTCCATGAAACACAGCCTGTTTTAATGCAAGAAGCAAGCTCTTCTTTCCAGAGTCTCCAATACAGCAAGAACTATGAGCATGCCCTGAAAAAAAGAACTGTGTTTCCTACTCATACGGACCATATGTAGTTCAACTCTGCTTATGAAACTGATACAAACCACAGCACCTCTTACATAAATGCTCTTTAGTTAATAGTGAGAATCGCGTTGGGTTCGTGGACTGTGAAAAATCATTTGAGCCAAAAATTCACTGGGTTAACAAGAAATGAAGGCTTGCTTGTAGGAAAGCACAGATCCTGGGGTTTAACTCCGTTTCTGAATGGTAATTCAGACCAGAATTCTCATCCCTGAAACACACTCTGTTTTAACGCAAGAAGCAAGCTCTACTTTCCTGAGTCAAAAATACAGCAAGAACCATGAGCATGCCCTGAAAAAAAGAAGTGTGTTTCCTACTTACATGGACCATATGTAGTTCAACTCTGCTTATTAAACTGATACAAAACACAGCTCCTCTTACATAAATGCTCTTTAGTTAATAGTGAGAATCACGGTGGGTTCGTGGACTGCGAAAAATCATTTGAGCCAAAAATTCACTGGGATTACCAGAAATGAACTCTTGCTTGTAGGAAGACACTGATCCTGGGGTTTAACTCCGTTTCTGAAGGCAAATTCAGACAAGAGTTCTCGTCCCTGAAAAACACTCTGTTTTAAGGCAAGAATCATCCTCTTCTATGCAGCGTCCCCAATACAGTAAGAAATATGAGCATTCCCAGGAAAAAGAAATATGTTTCCTACTCATACTGACGATATGTAGTTAAACTCTGCTCATGAAATGATACAGACCACAGCTCCTCTTACATAAATGCTCTTTAGATAATAGTGATAATCGCGCTGGGTTGTAGAACTGTGTAAAATAATTTGAGCCGAAAATTCACTTGGTTACCAGAAATGAACAATTGCTTGTAGGAAGACACAGAACATGGGTTTAACTCCATTTCTGAAGGGAAAATCAGACCAGAGTTCCCATCCATGAAACACACTCTGTTTTAATGCAAGAAGCAAGCTCATCTTTCCATCGTCTCCAATATAGCAAGAACCATGAGCTTGCCCAGAAAAAAAGAACTGTGTCTCCTACTCATATGGACAATATGTAGTTCAACTCTGCTCATGAAACTGAAAGTAACCACAGCTCCTCTTAGATAAAGGCTCTTTAGTTAATAGTGAGAATCAGTTTGGGTTGGTGAACTGAGAAAAATCATTTGAGCACAAAATTCACTTGCTTTACCAGAAATGAACTCTTGCTTGTAAGAAGACACAGATCCTGGGGTTTAACTCCGTTTCTTAAGGGAAATGCAGACCAGAGTTCTCATCCCTGAAAAAAACTCTGTTTTAAGGCAAGTCTCATCCTCTTCTATGCAGCGTCTCCAATACAGTAAGAAATATGAGCATTCCCAGAAAAAAGAAATGTGTTTCCTACACATACAAACCATATGTAGTTAAACTCTGCTTATGAAATGATACAGACCACAGCTCCTCTTACATAAATGCTCTTAAGTTCATAGTGATAACCGCCTTGGGTTCTAGAACTGTGTAAAGTCATTTGAGCCGAACATTCACTTGGTTTACCAGAAATGAACTCTTGCTGTTAGGACGACAGAGATCCTGGGATTTAACTCCGTTCGTGAAGGGAAATTCAGAGCAGAGTTTGATTCCATGAAACACAGCCTGTTTTAATGCAAGAAGCAAGCTCTTCTTTCCAGCGTCTCCAATACTGCAAGAACCATGAGCATGCCCTGAAAAAAAGAACTGTGTTTCCTAATCATATGGACCATATGTAGTTCAACTCTGCTTATGAAACTGATACAAACCACAGCAGCTCTTACATAAATGCTCTTTAGTTAATAGTGAGAATCGTGTTGCGTTCGTGAACTGCGAAAAATCATTTCAGCCCAAAATTCACTGGGTTTACCAGAAATGAACTCTTGCTTGTCGGAAGACACAGATCCTGGGGTTTAACTCCGTTTCTGAAGGCAAATTCAGACCAGAGTTCTCATCCCTGAAAAACACTCTGTTTTAACGCAAGTAGCAAGCTCTTCTTTCCAGATTCAAAAATACAGCAAGAACCAAGAGCATGCCCTGAAAAAAAGGACTGTTTCCTATTCCTACAGACCATATGAAGTTCAAATCTGCTTATGAAACTGTTACAAACAACAGCTCCTCTTACATAAATGCTCTTTAGTTAATAGTGATAATCGCGTTGGGTTCTAGAACTGTGTAAAGTCATTTGAGCCGAACATTCACTTGGTTTACCAGAAATGATCTCCTGCTGGTAGGAAGACACAGATCCTGGGGTTTAACTCCGTTCATGAAGGGAAATTCAGACCAGAGTTTGCTTCCATGAAACACAGCCTGTTTTAATGCAAGAAGCAAGCTCTTCTTTCCAGAGTCTCCAATACAGCAAGAACTATGAGCATGCCCTGAAAAAAAGAACTGTGTTTCCTACTCATACGGACCATATGTAGTTCAACTCTGCTTATGAAACTGATACAAACCACAGCACCTCTTACATAAATGCTCTTTAGTTAATAGTGAGAATCGCGTTGGGTTCGTGGACTGTGAAAAATCATTTGAGCCAAAAATTCACTGGGTTAACAAGAAATGAAGGCTTGCTTGTAGGAAAGCACAGATCCTGGGGTTTAACTCCGTTTCTGAATGGTAATTCAGACCAGAATTCTCATCCCTGAAACACACTCTGTTTTAACGCAAGAAGCAAGCTCTACTTTCCTGAGTCAAAAATACAGCAAGAACCATGAGCATGCCCTGAAAAAAAGAAGTGTGTTTCCTACTTACATGGACCATATGTAGTTCAACTCTGCTTATTAAACTGATACAAAACACAGCTCCTCTTACATAAATGCTCTTTAGTTAATAGTGAGAATCACGGTGGGTTCGTGGACTGCGAAAAATCATTTGAGCCAAAAATTCACTGGGATTACCAGAAATGAACTCTTGCTTGTAGGAAGACACTGATCCTGGGGTTTAACTCCGTTTCTGAAGGCAAATTCAGACAAGAGTTCTCGTCCCTGAAAAACACTCTGTTTTAAGGCAAGAATCATCCTCTTCTATGCAGCGTCCCCAATACAGTAAGAAATATGAGCATTCCCAGGAAAAAGAAATATGTTTCCTACTCATACTGACGATATGTAGTTAAACTCTGCTCATGAAATGATACAGACCACAGCTCCTCTTACATAAATGCTCTTTAGATAATAGTGATAATCGCGCTGGGTTGTAGAACTGTGTAAAATAATTTGAGCCGAAAATTCACTTGGTTACCAGAAATGAACAATTGCTTGTAGGAAGACACAGAACATGGGTTTAACTCCATTTCTGAAGGGAAAATCAGACCAGAGTTCCCATCCATGAAACACACTCTGTTTTAATGCAAGAAGCAAGCTCATCTTTCCATCGTCTCCAATATAGCAAGAACCATGAGCTTGCCCAGAAAAAAAGAACTGTGTCTCCTACTCATATGGACAATATGTAGTTCAACTCTGCTCATGAAACTGAAAGTAACCACAGCTCCTCTTAGATAAAGGCTCTTTAGTTAATAGTGAGAATCAGTTTGGGTTGGTGAACTAAGAAAAATCATTTGAGCACAAAATTCACTTGCTTTACCAGAAATGAACTCTTGCTTGTAAGAAGACACAGATCCTGGGGTTTAACTCCGTTTCTTAAGGGAAATGCAGACCAGAGTTCTCATCCCTGAAAAAAACTCTGTTTTAAGGCAAGTCTCATCCTCTTCTATGCAGCGTCTCCAATACAGTAAGAAATATGAGCATTCCCAGAAAAAAGAAATGTGTTTCCTACACATACAAACCATATGTAGTTAAACTCTGCTTATGAAATGATACAGACCACAGCTCCTCTTACATAAATGCTCTTAAGTTCATAGTGATAACCGCCTTGGGTTCTAGAACTGTGTAAAGTCATTTGAGCCGAACATTCACTTGGTTTACCAGAAATGAACTCTTGCTGTTAGGACGACAGAGATCCTGGGATTTAACTCCGTTCGTGAAGGGAAATTCAGAGCAGAGTTTGATTCCATGAAACACAGCCTGTTTTAATGCAAGAAGCAAGCTCTTCTTTCCAGCGTCTCCAATACTGCAAGAACCATGAGCATGCCCTGAAAAAAAGAACTGTGTTTCCTAATCATATGGACCATATGTAGTTCAACTCTGCTTATGAAACTGATACAAACCACAGCAGCTCTTACATAAATGCTCTTTAGTTAATAGTGAGAATCGTGTTGCGTTCGTGAACTGCGAAAAATCATTTCAGCCCAAAATTCACTGGGTTTACCAGAAATGAACTCTTGCTTGTCGGAAGACACAGATCCTGGGGTTTAACTCCGTTTCTGAAGGCAAATTCAGACCAGAGTTCTCATCCCTGAAAAACACTCTGTTTTAACGCAAGTAGCAAGCTCTTCTTTCCAGATTCAAAAATACAGCAAGAACCAAGAGCATGCCCTGAAAAAAAGGACTGTTTCCTATTCCTACAGACCATATGAAGTTCAAATCTGCTTATGAAACTGTTACAAACAACAGCTCCTCTTACATAAATGCTCTTTAGTTAATAGTGATAATCGCGTTGGGTTCTAGAACTGTGTAAAGTCATTTGAGCCGAACATTCACTTGGTTTACCAGAAATGATCTCCTGCTGGTAGGAAGACACAGATCCTGGGGTTTAACTCCGTTCATGAAGGGAAATTCAGACCAGAGTTTGCTTCCATGAAACACAGCCTGTTTTAATGCAAGAAGCAAGCTCTTCTTTCCAGAGTCTCCAATACAGCAAGAACCATGAGCATGCCCTGAAAAAAAGAACTGTGTTTCCTACTCATACGGACCATATGTAGTTCAACTCTGCTTATGAAACTGATACAAACCACAGCACCTCTTACATAAATGCTCTTTAGTTAATAGTGAGAATCGCGTTGGGTTCGTGGACTGCGAAAAATCATTTGAGCCAAAAATTCACTGGGTTAACAAGAAATGAAGGCTTGCATGTAGGAAGACACAGATCCTGGGTTTTAACTCCGTTTCTGAATGGTAATTCAGACCAGAATTCTCATCCCTGAAACACACTCTGTTTTAACGCAACAAGCAAGCTCTTCTTTCCAGAGTCAAAAATACAGCAAGAACCATGAGCATGCCCTGAAAAAAAGAAATGTGTTTCCTATTCATACGGACAATATGTAGTTCAACTCTGCTTATGAAACTGATACAAACCACAGCTCCTCTTACATAAATCCTCTTTACTTTATAGTGAGAATAGCGTTGGGTTCGTGAAATGCGAAAAATCATTTCAGCCCAAAATTCACTGGGTTTACCAGAAATGAACTCTTGCTTGTAGGAAGACACAGAACCTGGGCTTTAACTCCGTTTCTGAAGGCAAATTCAGACCAGAGTCCTCATCCCTGAAACACACTCTGTTTTAACGCAAGTACCAAGCTCTACTTTCCAGATTCAAAAATACAGCAAGAACCAAGAGCATGCCCCTAAAAAAAGAACTGTGTTTCCTATTTTTACAGACCATATGTAGTTCAAATCTGCTTATGAAACTGTTACAAACAACAGCTCCTCTTACATAAATGCTCTTTAGTTAATAGTGATAATCGCGTTAGGTTCTAGAACTGTGTAAAGTCATTTGAGCCGAACATTCACTTGGTTTACCAGAAATGATCTCCTGCTGGTAGGTAGACACAGATCCTGGGGTTTAACTCCGTTCATGAAGGGAAATTCAGACCAGATTTTGCTTCCATGAAACACAGCCTGTTTTAATGCAAGAAGCAAGCTCTTCTTTCCAGAGTCTCCAATACAGCAAGAACCATGAGCATGCCCTGAAAAAAAGAACTGTGTTTCCTACTCATACGGACCATATGTAGTTCAACTCTGCTTATGAAACTGATACAAACCACAGCACCTCTTACATAAATGCTCTTTAGTTAATAGTGAGAATCGCGTTGGGTTAGTGGACTGCGAAAAATCTTTTGAGCAAAAAATTCACTGGGTTAACAAGAAATGAAGGCTTGCATGTAGGAAGACACAGATCCTGGGCTTTAACTCCGTTTCTGAATGGTAATTAAGACCAGAATTCTCATCCCTGAAACACACTCTGTTTTAACGCAACAAGCAAGCTCTTCTTTCCAGATTCAAAAATACAGCAAGAACCATGAGCATGCCCTGAAAAAAAGAAATGTGTTTCCTACTCATACGGACAATATGTAGTTCAACTCTGCTTATGAAACTGATACAAACCACAGCTCCTCTTACATAAATCCTCTTTACTTTATAGTGAGAATAGCGTTGGGTTTGTGAAATGCGAAAAATCATTTCAGCCCAAAATTCACTGGGTTTACCAGAAATGAACTCTTGCTGGTAGGAAGACACAGATCCTGGGGTTTAACTCCGTTCGTGAAGGGAAATTCAGACCAGAGTTTGCTTCCATGAAACACAGCCTGTTTTAATGCAAGAAGGAAGCTCTTCTTTCCAGCGTCTCCAATACAGCAAGCACCATGAGCATGCCATGAAAAAAAGAACTGTGTTTCCTACTCATACGGACCATATGTAGTTCAACTCTGCTTATGAAACTGATACAAACCACAGCTCCTCTTACATAAATGCTCTTTAGTTAATAGTGAGAATCGCGTTGGGTTCAACGACTGCGAAAAATCATTTGAGCCCAAAATTCACTGGGCTGGTTTACCAGAAATGAACTCTTGCTTGTAGGAAGACACAGATCCTGGGCTTTAACTCCGTTTCTGAAGGCAAATTCAGACCAGAGTCCTCATCCCTGAAACACACTCTGTTTTAACGCAAGTAGCAAGCTCTTCTTTCCAGATTCAAAAATACAGCAAGAACCAAGGGCATGCCCTGAAAAAAAGGACTCTGTTTCCTATTCCTACAGAGCATATGTAGTTCAAATCTGCTTATGAAACTGTTACAAACAACAGCTCCTCTTACATAAATGCTCTTTAGTTAATAGTGATAATCGCGTTGGGTTGTAGAACTGTGTAAAGTCATTTGAGCCAAACATTCACTTGGTTTACCAGAAATGATCTCCTGCTGGTAGGAAGACACAGATCCTGGGGTTTAACTCCGTTCATGAAGGGAAATTCAGACCAGAGTTTGCTTCCATGAAACACAGCCTGTTTTAATGCAAGAAGCAAGCTCTTCTTTCCAGAGTCTCCAATACAGCAAGAACTATGAGCATGCCCTGAAAAAAAGAACTGTGTTTCCTACTCATACGGACCATATGTAGTTCAACTCTGCTTATGAAACTGATACAAACCACAGCACCTCTTACATAAATGCTCTTTAGTTAATAGTGAGAATCGCGTTGGGTTCGTGGACTGTGAAAAATCATTTGAGCCAAAAATTCACTGGGTTAACAAGAAATGAAGGCTTGCTTGTAGGAAAGCACAGATCCTGGGGTTTAACTCCGTTTCTGAATGGTAATTCAGACCAGAATTCTCATCCCTGAAACACACTCTGTTTTAACGCAAGAAGCAAGCTCTACTTTCCTGAGTCAAAAATACAGCAAGAACCATGAGCATGCCCTGAAAAAAAGAAGTGTGTTTCCTACTTACATGGACCATATGTAGTTCAACTCTGCTTATTAAACTGATACAAAACACAGCTCCTCTTACATAAATGCTCTTTAGTTAATAGTGAGAATCACGGTGGGTTCGTGGACTGCGAAAAATCATTTGAGCCAAAAATTCACTGGGATTACCAGAAATGAACTCTTGCTTGTAGGAAGACACTGATCCTGGGGTTTAACTCCGTTTCTGAAGGCAAATTCAGACAAGAGTTCTCCTCCCTGAAAAACACTCTGTTTTAAGGCAAGAATCATCCTCTTCTATGCAGCGTCCCCAATACAGTAAGAAATATGAGCATTCCCAGGAAAAAGAAATATGTTTCCTACTCATACTGACGATATGTAGTTAAACTCTGCTCATGAAATGATACAGACCACAGCTCCTCTTACATAAATGCTCTTTAGATAATAGTGATAATCGCGCTGGGTTGTAGAACTGTGTAAAATAATTTGAGCCGAAAATTCACTTGGTTACCAGAAATGAACAATTGCTTGTAGGAAGACACAGAACATGGGTTTAACTCCATTTCTGAAGGGAAAATCAGACCAGAGTTCCCATCCATGAAACACACTCTGTTTTAATGCAAGAAGCAAGCTCATCTTTCCATCGTCTCCAATATAGCAAGAACCATGAGCTTGCCCAGAAAAAAAGAACTGTGTCTCCTACTCATATGGACAATATGTAGTTCAACTCTGCTCATGAAACTGAAAGTAACCACAGCTCCTCTTAGATAAAGGCTCTTTAGTTAATAGTGAGAATCAGTTTGGGTTGGTGAACTGAGAAAAATCATTTGAGCACAAAATTCACTTGCTTTACCAGAAATGAACTCTTGCTTGTAAGAAGACACAGATCCTGGGGTTTAACTCCGTTTCTTAAGGGAAATGCAGACCAGAGTTCTCATCCCTGAAAAAAACTCTGTTTTAAGGCAAGTCTCATCCTCTTCTATGCAGCGTCTCCAATACAGTAAGAAATATGAGCATTCCCAGAAAAAAGAAATGTGTTTCCTACACATACAAACCATATGTAGTTAAACTCTGCTTATGAAATGATACAGACCACAGCTCCTCTTACATAAATGCTCTTAAGTTCATAGTGATAACCGCCTTGGGTTCTAGAACTGTGTAAAGTCATTTGAGCCGAACATTCACTTGGTTTACCAGAAATGAACTCTTGCTGTTAGGACGACAGAGATCCTGGGATTTAACTCCGTTCGTGAAGGGAAATTCAGAGCAGAGTTTGATTCCATGAAACACAGCCTGTTTTAATTCAAGAAGCAAGCTCTTCTTTCCAGCGTCTCCAATACTGCAAGAACCATGAGCATGCCCTGAAAAAAAGAACTGTGTTTCCTAATCATATGGACCATATGTAGTTCAACTCTGCTTATGAAACTGATACAAACCACAGCAGCTCTTACATAAATGCTCTTTAGTTAATAGTGAGAATCGTGTTGCGTTCGTGAACTGCGAAAAATCATTTCAGCCCAAAATTCACTGGGTTTACCAGAAATGAACTCTTGCTTGTCGGAAGACACAGATCCTGGGGTTTAACTCCGTTTCTGAAGGCAAATTCAGACCAGAGTTCTCATCCCTGAAAAACACTCTGTTTTAACGCAAGTAGCAAGCTCTTCTTTCCAGATTCAAAAATACAGCAAGAACCAAGAGCATGCCCTGAAAAAAAGGACTGTTTCCTATTCCTACAGACCATATGAAGTTCAAATCTGCTTATGAAACTGTTACAAACAACAGCTCCTCTTACATAAATGCTCTTTAGTTAATAGTGATAATCGCGTTGGGTTCTAGAACTGTGTAAAGTCATTTGAGCCAAACATTCACTTGGTTTACCAGAAATGATCTCCTGCTGGTAGGAAGACACAGATCCTGGGTTTTAACTCCGTTTCTGAATGGTAATTCAGACCAGAATTCTCATCCCTGAAACACACTCTGTTTTAACGCAACAAGCAAGCTCTTCTTTCCAGAGTCAAAAATACAGCAAGAACCATGAGCATGCCCTGAAAAAAAGAAATGTGTTTCCTACTCATACGGACAATATGTAGTTCAACTCTGCTTATGAAACTGATACAAACCACAGCTCCTCTTACATAAATCCTCTTTACTTTATAGTGAGAATAGCGTTGGGTTCGTGAAATGCGAAAAATCATTTCAGCCCAAAATTCACTGTGTTTACCAGAAATGAACTCTTGCTTGTAGGAAGACACAGATCCTGGGCTTTAACTCCGTTTCTGAAGGCAAATTCAGACCAGAGTCCTCATCCCTGAAACACACTCTGTTTTAACGCAAGTACCAAGCTCTACTTTCCAGATTCAAAAATACAGCAAGAACCAAGAGCATGCCCCTAAAAAAAGAACTGTGTTTCCTATTTTTACAGACCATATGTAGTTCAAATCTGCTTATGAAACTGTTACAAACAACAGCTCCTCTTACATAAATGCTCTTTAGTTAATAGTGATAATCGCGTTAGGTTCTAGAACTGTGTAAAGTCATTTGAGCCGAACATTCACTTGGTTTACCAGAAATGATCTCCTGCTGGTAGGTAGACACAGATCCTGGGGTTTAACTCCGTTCATGAAGGGAAATTCAGACCAGATTTTGCTTCCATGAAACACAGCCTGTTTTAATGCAAGAAGCAAGCTCTTCTTTCCAGAGTCTCCAATACAGCAAGAACCATGAGCATGCCCTGAAAAAAAGAACTGTGTTTCCTACTCATACGGACCATATGTAGTTCAACTCTGCTTATGAAACTGATACAAACCACAGCACCTCTTACATAAATGCTCTTTAGTTAATAGTGAGAATCGCGTTGGGTTAGTGGACTGCGAAAAATCTTTTGAGCAAAAAATTCACTGGGTTAACAAGAAATGAAGGCTTGCATGTAGGAAGACACAGATCCTGGGCTTTAACTCCGTTTCTGAATGGTAATTAAGACCAGAATTCTCATCCCTGAAACACACTCTGTTTTAACGCAACAAGCAAGCTCTTCTTTCCAGATTAAAAAATACAGCAAGAACCATGAGCATGCCCTGAAAAAAAGAAATGTGTTTCCTACTCATACGGACAATATGTAGTTCAACTCTGCTTATGAAACTGATACAAACCACAGCTCCTCTTACATAAATCCTCTTTACTTTATAGTGATAATAGCGTTGGGTTCGTGAAATGCGAAAAATCATTTCAGCCCAAAATTCACTGGGTTTACCAGAAATGAACTCTTGCTGGTAGGAAGACACAGATCCTGGGGTTTAACTCCGTTCGTGAAGGGAAATTCAGACCAGAGTTTGCTTCCATGAAACACAGCCTGTTTTAATGCAAGAAGGAAGCTCTTCTTTCCAGCGTCTCCAATACAGCAAGCACCATGAGCATGCCATGAAAAAAAGAACTGTGTTTCCTACTCATACGGACCATATGTAGTTCAACTCTGCTTATGAAACTGATACAAACCACAGCTCCTCTTACATAAATGCTCTTTAGTTAATAGTGAGAATCGCGTTGGGTTCAATGACTGCGAAAAATCATTTGAGCCCAAAATTCACTGGGCTGGTTTACCAGAAATGAACTCTTGCTTGTAGGAAGACACAGATCCTGGGCTTTAACTCCGTTTCTGAAGGCAAATTCAGACCAGAGTCCTCATCCCTGAAACACACTCTGTTTTAACGCAAGTAGCAAGCTCTTCTTTCCAGATTCAAAAATACAGCAAGAACCAAGGGCATGCCCTGAAAAAAAGGACTCTGTTTCCTATTCCTACAGAGCATATGTAGTTCAAATCTGCTTATGAAACTGTTACAAACAACAGCTCCTCTTACATAAATGCTCTTTAGTTAATAGTGATAATCGCGTTGGGTTCTAGAACTGTGTAAAGTCATTTGAGCCAAACATTCACTTGGTTTACCAGAAATGATCTCCTGCTGGTAGGAAGACACAGATCCTGGGGTTTAACTCCGTTCATGAAGGGAAATTCAGACCAGAGTTTGCTTCCATGAAACACAGCCTGTTTTAATGCAAGAAGCAAGCTCTTCTTTCCAGAGTCTCCAATACAGCAAGAACTATGAGCATGCCCTGAAAAAAAGAACTGTGTTTCCTACTCATACGGACCATATGTAGTTCAACTCTGCTTATGAAACTGATACAAACCACAGCACCTCTTACATAAATGCTCTTTAGTTAATAGTGAGAATCGCGTTGGGTTCGTGGACTGTGAAAAATCATTTGAGCCAAAAATTCACTGGGTTAACAAGAAATGAAGGCTTGCTTGTAGGAAAGCACAGATCCTGGGGTTTAACTCCGTTTCTGAATGGTAATTCAGACCAGAATTCTCATCCCTGAAACACACTCTGTTTTAACGCAAGAAGCAAGCTCTACTTTCCTGAGTCAAAAATACAGCAAGAACCATGAGCATGCCCTGAAAAAAAGAAGTGTGTTTCCTACTTACATGGACCATATGTAGTTCAACTCTGCTTATTAAACTGATACAAAACACAGCTCCTCTTACATAAATGCTCTTTAGTTAATAGTGAGAATCACGGTGGGTTCGTGGACTGCGAAAAATCATTTGAGCCAAAAATTCACTGGGATTACCAGAAATGAACTCTTGCTTGTAGGAAGACACTGATCCTGGGGTTTAACTCCGTTTCTGAAGGCAAATTCAGACAAGAGTTCTCGTCCCTGAAAAACACTCTGTTTTAAGGCAAGAATCATCCTCTTCTATGCAGCGTCCCCAATACAGTAAGAAATATGAGCATTCCCAGGAAAAAGAAATATGTTTCCTACTCATACTGACGATATGTAGTTAAACTCTGCTCATGAAATGATACAGACCACAGCTCCTCTTACATAAATGCTCTTTAGATAATAGTGATAATCGCGCTGGGTTGTAGAACTGTGTAAAATAATTTGAGCCGAAAATTCACTTGGTTACCAGAAATGAACAATTGCTTGTAGGAAGACACAGAACATGGGTTTAACTCCATTTCTGAAGGGAAAATCAGACCAGAGTTCCCATCCATGAAACACACTCTGTTTTAATGCAAGAAGCAAGCTCATCTTTCCATCGTCTCCAATATAGCAAGAACCATGAGCTTGCCCAGAAAAAAAGAACTGTGTCTCCTACTCATATGGACAATATGTAGTTCAACTCTGCTCATGAAACTGAAAGTAACCACAGCTCCTCTTAGATAAAGGCTCTTTAGTTAATAGTGAGAATCAGTTTGGGTTGGTGAACTGAGAAAAATCATTTGAGCACAAAATTCACTTGCTTTACCAGAAATGAACTCTTGCTTGTAAGAAGACACAGATCCTGGGGTTTAACTCCGTTTCTTAAGGGAAATGCAGACCAGAGTTCTCATCCCTGAAAAAAACTCTGTTTTAAGGCAAGTCTCATCCTCTTCTATGCAGCGTCTCCAATACAGTAAGAAATATGAGCATTCCCAGAAAAAAGAAATGTGTTTCCTACACATACAAACCATATGTAGTTAAACTCTGCTTATGAAATGATACAGACCACAGCTCCTCTTACATAAATGCTCTTAAGTTCATAGTGATAACCGCCTTGGGTTCTAGAACTGTGTAAAGTCATTTGAGCCGAACATTCACTTGGTTTACCAGAAATGAACTCTTGCTGTTAGGACGACAGAGATCCTGGGATTTAACTCCGTTCGTGAAGGGAAATTCAGAGCAGAGTTTGATTCCATGAAACACAGCCTGTTTTAATGCAAGAAGCAAGCTCTTCTTTCCAGCGTCTCCAATACTGCAAGAACCATGAGCATGCCCTGAAAAAAAGAACTGTGTTTCCTAATCATATGGACCATATGTAGTTCAACTCTGCTTATGAAACTGATACAAACCACAGCAGCTCTTACATAAATGCTCTTTAGTTAATAGTGAGAATCGTGTTGCATTCGTGAACTGCGAAAAATCATTTGAGCCCAAAATTCACTAGGTTACCAGAAATGAACTCTTGCTTGTAGGAAGACACAGATCCTGGGATTTAACTCCGTTTCTGAAGGGAAATGCAGACCAGAGTTCTCATCCCTGAAACACACTCTGTTTTAACGCAAGTAGCAAGCACTTCTTTCCAGAATCAAAAATACAACAAGAACCAAGAGCATGCCCTGAAAAAAAGAACTGTGTTTCCTACTCCTAAGGACCATATGTAGTTCAAATCTGCTTATGAAACTGTTACAAACAACAGCTCCTCTTACATAGATGATCTTTAGTTAATAGTGAAAATCGTGTTGGTTTTGTGAACTGCATAAATTCATTTGAGCCAAAAAATAACTGGGTTTAACGGAAATGAACCCTTGCTTGTAGGAAGACAAAGAACATGGAGTTTAACTCCGATTCTAAAGTGAAATTCAGAAAAGTGTTCTCATCCATGAAACACAGTCTGTTTTAAGGAAAGCAGCATGCTCTTCTTTCCAGCATCTGCAATACAGCAAGAAACATGAGCATGGCCAGAATAAAAGAACTGTGTTTCCGACTCATACGGACCATATCTAGTTCAACTCTGCTTATGAAACTGATATAAACCTCAGCTTCTCTTACATAGACGCTCTTTAGTTAATAGTGAAAATTGTGTTGGTTTCATGAACTGTGTAAATTCATTTGTCTGAAAATTCACTGCTTTTACCAAAAATGTACTGTTGCTTGTAGGAAGACACAGATCATTTGGTTTAACTCCATTTCTGAAGGGAATTTCAGACCAGTGTTCTCATCCATGAAACACACTGTGTTTTCACGCAAATAGCATGCGCTTCTTTCCAGCATCTGAAATACAGCAAGGAATATGAGCATGCCCAGAAAAAAAGAACTGCGTTTCCTACACATACGGTTCATATCTAGTTCAACTCTGCTTATGAAACTGATACAAACCACATCATCTCTTACATAGATGCTCTTTAGTTACTAGTGAAAATCGTATTGGTTTCGTGAACTTTGTAAAATCATTTGAGCCAAAAAATATCTGGGTTTACCGCACATGAACTCTTGCTTGTAGGAAGACACAGATCATGGAGTTTAACTCCGAATCTAAAGGGTATTTCAGAAAAGTGTTCTCATCCATGAAACACAGTCTATTTTAATGAAATAAGCATGCTCTTCTTAACAACCTCTGCAATACAGCAAGAAACATGAGCATGGGCAGAAAAAAAGAACTGTGTTTCCTACTCAAACGGACCATATCTAGTTCAACTCTGCTTATGAAACTGATACAAACCACAGCATCTCTTACACAGATGCTCTTTAGTTAATAGTGAAAAACATGTTGGGTTCGTGAAGTGTGTTAATTTATGTTAGCCGAAAAATTACTGCGTTTACCATAAATGAACTCTTGCTTGTAGGAAGACACAGCGCCTTTGGTTTACCTCCGTTTCTGAATGCAAATTCAGACCAGTGTTCTCATCCATGAAACACACTCTGTTTTAACGGAAGAAGCATGCTCTTCTTTTCAGCGTCTGCAATACAGCTAGGAACATGAGCATGGCCAGAAAAAAAGAACTGTGTTTCTTACTCAAACGGACCATATCTAGTTCAACTGTGCTTATGAAACTGATATAAACCTCAGCATCTCTTACATAGACACTCTTTAGTTAATAGTGAAAATCGTGTTAGTTTCGTAAACTGTGTAAATTCATTTGTCCGAAAATTTAATGCTTTTACCAAAAATGTACTGTTGCTTGTCGGAAGACACAGATCATTTGGTTTAACTCCATTTCTGAAGGGAATTTCAGACCATTGTTCTCATTCATGTAACACACTCTGTTTTCACGCAAATAGCATGCGCTTCTTTCCAGCAACTGCAATACAGCAAGGAATATGAGCATGCCCAGAGAAAAAGAACTGTGTTTCCTACTCATACGGATCATATCTAGTTAAACTCTGCTTATGAAACTGATACAAACCACATAATCTCTTACATAGATGCTCTTTAGTTACTAGTGAAAATCCTATTGGTTTCGTGAACTTTGTAAATTCATTTGAGCCGAAAAATATCTGGGTTTACCGCAAATGAACTCTTGCTTGTAGGAAGACACAGAGCATGGAGTTTAACTCCGAATCTAAAGGGTATTTCAGAAAAGTGTTCTAGTCCATGAAACACAGTCTATTTTAATAAAAGAAGCATGCTCTTCTTAACAACCTCTGCAATACAGCAAGAAACATGAGCATGGGCAGATAAAAAGAACTGTGTTTCCTACTCAAACGGACCATATCTAGTTCAACTCTGCTTATGAAACTGATACAAACCACAGCATCTCTTACACAGATGCTCTTTAGTTAATAGTGAAAAACATGTTGGGTTCGTGAAGTGTGTTAATTTATGTTAGCCGAAAAATTACTGCGTTTACCATAAATGAACTCTTGCTGGTAGGAAGACACAGAGCCTTTGGTTTAACTAATTTCTGAAGGGAAATTCAGGCCAGTGTTCTCATCCATGAAACACAGTCTGTTTTAACGAAAGAAGCATGCTCTTCTTAACAGCATCTCCAATACAGCAAGAAATATGAGCATGGCCAGAAAAAAAGAACTGTGTTTCCTACTCATACGGACCATATCTAGTTAAACTCTGCTTATGAAACTGATACAAACCACATCATCTCTTACATATATGCTCTTCAGTTAATAGTGAAAATCGTATTGGTTTGTGAACTGTGTAAATACATTTGAGCCGAAAAATAACTGGGGTTACCGGAAATGAACTCTTGCTTGTAGGAAGACACAGAGCATGTAGTTTAACTCCGATTATAAAGGGAAATTCAGAAAAATGTTCTCATGCATTAAACACACTCTGTTTTAGCGCAAATTGCATGTTCTTCTTTCCAGCGTCTGCAGTACAGCAAGGAATATGAGCATGCCCAGAAAAAAAGAACTGTGTTTCCTACTCATATGGATCATATCTAGTTCAACTCTGCTTATGAATCTGATACAAACCACATCATCTCTTACATAGATGCTCTTCAGTTAATAGCGAAAATCGTATTGGTTTCTGAAATGTGTATATTCATTTGAGCTGAAAAATAACTGGGTTTACCGGAAATGAACTCTTGCTTGTAGGAAGACACAGAGCATTTGGTTTAACTCCATTTCTGAAGGGAAATTCAGATCAGTGTTCTAATCCATGAAACACACTCTGTTTTAATGCAAATAGCATGCTCTTCTTTCTAGCGTCTGCAATACAGCAAGAACGTGAGCATGCCCAGAAAAAAGGAACTGTGTTTCCTACTCATACGGACCATATCTAGTTCAACTCTGCTTATGAAACTGATACAAACCACAGCATCTCTTACATAGATGCTCTTTAGTTAACAGTGAAAATTGTATTGATTTCGTGAACTGCATTAATTCATTGAACCGAAAAATAACAGGGTTTACCGGATATGAGCTCTTGCTTGTAGGAAGACACAGAATATGGAGTTTAACTCCGATTCTATAGGGAAATTAAGAAAAGTGTTCTCATCCATGAAACACACTCTGTTTTAACGCAAGAAGCACGCTCTTCTTTCCAGCTTCTGCCATACAGCAAGGAACATGAGCAAGCCCAGAAACAAAAAACTGTGTCTCCTACTCATACGGACCATATCTAGTTCAACGCTGCTTATGAAACTGATACAAACCACATCATCTGTTACATAGATGCTCTTTAGTTAATAGTGAAAAACGAGTTGGGTTTGTGAACTGTGTAAATTCATAGGAGCCAAAAATTCACTGCCTTTACCAGAAATGAACTCTTGCTTGTAGGAAGACACAGACCATTTGGGTAACTCCATTTTTGAAGGGAAATTCAGAAGAATGTTCTCATCCATGAAACACAGTCTGTTTTAATGCAAGAAGCATGCTCTTCTTTCCATCGTCTACAATACAGCAAGGAACATGTGCATGCCCAGAAAAAAAGAACTGTATCTCCTACTCATACGAACAATATAAAGTTCAACTCTGCTTAAGAAACTGATACAAACCACAGCATCTTTACATAGATGCTCTTTATTTAATAGTGATAAACCTGTTGGGTTTGTGAACTGTGTAAATTCATTTGATCCGAAAATTCCCCGGCTTACCAGAAATGAACTCTTGCATGTAGGAAGACACAGATCATTTGGTTTAACTCCATTTCTGAAGGGAAATTCAGAAGAGTGTTCTCATCCATGAAACACAGTCTGTTTTAACGCAAGAAGCATGCTCTTTATTCCAGCATCGGCAATACAGCAAGAAACATGAACATGCCAAGAAAAAAAGAACTGTATCTCCTACTCATACGAACAATATCTAGTTCAACTCTGCTTATGAAACTGATACAAGCCACATCATCTCTTATATAGATGCTCTTTAGTTAATAGTGAAAATCGTGTTGGTGTCCTGAACTGTGTAAATTCATTTGAGCCCAAAAATAACTGGGTTTACCGGAAACGAACTCTTGCTTGTAGGAAGACACAGAGTCTTTGGTTAAACTCAGTTTCTGAAGGGAAATTCAGACAAGTTTTCTCATCCATGAAACACACTCCGTTTTAACGGAAGAAGCATGCTCTTCTTTCCAGCGTCTGCAATACAGCAAGGAACATGAGCATGCCCAGATTAAAAGAACTGTGTTTCCTACTCATACAAACCATATCTAGTTGAACTCTGCTTATGAAACTAATACAAACCATATCATCTCTTGTATAGATGCTCTTTAGTTAATAGTGGAAAACGTGTTGGGTGTGTGAACGGTGTAAATTCATATGAGCCGAAAATTCCCTGCATTTACCAGAAATGAACTCTTGCTTGTAGGAAGACACAGAGCATTTGGTTTAACTCCATTTCTGAAGGAAAATTCAGAAGAGTGTTCTCATCCATGAAACACAGTCTGTTTTAAAGAAAGAAGCATGCTCTTTTTTCAGCATCTGCAATACAGCAAGAAACATGAGCATGGCCAGAAAAAAAGAACTGTGTTTGTGACTCAAACGGACCATATCTAGTTCAACTCTGCTTATGAAACTGATACAAACGACAGCATCTCTTACATAGATGCTCTTTAGTTAATAGTGAAAATCGTATTGGTTTCGTCAACTGTGTAAATTCATTTGAGCCGAAAAATATCTGGGTTTACAGCAAAAAAACTCTTGCTTGTAGGAAGACACAGAGCATGGAGTTTAACTCCGAATCTAAAGGGTATTTCAGAAAAGTGTTCTAGTCCATGAAACACAGTCTATTTTAATGAAAGAAGCATGCTCTTCTTAACAACCTCTGCAATACAGCAAGAAACATGAGCATGGGCAGATAAAAAGAACTGTGTTTCCTACTCAAACGGACCATATCTAGTTCAACTCTGCTTATGAAACTGATACAAACCACAGCATCTCTTACACAGATGCTCTTTAGTTAATAGTGAAAAACATGTTGGGTTCGTGAAGTGTGTTAATTTATGTTAGCCGAAAAATTACTGCGTTTACCATAAATGAACTCTTGCTTGTAGGAAGACACAGCGCCTTTGGTTTACCTCCGTTTCTGAATGCAAATTCAGACCAGTGTTCTCATCCATGAAACACACTCTGTTTTAACGGAAGAAGCATGCTCTTCTTTTCAGCGTCTGCAATACAGCTAGGAACATGAGCATGGCCAGAAAAAAAGAACTGTGTTTCTTACTCAAACGGACCATATCTAGTTCAACTGTGCTTATGAAACTGATATAAACCTCAGCATCTCTTACATAGACACTCTTTAGTTAATAGTGAAAATCGTGTTAGTTTCGTAAACTGTGTAAATTCATTTGTCCGAAAATTTAATGCTTTTACCAAAAATGTACTGTTGCTTGTCGGAAGACACAGATCATTTGGTTTAACTCCATTTCTGAAGGGAATTTCAGACCATTGTTCTCATTCATGTAACACACTCTGTTTTCACGCAAATAGCATGCGCTTCTTTCCAGCAACTGCAATACAGCAAGGAATATGAGCATGCCCAGAGAAAAAGAACTGTGTTTCCTACTCATACGGATCATATCTAGTTAAACTCTGCTTATGAAACTGATACAAACCACATAATCTCTTACATAGATGCTCTTTAGTTACTAGTGAAAATCCTATTGGTTTCGTGAACTTTGTAAATTCATTTGAGCCGAAAAATATCTGGGTTTACCGCAAATGAACTCTTGCTTGTAGGAAGACACAGAGCATGGAGTTTAACTCCGAATCTAAAGGGTATTTCAGAAAAGTGTTCTAGTCCATGAAACACAGTCTATTTTAATAAAAGAAGCATGCTCTTCTTAACAACCTCTGCAATACAGCAAGAAACATGAGCATGGGCAGATAAAAAGAACTGTGTTTCCTACTCAAACGGACCATATCTAGTTCAACTCTGCTTATGAAACTGATACAAACCACAGCATCTCTTACACAGATGCTCTTTAGTTAATAGTGAAAAACATGTTGGGTTCGTGAAGTGTGTTAATTTATGTTAGCCGAAAAATTACTGCGTTTACCATAAATGAACTCTTGCTGGTAGGAAGACACAGAGCCTTTGGTTTAACTAATTTCTGAAGGGAAATTCAGGCCAGTGTTCTCATCCATGAAACACAGTCTGTTTTAACGAAAGAAGCATGCTCTTCTTAACAGCATCTCCAATACAGCAAGAAATATGAGCATGGCCAGAAAAAAAGAACTGTGTTTCCTACTCATACGGACCATATCTAGTTAAACTCTGCTTATGAAACTGATACAAACCACATCATCTCTTACATATATGCTCTTCAGTTAATAGTGAAAATCGTATTGGTTTGTGAACTGTGTAAATACATTTGAGCCGAAAAATAACTGGGGTTACCGGAAATGAACTCTTGCTTGTAGGAAGACACAGAGCATGTAGTTTAACTCCGATTATAAAGGGAAATTCAGAAAAATGTTCTCATGCATTAAACACACTCTGTTTTAGCGCAAATTGCATGTTCTTCTTTCCAGCGTCTGCAGTACAGCAAGGAATATGAGCATGCCCAGAAAAAAAGAACTGTGTTTCCTACTCATATGGATCATATCTAGTTCAACTCTGCTTATGAATCTGATACAAACCACATCATCTCTTACATAGATGCTCTTCAGTTAATAGCGAAAATCGTATTGGTTTCTGAAATGTGTATATTCATTTGAGCTGAAAAATAACTGGGTTTACCGGAAATGAACTCTTGCTTGTAGGAAGACACAGAGCATTTGGTTTAACTCCATTTCTGAAGGGAAATTCAGATCAGTGTTCTAATCCATGAAACACACTCTGTTTTAATGCAAATAGCATGCTCTTCTTTCTAGCGTCTGCAATACAGCAAGAACGTGAGCATGCCCAGAAAAAAGGAACTGTGTTTCCTACTCATACGGACCATATCTAGTTCAACTCTGCTTATGAAACTGATACAAACCACAGCATCTCTTACATAGATGCTCTTTAGTTAACAGTGAAAATTGTATTGATTTCGTGAACTGCATTAATTCATTGAACCGAAAAATAACAGGGTTTACCGGATATGAGCTCTTGCTTGTAGGAAGACACAGAATATGGAGTTTAACTCCGATTCTATAGGGAAATTAAGAAAAGTGTTCTCATCCATGAAACACACTCTGTTTTAACGCAAGAAGCACGCTCTTCTTTCCAGCTTCTGCCATACAGCAAGGAACATGAGCAAGCCCAGAAACAAAAAACTGTGTCTCCTACTCATACGGACCATATCTAGTTCAACGCTGCTTATGAAACTGATACAAACCACATCATCTGTTACATAGATGCTCTTTAGTTAATAGTGAAAAACGAGTTGGGTTTGTGAACTGTGTAAATTCATAGGAGCCAAAAATTCACTGCCTTTACCAGAAATGAACTCTTGCTTGTAGGAAGACACAGACCATTTGGGTAACTCCATTTTTGAAGGGAAATTCAGAAGAATGTTCTCATCCATGAAACACAGTCTGTTTTAATGCAAGAAGCATGCTCTTCTTTCCATCGTCTACAATACAGCAAGGAACATGTGCATGCCCAGAAAAAAAGAACTGTATCTCCTACTCATACGAACAATATAAAGTTCAACTCTGCTTAAGAAACTGATACAAACCACAGCATCTTTACATAGATGCTCTTTATTTAATAGTGATAAACCTGTTGGGTTTGTGAACTGTGTAAATTCATTTGATCCGAAAATTCCCCGGCTTACCAGAAATGAACTCTTGCATGTAGGAAGACACAGATCATTTGGTTTAACTCCATTTCTGAAGGGAAATTCAGAAGAGTGTTCTCATCCATGAAACACAGTCTGTTTTAACGCAAGAAGCATGCTCTTTATTCCAGCATCGGCAATACAGCAAGAAACATGAACATGCCAAGAAAAAAAGAACTGTATCTCCTACTCATACGAACAATATCTAGTTCAACTCTGCTTATGAAACTGATACAAGCCACATCATCTCTTATATAGATGCTCTTTAGTTAATAGTGAAAATCGTGTTGGTGTCCTGAACTGTGTAAATTCATTTGAGCCCAAAAATAACTGGGTTTACCGGAAACGAACTCTTGCTTGTAGGAAGACACAGAGTCTTTGGTTAAACTCAGTTTCTGAAGGGAAATTCAGACAAGTTTTCTCATCCATGAAACACACTCCGTTTTAACGGAAGAAGCATGCTCTTCTTTCCAGCGTCTGCAATACAGCAAGGAACATGAGCATGCCCAGATTAAAAGAACTGTGTTTCCTACTCATACAAACCATATCTAGTTGAACTCTGCTTATGAAACTAATACAAACCATATCATCTCTTGTATAGATGCTCTTTAGTTAATAGTGGAAAACGTGTTGGGTGTGTGAACGGTGTAAATTCATATGAGCCGAAAATTCCCTGCATTTACCAGAAATGAACTCTTGCTTGTAGGAAGACACAGAGCATTTGGTTTAACTCCATTTCTGAAGGAAAATTCAGAAGAGTGTTCTCATCCATGAAACACAGTCTGTTTTAAAGAAAGAAGCATGCTCTTTTTTCAGCATCTGCAATACAGCAAGAAACATGAGCATGGCCAGAAAAAAAGAACTGTGTTTGTGACTCAAACGGACCATATCTAGTTCAACTCTGCTTATGAAACTGATACAAACGACAGCATCTCTTACATAGATGCTCTTTAGTTAATAGTGAAAATCGTATTGGTTTCGTCAACTGTGTAAATTCATTTGAGCCGAAAAATATCTGGGTTTACAGCAAAAAAACTCTTGCTTGTAGGAAGACACAGAGCATGGAGTTTAACTCCGAATCTAAAGGGTATTTCAGAAAAGTGTTCTAGTCCATGAAACACAGTCTATTTTAATGAAAGAAGCATGCTCTTCTTAACAACCTCTGCAATACAGCAAGAAACATGAGCATGGGCAGATAAAAAGAACTGTGTTTCCTACTCAAACGGACCATATCTAGTTCAACTCTGCTTATGAAACTGATACAAACCACAGCATCTCTTACACAGATGCTCTTTAGTTAATAGTGAAAAACATGTTGGGTTCGTGAAGTGTGTTAATTTATGTTAGCCAAAAAATTACTGCGTTTACCATAAATGAACTCTTGCTGGTAGGAAGACACAGAGCCTTTGGTTTAACTAATTTCTGAAGGGAAATTCAGGCCAGTGTTCTCATCCATGAAACACAGTCTGTTTTAACGAAAGAAGCATGCTCTTCTTAACAGCATCTCCAATACAGCAAGAAACATGAGCATGGCCAGAAAAAAAGAACTGTGTTTCCTACTCATACGGACCATATCTAGTTAAACTCTGCTTATGAAACTGATACAAACCACATCATCTCTTACATATATGCTCTTCAGTTAATAGTGAAAATCGTATTGGTTTGTGAACTGTGTAAATACATTTGAGCCGAAAAATAACTGGGGTTACCGGAAATGAACTCTTGCTTGTAGGAAGACACAGAGCAAGGAGTTTAACTCCGATTATAAAGGGAAATTCAGAAAAATGTTCTCATGCATTAAACACACTCTGTTTTAGCGCAAATTGCATGTTCTTCTTTCCAGCGTCTGCAGTACAGCAAGGAATATGAGCATGCCCAGAAAAAAAGAACTCTGTTTCCTACTCATACGGACCATAGCTAGCTAAACTCTGCTTATGACACTGATACAAACCACATCATCTCTTACATAGATGCTCTTCAGTTAATAGTGAAAATCGTATTGGTTTCGTGAACTTAGTAAATTCATTTGAGCCGAAAAATATCTGGGTTTACCGGAAATGAACTCTTGCTTGTAGGAAGACACAGATCATTTGGTTTAACTCCATTTCTGAAGGGAATTCCAGACCAGTGTTCTCATCCATGAAACACACTCTGTTTTAACGCAAATAGCATGCTCTTCTTTCCAGCTTCTGCCATACAGCAAGGAACATGAGCAAGCCCAGAAACAAAAAACTGTGTCTCCTACTCATACGGACCATATCTAGTTCAACGCTGCTTATGAAACTGATACAAACCACATCATCTGTTACATAGATGCTCTTTAGTTAATAGTGAAAAATGAGTTGGGTTTGTGAACTGTGTAAATTCATAGGAGCCAAAAATTCACTGCCTTTACCAGAAATGAACTCTTGCTTGTAGGAAGACACAGACCGTTTGGGTAACTCCATTTTTGAAGGGAAATTCAGAAGAATGTTCTCATCCATGAAACACAGTCTGTTTTAATGCAAGAAGCATGCTCTTCTTTCCATCGTCTACAATACAGCAAGGAACATGTGCATGCCCAGAAATAAAGAACTGTATCTCCTACTCATACGATCAATATCTAGTTCAACTCTGCTTATGAAACTGATACAAGCCACATCATCTCTTATATAGATGCTCTTTAGTTAATAGTGAAAATCGTGTTGGTGTCCTGAACTGTGTAAATTCATTTGAGCCCAAAAATAACTGGGTTTACCGGAAATGAACTCTTGCTTGTAGGAAGACACAGAGTCTTTGGTTAAACTCAGTTTCTGAAGGGAAATTCACACCAGTTTTCTCATCCATGAAACACACTCCGTTTTAACGGAAGAAGCATGCTCTTCTTTCCAGCGTCTGCAATACAGCAAGGAACATGAGCATGCCCAGATTAAAAGAACTGTGTTTCCTACTCATACAAACCATATCTAGTTGAACTCTGCTTATGAAACTAATACAAACCATATCATCTCTTGTATAGATGCTCTTTAGTTAATAGTGGAAAACGTGTTGGGTGTGTGAACGGTGTAAATTCATATGAGCCGAAAATTCCCTGCATTTACCAGAAATGAACTCTTGCTTGTAGGAAGACACAGAGCATTTGGTTTAACTCCATTTCTGAAGGAAAATTCAGAAGAGTGTTCTCATCCATGAAACACAGTCTGTTTTAAAGAAAGAAGCATGCTCTTTTTTCAGCATCTGCAATACAGCAAGAAACATGAGCATGGCCAGAAAAAAAGAACTGTGTTTGTGACTCAAACGGACCATATCTAGTTCAACTCTGCTTATGAAACTGATACAAACGACAGCATCTCTTACATAGATGCTCTTTAGTTAATAGTGAAAATCGTATTGGTTTCGTCAACTGTGTAAATTCATTTGAGCCGAAAAATAACTTTGTTTACCAGAAATGAACTCTTGCTTATAGGAAGACACAGATCCTTTGGTTTAACTCCACTTCTGAAGGGAAATTCAAAAGAGTGTTCTATTCCATGAAACACATTCTCTTTTAACGCAAGAAGCATGCTCTTTTTTCAGCATCTGCAATACAGCAAGAAACATGAGCATGGCCAGTAAAAAAGAACTGTTTCTGACTTAAACGGACAATATCTAGTTCAATTCTGCTTATGAAACTGATACAAACCAAAGCATTTCTTACATAGACGCTCTTTAGTTAATAGTATCAAACTTGTTGGGTTTATGAACTGTGTAAATTCATTTGAGCCGAAAATTCCCTTCCTTTACCAGAAATGAACTCTTGCTTGTAGGACGACATAGAGCATGGAGTTTAACTCCGATTCTAATTGGAAATTCAGAAGAGTGTTCTCATCCATGAAAAACAGTCTGTTTTAACGCAAGAAGCATGGTCTTCTTTCCAGCATCTGCAATACAGCAAGAAACATGAGCATGGCCAGTAAAAAAGAACTGTGTTTCCTACTCATATGGACCATATCTAGTTCAACTCTGCTAATAAAACTGATACAAACCACAGCATCTCTTACATAGATGCTCTTTAGTTAATAGTGAAAAACGTGTTGGGTTTGTGAACTGTGTAAATTCATTTGAGCCGATAATTCACTGCTTTTACCAAAAATGAACTCTTGCTTCTAGGAAGACACAGTGCATTTGGTTTAACTCCATTTCTGAAGGGAAATACAGACCAGTGTTCTCATCCATGAAACACACTCTGTTTTAACGCAAGAAGCATGCTCTCCTTTCCAGCGTCTGCAATACAGAAAGGAACATGAGCATGTCCAGAAACAAAGAACAGTGTTTCCTACTCATACGGACCATATCTAGTTCAACTCTGCTTATGAAACTGATACAAACCACATCGCCTGTTACATAGATGCTCTTTAGTTAATAGTGAAAAACGTGTTGGGTTTGTGAACTGTGTAAATTCATTTGAGCAGAAAATTCACTGCCTTTACCACAAATGTACTCTTGCTTGTAGGAAGACACAGATCCTTTGGTTAAACTCTGTTTCTGAAGGTAAATTCAGACCGGTGTTCTCATCCACGAAATATACACCGTTTCAACAGAAGAAGCATGCTCTTCTTTTCAGCGTCTGCAATACAGCAAGGAACATGTGCATGCCCAGAAAAAAAGAACTGTGTTTCCTACTCATACGGACCATATCTAGTTCAACTCTGCTTGTGAAACTGGTATAAACCACATCGTCTGTTACATAGATGCTCTTTAGTTAATAGTGAAATTCGTATTGGTTTCGTGAACTGTGTAAATTCATTTTAGCCGAAAAATAACTGGTTTTAACGGAAATGAACTCTTGCTTGTAGGAAGACACAGAGTATTTGGTTTAACTCCATTTCTGAAGGGAAATTCAGAAGAGTGTTCTCATGCATGAAACACAGTCTGTTTTATCACAAGAAGCATGCTCTTTTTTCCAGCATCTGCAATACAGCAAGGAACATGAGCATGGCCAGAAAAAAAACTGTGTTTCTGACTCAAACGGACCATATCTAGTTCAGTTCTGCTTAGGACACTGATCCAAACCACAGCATCTCTTACATAGATGCTCTTTGGTTAATAATGAAAATCATGTTGGGTGTGTGAACTGTGTAATTTCATTTGGCGCCGAAAATTCACTGTGTTTACCAGAAATGAACTCTTGCTTGAAGGACGACATAGAGCATGGAGTTTAACTCCGATTCTAAATGGAAATTCAGAAGAGTGTTCTCATCCATGAAACACAGTCTGTTTTAATGCAAGAAGCATGCTCTTCTTTCCCAAATCTGTAATACAGCAAGGAACAAGAGCATGCCCAGGAAAAAGTAACTGTGTTTCCTACTCATAAGCACCATATGAAGGTCAACTCTGCTTCTGAACCTGATACAATCCATATCATCTCTTACATAGATGCTCTTTAGTTAATAGTGAAAATCGTATTGGTTTCGTGAACTGTGTAAATTCATTTGAGCCAAAAAATAACTGGGTTTACCGGAAATGAACGCTTGCTTGTAGGAAGACACAGAGAATGGCGTTAAACTCCGATTCTAAAGGGAAACTCAGAAAAGTGTTCTCATCAATGAAACACAGTCTGGTTTAATGCAAGAAGCATGCCATTCTTTCTAGCCTCTACATTACTGCCAGAAACATGAGCATGGCAAGAAAAAAAGAACTGTGTTTCCTACTTATACGAACCATATCTCTTTCAACTCTGCTTATGAAACTGATACAAACCACAGTATCTCTTAAAATGATGCTCTTTAGTTAATAATGATAATCGTGTTTGTTTCGTACTGTGAAAATTCATTTGGCACCGAAAATTCATTGCGTTTACCAGAATTGATCTCTTGCTTGTAGGACAACATAGAGCATGGAGTTTAACTCCGATTCTAACTGGAAATTCAGAAGAGTGTTCTCATCCCTGAAACACAGTCTGTTTTAACGCAAGAAGCATGCTCTTCTTTCCAGCGTCTGCAATACAGCAAGGAACATGAGCATGTCCAGAAAAAAAGAACTATGTTTCCTACTCATACGGACCATATCTAGTTCAACTCTGCTTATGAAACTGATACAAACCACATCGTCTCTTACATATATGCTCTTTAGTTAATAGTGAAAATCGTGTTGGTTTCGTGAACTGTGTAAATTCATTTGAGCCAAAAAATAACTGGGTTTACCGGAAATGAACTCTTGCTTGTAGGAAGCCACAGAGCCTGGAGTTTACTCCGATTCTATAGGGAAATTCAGAAAAGTGTTCTCATCCATGAAACACAGTCTGTTTTAACGCAAGAAGCATGCTCTTCTTTCCAGCATCTGCAATACACCAAGAAACATGAGCATGGCCAGTAAAAAAAGAACTGTGTTTCCTACTCATAAGGATCATATCTAGTTCAACTCTGCTTCAGAAACTGATACAAACCACAGCATCTCTTAAATAGACGCTTTTTAGTTAATAGTGATAAACGTGTTGTGTTTGTGAACTGTGTAAATTCCTTTGAGCCAAAAATTCACTGCTTTTACCAAAAATGAACTCTTGCTTGTAGGAAGACACAGAACATTTGGATTAACTCCATTTTTGAAGGGAAATTCAGACCAGTGTTCTCATCCATGAAACACAATCTGTTTTATCGCAAATAGCATGCTCTTCTTTCCAGCGTCTCCAATACAGCAAGGAACATGAGCATGTCCAGAAAAAAAGAACTGTGTTTCCAACTCATACAGACCATATCTAGTTTAACTCTGCTTCAGAAACTGATACAAACCACAGCATCTCTTAAATAGACGCTTTTTAGTTAATAGTGATAAACGTGTTAGGTTTGTGAACTGTGTAAATTCATTTGAGCCGAAAAATAAATGGGTTTACCGGAAATGAACTCGTGATTGTAGGAAGACACAGAGCATTTGGTTTACTTCTGTTTCTGAAGGGAAATTCAGACAAGTGTTCTTATCCATGAAACACACTCTGTTTTAACGCAAGAAGCATGCTCTCATTTCCAGCGTCTGCAATACAGCAAGGAACATGAGCATGTCCAGAAACAAAGAACAGTGTTTCCTACTCATACGGACCATATCTAGTTCAACCCCGCTTATGAAACTGATACAAACCACATCGCCTGTTACATAGATGCTCTTTAGTTAATAGTGAAAAACGTGTTGGGTTTTTGAACTGTGTAAATTCATTTGAGCAGAATATTCACAGCCTTTACCACAAATGTACTCTTGCTTGTAGGAAGACACAGATCCTTAGGTTAAACTAGCTTTCTGAAGGAAAATTCAGACCGGTGTTTTCATCCACGAAATATACACCGTTTCAACAGAAGAAGCATGCTCTTCTTTTCAGCGTCTGCAATACAGCAAGGAACATGTGCATGCCCAGAAAAAAAGAACTGTGTTTCCTACTCATACTGACCATATCTAGTTCAACTCTGCTTATGAAACTGATATAAACCACATCGTCTGTTACATAGATGCTCTTTAGTTAATAGTGAAATTCGTATTGGTTTCGTGAACTGTGTAAATTCATTTTAGCCGAAAAATAACTGGTTTTAACGGAAATGAACTCTTGCTTGTAGGAAGACACAGAGCATTTGGTTTAACTCCATTTATGAAGGGAAATTCAGAAGAGTGTTCTCATGCATGAAACACAGTCTGTTTTATCGCAAGAAGCATGCTCATTTTTCCAGCATCTGCAATACAGCAAGAAACATGAGCATGGCCAGAAAAAAAAGAACTGTGTTTCCTACTCATAAGGATCATATCTAGTTCAACTCTGCTTATGAAACTGATACAAACCACATCAACTCTTAAATACATGCTCTTTAGTTAATAGTAAAAATCGTGTTGGTTTCGTGAACTGTGTAAATTCATTTGAGCCGAAAAATAACTGAATTTACCAGAAATATACTCTTGCTTGTAGAAAGACACAGATCCTTAGGTTAAACTCAGTTTCTGAAGGGAAATTCCGACCGGTGTTCTCATCCATGAAATATACACCGTTTTAACAGAAGAAGCATGCTCTTCTTTTCAGCGTCTGCAATACAGCAAGGAACATGAGCATGTCCAGAAAAAATGAACTATGTTTCCTACTCATACGGACCATATCTAGTTCAACTCTGCTTGAGAAACTGATACAAACCACAGCATCTCTTACATAGACGCTCTTTAGTTAATAGTGATAAACGTGTTGGGTTTGTGAACTGTGTAAATTCATTTGAGCCGAAAAATAACTGGGTTTACCGGAAATGAGGTCTTGCTTGTAGGAAGACCCAGAGCATGGAGTTTAACTGCGATTTTAAAGGGAAATTCAGAAAAGTGTTCTAATCCATGAAACACAGTCTGTTTTAACGAAAGAAGCATGCTCTTTTTTCAGCATCTGCACTACAGCAAGAATCATGAGCATGGCCAGAAAAAAAGAACTGTGTTTGAGACTCAAACGGACCATATCTAGTTCAACACTGCTTATGAAACAGATACAAACCACAGCATCTCTTACATAGACGCTCTTTAGTTAATAGTGATAAATGTGTTGGGTTTGTGAACTGTTTAAATTCATTTGAGACGGTAATTCACTGCTTTTACCAAAAATGAACTCTTGCTTATAGGAAGACACAGAGCTTTTGGTTTAACTCCACTTCTGAAGGGAAATTCAAAAGAGTGTTCTCATCCATGAAACACATTCTCTTTTAACGCAAGAAACGTGCTCTTTTTTTCAGCATCTGCAATACAGCAAGAAACATGAGCATGGCCAGTAAAAAGAACTGTGTTTCTGAATCAAACGGACCATATCTAGTTCAATTCTGCTTATGAAACTGATACAAACCAAAGCATCTCTTACATAGATGCTCTTTAGTTAATAGTATTAAACCTGTTGTGTTTATGAACTGTGTAAATTCATTTGAGCCGAAAATTCCCTGCCTTTACCAGAAATGAACTCTTGCTTGTAGGAAGACACAGAGCAAGGAGTTAAACTGCGATTTTAAAGGGAAATTCAGAAAGGTGTTCTCATCCATGAAATACAGTCTGTTTTAACGCAAGAAGCATGATCATTTTTCCAGCATCTGCAATACAGCAAGAAACATGATCATGGCCAATAAAAAAGAACTGTGTTTCTGACTCAAACGGACCTTATCTAGTTCAGTTCTGCTTATGGAACTGATAAAAACCACAGCATCTCTTACATAGGTGCTCTTTAGTTAATAGTGATAAACGTGTTGTGTTTGTGAACTGTGTAAATTCCTTTGAGCCGAAAATTCACTGCTTTTACAAAAAATGAACTCTTGCTTGTAGGAAGACACAGAGCATTTGGATTAACTCCATTTCTGAAGGGAAATTCAGACCAGTGTTCTCATCCATGAAACACAATCTGTTTTATCGCATATAGCATGCTCTTCTTTCCAGCGTATCCAATACAGCAAGGAAAATGAGCATGTCCAGAAAAAAAGAACTGTGTTTCCTACTCATAAAGACCATATCTAGTTCAACTCTGCTTCAGAAACTGATACAAACCACAGCATCTCTTAAACAGACGCTTTTTAGTTAATAGTGATAAACGTGTTAGGTTTGTGAACTGTGTAAATTCATTTGAGCCGAAAAATAAATGGGTTTACCGGAAATGAACTCTTGCTTGTAGGAGGACACATAGCATGGAGTTTAACTGCGATTTTAAAGAGAAATTCAAAAAAGTGTTCTCATCCATGAAACACAGTCTGTTTTAACGCAAGAAGCATGATCTTTTTTCCAGCATCTGCAATACAGCAAGAAACATGAGCATGGCCACAAAAAAAGAACTGTGTTTCTGACTCAAACGGACCATATCTAGTTCAACTCTGCTTATGAAACTGATACAAACGACAGCATCTCTTACATAGATGCTCTTTAGTTAATAGTATTAAACCTGTTGTGTTTATGAACTGTGTAAATTCATTTGAGCCGAAAATTCCCTGCCTTTACCAGAAATGAACTCTTGCTTGTAGGAAGACACAGAGCAAGGAGTTAAACTGCGATTTTAAAGGGAAATTCAGAAAGGTGTTCTCATCCATGAAACACAGTCTGTTTTAACGCAAGAAGCATGATCATTTTTCCAGCATCTGCAATACAGCAAGAAACATGAGCATGGCCAATAAAAAAGAACTGTGTTTCTGACTCAAACGGACCTTATCTAGTTCAGTTCTGCTTATGGAACTGATAAAAACCACAGCATCTCTTACATAGGTGCTCTTTAGTTAATAGTGATAAACGTGTTGTGTTTGTGAACTATGTAAATTCCTTTGAGCCGAAAATTCACTGCTTTTACAAGAAATGAACTCTTGCTTGTAGGAAGACATAGAGCATTGGCTTAACTCCATTTCTGAAGGGAAATTCAGAAGAGTGTTCTCATGCATGAAACACTGTTTGTTTTAACGCAAGAAGCATGCTCTTTTTTCCAGCATCTCCAATACAGCAAGGAACATGAGCATGTCCAGAAAAAAAGAACTGTGTTTCCTACTCATACAGACCATATCTTGTTCAACTCTGCTTCAGAAACTGATACAAACCACAGCATCTCTTAAATAGACGCTTTTTAGTTAATAGTGATAAACGTGTTAGGTTTGTGAACTGTGTAAATTCATTTGAGCCGAAAAATAAAGGGGTTTACCGGAAAAGAACTCGTGCTTGTAGGAAGACACAGAGCATTTGGTTTACTTAAGTTTCTGAAGGGAAATTCAGACAAGTGTTCTTATCCATGAAACACACTCTGTTTTAACGCAAGAAGCATGCTCTCCTTTCCAGCGTCTGCAATACAGCAAGGAACATGAGCATGTCCAGAAACAAAGAACAGTGTTTCCTACTCATACGGACCATATCTAGTTCAACTCTGCTTATGAAACTGATACAAACCACATCGCCTGTTACATAGATGCTCTTTAGTTAATAGTGAAAAACGTGTTGGATTTGTGAACTGTGTAAATTCATTTGAGCAGAATATTCACAGCCTTTACCACAAATGTACTCTTGCTTGTAGGAAGACACAGATCCTTAGGTTAAACTAGCTTTCTGAAGGGAAATTCAGACCGGTGATCTCATCCACGAAATATACACCGTTTCAACAGAAGAAGCATGCTCTTCTTTTCAGCGTCTGCAATACAGCAAGGAACATGTGCATGCCTAGAAAAAAAAAAAAAAACTGTGTTTCCTACTCATACTGACCATATCTAGTTCAACTCTGCTTATGAAACTGATATAAACCACATCGTCTGTTACATAGATGCTCTTTAGTTAATAGTGAAATTCGTATTGGTTTCGTGAACTGTGTAAATTCATTTTAGCCGAAAAATAACTGGTTTTAACGGAAATGAACTCTTGCTTGTAGGAAGACACAGAGCATTTGGTTTAACTCCATTTCTGAAGGGAAATTCAGAAGAGTGTTCTCAGGCATGAAACACAGTCTGTTTTATCGCAAGAAGCATGCTCTTTTTTCCAGCATCTGCAATACAGCAAGAAACATGAGTATGGCCAAAAAAAAGAACTGTGTTTCCTACTCATACGGACCATATCTAGTTCAATTCTGCTTATGTAACTGATACAAACCACAGCATCACTTACATAGATGCTCTTTAGTTAATAGTGAAAAACGTGTTAGGTTTGTGAACTGTGTAAATTCATTTGAGCCGAAAAATAAATGGGTTTACCGGAAATGAACTCTTGCTTGTAGGAGGACACATAGCATGGAGTTTAACTGCGATTTTAAAGGGAAATTCAAAAAAGTGTTCTCTTCCATGAAACACAGTCTGTTTTAACGCAAGAAGCATGATCTTTTTTCCAGCATCTGCAATACAGCAAGAAACATGAGCATGGCCACAAAAAAAGAACTGTGTTTCTGACTCAAACGGACCATATCTAGTTCAACTCTGCTTATGAAACTGATACAAACCACAGCATCTCTTACATAGATGCTCTGTAGTTAATGGAGATAAACGTGTTATGTTTGTGAACTGTGTAAATTCATTTGAGCCGAAAATTCACTGCTTTTACCAGAAATGAACTCTTGCTTGTAGGAAGACACAGAGCATGGCGTTAAACTCCGATACTAAATGGAAATTCAGAAAAGTGTTCTCATCAATGAAACACAGTCTGTTTTAATGCAAGAAGCATGCTCTTCTTCCAGCATCTGCAATACAGCAAGAAACATGAGTATGGCCAAAAAAAAGAACTGTGTTTCCTACTCATACGGACCATATCTAGTTCAATTCTGCTTATGTAACTGATACAAACCACAGCATCACTTACATAGATGCTCTTTAGTTAATAGTGAAAAACGTGTTGAGTTTGTGAACTGTGTAAATTCATATTAGCCGAAAAATCACTGCCTTTACCAGAAAAGAACTCTTGCTTGTAGGAAGACATAGAGCATTTGGCTTAACTCCATTTCTGAAGGGAAATTCAGAAGAGTGTTCTCATGCATGAAACACTGTTTGTTTTAACGCAAGAAGCATGCTCTTTTTTTCCAGCATCTCAAATGCAGCAAGAAACATGTGCATGGCCAGAAAAAAAGAACTGTGTTTCTGACTCAAACGGACCATATCTAGTTCAACTCTGCTTATGCAACTGATACAAAGCACAGCATCGCTTACATAGACGCTCTTTAGTTAATAGTGATAAACGTGTTGGGTTTGTGAACTGTTTAAATTCATTTGAGCCAAAATATCACTGCTTTTACCAAAAATGAACTCTTGCTTGTAGGAAGACACAGATCATTTGGTTTAACTCCAATTCTGAAGGGAAATTCAGACCAGTGTTCTCATCCATGAAACACACTCTGTTGTAACGCAAATAGCATGCTCTTCTTTTAAGCGTCTGCAATACAGCAAGGAACATGAGCATATCCAGAAAAAAAGAACAGTGTTTCCTACTCATACGGACCATATCTAGTTCAACTCTGCTTATGAAACTGATACAAACCACATCGTCTGTTACATTGATGCTCTTTAATTAATAGTGAAAAACGTGTTGGTTTTGTGATCTGTGTAAATTCATTTGAGCAGAAAATTCACTGCCTTTACCACAAATGTACTCTTGCTTGTAGGAAGACACAGATCCTTTGGTTAAACTCAGTTTCTGAAGGGAAATTCAGACCGGTGTTCTCATCCACGAAATATACACCGTTTCAACAGAAGAAGCATGCTCTTCTTTTCAGCGTCTGCAATACAGCAAGGAACATGTGCATGCCCAGAAAAAAAGAACTGTGTTTCCTACTCATACGGACCATATCTAGTTCAACTCTGCTTATGAAACTGATATAAACCACATCATCTGTTACATAGATGCTCTTTAGTTAATAGTGAAATTCATATTGGTTTCGTGAACTGTGTAAATTCATTTTAGCCGAAAAATAACTGGTTTTAACGGAAATGAACTCTTGCTTATAGGAAGACACAGAGCATTTGGTTTAACTCCATTTCTGAAGGGAAATTCAGAAGAGTGTTCTCAGGCATGAAACACAGTCTGTTTTATCGCAAGAAGCATGCTCTTTTTTCCAGCATCTCCAATACAGCAAGGAACATGAGCATGTCCAGAAAAAAAACTGTGTTTCTGACTCAAACGGACCATATCTAGTTCAGTTCTGCTTAGGACACTGATACAAACCACAGCATCTCTTACATAGATGCTCTTTGGTTAATAGTGAAAATCGTGGTGGGTTCGTGAACTGTGTAATTTCATTTGGCACCGAAAATTCAATGCGTTTACCAGAAATGAACTCTTGCTTGAAGGATGACATAGAGCATGGAGTTTAACTCCGATTCTAAATTGAAATTCAGAAGAGTGTTCTCATCCCTGAAACACAGTCTTTTTTAATGCAAGAAGCATGCACTTCTTTCCAACATCTGCAATACAACAAGGAACAAGAGCATGCCCAGAAAAAAAGAACTGTGTTTCCTACTCATAAGCACCATATCTAGTTCAACTCTGCTTCTGAAACTGATACAATCCATATCATCTCTTACAAAGATGCTCTTTAGTTAATAGTGAAAATCGTATTGGTTTCGTATACTGTGTAAATTCATTTGAGCCAAAAAATAACTGGGTTTACCGGAAATGAACGTTTGCTTGTAGGAAGACACAGAGCATGGAGTTTAACTCCGATTCTATAGGGAAATTCAGAAAAGTGTTCTCATCCATGACACACAGTCTGTTTTAACGCAAGAAGCATGCTCTTCTTTCTAGCATTTGCACTACACCAAGAAACATGAGCATGGTCAGAAAAAAAGAACTGTGTTTCCTACTCATAAGGATCATATCTAGTTCAACTCTGCTTATGAAACTGATACAAACCACATCAACTCTTACATACATGCTCTTTAGTTAATAGTAAAAATCGTGTTGGTTTCGTGAACTGTGTAAATTCATTTGAGGTGAAAAATAACTCAGTTTACCAGAAATATACTCTTGCTTGTAGAAAGACACAGATCCTTTGGTTAAACTCAGGTTCTGAAGGGAAATTCAGACCGGTGTTCTCATCCATGAAATATACAACATTATAACACAAGAAGCATGCTCTTCTTTTCAGCGTCTGCAATACAGCAAGGCACATGAGCATGCCAGGAAAAAAATAACTGTGTTTCCTATTCATACGGACCATATCTAGTTCAACACTGCTTATGAAACTGATACAAACCACATCATCTCTTCCATAGATGCTCTTTAGTTAATAGTGAAAATCGTATTTGTTTCGTGAACTGTGTAAATTCATTTGAGGCAAAAAATAACGGGTATACCGGAAATGAACTCTTGCTTGTAGGAAGACACAGAACATGGAGTTTAACTCTGATTCTAAAGGGAAATTCAGAAAAATGTTCTCATCCATGAAACACAATCTGTTTTAACGCAAGAAGCATGCTCTTCTTTCCAGCATCTGCAATACAGCAAGGAACATGAGAATGTCAACAAAAAAAGAACTGTGTTTCCTACTCATACGGACCATATCTTGTTGAACACTGCGATGAAACTGATACAAACCACATCATCCCTTACATAGATGCTCTTTAGTTAATAGTGAAAATCGTATTGGTTTCCTGAACTGTGTAAATTCATTTGAGCCCCAAAATAACTGGGTTTACCGGAAATGAACTCTTGCTTGTAGGAGGACACATAGCATGGAGTTTAACTGCGATTTTAAAGGGAAATTCAAAAAAGTGTTCTCTTCCATGAAACACAGTCTGTTTTAATGCAAGAAGCATGATCTTTTTTCCAGCATCTGCAATACAGCAAGAAACATGAGCATGGCCACAAAAAAAGAACTGTGTTTCTGACTCAAACGGACCATATCTAGTTCAACTCTGCTTATGAAACTGATACAAACCACAGCATCTCTTACATAGATGCTCTGTAGTTAATGGAGATAAACGTGTTATGTTTGTGAACTGTGTAAATTCATTTGAGCCGAAAATTCACTGCTTTTACCAGAAATGAACTCTTGCTTGTAGGAAGACACAGAGCATGGCGTTAAACTCCGATACTAAATGGAAATTCAGAAAAGTGTTCTCATCAATGAAACACAGTCTGTTTTAATGCAAGAAGCATGCTCTTCTTCCAGCATCTGCAATACAGCAAGAAACATGAGTATGGCCAAAAAAAAGAACTGTGTTTCCTACTCATACGGACCATATCTAGTTCAATTCTGCTTATGTAACTGATACAAACCACAGCATCACTTACATAGATGCTCTTTAGTTAATAGTGAAAAACGTGTTGAGTTTGTGAACTGTGTAAATTCATATTAGCCGAAAAATCACTGCCTTTACCAGAAAAGAACTCTTGCTTGTAGGAAGACATAGAGCATTTGGCTTAACTCCATTTCTGAAGGGAAATTCAGAAGAGTGTTCTCATGCATGAAACACTGTTTGTTTTAACGCAAGAAGCATGCTCTTTTTTTCCAGCATCTCAAATGCAGCAAGAAACATGTGCATGGCCAGAAAAAAAGAACTGTGTTTCTGACTCAAACGGACCATATCTAGTTCAACTCTGCTTATGCAACTGATACAAAGCACAGCATCGCTTACATAGACGCTCTTTAGTTAATAGTGATAAACGTGTTGGGTTTGTGAACTGTTTAAATTCATTTGAGCCAAAATATCACTGCTTTTACCAAAAATGAACTCTTGCTTGTAGGAAGACACAGATCATTTGGTTTAACTCCAATTCTGAAGGGAAATTCAGACCAGTGTTCTCATCCATGAAACACACTCTGTTGTAACGCAAATAGCATGCTCTTCTTTTAAGCGTCTGCAATACAGCAAGGAACATGAGCATATCCAGAAAAAAAGAACAGTGTTTCCTACTCATACGGACCATATCTAGTTCAACTCTGCTTATGAAACTGATACAAACCACATCGTCTGTTACATTGATGCTCTTTAATTAATAGTGAAAAACGTGTTGGTTTTGTGATCTGTGTAAATTCATTTGAGCAGAAAATTTACTGCCTTTACCACAAATGTACTCTTGCTTGTAGGAAGACACAGATCCTTTGGTTAAACTCAGTTTCTGAAGGGAAATTCAGACCGGTGTTCTCATCCACGAAATATACACCGTTTCAACAGAAGAAGCATGCTCTTCTTTTCAGCGTCTGCAATACAGCAAGGAACATGTGCATGCCCAGAAAAAAAGAACTGTGTTTCCTACTCATACGGACCATATCTAGTTCAACTCTGCTTATGAAACTGATATAAACCACATCATCTGTTACATAGATGCTCTTTAGTTAATAGTGAAATTCATATTGGTTTCGTGAACTGTGTAAATTCATTTTAGCCGAAAAATAACTGGTTTTAACGGAAATGAACTCTTGCTTATAGGAAGACACAGAGCATTTGGTTTAACTCCATTTCTGAAGGGAAATTCAGAAGAGTGTTCTCAGGCATGAAACACAGTCTGTTTTATCGCAAGAAGCATGCTCTTTTTTCCAGCATCTCCAATACAGCAAGGAACATGAGCATGTCCAGAAAAAAAACTGTGTTTCTGACTCAAACGGACCATATCTAGTTCAGTTCTGCTTAGGACACTGATACAAACCACAGCATCTCTTACATAGATGCTCTTTGGTTAATAGTGAAAATCGTGGTGGGTTCGTGAACTGTGTAATTTCATTTGGCACCGAAAATTCAATGCGTTTACCAGAAATGAACTCTTGCTTGAAGGACGACATAGAGCATGGAGTTTAACTCCGATTCTAAATTGAAATTCAGAAGAGTGTTCTCATCCCTGAAACACAGTCTTTTTTAATGCAAGAAGCATGCACTTCTTTCCAACATCTGCAATACAACAAGGAACAAGAGCATGCCCAGAAAAAAAGAACTGTGTTTCCTACTCATAAGCACCATATCTAGTTCAACTCTGCTTCTGAAACTGATACAATCCATATCATCTCTTACAAAGATGCTCTTTAGTTAATAGTGAAAATCGTATTGGTTTCGTATACTGTGTAAATTCATTTGAGCCAAAAAATAACTGGGTTTACCGGAAATGAACGTTTGCTTGTAGGAAGACACAGAGCATGGAGTTTAACTCCGATTCTATAGGGAAATTCAGAAAAGTGTTCTCATCCATGACACACAGTCTGTTTTAACGCAAGAAGCATGCTCTTCTTTCTAGCATTTGCACTACACCAAGAAACATGAGCATGGTCAGAAAAAAAGAACTGTGTTTCCTACTCATAAGGATCATATCTAGTTCAACTCTGCTTATGAAACTGATACAAACCACATCAACTCTTACATACATGCTCTTTAGTTAATAGTAAAAATCGTGTTGGTTTCGTGAACTGTGTAAATTCATTTGAGGTGAAAAATAACTCAGTTTACCAGAAATATACTCTTGCTTGTAGAAAGACACAGATCCTTTGGTTAAACTCAGGTTCTGAAGGGAAATTCAGACCGGTGTTCTCATCCATGAAATATACAACATTATAACACAAGAAGCATGCTCTTCTTTTCAGCGTCTGCAATACAGCAAGGCACATGAGCATGCCAGGAAAAAAATAACTGTGTTTCCTATTCATACGGACCATATCTAGTTCAACACTGCTTATGAAACTGATACAAACCACATCATCTCTTCCATAGATGCTCTTTAGTTAATAGTGAAAATCGTATTTGTTTCGTGAACTGTGTAAATTCATTTGAGGCAAAAAATAACGGGTATACCGGAAATGAACTCTTGCTTGTAGGAAGACACAGAACATGGAGTTTAACTCTGATTCTAAAGGGAAATTCAGAAAAATGTTCTCATCCATGAAACACAATCTGTTTTAACGCAAGAAGCATGCTCTTCTTTCCAGCATCTGCAATACAGCAAGGAACATGAGAATGTCAAAAAAAAAAGAACTGTGTTTCCTACTCATACGGACCATATCTTGTTGAACACTGCGATGAAACTGATACAAACCACATCATCCCTTACATAGATGCTCTTTAGTTAATAGTGAAAATCGTATTGGTTTCCTGAACTGTGTAAATTCATTTGAGCCCAAAAATAACTGGGTTTACCGGAAATGAACTCTTGCTTGTAGGAAGACACAGAACATGGAGTTTAACTCCGATTCTAAAGGGAAATTCAGAAAAGTGTTCTCATCCATGAAACACAGTCTGTTTTAAAGCAAGAAGCATGCTCTTCTTCGCAGCTTCTGCAATACAGCAAGGAACATGAGCACGCCCAGAAAAAAAGAACTGAATCTCCAACTCATACGAACAATATCTAGTTCAACTAAGCTTATGAAACTGATACAAACCACAGCATCTCTTACATAGATGCTCTTTAGATAATAGTGAAAATCTTGTTGGTTTAGTGAACTTTGTAAATTCATTAGAGCCCAAAAATACCTGGGTTTATCAGAAATGAAATCTTGCTAGTAGGAAGACACACATCATGGCGTTAAACTCTGATTCTAAAGGGAAATTCAGAAAAGTGTTCTCATCAATGAAACACAGTCTGTTTTAATGCAAGAAGCATGCGCTTCTTTCCAACATCTGCAATCCAGCAAGAAATATGAGCATTGCCAGAAAAAAAGACCTGTGTTTCTTACTCATACGGACCATATCTAGTTCTACTCTGCTTATGAAACTGATACAAACCACAGCATCTCTTACATAGATGCCCTTTATTTAATAGTGAAAAACGTGTTGTGTTTGTGAACTGTGTAAATTCATTTGAGCCAAAAATTCACTGTGTTTACCAGAAATGAACTCTTGCTTGTAGGAAGACACAGAGCATTTGGTTTAACTCCATTTCTGAAGGGAAATTCAGACCTCTGTACTCATCTATGAAATACAGTCTATTATAACGCAAGAAGCTTGCTCTTCTTTCCAGGCTCTGCAATAGAGCAAGGAACATGAGCATACCCAGAAAAAAAGAACTGTATCTCCTACTCATACGAACAATATCTAGTTCAAATCTGCTTATGAAACTGATACAAACCAGATCATCTCATACATAGACGCTCTTTAGATAATAGTGAAAATCTTGTTGGTTTCGTGAACTTTGTAAATTCATTTGAGCCCCAAAATACATGGGTTTATCAGAAATGAACTCTTGCTTGTAGGAAGACACACAGCATGGCGTTAAACTCTGATTCTAAAGGGAAATTCAGAAAAGTGTTCTCATCAATGAAACACTGTCTGTTTTAATGCAAGAAGCATGCGCTTCTTTGCAGCATCTGCAATAAAGCAAGAAACATGAGCATTGCCAGAATAAAAGAACTGTGTTTCTTACTCATACGGACCATATCTAGTTCTACCCTGCTTATGAAACTGATAAAAACCACAGCATCTCTTACATAGATGCTCTTTAGTTAATAGTGAAAAACGTGTTGGGTTTGTGAACTGTGTAAATTCATTTGAGCCAAAAAATCACTGTGTTTACCAGAAATGAACTCTTGCTTGTAGGAAGACACAGAGCATTTGGTTTAACTCCATTTCTGAAGGGAAATTCAGACCTGTGTTATCATCTATGAAACACAGTCTGTTATAACGCAAGAAGCTTGCTCTTCTTTCCAGGTTCTGCAATATAGCAAGGAACATAAGCATACCCAGAAAAAAAGAACTGTATCTCCTACTCATACGAACAATATCTAGTTCAAATCTGCTTATGAAACTGATACAAACCACATCATCTCTTACATAGATGCTCTTTAGTTAATAGGGAAAATCGTATAGGCTTCGTGAACTGTGTAAATTCATTTGAGACGAAAAATACCTGGGTTTACCGGAAATGAATGCTTGCTTGTAGGAAGACAAACAGCATGGCGTTAAACTCTGATTCTAAAGGGAAACTCAGAAAAGTGTTCTCATCAATGACACACAGTCTGTTTTAACGCAAGAAGCATGCTCTTCTTTTCAGCATTTGCAATACAGCAAGGAACATGAGCATGGCAAGAAAAAAAGAACATCTTTCCTACTCATATGCACCATATCTCGTTCAACTCTGTTTATGAAACTGATACAAACATCAGCATCACTTACATAGATGCACTTTAGTTAATAGTGAAAAACGTGTTGAGTTTGTGAACTGTGTAAATTCATATTAGCCGAAAAATCACTGCCTTTACCAGAAAAGAACTCTTGCTTGTAGGAAGACATAGAGCATTTGGCTTAACTCCATTTCTGAAGGGAAATTCAGAAGAGTGTTCTCATGCATGAAACACTGTTTGTTTTAACGCAAGAAGCATGCTCTTTTTTTCCAGCATCTCAAATACAGCAAGAAACATGTGCATGGCCAGAAAAAAAGAACTGTGTTTCTGACTCAAACGGACCATATCTAGTTCAACTCTGCTTATGCAACTGATACAAAGCACAGCATCGCTTACATAGACGCTCTTTAGTTAATAGTGATAAACGTGTTGGGTTTGTGAACTGTTTAAATTCATTTGAGTCAAAATATCACTGCTTTTACCAAAAATGAACTCTTGCTTGTAGGAAGACACAGAGCATTTGGTTTAACTCCAATTCTGAAGGGAAATTCAGACCAGTGTTCTCATCCATGAAACACACTCTGTTGTAACGCAAATAGCATGCTCTTCTTTTAAGCGTCTGCAATACAGCAAGGAACATGAGCATATCCAGAAAAAAAGAACAGTGTTTCCTACTCATACGGACCATATCTAGTTCAACTCTGCTTATGAAACTGATACAAACCACATCGTCTGTTACATTGATGCTCTTTAATTAATAGTGAAAAACGTGTTGGTTTTGTGATCTGTGTAAATTCATTTGAGCAGAAAATTCACTGCCTTTACCACAAATGTACTCTTGCTTGTAGGAAGACACAGATCCTTTGGTTAAACTCAGTTTCTGAAGGGAAATTCAGACCGGTGTTCTCATCCACGAAATATACACCGTTTCAACAGAAGAAGCATGCTCTTCTTTTCAGCGTCTGCAATACAGCAAGGAACATGTGCATGCCCAGAAAAAAAGAACTGTGTTTCCTACTCATACGGACCATATCTAGTTCAACTCTGCTTATGAAACTGATATAAACCACATCATCTGTTACATAGATGCTCTTTAGTTAATAGTGAAATTCATATTGGTTTCGTGAACTGTGTAAATTCATTTTAGCCGAAAAATAACTGGTTTTAACGGAAATGAACTCTTGCTTATAGGAAGACACAGAGCATTTGGTTTAACTCCATTTCTGAAGGGAAATTCAGAAGAGTGTTCTCAGGCATGAAACACAGTCTGTTTTATCGCAAGAAGCATGCTCTTTTTTCCAGCATCTCCAATACAGCAAGGAACATGAGCATGTCCAGAAAAAAAACTGTGTTTCTGACTCAAACGGACCATATCTAGTTCAGTTCTGCTTAGGACACTGATACAAACCACAGCATCTCTTACATAGATGCTCTTTGGTTAATAGTGAAAATCGTGGTGGGTTCGTGAACTGTGTAATTTCATTTGGCACCGAAAATTCAATGCGTTTACCAGAAATGAACTCTTGCTTGAAGGACGACATAGAGCATGGAGTTTAACTCCGATTCTAAATTGAAATTCAGAAGAGTGTTCTCATCCCTGAAACACAGTCTTTTTTAATGCAAGAAGCATGCACTTCTTTCCAACATCTGCAATACAACAAGGAACAAGAGCATGCCCAGAAAAAAAGAACTGTGTTTCCTACTCATAAGCACCATATCTAGTTCAACTCTGCTTCTGAAACTGATACAATCCATATCATCTCTTACAAAGATGCTCTTTAGTTAATAGTGAAAATCGTATTGGTTTCGTATACTGTGTAAATTCATTTGAGCCAAAAAATAACTGGGTTTACCGGAAATGAACGTTTGCTTGTAGGAAGACACAGAGCATGGAGTTTAACTCCGATTCTATAGGGAAATTCAGAAAAGTGTTCTCATCCATGACACACAGTCTGTTTTAACGCAAGAAGCATGCTCTTCTTTCTAGCATTTGCACTACACCAAGAAACATGAGCATGGTCAGAAAAAAAGAACTGTGTTTCCTACTCATAAGGATCATATCTAGTTCAACTCTGCTTATGAAACTGATACAAACCACATCAACTCTTACATACATGCTCTTTAGTTAATAGTAAAAATCGTGTTGGTTTCGTGAACTGTGTAAATTCATTTGAGGTGAAAAATAACTCAGTTTACCAGAAATATACTCTTGCTTGTAGAAAGACACAGATCCTTTGGTTAAACTCAGGTTCTGAAGGGAAATTCAGACCGGTGTTCTCATCCATGAAATATACAACATTATAACACAAGAAGCATGCTCTTCTTTTCAGCGTCTGCAATACAGCAAGGCACATGAGCATGCCAGGAAAAAAATAACTGTGTTTCCTATTCATACGGACCATATCTAGTTCAACACTGCTTATGAAACTGATACAAACCACATCATCTCTTCCATAGATGCTCTTTAGTTAATAGTGAAAATCGTATTTGTTTCGTGAACTGTGTAAATTCATTTGAGGCAAAAAATAACGGGTATACCGGAAATGAACTCTTGCTTGTAGGAAGACATGGAACATGGAGTTTAACTCTGATTCTAAAGGGAAATTCAGAAAAATGTTCTCATCCATGAAACACAATCTGTTTTAACGCAAGAAGCATGCTCTTCTTTCCAGCATCTGCAATACAGCAAGGAACATGAGAATGTCAACAAAAAAAGAACTGTGTTTCCTACTCATACGGACCATATCTTGTTGAACACTGCGATGAAACTGATACAAACCACATCATCCCTTACATAGATGCTCTTTAGTTAATAGTGAAAATCGTATTGGTTTCCTGAACTGTGTAAATTCATTTGAGCCCAAAAATAACTGGGTTTACCGGAAATGAACTCTTGCTTGTGGGAAGACACAGAGCATGGAGTTTAACTCCGATTCTAAAGGGAAGTTCAGAAAAGTGTTCTCATCCATGAAACACAGTCTGTTTTAAAGCAAGAAGCATGCTCTTCTTCCCAGCTTCTGCAATACAGCAAGGAACATGAGCACGCCCAGAAAAAAAGAACTGAATCTTCAACTCATACGAACAATATCTATTTAAACTAAGCTTATGAAACTGATACAAACCAGATAATCTCTTACATAGATGCTCTTTAGATAATAGTGAAAATCTTGTTGGTTTAGTGAACTTTGTAAATTCATTAGAGCCCAAAAATACCTGGGTTTATCAGAAATGAAATCTTGCTAGTAGGAAGACACACATCATGGCGTTAAACTCTGATTCTAAAGGGAAATTCAGAAAAGTGTTCTCATCAATGAAACACAGTCTGTTTTAATGCAAGAAGCATGCGCTTCTTTCCAACATCTGCAATCCAGCAAGAAATATGAGCATTGCCAGAAAAAAAGACCTGTGTTTCTTACTCATACGGACCATATCTAGTTCTACTCTGCTTATGAAACTGATACAAACCACAGCATCTCTTACATAGATGCCCTTTAGTTAATAGTGAAAAACGTGTTGTGTTTGTGAACTGTGTAAATTCATTTGAGCCAAAAATTCACTGTGTTTACCAGAAATGAACTCTTGCTTGTAGGAAGACACAGAGCATTTGGTTTAACTCCATTTCTGAAGGGAAATTCAGACCTCTGTACTCATCTATGAAATACAGTCTATTATAACGCAAGAAGCTTGCTCTTCTTTCCAGGCTCTGCAATAGAGCAAGGAACATGAGCATACCCAGAAAAAAAGAACTGTATCTCCTACTCATACGAACAATATCAAGTTCAAATCTGCTTATGAAACTGATACAAACCAGATCATCTCATACATAGACGCTCTTTAGATAATAGTGAAAATCTTGTTGGTTTCGTGAACTTTGTAAATTCATTTGAGCCCAAAAATACATGGGTTTATCAGAAATGAACTCTTGCTTGTAGGAAGACACACAGCATGGCGTTAAACTCTGATTCTAAAGGGAAATTCAGAAAAGTGTTCTCATCAATGAAACACTGTCTGTTTTAATGCAAGAAGCATGCGCTTCTTTGCAGCATCTGCAATAAAGCAAGAAACATGAGCATTGCCAGAATAAAAGAACTGTGTTTCTTACTCATACGGACCATATCTAGTTCTACCATGCTTATGAAACTGATAAAAACCACAGCATCTCTTACATAGATGCTCTTTAGTTAATAGTGAAAAACGTGTTGGGTTTGTGAACTGTGTAAATTCATTTGAGCCAAAAAATCACTGTGTTTACCAGAAATGAACTCTTGCTTGTAGGAAGACACAGAGCATTTGGTTTAACTCCATTTCTGAAGGGAAATTCAGACCTGTGTTATCATCTATGAAACACAGTCTGTTATAACGCAAGAAGCTTGCTCTTCTTTCCAGGTTCTGCAATATAGCAAGGAACATAAGCATACCCAGAAAAAAAGAACTGTATCTCCTACTCATACGAACAATATCTAGTTCAAATCTGCTTATGAAACTGATACAAACCACATCATCTCTTACATAGATGCTCTTTAGTTAATAGTGAAAATCGTATAGGCTTCGTGAACTGTGTAAATTCATTTGAGACGAAAAATACCTGGGTTTACCGGAAATGAATGCTTGCTTGTAGGAAGACAAACAGCATGGCGTTAAACTCTGATTCTAAAGGGAAACTCAGAAAAGTGTTCTCATCAATGACACACAGTCTGTTTTAACGCAAGAAGCATGCTCTTCTTTTCAGCATTTGCAATACAGCAAGGAACATGAGCATGGCAAGAAAAAAAGAACATTTTTCCTACTCATATGCACCATATCTCGTTCAACTCTGCTTATGAAACTGATACAAACATCAGCATCACTTACATAGATGCACTTTAGTTAATAGTGAAAAACGTGTTGGGTTTGTGAACTGTGTAAATTCATTTGAGCCAAAAATTCACTGTGTTTACCATAAATGAACTCTTGCTTGTAGGAAGACACAGAGCATTTGGTTTAACTCCATTTCTGAAGGGAAATTGAGACCTGTTCTCATCCATGAAACACATTCTGTTTAACGCAAATAACATGCTCTTCTTTCTAGCGTCTGCAATACAGCAAGGAACATGAGCATGTCCAGAAAAAAAGAAATGTGTTTCCTACACAGACAGACCATATCTAGTTTAACTATGCTTATGAAACTGATACAAACCAGATCATCTTTTACATAGATGCACTTTAGTTAATAGTGAAAATCATGTTGGTTTCGTGATCTGTGTAAATTCATTTGAGCCCAAAAATACCTGGGTTTACCGGAAATGAACTCTTGCTTGTAGGAAGACACAGAGCAAGGAGTTTAACTCCTATTCTAAAGGAAAATTCAGAAAAGTGTTCTCATTCATGAAACACAGTCTGTTTTAAAGCAAGAAGCATGCTCTTCTTCCCAGCTTCTGCAATACAGCAAGGAACATGAGCATGCCCAGAAAAAGAGAACTGAATCTCCTACTCATACGAACAATATGTAGTTCAACTCTGCTTATGAAACTGATACAAACCAGATCATCTCTTACATAGACGCTCTTTAGATAATAGTGAAAATCTTTTTGGTTTCGTGAACTTTGTAAATTCATTTGAGCCCAAAAATACCTGGGTTTAGCGGAAATGAACTCTTGCTTGTAGGAAGACACACAGCATGGCGTTAAACTCTGATTCTAAAGGGAAATTCAGATAAGTGTTCTCATCAATGAAACACCGTCTGTTTTAACGCAAGAAGCATGCTCTTCTTTCCAGCTTCTGCAATACAGCAAGGAACATGAGCATTGCCAGAAAAAAAGAACTGTGTTTCTTACTCATACGGACCATATCTAGTTCTACTCTGCTTATTAAACTGATACAAACCACAGCATCACTTACATACATGCTCTTTAGTTAATAGTGAAAATCGTGTTGGGTTTGTGAACTGTGTAAATTTATTTGAGCCAAAAATTCACTGTGTTTACTAGAAATGAACTCTTGTTTGTAGGAAGACACAGAGCATTTGGTTTAACTCCATTTCTGAAGGGAAATTCAGACCTGTTCTCATCTATGAAACACAGTCTGTTTTAATGCAAGAAGCATGCTCTTCTTTCCAGGTTCTGCAAGAGCAAGGAACATGAGCATACCCAGAAAAAAGAACTGTATCTCCTACTCATACGAACAATATCTAGTTCAAATCTGCTTATGAAACAGACACAAACAGATCATCTCCTACATAGATGCTCTTTAGTTAATAGTGAAAATCGTGTTGGTTTCATGAACTGTGTAAATTCATTTGAGCCCAAAAATACCTGGATTTACCAGGAATGAACTTTTGCTGATAGGAAGACACAGAGCATGGCGTTAAACGCCAATTCTAAAGGTAAATTCAGAAAAGTGTTCTCATCAATGAAACACAGTCTGTTTTAATGCAAGAAGCATGCTCTTCTTTCCAGCATCTGCAATACAGCAAGAAAAATGAGCATTGCCAAAAAAAAGAACTGTGTTTCTTACGCATACGGACCATATCTAGTTCCAATCTGCTTATGAAATTCATACAAACCACAGCATCTCTTACATAGACGCTCTTTAGTTAATAGTGAAAAACATGTTGGGTTTGTGAACTTTGGAAATTCATATGAGCCGAAAATTCCCTGCATTTACCAGAAATGAACTCTTGCTTGTAGGAAGAAACAGAGAATTTGGATTAACTCCATTTCTGAAGGGAAATTCAGAACTGTGTTCTCATCCTTTAAACACACTCTGTTTTAAAGCAAGAAGCATGCTCTTCTTCCCAGCTTCTGCAATACAGCAAGGAACATGAGCATGCCCATAAAAAAAATAACTGAATCTGGAACTCATACGAACATTATCTAGTTCAACTCTGCTTATGAAACTGATACATACCAGATCATCTCTTACATAGATGCTCTTTAGATAATAGTGAAAATCTTGTTGGTTTCGTGAACTGTGTAAATTCATTTGGTGAAGAAAATTCACTGCGTTTACCAGAAATGAACTCTTGCTTGTAGGACGACATTGAGCATGGAGTTTAACTCCGATTCTTAATGGTAATTCAGAAGAGTGTTCTCATCCATGAAACACAGTCGGTTTTAACACAAGAAGCATGCTCTTTTTTCCAGCATCTGCAATACAGCAAGAAACATGAGCATGGCCAGAAAAAAAGAACCGTGTTTCCTACTCATACGGACCATATCTAGTTCAACTCTGCTTATGAAACTGATACAAACCACATAATCTCTTACATCGATGCACTTTAATTAATAGTGAAAACCGTATTGGTTTCGTGAACTGTGTAAATTCATTTGAGCCAAAAAAAAAAGGGGTTTACCGGAAATGAACTCTTGCTTGTAGGAAGACACAGAGCATGGAGTTTAACCCTGACTCTTAAGGGAAATTCAGAAAAGTTTTCTCATCAATGAAACACAGTCTGTTTTAACGCAAGAAGCATGCTCTTTTTCTAGCATCTGCAATACAGCAAGAAACAAGAGCATGCCCAGAAAAAAAGAACTGTGTTTCCTACTGATACAGACCATATCTAGTTCAACACTGCTCATGAAACTGATACAAACCACATCATCTCTTACATAGATGCTCTTTAGTTAATAGTGAAAATCGAATTGGTTTCGTGATCTGTGTAAATTCATTTGAGCCAAAAAATAACGGGGTTTACCGGAAATGAACTCTTGCTTGTAGGACGACACAGAGCAGGGTGTTTAACTCTGATTCTAAAGGGAAATTCAGAAAAGTGTTCTCATAAATGAAACACAGTCTGTTTTAACGCAACAAGCATGCTCTTTTTCCAGCATCTGCAATACAGCAAGAAACATGAGCATGGCCAGAAAAAAAGAACTGTGTTTCCTACTAATATGGACGATATCTAATTCAACTCTGCTTATGAAACTGATCCATACCACATCATCTCTTACATAGATGCTGTTTAGTTAATAGTGAAAATCGTATTGGTTTCGTGAACAGTGTCAATTCACTTGAGCCAAAAATAACTGGGTTTACCGGAAATGAACCCTTGCTTGTAGAAAGGCACAGAGCATGTCGTTAAACCCCGATTCTAAAGTGAAATTCAGAAAGGTGTTCTCATTCATGAAACACAGTCTGTTTTAATGCAAGAAGCATGCTCTTCTTTCCAGCATCTGGAATATAGCAAGGAACATGAGCATGCCTAGAAAAAAAGAACTGTGTTTCCTACTCATCCGGACCATATCTAGTTTAACACTGCTCATGAAACTATTACAAAACACATCATCTCTAACATACATGCTCTTTAGTTAATAGTGAAAATCGTGTTGGGGTTGTGAACTGTGTAAATTCATTTGAGCCAAAAAATCACTGTGTTTACCAGAAATGAACTCTTGCTTGTAGGAAGACACAGAGCATTTGGTTTAACTCCATTTCTGAAGGGAAATTCAGACTTGTGTTATCATCTATGAAACACAGTCTGTTATAACGCAAGAAGCTTGCTCTTCTTTCCAGGTTCTGCAATATAGCAAGGAACATAAGCATACCCAGAAAAAAAGAACTGTATCTCCTACTCATACGAACAATATCTAGTTCAAATCTGATTATGAAACAGATACAAACCAGATCATCTCTTACATAGATGCTCTTTAGATAATAGTGAAAATCTTTTTGGTTTCGTGAACTTTGTAAATTCATTTGAGCCCAAAAATACCTGGGTTTAGCGGAAATGAACTCTTGCTTGTAGGAAGACACACAGCATGGCGTTAAACTCTGATTCTAAAGGGAAATTCAGAAAAGTGTTCTCATCAATGAAACACCGTCTGTTTTAACGCAAGAAGCATGCTCTTCTTTCCAGCTTCTGCAATACAGCAAGGAACATGAGCATTGCCAGAAAAAAAGAACTGTGTTTCTTACTCATACGGACCATATCTAGTTCTACTCTGCTTATTAAACTGATACAAACCACAGCATCTCTTACATACATGCTCTTTAGTTAATAGTGAAAATCGTGTTGGGTTTGTGAACTGTGTAAATTTATTTGAGCCAAAAATTCACTGTGTTTACTAGAAATGAACTCTTGTTTGTAGGAAGACACAGAGCATTTGGTTTAACTCCATTTCTGAAGGGAAATTCAGACCTGTTCTCATCTATGAAACACAGTCTGTTTTAATGCAAGAAGCATGCTCTTCTTTCCAGGTTCTGCAAGAGCAAGGAACATGAGCATACCCAGAAAAAAGAACTGTATCTCCTACTCATACGAACAATATCTAGTTCAAATCTGCTTATGAAACAGATACAAACAGATCATCTCCTACATAGATGCTCTTTAGTTAATAGTGAAAATCGTGTTGGTTTCATGAACTGTGTAAATTCATTTGAGCCCAAAAATACCTGGATTTACCGGGAATGAACTTTTGCTGATAGGAAGACACAGAGCATGGCGTTAAACTCCAATTCTAAAGGGAAATTCAGAAAAGTGTTCTCATCAATGAAACACAGTCTGTTTTAATGCAAGAAGCATGCTCTTCTTTCCAGCATCTGCAATACAGCAAGAAAAATGAGCATTGCCAAAAAAAAGAACTGTGTTTCTTACGCATACGGACCATATCTAGTTCCAATCTGCTTATGAAATTCATACAAACCACAGCATCTCTTACATAGACGCTCTTTAGTTAATAGTGAAAAACATGTTGGGTTTGTGAACTTTGGAAATTCATATGAGCCGAAAATTCCCTGCATTTACCAGAAATGAACTCTTGCTTGTAGGAAGAAACAGAGAATTTGGATTAACTCCATTTCTGAAGGGAAATTCAGAACTGTGTTCTCATCCTTTAAACACACTCTGTTTTAAAGCAAGAAGCATGCTCTTCTTCCCAGCTTCTGCAATACAGCAAGGAACATGAGCATGCCCATAAAAAAATAACTGAATCTGGAACTCATACGAACAATATCTAGTTCAACTCTGCTTATGAAACTGATACAAACCAGATCATCTCTTACATAGATGCTCTTTAGATAATAGTGAAAATCTTGTTGGTTTCGTGAACTTTGTAAATTCATTTGAGCCCAAAAATACCAGGGTTCATCAGAAATGAACTCTTGCTTGTAGGAAGACACACAGCATGGCTTTAAACTCTGATTCTAAAGGGAAATTCAGAAAAGTGTTCTCATCAATGAAACACCGTGTGTTTTAATGCAAGAAGCATGCGCTTCTTTGCAGCCTCTGCAATACAGCAAGAAACATAAGCATGGCCAGAAAAAAAGAACTGTGTTTCCTACTCATACGGACCATATCTTGTTCAACTCTACTTATGAAACTGATACAATCCACAGCAACTCTTACTTAGATGCTCTTTAGTTAATAGTGAATATCGTGTTGGTTTCGTGAACTGTGTAAATTCATTTGGTGCCGAAAATTCACTGCGTTTACCAGAAATGAACTCTTGCTTGTAGGACGACATAGAGCATGGAGTTTAACTCCGATTCTTAATGGTAATTCACAAGAGTGTTCTCATCCATGAAACACAGTCGGTTTTAACGCAAGAAGCATGCTCTTTTTTCCAGCATCTGCAATACAGCAAGAAACATAAGCATGGCCAGAAAAAAAGAACCGTGTTTCCTACTCATACGGACCATATCTAGTTCAACTCTGCTTATGAAACTGATACAAACCACATAATCTCTTACATCGATGCACTTTAATTAATAGTGAAAACCGTATTGGTTTCGTGAACTGTGTAAATTCATTTGAGCCAAAAAATACCTGGGTTTATCAGAAATGAACTCTTGCTTGTAGGAAGACACAGAGCATTTGGTTTAACTCCATTTCTGAAGGGAAATTCAGACCTGTGTTCTCATCTATGAAACACAGTCTGTTTTAACGAAGGAAGCATGCTATTCTTTCCAGGTTCTGCAATAGAGCAAGGAACATGGGCATACCCAGAAAAAAAGCACTGTATCTCCTACTCATAAGAACAATATCTACTTCAAATCTGCTTATGAAGCAGATACAAACCAAATCATCTCTTACATAGATGCTCTTTAGATAATAGTGAAAATCTTGTTGGTTTCGTGAACTTTGTAAATTCATTTAAGCCCAAAAATACCAGGGTTTATCGGAAATGAACTCTTGCATTTAGGAAGACACAGAGCATGGCGTTAAACTCTGTTTCTAAAGGGAAATTCAGAAAAGTGTTCTCATCTATGAAACACAGTCTGTTTTAACGCAAGAAGCATGCTCTTCTTTCCAGGTTCTGCAATAGAGCAAGGGACATGAGCATACCCAGAAAAAAAGAACTGTATCTCCTACTCATATGAACAATATCTACTTCAAATCTTCTTATAAAACGGATACAAACCAGATCATCTCTTACATAGATGCTCTTTAGTTAATAGTGAAAAACGTATTGGTTTTGTGAACTGTGTATACTCATTTGAGCGAAAAAATATATGGGTTTACCGGAAATGAACGCTTGCTTGTAGGGAGACACAGAGCATGGCGTTAAACTCCGATTCTAAAGGGAAACTCAGAAAAGTGTTCTCATCAATGAAACACAGACTGGTTTAATGCAAGAAGTATGCTCTTTTTTCCAGCCTCTACAATACAGCAAGAAACATGAGCATGGTGAGAAAAAAAGAACTGTGTTTCCTACTCATACGGACCATATCTAGTTCTACTCTGCTTATGCAAATGATACAAACCACATAATCTCTTACACAGATGCACTTTAGTTAATAGTGAAAACCGTATTGGTTTCGTGAACTGTGTAACTTCATTTGAGCCAAAAAATAACTGAGTTTATCGGAAATGAACTCTTGCTTGTAGGAAGACACACAGCATGGAGTTTAATTCCAATTCTAAAGGGAAATTCAGACCTGTGTTCTCATCTATGAAACACAGTCTGTTTTAACGCAAGAAGCATGCTCTTTTTTCCAGGTTCTGCAATAGAGCAAGGAACATGAGCAAACACAGAAAAAAGAACTGTATCTCCTACTCATACGAACAATAGCTAGTTCAAATCTGTTTATTTAACTGATACAAACCAGAACATCGCTTACATAGATGCTCTTTAGTTAATAGTGAAAATCGTGTTGGTTTTGTGAACAGCGTAAATTCATTTGAGCCCTAAATACCTGGGTTTACCGGAAATGAACTCTTGCTTGTAGGAAGACACAGAGCATGGCGTTAAACTCTGTTTCTAAAGGGAAATTCAGAAAAGTGTTCTCATCTATGAAACACAGTCTGTTTTAACGCAAGAAGCATGCTCTTCTTTCCAGGTTCTGCAATAGAGCAAGGGACATGAGCATACCCAGAAAAAAAGAACTGTATCTCCTACTCATATGAACAATATCTACTTCAAATCTTCTTATAAAACGGATACAAACCAGATCATCTCTTACATAGATGCTCTTTAGTTAATAGTGAAAAACGTATTGGTTTTGTGAACTGTGTATACTCATTTGAGCGAAAAAATATATGGGTTTACCGGAAATGAACGCTTGCTTGTAGGGAGACACAGAGCATGGCGTTAAACTCCGATTCTAAAGGGAAACTCAGAAAAGTGTTCTCATCAATGAAACACAGACTGGTTTAATGCAAGAAGTATGCTCTTTTTTCCAGCCTCTACAATACAGCAAGAAACATGAGCATGGTGAGAAAAAAAGAACTGTGTTTCCTACTCATACGGACCATATCTAGTTCTACTCTGCTTATGCAAATGATACAAACCACATAATCTCTTACACAGATGCACTTTAGTTAATAGTGAAAACCGTATTGGTTTCGTGAACTGTGTAAATTCATTTGAGCCAAAAAATAACTGAGTTTATCGGAAATGAACTCTTGCTTGTAGGAAGACACACAGCATGGAGTTTAATTCCAATTCTAAAGGGAAATTCAGACCTGTGTTCTCATCTATGAAACACAGTCTGTTTTAACGCAAGAAGCATGCTCTTTTTTCCAGGTTCTGCAATAGAGCAAGGAACATGAGCAAACACAGAAAAAAGAACTGTATCTCCTACTCATACGAACAATAGCCAGTTCAAATCTGTTTATTTAACTGATACAAACCAGAACGTCGCATACATAGATGCTCTTTAGTTAATAGTGAAAATCGTGTTGGTTTTGTGAACAGCGTAAATTCATTTGAGCCCTAAATACCTGGGTTTACCGGAAATGAACTCTTGCTTGTAGGAAGACACAGAGCATGGCGTTAAACTCTGATTATAAAGGGAAATTCAGAAAAGTGTTCTCATCAATGAAACACAGTCTGTTTTAATGCAAGAAGCATGCTCCTCTTTCCAGCATATGGAATACAGCAAGAAACATGAGCACGGCCAGAAAAAAAGCACTGTGTTTCCTACTCATATGGACCATATCTCGTTCAACGCTGTTTATGAAACTGATACAAACCACAGCATCTCTTACATAGATGATCTTTATTTAATAGAGAAAAACAGGTTGGGTTTGTGAACTTTGGAAATTCATATGAGCCGAAAATTCCCTGCATTTACCAGAAATGAACTCTTGCTTGTAGGAAGAAATAGAGCATTTGGTTTAACTCCATTTCTGAAGGGAAATTCAGACCTGTGTTCTCATCCATGAAACACACTCTGTTTTAAAGCAAGAAGCATGCTCTTCTTCCCAGCTTCTGCAATACAACAAGGAACATGAGCATGCCCAGAAAAAAAGAACTGAATCTGCAACTCATATGAACAATATCTAGTTCAACTCTGCTTAGGAAACTGATACAAACCAGATTATCTCTTACATAGATGCTCTTTAGATAATAGTGAAAATCTTGTTGGTTTCATGAACTTTGTAAATTCATTTGAGCCGAAAAATAACTGGGTTTACCGGAAATGAACGCTTGCTTGTAGGAATACACAGAGCATGGTGTTAAACTCCGATTCTAAAGGGAAACTCAGAAAACTGTTCTCATCAATGAAACACAGACTGTTTTAATGCAAGTAGCATGCTCTTCTTTCCAGCCTCTGCAATACAGCAAGAAACATGAGCATGGCCAGAAAAAAAGAACTGTGTTTCCTACTCATATGGACCATATCTCCTTCAACTCTGTTTATGAAACTGATACAAACCACAGCATCTCTTACATAGATGCTCTTTAGTTAATAGTGAAAAACATGTTGGGCTTGTGAACTTTGGAAATTCATATGAGCCAAAAATTCCCTGATTTTACCAGAAATGAACTCTTGCTTGTAGGAAGAAACAGAGCATTTGGTTTAACTCCATTTCTTAAGGGAAATTCAGACCTGTGTTCTCATCCATGAAACTCACTCTGTTTTAAAGCAAGAAGCATGCTCTTCTTCCTATATTCTGCAATACAGCAAGAAAAATGAGAATGGCCAGTAAAAAAGAACTGTGTTTCCTACTCATACGGACCATATCTAGTTCAACTCTGCTTATTAAACTGATACAAACCACATCATCTCTTACATCGATGCACTTTAGTTAATAGTGAAAACCGTATTGGTTTCTTGAACTGTGTAAACTCATTTGATCCAAAAAATAACTGGGTTTACCAAAAATGAGCTCTTGCTTGTAGGAAGACACAGAGCAATTGGTTTAACTCCATTTCTGAAGGGTAATTCAGAAGATTGTTCTCATCCATGAAACACACTCTGTTTTAACGCAAATAACATGCACTTCTTTCTAGCGTCTGCAATACTGCAAGGAACATGAGCAAGAAATAGAGCATTTGGTTTAACTCCATTTCTGAAGGGAAATTCAGACCTGTGTTCTCATCCATGAAACACACTCTGTTTTAAAGCAAGAAGCATGCTCTTCTTCCCAGCTTCTGCAAAACAGCAAGGAACATGAGCATGCCCAGAAAAAAAGAACTGAATCTCCAACTCATACGAACAATATCTAGTTCAACTCTGCTTAGGAAACTGATACATACCACATCATCTCTTACATAGATGCTCTTTAGATAATAGTGAACAGCTTGTTGGTTTCGTGAACTTTGTAAATTCATTTGAGCCCAAAAATACCTTGGTTTATCGGAAATGAACTCTTGCTTGTAGGAAGACACAGAGCATGGCGTTAAACTCTGATTCTAAAGGGAAATTCAGAAAAGTGTTCTCATCCATGAAACACAGTCTGTTTTAATGCAAGAAGCATGTGCTTCTTTCCAGCATCTGCAATACAGCAAGAAACATGAGCATGGCCAGAAAAAAAGAACTGTGTTTCTTACTCATACGGACCATATCTAGTTCTACCCTGCTTATGAAACTGATACAAACCACAGCATCTCTTACATTGATGCTCTTTAGTTAATAGTGAAAAACGTGTTGGGTTTGTGAACTGTGTAAATTCATTTGAGCCAAAAAATTCACTGTGTTGACCAGAAATGAACTCTTGCTTGTAGGAAGACACAGAGCATTTGGTTTAACTCCATTTCTGAAGGGAAATTCAGACCTGTGTTCTCATCTATGGAACACAGTCTGGTTTAACGCAGGAAACATGCTCTTCTTTCCAGATTCTGCAGTAGAGCAAGGAACATGAGCATACCCAGAAAAAAGAACTGTATCTCCTACTCATACGAACAATATCTACTTCAAATCTGATTATGAAATGGATACAAACCAGATCATCTCTTACATAGATTTTCTTTAGTTAATAGTGAAAATCGTATAGGTTTTGTGAACTGTGTAAATTCATTTGGACGAAAAATAACTGGGTTTACAGGAAATGAACGCTTGCTTGTAGGGAGACACAGAGCATGGCGTTAAACTCCGATTCTAAAGAGAAACTCAGAAAAGTGTTCTCATCAATGAAACACAGACTGGTTTAATGCAAGAAGCATGCTCTTCTTTCCATCCTCTACAATACAGCAAGAAACATGAGCATGGCGAGACAAAAAGAACTGTGTTTCCTACTCATACGGACCATATCTAGTTTAACTCTGCTTATGAAACTGAAACAAACCACAGCATCTCTTACATAGATGCTCTTTAGTTAATAGTGAAAAACATGTTGGGTTTGTGAACTTTGGAAATTCATATGAGCCGAAAATTCCCTGCATTTACCAGAAATGAACTCTTGCTTGTAGGAAGAAATAGAGCATTTGGTTTAACTCCATTTCTGAAGGGAAATTCAGACCTGTGTTCTCATCCATGAAACACACTCTGTTTTAAAGCAAGAAGCATGCTCTTCTTCCCAGCTTCTGCAATACAACAAGGAACATGAGCATGCCCAGAAAAAAAGAACTGAATCTGGAACTCATACGAACAATATCTAGTTCAACTCTGCTTATGAAACTGATACAAACCAGATCATCTCTTACATAGATGCTCTTTAGATAATAGTGAAAATCTTGTTGGTTTCGTGAACTTTGTAAATTCATTTGAGCCCCAAAATAACTGGGTTTACCGGAAATGAACGCTTGCTTGTAGGAAGACACAGAGCATGGTGTTAAACTCCGATTCTAAAGGGAAACTCAGAAAAGTGTTCTCATCAATGAAACACAGACTGGTTTAATGCAAGTAGCATGCTCTTCTTTCCAGCCTCTGCAATACAGCAAGAAACATGAGCATGGCGAGACAAAAAGAACTGTGTTTCCTACTCATACGGACCATATCTAGTTTAACTCTGCTTATGAAACTGAAACAAACCACAGCATCTCTTACATAGATGCTCTTTAGTTAATAGTGAAAAACATGTTGGGTTTGTGAACTTTGGAAATTCATATGAGCCGAAAATTCCCTGCATTTACCAGAAATGAACTCTTGCTTGTAGGAAGAAATAGAGCATTTGGTTTAACTCCATTTCTGAAGGGAAATTCAGACCTGTGTTCTCATCCATGAAACACACTCTGTTTTAAAGCAAGAAGCATGCTCTTCTTCCCAGCTTCTGCAATACAACAAGGAACATGAGCATGCCCAGAAAAAAAGAACTGAATCTGGAACTCATACGAACAATATCTAGTTCAACTCTGCTTATGAAACTGATACAAACCAGATCATCTCTTACATAGATGCTCTTTAGATAATAGTGAAAATCTTGTTGGTTTCGTGAACTTTGTAAATTCATTTGAGCCCCAAAATAACTGGGTTTACCGGAAATGAACGCTTGCTTGTAGGAAGACACAGAGCATGGTGTTAAACTCCGATTCTAAAGGGAAACTCAGAAAAGTGTTCTCATCAATGAAACACAGACTGGTTTAATGCAAGTAGCATGCTCTTCTTTCCAGCATCTGCAATACAGCAACAAACATGAGCATGGCCAGAAAAAAAGAACTGTGTTTCCTACTCATTTGGACGTTATCTAATTTAACTCTGCTTATGAAACTGATACATACCACATCATCTCTTACATAGACGCTGTTTAGTTAATAGTGAAAATTGTATTGGTTTCGTGAACTGTGTCAATTCATTTGAGCCCAAAAATAACTGGGTTTTCCGGGAAAGAACTCTTGCTTGTAGGAAGACACAGTGCATGTCGTTAAACACCGATTCTAAAGCGAAATTCAGAAAAGTGTTCTCATCCATGAAACACAGTCTGTTTTAACGCAAGAAGCATGCTCTTCTTTCCAGCATCTGTAATACAGCAAGGAACATGAGCATGGCCAGAAAAAAAGAAATGTGTTTCCTACTCATACGGACCATATCTAGTTCAACACTGCTCATGAAACTGTTACAAACCACATCATCTCTTACATAGATGCTCTTTAGTTAATAGTGAAAAACGTGTTGGGTTTGTGAACCGTGTAAATTCATTTGAGCCAAAAATTCACTGTGTTTACCATAAATGAAATATTGCTTGTAGGAAGACACAGAGCATTTGGTTTAACTCCATTACTGAATGGAAATTCAGACCTGTGTTCTCATCTATGAAACACAGTCTGTTTTAACGCAAGAAGTATGCTCTTCTTTCCAGGTTCTGCAAAAGAGCAAGGAACATGAGCATTCCCAGAAAAAAAGAACGGTATCTCCTACTCATACAAACAATATCTAGTACAAATCTGCTTATGAAACTGAAACAAAAAAGATCATCTCTTACATAGATGCTCTTTAGTTAATAGTGAAAATTGTATTGGTTTCGTTATCTGGGTAAATTCATTTGTGCCAAAAAATAACGGGGTTTACCGGAAATGAACTCTTGCTTGTAGGAAGACACAGAGCATGTCGTTAAACTCCGATTCTAAAGCGAAATTCAGAAAAGTGTTCTCATCCATGAAACACAGTCTGTTTTAATGCAAGAAGCATGCTCTTCTTTCCAACATCTGGAATACAGCAAGTAACATGAGCATGCCCAGAAAAAAAGAACTGTATCTCCTCCTCATACGAACAATATCTAGTTCAACTCTGCTTATGAAAGTGATACAAACCAGATCATCTCTTACATAGATGCTCTTTAGATAATAGTGAAAATCTCGTTGGTTTCGAGAACTGTGTAAATTTATTTGGGCCCAAAAATTCCTGGGTTTAGCGTAAATGAACTCTTGCTTGTAGGAAGACACAGAGCATGGCGTTAAACTCCGATTCTAAAGGGAATTGTAGAAAAGTGTTCTCATCAATGAAACACAGTCTGTTTTAATGCAAGAAGCATGCTCTTCTTTCCAGCACCTGCAATACAGTAAGAAACATGAGCATGGCCAGAAAAAAGAACTGTGTTTCCTACTCATAGGGACCATATCTCCTTCAACAATGCTTATGCAACTGATAAAAACCACAGCATCTTTTACATAGATGCTCTTTAGTTAATAGTGTAAATCGTGTTGGGTTTGAGAAATGTGTAAATTCATTTGAGCCGAAAAAACTGGGTTTATCGGAATTGAACACTTGCTTATAGGAAGACACAGAGCATAGAGTTTATCTCTGATTCTAAATGGAAATTCAGAAGAGTGTTCTCATCCATGAAACACATTCCGTTTTAACGCAAGAAGCATGCTCTTCTATCCAGCATCTGCAATACAGCAAGGAGCATGAGCATGCGCAAAAAAAAAGAACTGTTTTTACTACTCATACGGACCATATCTAGTTCAACTGTGCTTATGAATCTGATAGAAATCACAGCATCTCTTACATAGATGCTCTTTAGTTTATAGTGAAAAACGTGTTGGGTTTGTGAACTGTGTAAATTCATTTGAGCCGAAAATACACTCCCTTTACCAGAAATGAACTCTTGCTTGTAGGAAAACACAGAGCATTTGGTTGAACTCCATTCCCGAAGGGAAATTCAGAAGATTGTTCTCATCCATGAAACACAGTCTGTTTTAACGCAAGAAGCATCCGTTTCATTCCAGCATCTGCAATACAGCAAGAAATATGAGCATGGCCAGAAAAAAAGAACTGTGTTTCCTACTCATACGGACCATATCTAGTTCAACTCTTCTTATGAAACTCATACAAACCACATCATCTCTTACATAGATGCTCGTTAGTTAATAGTGAAAATCGTATTGGTTTCGTGTACTGTGTAAATTCCTTGGAGCTGAAAAATAACTGGGTTTACCGGAAATGAACTGTTGCTTGTAGGAAGACACAGAGCATGGATTTTAACTCCGAATCTAAAGGGAAATTCAGAAGAATGTTCTCATCCATGAAACACTGTCTGTTTTAACCCAATTAGCACGTTCTTCTTTCCAGGATCTGCAATACAGGAAGAAACATGAGCATGGCCAAAATAAAAGAACTGTGTTTCCTACTCATACGGACCATATGTAGTTCAACTCTGCTTATGAAACTGATACAAACTACAGCATCGCTTACATAGATGCTCTCTAGTTAATAGTGAAAAACGTGTTGTGTTTGTGAACTCTGTAAATTCATTTGAGCCCAAATTTCACTGCCATTACTAGAAATGAACTCTTGCTTGGAGGAAGACACAAAGCCTTTGGTTTACTTCTGTTTCTGAATGGAAATTCAGACCAGTGTTCTCATCCATGAAACACACTCTGTTTTAAGGCTCATAGCATGCTCTTCTTTCCAGCATCTGCAATAGATCAAGGAACATGAGCATGTCCAGAAAATAAGAACTGTGTTAACTACTCATAAAGACCATATTTAGTTCAACTGTGCTTATAAACCTGATACAACCCATATCATCTTTTACATACATCTCTTTAGTTAATAGTGAAAAACATGTTGGGTTTGTGACCTGTGTAAATTCACTTGAGCCGAAATTTCACTGCCTTTACCAGAAATGAACTCTTGATTGTAGCAAGACACGGAGCCTTTGGTTTACTTCTGTTTCTGAAGGGAAATTCTGAAAAGTGTTCTCATCCATGAAACACACTCTGTTTTAACACAAGAAGTATGCTCTTATTTCCAGAGTCTTCAATACAGCAAGTAACATGAGCATGCGCAAAAAAAAGAACTGTGTTTCCTATTCATACGGACCATATCTAGTTCAACTCTGCTTATGAAACTGTTACAAACCACATCATCTTATTCAAAGATGCTCTTTAGTTAATAGTGAAAAACTTGTTGGGTTTGTAAACTGTGTAAATTCATTTGAGCCGAAATTTCACTGCGTTTACGAGAAATGAACTCTTGCTTGGAGGAAGACACAGAGCCTTTGGTTTAACTCCGTTTCTGAAGGGAAATTCAGACCAGTGTTCTCATCCATGAAACACACTCTGTTTTATCGCATGAGCATACTCTTCTTTCCAGCATCTGGAATACAGCAAGGAACGTGACCATGCCCAGAAAAAAACAACTGTGTTTACTACTCATACGGACCATATCTAGTTCAACTGTGCTTATGAATCTGATAGAAACCACAGCATCTCTTACATAGATGCTCTCTAGTTAATAGAGAAAAACGTGTTGTGTTTGTGAACTCTGTAAATTCATTTGAGCCCAAATTTCACTGCCATTACTACAAATGAACTCTTGCTTGGAGGAAGACACAGAGCCTTTGGTTTAACTCCGTTTCTGAAGGGAAATTCAGACCAGTGTTCTCATCCATGAAACACACTCTGTTTTATCGCATGAGCATGCTCTTCTTTCCAGCATCTGGAATACAGCAAGGAACGTGAGCATGCCCAGAAAAAAAGAACTGTGTTTCCTACTCATACAGACCATATTTAGTTCAACTCTGCTTATGAAACTGATACAACCCATATCATCTTTCACGTAGATGCTCTTTAGTTAATAGTGAAAAACGTGTTGGGTTCGTGACCTGTGTAAATTCATTTGAGCCGAAAAATAACTGGGATTACCGGAAATGAACTCTTGCTTATAGAAAGACACAGAACACGGAGTTTAACACATTTCTAAAGGGAAATTCAAAAAAGTGTTCTCATCAATGTAACACAGTCTGTTTTAATGCAAAAAGCATGCTCTTTCCAGCGTCTGCAATACAGCAAGGAACATGAGCATGCCCAGAAAAAAGAACTGTGTTATTACTCATAAGGACCATATTTCGTTCAACTCTGCTTATGAAACGGATATAAACCACAGCAACTCTTACATAGATGCTCTTTAGTTAATAGTGAAAATCGTGTTGGTTTCATGATCTGTGTAAATTCATTTGGCTCCGAAAATTCAATGCATTTACCAGAAATGAACTCTTGCTTATAGGACGACACAGAGCATGGAGTTTAACTCTGATTCTAAATGGAAATTAAGAAGAGTGTTCTCATCCATGAAACACATTCTATTTTAACGCAAGAACTATGCTCTTCTTACCTGCATCTGTAATACAGCAAGAAACATGAGCATGGCCAGAAAAAAAGAACTGTGTTTCCTATTCATACGGACCGTATCTAGTTCACCTCTGCTTATGAAACTGATACAAACCACACCATCTCTTACATAGATGCTCTCTAGTTAACAGAGAAAAACGTGTTGGGTTTGTGAACTGTGTAAATTCATTTGAGCCGAAATTTCACTGCCTTTACCAGAAATGAACTCTTGATTGTAGGAAGACACAGAGCCTTTGGTTTACTTCTGTTTCTGAAGGAAAATTCAGACCAGTGTTCTCATCCATGAAACACACTCTGTTGTAACACAAGAAGTATGCTCTCCTTTCCAGCGTCTTCAATACAGCAAGGAACATGAGCATGCACAAAAAAAAAAGAACTGTGTTTCCTATTCATACGGACCATATGTAGTTCAACTCTGCTTATGAAACTGATACAAACCACATCATCTTATACATAGATGCTCTTTAGTTAATAGTGAAAAACGTGTTTGGTTCGTGAACTGTGTAATTTCATTTGAGCCGAAAATTCACTGCGTTTACTAGAAATGACCTCTTGCTTGTAGGAAGACACAGAGCATTTGGTTTAACTCCATTTCTGAAGGGAAATTCAGACCTGTGTTCTCATCCATGAAACACACTCTGTTTTAACGCAAGAAGAATGGTCTTATTTCCAGCTTCTGCAATACAGCGAGGAACATGAGCATGCCCAGAAAAAAAGAACTGTATCTCCTACTCATACAAACAATATCTAGTTCAACTCTGCTTATGAAACTGATACAAACCAGATCATCTCTTACATAGATGCTCTTTAGTTGATAGTTAAAATCGTGTTCGTTTCGTCAACTGTGTTAATTCATTTGAGCCCAAAAATAACTGGGTTTGCCAGAAATGAACTCTTGCTGGTAGGAAGACACAGAGCCTTTGGTCAAACTCAGTTTCTGAGGGGAAATTCAGACCATTGTTCTCATCCATGAAACAAACTCCGTTTTAACGGAAGAAGCATGCTCTCCTTTCCAGCGTCTGCAATACAGCAATGAACATGAGCATGTCCAGAAACAAAGAACAGTGTTTCCTACTCATACGGACCATATCTAGTTCAACTCTGCTTATGAAACTGATACAAACCACATCGCCTGTTACATAGATGCTCTTTAGTTAATAGTGAAAAACGTGTTGGGTTTGTGAACTGTGTAAATTCATTTGAGCAGAAAATTCACTGCCTTTACCACAAATGTACTCTTGCTTGTAGGAAGACACAGATCCTTTGGTTAAACTCAGTTTCTGAAGGGAAATTCAGACCGGTGTTCTCATCCACGAAATATACACCGTTTCAACAGAAGAAGCATGCTCTTCTTTTGAGCGTCTGCAATACAGCAAGGAACATGTGCATGCCCAGAAAAAAAGAACTGTGTATCCTACTCATACTGACCATATCTAGTTCAACTCTGTTTGTGAAACTGGTATAAACCACATCGTCTGTTACATAGATGCTCTTTAGTTAATAGTGAAATTCGTATTGGTTTCGTGAACTGTGTAAATTCATTTGAGCCCCAAAATAACTGGGTTTACCGGAAATGAACGCTTGCTTGTAGGAAGACACAGAGCATGGTGTTAAACTCCGATTCTAAAGGGAAACTCAGAAAAGTGTTCTCATCAATGAAACACAGACTGGTTTAATGCAAGTAGCATGCTCTTCTTTCCAGCCTCTGCAATACAGCAAGAAACATGAGCATGGCGAGACAAAAAGAACTGTGTTTCCTACTCATACGGACCATATCTAGTTTAACTCTGCTTATGAAACTGAAACAAACCACAGCATCTCTTACATAGATGCTCTTTAGTTAATAGTGAAAAACATGTTGGGTTTGTGAACTTTGGAAATTCATATGAGCCGAAAATTCCCTGCATTTACCAGAAATGAACTCTTGCTTGTAGGAAGAAATAGAGCATTTGGTTTAACTCCATTTCTGAAGGGAAATTCAGACCTGTGTTCTCATCCATGAAACACACTCTGTTTTAAAGCAAGAAGCATGCTCTTCTTCCCAGCTTCTGCAATACAACAAGGAACATGAGCATGCCCAGAAAAAAAGAACTGAATCTGGAACTCATACGAACAATATCTAGTTCAACTCTGCTTATGAAACTGATACAAACCAGATCATCTCTTACATAGATGCTCTTTAGATAATAGTGAAAATCTTGTTGGTTTCGTGAACTTTGTAAATTCATTTGAGCCCCAAAATAACTGGGTTTACCGGAAATGAACGCTTGCTTGTAGGAAGACACAGAGCATGGTGTTAAACTCCGATTCTAAAGGGAAACTCAGAAAAGTGTTCTCATCAATGAAACACAGACTGGTTTAATGCAAGTAGCATGCTCTTCTTTCCAGCATCTGCAATACAGCAACAAACATGAGCATGGCCAGAAAAAAAGAACTGTGTTTCCTACTCATTTGGACGTTATCTAATTTAACTCTGCTTATGAAACTGATACATACCACATCATCTCTTACATAGACGCTGTTTAGTTAATAGTGAAAATTGTATTGGTTTCGTGAACTGTGTCAATTCATTTGAGCCCAAAAATAACTGGGTTTTCCGGGAAAGAACTCTTGCTTGTAGGAAGACACAGTGCATGTCGTTAAACACCGATTCTAAAGCGAAATTCAGAAAAGTGTTCTCATCCATGAAACACAGTCTGTTTTAACGCAAGAAGCATGCTCTTCTTTCCAGCATCTGTAATACAGCAAGGAACATGAGCATGGCCAGAAAAAAAGAAATGTGTTTCCTACTCATACGGACCATATCTAGTTCAACACTGCTCATGAAACTGTTACAAACCACATAATCTCTTACATAGATGCTCTTTAGTTAATAGTGAAAAACGTGTTGGGTTTGTGAACCGTGTAAATTCATTTGAGCCAAAAATTCACTGTGTTTACCATAAATGAAATATTGCTTGTAGGAAGACACAGAGCATTTGGTTTAACTCCATTACTGAATGGAAATTCAGACCTGTGTTCTCATCTATGAAACACAGTCTGTTTTAACGCAAGAAGTATGCTCTTCTTTCCAGGTTCTGCAAAAGAGCAAGGAACATGAGCATTCCCAGAAAAAAAGAACGGTATCTCCTACTCATACAAACAATATCTAGTACAAATCTGCTTATGAAACTGAAACAAAAAAGATCATCTCTTACATAGATGCTCTTTAGTTAATAGTGAAAATTGTATTGGTTTCGTTATCTGGGTAAATTCATTTGTGCCAAAAAATAACGGGGTTTACCGGAAATGAACTCTTGCTTGTAGGAAGACACAGAGCATGTCGTTAAACTCCGATTCTAAAGCGAAATTCAGAAAAGTGTTCTCATCCATGAAACACAGTCTGTTTTAATGCAAGAAGCATGCTCTTCTTTCCAACATCTGGAATACAGCAAGTAACATGAGCATGCCCAGAAAAAAAGAACTGTATCTCCTCCTCATACGAACAATATCTAGTTCAACTCTGCTTATGAAAGTGATACAAACCAGATCATCTCTTACATAGATGCTCTTTATATAATAGTGAAAATCTCGTTGGTTTCGAGAACTGTGTAAATTTATTTGGGCCCAAAAATTCCTGGGTTTAGCGTAAATGAACTCTTGCTTGTAGGAAGACACAGAGCATGGCGTTAAACTCCGATTCTAAAGGGAATTGTAGAAAAGTGTTCTCATCAATGAAACACAGTCTGTTTTAATGCAAGAAGCATGCTCTTCTTTCCAGCACCTGCAATACAGTAAGAAACATGAGCATGGCCAGAAAAAAGAACTGTGTTTCCTACTCATAGGGACCATATCTCTTTCAACAATGCTTATGCAACTGATAAAAACCACAGCATCTTTTACATAGATGCTCTTTAGTTAATAGTGTAAATCGTGTTGGGTTTGAGAAATGTGTAAATTCATTTGAGCCGAAAAAACTGGGTTTATCGGAATTGAACACTTGCTTATAGGAAGACACAGAGCATAGAGTTTATCTCTGATTCTAAATGGAAATTCAGAAGAGTGTTCTCATCCATGAAACACATTCCGTTTTAACGCAAGAAGCATGCTCTTCTATCCAGCATCTGCAATACAGCAAGGAGCATGAGCATGCGCAAAAAAAAAGAACTGTTTTTACTACTCATACGGACCATATCTAGTTCAACTGTGCTTATGAATCTGATAGAAATCACAGCATCTCTTACATAGATGCTCTTTAGTTTATAGTGAAAAACGTGTTGGGTTTGTGAACTGTGTAAATTCATTTGAGCCGAAAATACACTCCCTTTACCAGAAATGAACTCTTGCTTGTAGGAAAACACAGAGCATTTGGTTGAACTCCATTCCCGAAGGGAAATTCAGAAGATTGTTCTCATCCATGAAACACAGTCTGTTTTAACGCAAGAAGCATCCGTTTCATTCCAGCATCTGCAATACAGCAAGAAATATGAGCATGGCCAGAAAAAAAGAACTGTGTTTCCTACTCATACAGACCATATCTAGTTCAACTCTTCTTATGAAACTCATACAAACCACATCATCTCTTACATAGATGCTCGTTAGTTAATAGTGAAAATCGTATTGGTTTCGTGTACTGTGTAAATTCCTTGGAGCTGAAAAATAACTGGGTTTACCGGAAATGAACTGTTGCTTGTAGGAAGACACAGAGCATGGATTTTAACTCCGAATCTAAAGGGAAATTCAGAAGAATGTTCTCATCCATGAAACACTGTCTGTTTTAACCCAATTAGCACGTTCTTCTTTCCAGGATCTGCAATACAGGAAGAAACATGAGCATGGCCAAAATAAAAGAACTGTGTTTCCTACTCATACGGACCATATGTAGTTCAACTCTGCTTATGAAACTGATACAAACTACAGCATCGCTTACATAGATGCTCTCTAGTTAATAGTGAAAAACGTGTTGTGTTTGTGAACTCTGTAAATTCATTTGAGCCCAAATTTCACTGCCATTACTAGAAATGAACTCTTGCTTGGAGGAAGACACAAAGCCTTTGGTTTACTTCTGTTTCTGAATGGAAATTCAGACCAGTGTTCTCATCCATGAAACACACTCTGTTTTAAGGCTCATAGCATGCTCTTCTTTCCAGCATCTGCAATAGATCAAGGAACATGAGCATGTCCAGAAAATAAGAACTGTGTTAACTACTCATAAAGACCATATTTAGTTCAACTGTGCTTATAAACCTGATACAACCCATATCATCTTTTACATACATCTCTTTAGTTAATAGTGAAAAACATGTTGGGTTTGTGACCTGTGTAAATTCACTTGAGCCGAAATTTCACTGCCTTTACCAGAAATGAACTCTTGATTGTAGCAAGACACGGAGCCTTTGGTTTACTTCTGTTTCTGAAGGGAAATTCTGAAAAGTGTTCTCATCCATGAAACACACTCTGTTTTAACACAAGAAGTATGCTCTTATTTCCAGAGTCTTCAATACAGCAAGTAACATGAGCATGCGCAAAAAAAAGAACTGTGTTTCCTATTCATACGGACCATATCTAGTTCAACTCTGCTTATGAAACTGTTACAAACCACATCATCTTATTCAAAGATGCTCTTTAGTTAATAGTGAAAAACTTGTTGGGTTTGTAAACTGTGTAAATTCATTTGAGCTGAAATTTCACTGCGTTTACGAGAAATGAACTCTTGCTTGGAGGAAGACACAGAGCCTTTGGTTTAACTCCGTTTCTGAAGGGAAATTCAGACCAGTGTTCTCATCCATGAAACACACTCTGTTTTATCGCATGAGCATACTCTTCTTTCCAGCATCTGGAATACAGCAAGGAACGTGACCATGCCCAGAAAAAAACAACTGTGTTTACTACTCATACGGACCATATCTAGTTCAACTGTGCTTATGAATCTGATAGAAACCACAGCATCTCTTACATAGATGCTCTCTAGTTAATAGAGAAAAACGTGTTGTGTTTGTGAACTCTGTAAATTCATTTGAGCCCAAATTTCACTGCCATTACTACAAATGAACTCTTGCTTGGAGGAAGACACAGAGCCTTTGGTTTAACTCCGTTTCTGAAGGGAAATTCAGACCAGTGTTCTCATCCATGAAACACACTCTGTTTTATCGCATGAGCATGCTCTTCTTTCCAGCATCTGGAATACAGCAAGGAACGTGAGCATGCCCAGAAAAAAAGAACTGTGTTTCCTACTCATACAGACCATATTTAGTTCAACTCTGCTTATGAAACTGATACAACCCATATCATCTTTCACGTAGATGCTCTTTAGTTAATAGTGAAAAACGTGTTGGGTTCGTGACCTGTGTAAATTCATTTGAGCCGAAAAATAACTGGGATTACCGGAAATGAACTCTTGCTTATAGAAAGACACAGAACACGGAGTTTAACACATTTCTAAAGGGAAATTCAAAAAAGTGTTCTCATCAATGTAACACAGTCTGTTTTAATGCAAAAAGCATGCTCTTTCCAGCGTCTGCAATACAGCAAGGAACATGAGCATGCCCAGAAAAAAGAACTGTGTTATTACTCATAAGGACCATATTTCGTTCAACTCTGCTTATGAAACGGATATAAACCACAGCAACTCTTACATAGATGCTCTTTAGTTAATAGTGAAAATCGTGTTGGTTTCATGATCTGTGTAAATTCATTTGGCTCCGAAAATTCAATGCATTTACCAGAAATGAACTCTTGCTTATAGGACGACACAGAGCATGGAGTTTAACTCTGATTCTAAATGGAAATTAAGAAGAGTGTTCTCATCCATGAAACACATTCTATTTTAACGCAAGAACTATGCTCTTCTTACCTGCATCTGTAATACAGCAAGAAACATGAGCATGGCCAGAAAAAAAGAACTGTGTTTCCTATTCATACGGACCGTATCTAGTTCACCTCTGCTTATGAAACTGATACAAACCACACCATCTCTTACATAGATGCTCTCTAGTTAACAGAGAAAAACGTGTTGGGTTTGTGAACTGTGTAAATTCATTTGAGCCGAAATTTCACTGCCTTTACCAGAAATGAACTCTTGATTGTAGGAAGACACAGAGCCTTTGGTTTACTTCTGTTTCTGAAGGAAAATTCAGACCAGTGTTCTCATCCAGGAAACACACTCTGTTGTAACACAAGAAGTATGCTCTCCTTTCCAGCGTCTTCAATACAGCAAGGAACATGAGCATGCACAAAAAAAAAAGAACTGTGTTTCCTATTCATACGGACCATATGTAGTTCAACTCTGCTTATGAAACTGATACAAACCACATCATCTTATACATAGATGCTCTTTAGTTAATAGTGAAAAACGTGTTTGGTTCGTGAACTGTGTAATTTCATTTGAGCCGAAAATTCACTGCGTTTACTAGAAATGACCTCTTGCTTGTAGGAAGACACAGAGCATTTGGTTTAACTCCATTTCTGAAGGGAAATTCAGACCTGTGTTCTCATCCATGAAACACACTCTGTTTTAACGCAAGAAGAATGGTCTTATTTCCAGCTTCTGCAATACAGCGAGGAACATGAGCATGCCCAGAAAAAAAGAACTGTATCTCCTACTCATACAAACAATATCTAGTTCAACTCTGCTTATGAAACTGATACAAACCAGATCATCTCTTACATAGATGCTCTTTAGTTGATAGTTAAAATCGTGTTCGTTTCGTCAACTGTGTTAATTCATTTGAGCCCAAAAATAACTGGGTTTGCCAGAAATGAACTCTTGCTGGTAGGAAGACACAGAGCCTTTGGTCAAACTCAGTTTCTGAGGGGAAATTCAGACCATTGTTCTCATCCATGAAACAAACTCCGTTTTAACGGAAGAAGCATGCTCTCCTTTCCAGCGTCTGCAATACAGCAAGGAACATGAGCATGTCCAGAAACAAAGAACAGTGTTTCCTACTCATACGGACCATATCTAGTTCAACTCTGCTTATGAAACTGATACAAACCACATCGCCTGTTACATAGATGCTCTTTAGTTAATAGTGAAAAACGTGTTGGGTTTGTGAACTGTGTAAATTCATTTGAGCAGAAAATTCACTGCCTTTACCACAAATGTACTCTTGCTTGTAGGAAGACACAGATCCTTTGGTTAAACTCAGTTTCTGAAGGGAAATTCAGACCGGTGTTCTCATCCACGAAATATACACCGTTTCAACAGAAGAAGCATGCTCTTCTTTTGAGCGTCTGCAATACAGCAAGGAACATGTGCATGCCCAGAAAAAAAGAACTGTGTATCCTACTCATACTGACCATATCTAGTTCAACTCTGTTTGTGAAACTGGTATAAACCACATCGTCTGTTACATAGATGCTCTTTAGTTAATAGTGAAATTCGTATTGGTTTCGTGAACTGTGTAAATTCATTTTAGCCGAAAACTAACTGGTTTTAACGGAAATGAACTCTTGCTTGTAGGAAGACACAGAACATTTGGTTTAACTCCATTTCTGAAGGGAAATTCAGAAGAGTGTTCTCATGCATGAAACACAGTCTGTTTTATCACAAGAAGCATGCTCTTTTTTCCAGCATCTGCAATACAGCAAGGAACATGAGCATGGCCAGAAAAAAAAACTGTGTTTCTGACTCAAACGGACCATATCTAGTTCAGTTCTGCTTAGGACACTGATCCAAACCACAGCATCTCTTACATAGATGCTCTTTGGTTAATAGTGAAAATCGTGTTGGGTGTGTGAACTGTGTAATTTCATTTGGCGCCGAAAATTCACTGTGTTTACCAGAAATGAACTCTTGCTTGAAGGACGACATAGAGCATGGAGTTTAACTCCGATTCTAAATGGAAATTCAGAAGAGTGTTCTCATCCATGAAACACAGTCTGTTTTAATGCAAGAAGCATGCTCTTCTTTCCCAAATCTGTAATACAGCAAGGAACAAGAGCATGCCCAGGAAAAAGTAACTTTGTTTCCTACTCATAAGCACCATATGAAGTTCAACTCTGCTTCTGAACCTGATACAATCCATATCATCTCTTACATAGATGCTCTTTAGTTAATAGTGAAAATCGTATTGGTTTCGTGAACTGTGTAAATTCATTTGAGCCAAAAAATAACTGGGTTTACCGGAAATGAACGCTTGCTTGTAGGAAGACACAGAGAATGGCGTTAAACTCCGATTCTAAAGGGAAACTCAGAAAAGTGTTCTCATCAATGAAACACAGTCTGGTTTAATGCAAGAAGCATGCCATTCTTTCTAGCCTCTACATTACTGCCAGAAACATGAGCATGGCAAGAAAAAAAGAACTGTGTTTCCTACTTATACGAACCATATCTCTTTCAACTCTGCTTATGAAACTGATACAAACCACAGTATCTCTTAAAATGATGCTCTTTAGTTAATAATGATAATCGTGTTTGTTTCGTACTGTGAAAATTCATTTGGCACCGAAAATTCATTGCGTTTACCAGAATTGATCTCTTGCTTGTAGGACAACATAGAGCATGGAGTTTAACTCCGATTCTAACTGGAAATTCAGAAGAGTGTTCTCATCCCTGAAACACAGTCTGTTTTAACGCAAGAAGCATGCTCTTCTTTCCAGCGTCTGCAATACAGCAAGGAACATGAGCATGTCCAGAAAAAAAGAACTATGTTTCCTACTCATACGGACCATATCTAGTTCAACTCTGCTTATGAAACTGATACAAACCACATCGTCTCTTACATATATGCTCTTTAGTTAATAGTGAAAATCGTGTTGGTTTCGTGAACTGTGTAAATTCATTTGAGCCAAAAAATAACTGGGTTTACCGGAAATGAACTCTTGCTTGTAGGAAGCCACAGAGCCTGGAGTTTACTCCGATTCTATAGGGAAATTCAGAAAAGTGTTCTCATCCATGAAACACAGTCTGTTTTAACGCAAGAAGCATGCTCTTCTTTCCAGCATCTGCAATACACCAAGAAACATGAGCATGGCCAGTAAAAAAAGAACTGTGTTTCCTACTCATAAGGATCATATCTAGTTCAACTCTGCTTCAGAAACTGATACAAACCACAGCATCTCTTAAATAGACGCTTTTTAGTTAATAGTGATAAACGTGTTGTGTTTGTGAACTGTGTAAATTCCTTTGAGCCGAAAATTCACTGCTTTTACCAAAAATGAACTCTTGCTTGTAGGAAGACACAGAACATTTGGATTAACTCCATTTTTGAAGGGAAATTCAGACCAGTGTTCTCATCCATGAAACACAATCTGTTTTATCGCAAATAGCATGCTCTTCTTTCCAGCGTCTCCAATACAGCAAGGAACATGAGCATGTCCAGAAAAAAAGAACTGTGTTTCCAACTCATACAGACCATATCTAGTTTAACTCTGCTTCAGAAACTGATACAAACCACAGCATCTCTTAAATAGACGCTTTTTAGTTAATAGTGATAAACGTGTTAGGTTTGTGAACTGTGTAAATTCATTTGAGCCGAAAAATAAATGGGTTTACCGGAAATGAACTCGTGCTTGTAGGAAGACACAGAGCATTTGGTTTACTTCTGTTTCTGAAGGGAAATTCAGACAAGTGTTCTTATCCATGAAACACCCTCTGTTTTAACGCAAGAAGCATGCTCTCCTTTCCAGCGTCTGCAATACAGCAAGGAACATGAGCATGTCCAGAAACAAAGAACAGTGTTTCCTACTCATACGGACCATATCTAGTTCAACTCTGCTTATGAAACTGATACAAACCACATCGCCTGTTACATAGATGCTCTTTAGTTAATAGTGAAAAACGTGTTGGGTTTGTGAACTGTGTAAATTCATTTGAGCAGAAAATTCACTGCCTTTACCACAAATGTACTCTTGTTTGTAGGAAGACACAGATCCTTTGGTTAAACTCAGTTTCTGAAGGGAAATTCAGACCGGTGTTCTCATCCACGAAATATACACCGTTTCAACAGAAGAAGCATGCTCTTCTTTTCAGCGTCTGCAATACAGCAAGGAACATGTGCATGCCCAGAAAAAAAGAACTGTGTTTCCTACTCATACTGACCATATCTAGTTCAACTCTGCTTGTGAAACTGGTATAAACCACATCGTCTGTTACATAGATGCTCTTTAGTTAATAGTGAAATTCGTATTGGTTTCGTGAACTGTGTAAATTCATTTTAGCCGAAAACTAACTGGTTTTAACGGAAATGAACTCTTGCTTGTAGGAAGACACAGAGCATTTGGTTTAACTCCATTTCTGAAGGGAAATTCAGAAGAGTGTTCTCATGCATGAAACACAGTCTGTTTTATCACAAGAAGCATGCTCTTTTTTCCAGCATCTGCAATACAGCAAGGAACATGAGCATGGCCAGAAAAAAAAACTGTGTTTCTGACTCAAACGGACCATATCTAGTTCAGTTCTGCTTAGGACACTGATCCAAACCACAGCATCTCTTACATAGATGCTCTTTGGTTAATAGTGAAAATCGTGTTGGGTGTGTGAACTGTGTAATTTCATTTGGCGCCGAAAATTCACTGTGTTTACCAGAAATGAACTCTTGCTTGAAGGACGACATAGAGCATGGAGTTTAACTCCGATTCTAAATGGAAATTCAGAAGAGTGTTCTCATCCATGAAACACAGTCTGTTTTAATGCAAGAAGCATGCTCTTCTTTCCCTCATCTGTAATACAGAAAGGAACAAGAGCATGCCCAGGAAAAAGTAACTGTGTTTCCTACTCATAAGCACCATATGAAGTTCAACTCTGCTTCTGAACCTGATACAATCCATATCATCTCTTACATAGATGCTCTTTAGTTAATAGTGAAAATCGTATTGGTTTCGTGAACTGTGTAAATTCATTTGAGCCAAAAAATAACTGGGTTTACCGGAAATGAACGCTTGCTTGTAGGAAGACACAGAGAATGGCGTTAAACTCCGATTCTAAAGGGAAACTCAGAAAAGTGTTCTCATCAATGAAACACAGTCTGGTTTAATGCAAGAAGCATGCTATTCTTTCTAGCCTCTACATTACTGCCAGAAACATGAGCATGGCAAGAAAAAAAGAACTGTGTTTCCTACTTATACGAACAATATCTCTTTCAACTCTGCTTATGAAACTGATACAAACCACAGTATCTCTTAAAATGATGCTCTTTAGTTAATAATGATAATCGTGTTTGTTTCGTACTGTGAAAATTCATTTGGCACCGAAAATTCATTGCGTTTACCAGAATTGATCTCTTGCTTGTAGGACAACATAGAGCATGGAGTTTAACTCCGATTCTAACTGGAAATTCAGAAGAGTGTTCTCATCCCTGAAACACAGTCTGTTTTAACGCAAGAAGCATGCTCTTCTTTCCAGCATCTGCAATACACCAAGAAACATGAGCATGGCCAGTAAAAAAAGAACTGTGTTTCCTACTCATAAGGATCATATCTAGTTCAACTCTGCTTCAGAAACTGATACAAACCACAGCATCTCTTAAATAGACGCTTTTTAGTTAATAGTGATAAACGTGTTGTGTTTGTGAACTGTGTAAATTCCTTTGAGCCGAAAATTCACTGCTTTTACCAAAAATGAACTCTTGCTTGTAGGAAGACACAGAACATTTGGATTAACTCCATTTTTGAAGGGAAATTCAGACCAGTGTTCTCATCCATGAAACACAATCTGTTTTATCGCAAATAGCATGCTCTTCTTTCCAGCGTCTCCAATACAGCAAGGAACATGAGCATGTCCAGAAAAAAAGAACTGTGTTTCCAACTCATACAGACCATATCTAGTTTAACTCTGCTTCAGAAACTGATACAAACCACAGCATCTCTTAAATAGACGCTTTTTAGTTAATAGTGATAAACGTGTTAGGTTTGTGAACTGTGTAAATTCATTTGAGCCGAAAAATAAATGGGTTTACCGGAAATGAACTCGTGCTTGTAGGAAGACACAGAGCATTTGGTTTACTTCTGTTTCTGAAGGGAAATTCAGACAAGTGTTCTTATCCATGAAACACACTCTGTTTTAACGCAAGAAGCATGCTCTCCTTTCCAGCGTCTGCAATACAGCAAGGAACATGAGCATGTCCAGAAACAAAGAACAGTGTTTCCTACTCATACGGACCATATCTAGTTCAACTCTGCTTATGAAACTGATACAAACCACATCGCCTGTTACATAGATGCTCTTTAGTTAATAGTGAAAAACGTGTTGGGTTTGTGAACTGTGTAAATTCATTTGAGCAGAATATTCACAGCCTTTACCACAAATGTACTCTTGCTTGTAGGAAGACACAGATCCTTAGGTTAAACTCAGTTTCTGAAGGGAAATTCAGACCGGTGTTCTCATGCATGAAACACAGTCTGTTTTATCGCAAGAAGCATGCTCTTTTTTCCAGTATCTCCAATACAGCAAGGAACATGAGCATGTCCAGAAAAAAAGAACTGTGTTTCCTACTCATATGGACCATATCTAGTTCAACTCTGCTTCAGAAACTGATACAAACCACAGCATCTCTTAAATAGACGCTTTTTAGTTAATAGTGATAAACGGGTTAGGTTTGTGAACTGTGTAAATTCATTTGAGCCGAAAAATAAATGGGTTTACCGGAAATGAACTCTTGCTTGTAGGAAGACACAGAGCATGGAGTTTACTCCGATTCTATAGGGAAATTCAGAAAAGTGTTCTCATCCATGAAACACAGTCTGTTTTAACGCAAGAAGCATGCTCTTCTTTCCAGCATCTGCAATACACCAAGAAACATGAGCATGGCCAGTAAAAAAAGAACTGTGTTTCTTACTCATAAGGATCATATGTAGTTCAACTCTGCTTATGAAACTGATACAAACCACATCAACTCTTACATATATGCTCTTTAGTTAATAGTAAAAATCGTGTTGGTTTCGTGAACTGTGTAAATTCATTTGAGCCGAAAAATAACTGAGTTTACCAGAAATATACTCTTGCTTGTAGAAAGACACAGATCCTTTGGTTAAACTCAGTTTCTGAAGGGAAATTCTGACCGGTGTTCTCATCCATGAAATATACACCGTTTTAACAGAAGAAGCATGCTCTTCTTTTCAGCATCTGCAATACAGCAAGGAACATGAGCATGTCCAGAAAAAAAGAACTATTTTTCCTACTCACACGGACCATATCTAGTTCAACTCTGCTTATGAAACTGATACAAACCACAGCATCTCTTACATAGACGCTCTTTAGTTAATAGTGATAAACGTGTTGGGTTTTTGAACTGTGTAAATTCATTTGAGCCGAAAAATAACTGGGTTTACCGGAAATGAACTCTTGCTTGTAGGAAGACCCAGAGCATGGAGTTTAACTGCGATTTTAAAGGGAAATTCAGAAAAATGTTCTCATCCATGAAACACAGTCTGTTTTAACAAAGAAGCATGCTCTTTTTTCAGTATCTGCACTACAGCAAAAATCATGAGCATGGCCAGAAAAAAAGAACTGTGTTTGTGACTCAAACAGACCATATCTAGTTCAACTCTGCTTATGAAACTGATACAAACCACAGCATCTCTTACATAGACGCTCTTTAGTTAATAGTGATAAACGTGTTGGGTTTGTGAACTGTTTAAATTCATTTGAGACGGTAATTCACTGCTTTTACCAAAAATGAACTCTTGCTTGTAGGAAGACACAGAGCATTTGGTTTAACTCCACTTCTGAAGGGAAATTCAAAAGAGTGTTCTCATCCATGAAACACATTCTCTTTTAACGCAAGAAACATGCTCTTTTTTTTCAGCATCTGCAATACAGCAAGAAACATGAGCATGGCCAGTAAAAAGAACTGTGTTTCTGAATCAAACGGACCATATCTAGTTCAATTCTGCTTATGAAACTGATACAAACCAAAGCATCTCTTACATAGACGCTCTTTAGTTAATAGTGATAAACGTGTTAGGTTTGTGAACTGTGTAATTTCATTTGGCGCCGAAAATTCACTGTGTTTACCAGAAATGAACTCTTGCTTGAAGGACGACATAGAGCATGGAGTTTAACTCCGATTCTAAATGGAAATTCAGAAGAGTGTTCTCATCCATGAAACACAGTCTGTTTTAATGCAAGAAGCATGCTCTTCTTTCCCTCATCTGTAATACAGAAAGGAACAAGAGCATGCCCAGGAAAAAGTAACTGTGTTTCCTACTCATAAGCACCATATGAAGTTCAACTCTGCTTCTGAACCTGATACAATCCATATCATCTCTTACATAGATGCTCTTTAGTTAATAGTGAAAATCGTATTGGTTTCGTGAACTGTGTAAATTCATTTGAGCCAAAAAATAACTGGCTTTACCGGAAATGAACGCTGGCTTGTAGGAAGACACAGAGAATGGCGTTAAACTCCGATTCTAAAGGGAAACTCAGAAAAGTGTTCTCATCAATGAAACACAGTCTGGTTTAATGCAAGAAGCATGCTATTCTTTCTAGCCTCTACATTACTGCCAGAAACATGAGCATGGCAAGAAAAAAAGAACTGTGTTTCCTACTTATACGAACAATATCTCTTTCAACTCTGCTTATGAAACTGATACAAACCACAGTATCTCTTAAAATGATGCTCTTTAGTTAATAATGATAATCGTGTTTGTTTCGTACTGTGAAAATTCATTTGGCACCGAAAATTCATTGCGTTTACCAGAATTGATCTCTTGCTTGTAGGACAACATAGAGCATGGAGTTTAACTCCGATTCTAACTGGAAATTCAGAAGAGTGTTCTCATTCCTGAAACACAGTCTGTTTTAACGCAAGAAGCATGCTCTTCTTTCCAGCGACTGCAATACAGCAAGGAACATGAGCATGTCCAGAAAAAAAGAACTATGTTTCCTACTCATACGGACCATATCTAGTTCAACTCTGCTTATGAAACTGATACAAACCACATCGTCTCTTACATATATGCTCTTTAGTTAATAGTGAAAATCGTGTTGGTTTCGTGAACTGTGTAAATTCATTTGAGCCAAAAAATAACTGGGTTTACCGGAAATGAACTCTTGCTTGTAGGAAGCCACAGAGCCTGGAGTTTACTCCGATTCTATAGGGAAATTCAGAAAAGTGTTCTCATCCATGAAACAAAGTCTGTTTTAACGCAAGAAGCATGCTCTTCTTTCCAGCATCTGCAATACACCAAGAAACATGAGCATGGCCAGTAAAAAAAGAACTGTGTTTCCTACTCATAAGGATCATATCTAGTTCAACTCTGCTTCAGAAACTGATACAAACCACAGCATCTCTTAAATAGACGCTTTTTAGTTAATAGTGATAAACGTGTTGTGTTTGTGAACTGTGTAAATTCCTTTGAGCCGAAAATTCACTGCTTTTACCAAAAATGAACTCTTGCTTGTAGGAAGACACAGAACATTTGGATTAACTCCATTTTTGAAGGGAAATTCAGACCAGTGTTCTCATCCATGAAACACAATCTGTTTTATCGCAAATAGCATGCTCTTCTTTCCAGCGTCTCCAATACAGCAAGGAACATGAGCATGTCCAGAAAAAAAGAACTGTGTTTCCAACTCATACAGACCATATCTAGTTTAACTCTGCTTCAGAAACTGATACAAACCACAGCATCTCTTAAATAGACGCTTTTTAGTTAATAGTGATAAACGTGTTAGGTTTGTGAACTGTGTAAATTCATTTGAGCCGAAAAATAAATGGGTTTACCGGAAATGAACTCGTGCTTGTAGGAAGACACAGAGCATTTGGTTTACTTCTGTTTCTGAAGGGAAATTCAGACAAGTGTTCTTATCCATGAAACACCCTCTGTTTTAACGCAAGAAGCATGCTCTCCTTTCCAGCGTCTGCAATACAGCAAGGAACATGAGCATGTCCAGAAACAAAGAACAGTGTTTCCTACTCATACGGACCATATCTAGTTCAACTCTGCTTATGAAACTGATACAAACCACATCATCTTATACATAGATGCTCTTTAGTTAATAGTGAAAAACGTGTTTGGTTCGTGAACTGTGTAATTTCATTTGAGCCGAAAATTCACTGCGTTTACCAGAAATGACCTCTTGCTTGTAGGAAGACACAGAGCATTTGGTTTAACTCCATTTCTGGAGGGAAATTCAGACCTGTGTTCTCATCCATGAAACACACTCTGTTTTAACGCAAGAAGCATGCTCTTATTTCCAGCTTCTGCAATACAGCGAGGAACATGAGCATGCCCAGAAAAAAAGAACTGTATCTCCTACTCATACAAACAATATCTAGTTCAACTCTGCTTATGAAACTGATACAAACCAGATCATCTCTTACATAGATGCTCTTTAGTTGATAGTTAAAATCGTGTTCGTTTCGTCAACTGTGTTAATTCATTTGAGCCCAAAAATAACTGGGTTTGCCAGAAATGAACTCTTGCTTGTAGGAAGACACAGAGCCTTTGGTCAAACTCAGTTTCTGAGGGGAAATTCAGACCATTGTTCTCATCCATGAAACAAACTCCGTTTTAACGGAAGAAGCATGCTCTCCTTTCCAGCGTCTGCAATACAGCAAGGAACATGAGCATGTCCAGAAACAAAGAACAGTGTTTCCTACTCATACGGACCATATCTAGTTCAACTCTGCTTATGAAACTGATACAAACCACATCGCCTGTTACATAGATGCTCTTTAGTTAATAGTGAAAAACGTGTTGGGTTTGTGAACTGTGTAAATTCATTTGAGCAGAAAATTCACTGCCTTTACCACAAATGTACTCTTGTTTGTAGGAAGACACAGATCCTTTGGTTAAACTCAGTTTCTGAAGGGAAATTCAGACCGGTGTTCTCATCCACGAAATATACACCGTTTCAACAGAAGAAGCATGCTCTTCTTTTCAGCGTCTGCAATACAGCAAGGAACATGTGCATGCCCAGAAAAAAAGAACTGTGTTTCCTACTCATACTGACCATATCTAGTTCAACTCTGCTTGTGAAACTGGTATAAACCACATCGTCTGTTACATAGATGCTCTTTAGTTAATAGTGAAATTCGTATTGGTTTCGTGAACTGTGTAAATTCATTTTAGCCGAAAACTAACTGGTTTTAACGGAAATGAACTCTTGCTTGTAGGAAGACACAGAGCATTTGGTTTAACTCCATTTCTGAAGGGAAATTCAGAAGAGTGTTCTCATGCATGAAACACAGTCTGTTTTATCACAAGAAGCATGCTCTTTTTTCCAGCATCTGCAATACAGCAAGGAACATGAGCATGGCCAGAAAAAAAAACTGTGTTTCTGACTCAAACGGACCATATCTAGTTCAGTTCTGCTTAGGACACTGATCCAAACCACAGCATCTCTTACATAGATGCTCTTTGGTTAATAGTGAAAATCGTGTTGGGTGTGTGAACTGTGTAATTTCATTTGGCGCCGAAAATTCACTGTGTTTACCAGAAATGAACTCTTGCTTGAAGGACGACATAGAGCATGGAGTTTAACTCCGATTCTAAATGGAAATTCAGAAGAGTGTTCTCATCCATGAAACACAGTCTGTTTTAATGCAAGAAGCATGCTCTTCTTTCCCTCATCTGTAATACAGAAAGGAACAAGAGCATGCCCAGGAAAAAGTAACTGTGTTTCCTACTCATAAGCACCATATGAAGTTCAACTCTGCTTCTGAACCTGATACAATCCATATCATCTCTTACATAGATGCTCTTTAGTTAATAGTGAAAATCGTATTGGTTTCGTGAACTGTGTAAATTCATTTGAGCCAAAAAATAACTGGGTTTACCGGAAATGAACGCTTGCTTGTAGGAAGACACAGAGAATGGCGTTAAACTCCGATTCTAAAGGGAAACTCAGAAAAGTGTTCTCATCAATGAAACACAGTCTGGTTTAATGCAAGAAGCATGCTATTCTTTCTAGCCTCTACATTACTGCCAGAAACATGAGCATGGCAAGAAAAAAAGAACTGTGTTTCCTACTTATACGAACAATATCTCTTTCAACTCTGCTTATGAAACTGATACAAACCACAGTATCTCTTAAAATGATGCTCTTTAGTTAATAATGATAATCGTGTTTGTTTCGTACTGTGAAAATTCATTTGGCACCGAAAATTCATTGCGTTTACCAGAATTGATCTCTTGCTTGTAGGACAACATAGAGCATGGAGTTTAACTCCGATTCTAACTGGAAATTCAGAAGAGTGTTCTCATCCCTGAAACACAGTCTGTTTTAACGCAAGAAGCATGCTCTTCTTTCCAGCATCTGCAATACACCAAGAAACATGAGCATGGCCAGTAAAAAAAGAACTGTGTTTCCTACTCATAAGGATCATATCTAGTTCAACTCTGCTTCAGAAACTGATACAAACCACAGCATCTCTTAAATAGACGCTTTTTAGTTAATAGTGATAAACGTGTTGTGTTTGTGAACTGTGTAAATTCCTTTGAGCCGAAAATTCACTGCTTTTACCAAAAATGAACTCTTGCTTGTAGGAAGACACAGAACATTTGGATTAACTCCATTTTTGAAGGGAAATTCAGACCAGTGTTCTCATCCATGAAACACAATCTGTTTTATCGCAAATAGCATGCTCTTCTTTCCAGCGTCTCCAATACAGCAAGGAACATGAGCATGTCCAGAAAAAAAGAACTGTGTTTCCAACTCATACAGACCATATCTAGTTTAACTCTGCTTCAGAAACTGATACAAACCACAGCATCTCTTAAATAGACGCTTTTTAGTTAATAGTGATAAACGTGTTAGGTTTGTGAACTGTGTAAATTCATTTGAGCCGAAAAATAAATGGGTTTACCGGAAATGAACTCGTGCTTGTAGGAAGACACAGAGCATTTGGTTTACTTCTGTTTCTGAAGGGAAATTCAGACAAGTGTTCTTATCCATGAAACACCCTCTGTTTTAACGCAAGAAGCATGCTCTCCTTTCCAGCGTCTGCAATACAGCAAGGAACATGAGCATGTCCAGAAACAAAGAACAGTGTTTCCTACTCATACGGACCATATCTAGTTCAACTCTGCTTATGAAACTGATACAAACCACATCGCCTGTTACATACATGCTCTTTAGTTAATAGTGAAAAACGTGTTGGGTTTGTGAACTGTGTAAATTCATTTGAGCAGAATATTCACAGCCTTTACCACAAATGTACTCTTGCTTGTAGGAAGACACAGATCCTTAGGTTAAACTCAGTTTCTGAAGGGAAATTCAGACCGGTGTTCTCATGCATGAAACACAGTCTGTTTTATCGCAAGAAGCATGCTCTTTTTTCCAGTATCTCCAATACAGCAAGGAACATGAGCATGTCCAGAAAAAAAGAACTGTGTTTCCTACTCATATGGACCATATCTAGTTCAACTCTGCTTCAGAAACTGATACAAACCACAGCATCTCTTAAATAGACGCTTTTTAGTTAATAGTGATAAACGGGTTAGGTTTGTGAACTGTGTAAATTCATTTGAGCCGAAAAATAAATGGGTTTACCGGAAATGAACTCTTGCTTGTAGGAAGACACAGAGCATGGAGTTTACTCCGATTCTATAGGGAAATTCAGAAAAGTGTTCTCATCCATGAAACACAGTCTGTTTTAACGCAAGAAGCATGCTCTTCTTTCCAGCATCTGCAATACACCAAGAAACATGAGCATGGCCAGTAAAAAAAGAACTGTGTTTCTTACTCATAAGGATCATATGTAGTTCAACTCTGCTTATGAAACTGATACAAACCACATCAACTCTTACATACATGCTCTTTAGTTAATAGTAAAAATCGTGTTGGTTTCGTGAACTGTGTAAATTCATTTGAGCCGAAAAATAACTGAGTTTACCAGAAATATACTCTTGCTTGTAGAAAGACACAGATCCTTTGGTTAAACTCAGTTTCTGAAGGGAAATTCCGACCGGTGTTCTCATCCATGAAATATACACCGTTTTAACAGAAGAAGCATGCTCTTCTTTTCAGCATCTGCAATACAGCAAGGAACATGAGCATGTCCAGAAAAAAAGAACTATTTTTCCTACTCACACGGACCATATCTAGTTCAACTCTGCTTATGAAACTGATACAAACCACAGCATCTCTTACATAGACGCTCTTTAGTTAATAGTGATAAACGTGTTGGGTTTTTGAACTGTGTAAATTCATTTGAGCCGAAAAATAACTGGGTTTACCGGAAATGAACTCTTGCTTGTAGGAAGACCCAGAGCATGGAGTTTAACTGCGATTTTAAAGGGAAATTCAGAAAAATGTTCTCATCCATGAAACACAGTCTGTTTTAACAAAGAAGCATGCTCTTTTTTCAGTATCTGCACTACAGCAAAAATCATGAGCATGGCCAGAAAAAAAGAACTGTGTTTGTGACTCAAACAGACCATATCTAGTTCAACTCTGCTTATGAAACTGATACAAACCACAGCATCTCTTACATAGACGCTCTTTAGTTAATAGTGATAAACGTGTTGGGTTTGTGAACTGTTTAAATTCATTTGAGACGGTAATTCACTGCTTTTACCAAAAATGAACTCTTGCTTGTAGGAAGACACAGAGCATTTGGTTTAACTCCACTTCTGAAGGGAAATTCAAAAGAGTGTTCTCATCCATGAAACACATTCTCTTTTAACGCAAGAAACATGCTCTTTTTTTTCAGCATCTGCAATACAGCAAGAAACATGAGCATGGCCAGTAAAAAGAACTGTGTTTCTGAATCAAACGGACCATATCTAGTTCAATTCTGCTTATGAAACTGATACAAACCAAAGCATCTCTTACATAGACGCTCTTTAGTTAATAGTGATAAACGTGTTAGGTTTGTGAACTGTGTAATTTCATTTGGCGCCGAAAATTCACTGTGTTTACCAGAAATGAACTCTTGCTTGAAGGACGACATAGAGCATGGAGTTTAACTCCGATTCTAAATGGAAATTCAGAAGAGTGTTCTCATCCATGAAACACAGTCTGTTTTAATGCAAGAAGCATGCTCTTCTTTCCCTCATCTGTAATACAGAAAGGAACAAGAGCATGCCCAGGAAAAAGTAACTGTGTTTCCTACTCATAAGCACCATATGAAGTTCAACTCTGCTTCTGAACCTGATACAATCCATATCATCTCTTACATAGATGCTCTTTAGTTAATAGTGAAAATCGTATTGGTTTCGTGAACTGTGTAAATTCATTTGAGCCAAAAAATAACTGGGTTTACCGGAAATGAACGCTGGCTTGTAGGAAGACACAGAGAATGGCGTTAAACTCCGATTCTAAAGGGAAACTCAGAAAAGTGTTCTCATCAATGAAACACAGTCTGGTTTAATGCAAGAAGCATGCTATTCTTTCTAGCCTCTACATTACTGCCAGAAACATGAGCATGGCAAGAAAAAAAGAACTGTGTTTCCTACTTATACGAACAATATCTCTTTCAACTCTGCTTATGAAACTGATACAAACCACAGTATCTCTTAAAATGATGCTCTTTAGTTAATAATGATAATCGTGTTTGTTTCGTACTGTGAAAATTCATTTGGCACCGAAAATTCATTGCGTTTACCAGAATTGATCTCTTGCTTGTAGGACAACATAGAGCATGGAGTTTAACTCCGATTCTAACTGGAAATTCAGAAGAGTGTTCTCATTCCTGAAACACAGTCTGTTTTAACGCAAGAAGCATGCTCTTCTTTCCAGCGACTGCAATACAGCAAGGAACATGAGCATGTCCAGAAAAAAAGAACTATGTTTCCTACTCATACGGACCATATCTAGTTCAACTCTGCTTATGAAACTGATACAAACCACATCGTCTCTTACATATATGCTCTTTAGTTAATAGTGAAAATCGTGTTGGTTTCGTGAACTGTGTAAATTCATTTGAGCCAAAAAATAACTGGGTTTACCGGAAATGAACTCTTGCTTGTAGGAAGCCACAGAGCCTGGAGTTTACTCCGATTCTATAGGGAAATTCAGAAAAGTGTTCTCATCCATGAAACAAAGTCTGTTTTAACGCAAGAAGCATGCTCTTCTTTCCAGCATCTGCAATACACCAAGAAACATGAGCATGGCCAGTAAAAAAAGAACTGTGTTTCCTACTCATAAGGATCATATCTAGTTCAACTCTGCTTCAGAAACTGATACAAACCACAGCATCTCTTAAATAGACGCTTTTTAGTTAATAGTGATAAACGTGTTGTGTTTGTGAACTGTGTAAATTCCTTTGAGCCGAAAATTCACTGCTTTTACCAAAAATGAACTCTTGCTTGTAGGAAGACACAGAACATTTGGATTAACTCCATTTTTGAAGGGAAATTCAGACCAGTGTTCTCATCCATGAAACACAATCTGTTTTATCGCAAATAGCATGCTCTTCTTTCCAGCGTCTCCAATACAGCAAGGAACATGAGAATGTCCAGAAAAAAAGAACTGTGTTTCCAACTCATACAGACCATATCTAGTTTAACTCTGCTTCAGAAACTGATACAAACCACAGCATCTCTTAAATAGACGCTTTTTAGTTAATAGTGATAAACGTGTTAGGTTTGTGAACTGTGTAAATTCATTTGAGCCGAAAAATAAATGGGTTTACCGGAAATGAACTCGTGCTTGTAGGAAGACACAGAGCATTTGGTTTACTTCTGTTTCTGAAGGGAAATTCAGACAAGTGTTCTTATCCATGAAACACACTCTGTTTTAACGCAAGAAGCATGCTCTCCTTTCCAGCGTCTGCAATACAGCAAGGAACATGAGCATGTCCAGAAACAAAGAACAGTGTTTCCTACTCATACGGACCATATCTAGTTCAACTCTGCTTATGAAACTGATACAAACCACATCGCCTGTTACATAGATGCTCTTTAGTTAATAGTGAAAAACGTGTTGGGTTTGTGAACTGTGTAAATTCATTTGAGCAGAATATTCACAGCCTTTACCACAAATGTACTCTTGCTTGTAGGAAGACACAGATCCTTAGGTTAAACTCAGTTTCTGAAGGGAAATTCAGACCGGTGTTCTCATGCATGAAACACAGTCTGTTTTATCGCAAGAAGCATGCTCTTTTTTCCAGTATCTCCAATACAGCAAGGAACATGAGCATGTCCAGAAAAAAAGAACTGTGTTTCCTACTCATATGGACCATATCTAGTTCAACTCTGCTTCAGAAACTGATACAAACCACAGCATCTCTTAAATAGACGCTTTTTAGTTAATAGTGATAAACGGGTTAGGTTTGTGAACTGTGTAAATTCATTTGAGCCGAAAAATAAATGGGTTTACCGGAAATGAACTCTTGCTTGTAGGAAGACACAGAGCATGGAGTTTACTCCGATTCTATAGGGAAATTCAGAAAAGTGTTCTCATCCATGAAACACAGTCTGTTTTAACGCAAGAAGCATGCTCTTCTTTCCAGCATCTGCAATACACCAAGAAACATGAGCATGGCCAGTAAAAAAAGAACTGTGTTTCTTACTCATAAGGATCATATGTAGTTCAACTCTGCTTATGAAACTGATACAAACCACATCAACTCTTACATACATGCTCTTTAGTTAATAGTAAAAATCGTGTTGGTTTCGTGAACTGTGTAAATTCATTTGAGCCGAAAAATAACTGAGTTTACCAGAAATATACTCTTGCTTGTAGAAAGACACAGATCCTTTGGTTAAACTCAGTTTCTGAAGGGAAATTCCGACCGGTGTTCTCATCCATGAAATATACACCGTTTTAACAGAAGAAGCATGCTCTTCTTTTCAGCATCTGCAATACAGCAAGGAACATGAGCATGTCCAGAAAAAAAGAACTATTTTTCCTACTCACACGGACCATATCTAGTTCAACTCTGCTTATGAAACTGATACAAACCACAGCATCTCTTACATAGACGCTCTTTAGTTAATAGTGATAAACGTGTTGGGTTTTTGAACTGTGTAAATTCATTTGAGCCGAAAAATAACTGGGTTTACCGGAAATGAACTCTTGCTTGTAGGAAGACCCAGAGCATGGAGTTTAACTGCGATTTTAAAGGGAAATTCAGAAAAATGTTCTCATCCATGAAACACAGTCTGTTTTAACAAAGAAGCATGCTCTTTTTTCAGTATCTGCACTACAGCAAAAATCATGAGCATGGCCAGAAAAAAAGAACTGTGTTTGTGACTCAAACAGACCATATCTAGTTCAACTCTGCTTATGAAACTGATACAAACCACAGCATCTCTTACATAGACGCTCTTTAGTTAATAGTGATAAACGTGTTGGGTTTGTGAACTGTTTAAATTCATTTGAGACGGTAATTCACTGCTTTTACCAAAAATGAACTCTTGCTTGTAGGAAGACACAGAGCATTTGGTTTAACTCCACTTCTGAAGGGAAATTCAAAAGAGTGTTCTCATCCATGAAACACATTCTCTTTTAACGCAAGAAACATGCTCTTTTTTTTCAGCATCTGCAATACAGCAAGAAACATGAGCATGGCCAGTAAAAAGAACTGTGTTTCTGAATCAAACGGACCATATCTAGTTCAATTCTGCTTATGAAACTGATACAAACCAAAGCATCTCTTACATAGACGCTCTTTAGTTAATAGTGATAAACGTGTTAGGTTTGTGAACTGTGTAATTTCATTTGGCGCCGAAAATTCACTGTGTTTACCAGAAATGAACTCTTGCTTGAAGGACGACATAGAGCATGGAGTTTAACTCCGATTCTAAATGGAAATTCAGAAGAGTGTTCTCATCCATGAAACACAGTCTGTTTTAATGCAAGAAGCATGCTCTTCTTTCCCTCATCTGTAATACAGAAAGGAACAAGAGCATGCCCAGGAAAAAGTAACTGTGTTTCCTACTCATAAGCACCATATGAAGTTCAACTCTGCTTCTGAACCTGATACAATCCATATCATCTCTTACATAGATGCTCTTTAGTTAATAGTGAAAATCGTATTGGTTTCGTGAACTGTGTAAATTCATTTGAGCCAAAAAATAACTGGGTTTACCGGAAATGAACGCTGGCTTGTAGGAAGACACAGAGAATGGCGTTAAACTCCGATTCTAAAGGGAAACTCAGAAAAGTGTTCTCATCAATGAAACACAGTCTGGTTTAATGCAAGAAGCATGCTATTCTTTCTAGCCTCTACATTACTGCCAGAAACATGAGCATGGCAAGAAAAAAAGAACTGTGTTTCCTACTTATACGAACAATATCTCTTTCAACTCTGCTTATGAAACTGATACAAACCACAGTATCTCTTAAAATGATGCTCTTTAGTTAATAATGATAATCGTGTTTGTTTCGTACTGTGAAAATTCATTTGGCACCGAAAATTCATTGCGTTTACCAGAATTGATCTCTTGCTTGTAGGACAACATAGAGCATGGAGTTTAACTCCGATTCTAACTGGAAATTCAGAAGAGTGTTCTCATTCCTGAAACACAGTCTGTTTTAACGCAAGAAGCATGCTCTTCTTTCCAGCGACTGCAATACAGCAAGGAACATGAGCATGTCCAGAAAAAAAGAACTATGTTTCCTACTCATACGGACCATATCTAGTTCAACTCTGCTTATGAAACTGATACAAACCACATCGTCTCTTACATATATGCTCTTTAGTTAATAGTGAAAATCGTGTTGGTTTCGTGAACTGTGTAAATTCATTTGAGCCAAAAAATAACTGGGTTTACCGGAAATGAACTCTTGCTTGTAGGAAGCCACAGAGCCTGGAGTTTACTCCGATTCTATAGGGAAATTCAGAAAAGTGTTCTCATCCATGAAACAAAGTCTGTTTTAACGCAAGAAGCATGCTCTTCTTTCCAGCATCTGCAATACACCAAGAAACATGAGCATGGCCAGTAAAAAAAGAACTGTGTTTCCTACTCATAAGGATCATATCTAGTTCAACTCTGCTTCAGAAACTGATACAAACCACAGCATCTCTTAAATAGACGCTTTTTAGTTAATAGTGATAAACGTGTTGTGTTTGTGAACTGTGTAAATTCCTTTGAGCCGAAAATTCACTGCTTTTACCAAAAATGAACTCTTGCTTGTAGGAAGACACAGAACATTTGGATTAACTCCATTTTTGAAGGGAAATTCAGACCAGTGTTCTCATCCATGAAACACAATCTGTTTTATCGCAAATAGCATGCTCTTCTTTCCAGCGTCTCCAATACAGCAAGGAACATGAGCATGTCCAGAAAAAAAGAACTGTGTTTCCAACTCATACAGACCATATCTAGTTTAACTCTGCTTCAGAAACTGATACAAACCACAGCATCTCTTAAATAGACGCTTTTTAGTTAATAGTGATAAACGTGTTAGGTTTGTGAACTGTGTAAATTCATTTGAGCCGAAAAATAAATGGGTTTACCGGAAATGAACTCGTGCTTGTAGGAAGACACAGAGCATTTGGTTTACTTCTGTTTCTGAAGGGAAATTCAGACAAGTGTTCTTATCCATGAAACACCCTCTGTTTTAACGCAAGAAGCATGCTCTCCTTTCCAGCGTCTGCAATACAGCAAGGAACATGAGCATGTCCAGAAACAAAGAACAGTGTTTCCTACTCATACGGACCATATCTAGTTCAACTCTGCTTATGAAACTGATACAAACCACATCATCTTATACATAGATGCTCTTTAGTTAATAGTGAAAAACGTGTTTGGTTCGTGAACTGTGTAATTTCATTTGAGCCGAAAATTCACTGCGTTTACCAGAAATGACCTCTTGCTTGTAGGAAGACACAGAGCATTTGGTTTAACTCCATTTCTGGAGGGAAATTCAGACCTGTGTTCTCATCCATGAAACACACTCTGTTTTAACGCAAGAAGCATGCTCTTATTTCCAGCTTCTGCAATACAGCGAGGAACATGAGCATGCCCAGAAAAAAAGAACTGTATCTCCTACTCATACAAACAATATCTAGTTCAACTCTGCTTATGAAACTGATACAAACCAGATCATCTCTTACATAGATGCTCTTTAGTTGATAGTTAAAATCGTGTTCGTTTCGTCAACTGTGTTAATTCATTTGAGCCCAAAAATAACTGGGTTTGCCAGAAATGAACTCTTGCTTGTAGGAAGACACAGAGCCTTTGGTCAAACTCAGTTTCTGAGGGGAAATTCAGACCATTGTTCTCATCCATGAAACAAACTCCGTTTTAACGGAAGAAGCATGCTCTCCTTTCCAGCGTCTGCAATACAGCAAGGAACATGAGCATGTCCAGAAACAAAGAACAGTGTTTCCTACTCATACGGACCATATCTAGTTCAACTCTGCTTATGAAACTGATACAAACCACATCGCCTGTTACATAGATGCTCTTTAGTTAATAGTGAAAAACGTGTTGGGTTTGTGAACTGTGTAAATTCATTTGAGCAGAAAATTCACTGCCTTTACCACAAATGTACTCTTGTTTGTAGGAAGACACAGATCCTTTGGTTAAACTCAGTTTCTGAAGGGAAATTCAGACCGGTGTTCTCATCCACGAAATATACACCGTTTCAACAGAAGAAGCATGCTCTTCTTTTCAGCGTCTGCAATACAGCAAGGAACATGTGCATGCCCAGAAAAAAAGAACTGTGTTTCCTACTCATACTGACCATATCTAGTTCAACTCTGCTTGTGAAACTGGTATAAACCACATCGTCTGTTACATAGATGCTCTTTAGTTAATAGTGAAATTCGTATTGGTTTCGTGAACTGTGTAAATTCATTTTAGCCGAAAACTAACTGGTTTTAACGGAAATGAACTCTTGCTTGTAGGAAGACACAGAGCATTTGGTTTAACTCCATTTCTGAAGGGAAATTCAGAAGAGTGTTCTCATGCATGAAACACAGTCTGTTTTATCACAAGAAGCATGCTCTTTTTTCCAGCATCTGCAATACAGCAAGGAACATGAGCATGGCCAGAAAAAAAAACTGTGTTTCTGACTCAAACGGACCATATCTAGTTCAGTTCTGCTTAGGACACTGATCCAAACCACAGCATCTCTTACATAGATGCTCTTTGGTTAATAGTGAAAATCGTGTTGGGTGTGTGAACTGTGTAATTTCATTTGGCGCCGAAAATTCACTGTGTTTACCAGAAATGAACTCTTGCTTGAAGGACGACATAGAGCATGGAGTTTAACTCCGATTCTAAATGGAAATTCAGAAGAGTGTTCTCATCCATGAAACACAGTCTGTTTTAATGCAAGAAGCATGCTCTTCTTTCCCTCATCTGTAATACAGAAAGGAACAAGAGCATGCCCAGGAAAAAGTAACTGTGTTTCCTACTCATAAGCACCATATGAAGTTCAACTCTGCTTCTGAACCTGATACAATCCATATCATCTCTTACATAGATGCTCTTTAGTTAATAGTGAAAATCGTATTGGTTTCGTGAACTGTGTAAATTCATTTGAGCCAAAAAATAACTGGGTTTACCGGAAATGAACGCTTGCTTGTAGGAAGACACAGAGAATGGCGTTAAACTCCGATTCTAAAGGGAAACTCAGAAAAGTGTTCTCATCAATGAAACACAGTCTGGTTTAATGCAAGAAGCATGCTATTCTTTCTAGCCTCTACATTACTGCCAGAAACATGAGCATGGCAAGAAAAAAAGAACTGTGTTTCCTACTTATACGAACAATATCTCTTTCAACTCTGCTTATGAAACTGATACAAACCACAGTATCTCTTAAAATGATGCTCTTTAGTTAATAATGATAATCGTGTTTGTTTCGTACTGTGAAAATTCATTTGGCACCGAAAATTCATTGCGTTTACCAGAATTGATCTCTTGCTTGTAGGACAACATAGAGCATGGAGTTTAACTCCGATTCTAACTGGAAATTCAGAAGAGTGTTCTCATCCCTGAAACACAGTCTGTTTTAACGCAAGAAGCATGCTCTTCTTTCCAGCATCTGCAATACACCAAGAAACATGAGCATGGCCAGTAAAAAAAGAACTGTGTTTCCTACTCATAAGGATCATATCTAGTTCAACTCTGCTTCAGAAACTGATACAAACCACAGCATCTCTTAAATAGACGCTTTTTAGTTAATAGTGATAAACGTGTTGTGTTTGTGAACTGTGTAAATTCCTTTGAGCCGAAAATTCACTGCTTTTACCAAAAATGAACTCTTGCTTGTAGGAAGACACAGAACATTTGGATTAACTCCATTTTTGAAGGGAAATTCAGACCAGTGTTCTCATCCATGAAACACAATCTGTTTTATCGCAAATAGCATGCTCTTCTTTCCAGCGTCTCCAATACAGCAAGGAACATGAGCATGTCCAGAAAAAAAGAACTGTGTTTCCAACTCATACAGACCATATCTAGTTTAACTCTGCTTCAGAAACTGATACAAACCACAGCATCTCTTAAATAGACGCTTTTTAGTTAATAGTGATAAACGTGTTAGGTTTGTGAACTGTGTAAATTCATTTGAGCCGAAAAATAAATGGGTTTACCGGAAATGAACTCGTGCTTGTAGGAAGACACAGAGCATTTGGTTTACTTCTGTTTCTGAAGGGAAATTCAGACAAGTGTTCTTATCCATGAAACACCCTCTGTTTTAACGCAAGAAGCATGCTCTCCTTTCCAGCGTCTGCAATACAGCAAGGAACATGAGCATGTCCAGAAACAAAGAACAGTGTTTCCTACTCATACGGACCATATCTAGTTCAACTCTGCTTATGAAACTGATACAAACCACATCGCCTGTTACATACATGCTCTTTAGTTAATAGTGAAAAACGTGTTGGGTTTGTGAACTGTGTAAATTCATTTGAGCAGAATATTCACAGCCTTTACCACAAATGTACTCTTGCTTGTAGGAAGACACAGATCCTTAGGTTAAACTCAGTTTCTGAAGGGAAATTCAGACCGGTGTTCTCATGCATGAAACACAGTCTGTTTTATCGCAAGAAGCATGCTCTTTTTTCCAGTATCTCCAATACAGCAAGGAACATGAGCATGTCCAGAAAAAAAGAACTGTGTTTCCTACTCATATGGACCATATCTAGTTCAACTCTGCTTCAGAAACTGATACAAACCACAGCATCTCTTAAATAGACGCTTTTTAGTTAATAGTGATAAACGGGTTAGGTTTGTGAACTGTGTAAATTCATTTGAGCCGAAAAATAAATGGGTTTACCAGAAATGAACTCTTGCTTGTAGGAAGACACAGAGCATGGAGTTTACTCCGATTCTATAGGGAAATTCAGAAAAGTGTTCTCATCCATGAAACACAGTCTGTTTTAACGCAAGAAGCATGCTCTTCTTTCCAGCATCTGCAATACACCAAGAAACATGAGCATGGCCAGTAAAAAAAGAACTGTGTTTCTTACTCATAAGGATCATATGTAGTTCAACTCTGCTTATGAAACTGATACAAACCACATCAACTCTTACATACATGCTCTTTAGTTAATAGTAAAAATCGTGTTGGTTTCGTGAACTGTGTAAATTCATTTGAGCCGAAAAATAACTGAGTTTACCAGAAATATACTCTTGCTTGTAGAAAGACACAGATCCTTTGGTTAAACTCAGTTTCTGAAGGGAAATTCCGACCGGTGTTCTCATCCATGAAATATACACCGTTTTAACAGAAGAAGCATGCTCTTCTTTTCAGCATCTGCAATACAGCAAGGAACATGAGCATGTCCAGAAAAAAAGAACTATTTTTCCTACTCACACGGACCATATCTAGTTCAACTCTGCTTATGAAACTGATACAAACCACAGCATCTCTTACATAGACGCTCTTTAGTTAATAGTGATAAACGTGTTGGGTTTTTGAACTGTGTAAATTCATTTGAGCCGAAAAATAACTGGGTTTACCGGAAATGAACTCTTGCTTGTAGGAAGACCCAGAGCATGGAGTTTAACTGCGATTTTAAAGGGAAATTCAGAAAAATGTTCTCATCCATGAAACACAGTCTGTTTTAACAAAGAAGCATGCTCTTTTTTCAGTATCTGCACTACAGCAAAAATCATGAGCATGGCCAGAAAAAAAGAACTGTGTTTGTGACTCAAACAGACCATATCTAGTTCAACTCTGCTTATGAAACTGATACAAACCACAGCATCTCTTACATAGACGCTCTTTAGTTAATAGTGATAAACGTGTTGGGTTTGTGAACTGTTTAAATTCATTTGAGACGGTAATTCACTGCTTTTACCAAAAATGAACTCTTGCTTGTAGGAAGACACAGAGCATTTGGTTTAACTCCACTTCTGAAGGGAAATTCAAAAGAGTGTTCTCATCCATGAAACACATTCTCTTTTAACGCAAGAAACATGCTCTTTTTTTTCAGCATCTGCAATACAGCAAGAAACATGAGCATGGCCAGTAAAAAGAACTGTGTTTCTGAATCAAACGGACCATATCTAGTTCAATTCTGCTTATGAAACTGATACAAACCAAAGCATCTCTTACATAGACGCTCTTTAGTTAATAGTGATAAACGTGTTAGGTTTGTGAACTGTGTAATTTCATTTGGCGCCGAAAATTCACTGTGTTTACCAGAAATGAACTCTTGCTTGAAGGACGACATAGAGCATGGAGTTTAACTCCGATTCTAAATGGAAATTCAGAAGAGTGTTCTCATCCATGAAACACAGTCTGTTTTAATGCAAGAAGCATGCTCTTCTTTCCCTCATCTGTAATACAGAAAGGAACAAGAGCATGCCCAGGAAAAAGTAACTGTGTTTCCTACTCATAAGCACCATATGAAGTTCAACTCTGCTTCTGAACCTGATACAATCCATATCATCTCTTACATAGATGCTCTTTAGTTAATAGTGAAAATCGTATTGGTTTCGTGAACTGTGTAAATTCATTTGAGCCAAAAAATAACTGGGTTTACCGGAAATGAACGCTGGCTTGTAGGAAGACACAGAGAATGGCGTTAAACTCCGATTCTAAAGGGAAACTCAGAAAAGTGTTCTCATCAATGAAACACAGTCTGGTTTAATGCAAGAAGCATGCTATTCTTTCTAGCCTCTACATTACTGCCAGAAACATGAGCATGGCAAGAAAAAAAGAACTGTGTTTCCTACTTATACGAACAATATCTCTTTCAACTCTGCTTATGAAACTGATACAAACCACAGTATCTCTTAAAATGATGCTCTTTAGTTAATAATGATAATCGTGTTTGTTTCGTACTGTGAAAATTCATTTGGCACCGAAAATTCATTGCGTTTACCAGAATTGATCTCTTGCTTGTAGGACAACATAGAGCATGGAGTTTAACTCCGATTCTAACTGGAAATTCAGAAGAGTGTTCTCATTCCTGAAACACAGTCTGTTTTAACGCAAGAAGCATGCTCTTCTTTCCAGCGACTGCAATACAGCAAGGAACATGAGCATGTCCAGAAAAAAAGAACTATGTTTCCTACTCATACGGACCATATCTAGTTCAACTCTGCTTATGAAACTGATACAAACCACATCGTCTCTTACATATATGCTCTTTAGTTAATAGTGAAAATCGTGTTGGTTTCGTGAACTGTGTAAATTCATTTGAGCCAAAAAATAACTGGGTTTACCGGAAATGAACTCTTGCTTGTAGGAAGCCACAGAGCCTGGAGTTTACTCCGATTCTATAGGGAAATTCAGAAAAGTGTTCTCATCCATGAAACAAAGTCTGTTTTAACGCAAGAAGCATGCTCTTCTTTCCAGCATCTGCAATACACCAAGAAACATGAGCATGGCCAGTAAAAAAAGAACTGTGTTTCCTACTCATAAGGATCATATCTAGTTCAACTCTGCTTCAGAAACTGATACAAACCACAGCATCTCTTAAATAGACGCTTTTTAGTTAATAGTGATAAACGTGTTGTGTTTGTGAACTGTGTAAATTCCTTTGAGCCGAAAATTCACTGCTTTTACCAAAAATGAACTCTTGCTTGTAGGAAGACACAGAACATTTGGATTAACTCCATTTTTGAAGGGAAATTCAGACCAGTGTTCTCATCCATGAAACACAATCTGTTTTATCGCAAATAGCATGCTCTTCTTTCCAGCGTCTCCAATACAGCAAGGAACATGAGAATGTCCAGAAAAAAAGAACTGTGTTTCCAACTCATACAGACCATATCTAGTTTAACTCTGCTTCAGAAACTGATACAAACCACAGCATCTCTTAAATAGACGCTTTTTAGTTAATAGTGATAAACGTGTTAGGTTTGTGAACTGTGTAAATTCATTTGAGCCGAAAAATAAATGGGTTTACCGGAAATGAACTCGTGCTTGTAGGAAGACACAGAGCATTTGGTTTACTTCTGTTTCTGAAGGGAAATTCAGACAAGTGTTCTTATCCATGAAACACCCTCTGTTTTAACGCAAGAAGCATGCTCTCCTTTCCAGCGTCTGCAATACAGCAAGGAACATGAGCATGTCCAGAAACAAAGAACAGTGTTTCCTACTCATACGGACCATATCTAGTTCAACTCTGCTTATGAAACTGATACAAACCACATCATCTTATACATAGATGCTCTTTAGTTAATAGTGAAAAACGTGTTTGGTTCGTGAACTGTGTAATTTCATTTGAGCCGAAAATTCACTGCGTTTACCAGAAATGACCTCTTGCTTGTAGGAAGACACAGAGCATTTGGTTTAACTCCATTTCTGGAGGGAAATTCAGACCTGTGTTCTCATCCATGAAACACACTCTGTTTTAACGCAAGAAGCATGCTCTTATTTCCAGCTTCTGCAATACAGCGAGGAACATGAGCATGCCCAGAAAAAAAGAACTGTATCTCCTACTCATACAAACAATATCTAGTTCAACTCTGCTTATGAAACTGATACAAACCAGATCATCTCTTACATAGATGCTCTTTAGTTGATAGTTAAAATCGTGTTCGTTTCGTCAACTGTGTTAATTCATTTGAGCCCAAAAATAACTGGGTTTGCCAGAAATGAACTCTTGCTTGTAGGAAGACACAGAGCCTTTGGTCAAACTCAGTTTCTGAGGGGAAATTCAGACCATTGTTCTCATCCATGAAACAAACTCCGTTTTAACGGAAGAAGCATGCTCTCCTTTCCAGCGTCTGCAATACAGCAAGGAACATGAGCATGTCCAGAAACAAAGAACAGTGTTTCCTACTCATACGGACCATATCTAGTTCAACTCTGCTTATGAAACTGATACAAACCACATCGCCTGTTACATAGATGCTCTTTAGTTAATAGTGAAAAACGTGTTGGGTTTGTGAACTGTGTAAATTCATTTGAGCAGAAAATTCACTGCCTTTACCACAAATGTACTCTTGTTTGTAGGAAGACACAGATCCTTTGGTTAAACTCAGTTTCTGAAGGGAAATTCAGACCGGTGTTCTCATCCACGAAATATACACCGTTTCAACAGAAGAAGCATGCTCTTCTTTTCAGCGTCTGCAATACAGCAAGGAACATGTGCATGCCCAGAAAAAAAGAACTGTGTTTCCTACTCATACTGACCATATCTAGTTCAACTCTGCTTGTGAAACTGGTATAAACCACATCGTCTGTTACATAGATGCTCTTTAGTTAATAGTGAAATTCGTATTGGTTTCGTGAACTGTGTAAATTCATTTTAGCCGAAAACTAACTGGTTTTAACGGAAATGAACTCTTGCTTGTAGGAAGACACAGAGCATTTGGTTTAACTCCATTTCTGAAGGGAAATTCAGAAGAGTGTTCTCATGCATGAAACACAGTCTGTTTTATCACAAGAAGCATGCTCTTTTTTCCAGCATCTGCAATACAGCAAGGAACATGAGCATGGCCAGAAAAAAAAACTGTGTTTCTGACTCAAACGGACCATATCTAGTTCAGTTCTGCTTAGGACACTGATCCAAACCACAGCATCTCTTACATAGATGCTCTTTGGTTAATAGTGAAAATCGTGTTGGGTGTGTGAACTGTGTAATTTCATTTGGCGCCGAAAATTCACTGTGTTTACCAGAAATGAACTCTTGCTTGAAGGACGACATAGAGCATGGAGTTTAACTCCGATTCTAAATGGAAATTCAGAAGAGTGTTCTCATCCATGAAACACAGTCTGTTTTAATGCAAGAAGCATGCTCTTCTTTCCCTCATCTGTAATACAGAAAGGAACAAGAGCATGCCCAGGAAAAAGTAACTGTGTTTCCTACTCATAAGCACCATATGAAGTTCAACTCTGCTTCTGAACCTGATACAATCCATATCATCTCTTACATAGATGCTCTTTAGTTAATAGTGAAAATCGTATTGGTTTCGTGAACTGTGTAAATTCATTTGAGCCAAAAAATAACTGGGTTTAACGGAAATGAACGCTTGCTTGTAGGAAGACACAGAGAATGGCGTTAAACTCCGATTCTAAAGGGAAACTCAGAAAAGTGTTCTCATCAATGAAACACAGTCTGGTTTAATGCAAGAAGCATGCTATTCTTTCTAGCCTCTACATTACTGCCAGAAACATGAGCATGGCAAGAAAAAAAGAACTGTGTTTCCTACTTATACGAACAATATCTCTTTCAACTCTGCTTATGAAACTGATACAAACCACAGTATCTCTTAAAATGATGCTCTTTAGTTAATAATGATAATCGTGTTTGTTTCGTACTGTGAAAATTCATTTGGCACCGAAAATTCATTGCGTTTACCAGAATTGATCTCTTGCTTGTAGGACAACATAGAGCATGGAGTTTAACTCCGATTCTAACTGGAAATTCAGAAGAGTGTTCTCATCCCTGAAACACAGTCTGTTTTAACGCAAGAAGCATGCTCTTCTTTCCAGCATCTGCAATACACCAAGAAACATGAGCATGGCCAGTAAAAAAAGAACTGTGTTTCCTACTCATAAGGATCATATCTAGTTCAACTCTGCTTCAGAAACTGATACAAACCACAGCATCTCTTAAATAGACGCTTTTTAGTTAATAGTGATAAACGTGTTGTGTTTGTGAACTGTGTAAATTCCTTTGAGCCGAAAATTCACTGCTTTTACCAAAAATGAACTCTTGCTTGTAGGAAGACACAGAACATTTGGATTAACTCCATTTTTGAAGGGAAATTCAGACCAGTGTTCTCATCCATGAAACACAATCTGTTTTATCGCAAATAGCATGCTCTTCTTTCCAGCGTCTCCAATACAGCAAGGAACATGAGCATGTCCAGAAAAAAAGAACTGTGTTTCCAACTCATACAGACCATATCTAGTTTAACTCTGCTTCAGAAACTGATACAAACCACAGCATCTCTTAAATAGACGCTTTTTAGTTAATAGTGATAAACGTGTTAGGTTTGTGAACTGTGTAAATTCATTTGAGCCGAAAAATAAATGGGTTTACCGGAAATGAACTCGTGCTTGTAGGAAGACACAGAGCATTTGGTTTACTTCTGTTTCTGAAGGGAAATTCAGACAAGTGTTCTTATCCATGAAACACACTCTGTTTTAACGCAAGAAGCATGCTCTCCTTTCCAGCGTCTGCAATACAGCAAGGAACATGAGCATGTCCAGAAACAAAGAACAGTGTTTCCTACTCATACGGACCATATCTAGTTCAACTCTGCTTATGAAACTGATACAAACCACATCGCCTGTTACATAGATGCTCTTTAGTTAATAGTGAAAAACGTGTTGGGTTTGTGAACTGTGTAAATTCATTTGAGCAGAATATTCACAGCCTTTACCACAAATGTACTCTTGCTTGTAGGAAGACACAGATCCTTAGGTTAAACTCAGTTTCTGAAGGGAAATTCAGACCGGTGTTCTCATGCATGAAACACAGTCTGTTTTATCGCAAGAAGCATGCTCTTTTTTCCAGTATCTCCAATACAGCAAGGAACATGAGCATGTCCAGAAAAAAAGAACTGTGTTTCCTACTCATATGGACCATATCTAGTTCAACTCTGCTTCAGAAACTGATACAAACCACAGCATCTCTTAAATAGACGCTTTTTAGTTAATAGTGATAAACGGGTTAGGTTTGTGAACTGTGTAAATTCATTTGAGCCGAAAAATAAATGGGTTTACCGGAAATGAACTCTTGCTTGTAGGAAGACACAGAGCATGGAGTTTACTCCGATTCTATAGGGAAATTCAGAAAAGTGTTCTCATCCATGAAACACAGTCTGTTTTAACGCAAGAAGCATGCTCTTCTTTCCAGCATCTGCAATACACCAAGAAACATGAGCATGGCCAGTAAAAAAAGAACTGTGTTTCCTACTCATAAGGATCATATGTAGTTCAACTCTGCTTATGACACTGATACAAACCACATCAACTCTTACATACATGCTCTTTAGTTAATAGTAAAAATCGTGTTGGTTTCGTGAACTGTGTAAATTCATTCGAGCCGAAAAATAACTGAGTTTACCAGAAATATACTCTTGCTTGTAGAAAGACACAGATCCTTTGGTTAAACTCAGTTTCTGAAGGGAAATTCCGACCGGTGTTCTCATCCATGAAATATACACCGTTTTAACAGAAGAAGCATGCTCTTCTTTTCAGCGTCTGCAATACAGCAAGGAACATGAGCATGTCCAGAAAAAAAGAACTATTTTTCCTACTCATACGGACCATATCTAGTTCAACTCTGCTTATGAAACTGATACAAACCACAGCATCTCTTACATAGACGCTCTTTAGTTAATAGTGATAAACGTGTTGGGTTTTTGAACTGCGTAAATTCATTTGAGCCGAAAAATAACTGGGTTTACCGGAAATGAACTCTTGCTTGTAGGAAGACCCAGAGCATGGAGTTTAACTGCGATTTTAAAGGGAAATTCAGAAAAATGTTCTCATCCATGAAACACAGTCTGTTTTAACAAAGAAGCATGCTCTTTTTTCAGTATCTGCACTACAGCAAAAATCATGAGCATGGCCAGAATAAAAGAACTGTGTTTGTGACTCAAACAGACCATATCTAGTTCAACTCTGCTTATGAAACTGATACAAACCACAGCATCTCTTACATAGACGCTCTTTAGTTAATAGTGATAAACGTGTTGGGTTTGTGAACTGTTTAAATTCATTTGAGACGGTAATTCACTGCTTTTACCAAAAATGAACTCTTGCTTGTAGGAAGACACAGAGCATTTAGTTTAACTCCACTTCTGAAGGGAAATTCAAAAGAGTGTTCTCATCCATGAAACACATTCTCTTTTAACGCAAGAAACATGCTCTTTTTTTCAGCATCTGCAATACAGCAAGAAATATGAGCATGGCCAGTAAAGAGAACTGTGTTTCTGAATCAAACGGACCATATCTAGTTCAATTCTGCTTATGAAACTGATACAAACCAAAGCATCTCTTACATAGACGCTCTTTAGTTAATAGTGATAAACGTGTTAGGTTTGTGAACTGTGTAATTTCATTTGGCGCCGAAAATTCACTGTGTTTACCAGAAATGAACTCTTGCTTGAAGGACGACATAGAGCATGGAGTTTAACTCCGATTCTAAATGGAAATTCAGAAGAGTGTTCTCATCCATGAAACACAGTCTGTTTTAATGCAAGAAGCATGCTCTTCTTTCCCTCATCTGTAATACAGAAAGGAACAAGAGCATGCCCAGGAAAAAGTAACTGTGTTTCCTACTCATAAGCACCATATGAAGTTCAACTCTGCTTCTGAACCTGATACAATCCATATCATCTCTTACATAGATGCTCTTTAGTTAATAGTGAAAATCGTATTGGTTTCGTGAACTGTGTAAATTCATTTGAGCCAAAAAATAACTGGGTTTACCGGAAATGAACGCTGGCTTGTAGGAAGACACAGAGAATGGCGTTAAACTCCGATTCTAAAGGGAAACTCAGAAAAGTGTTCTCATCAATGAAACACAGTCTGGTTTAATGCAAGAAGCATGCTATTCTTTCTAGCCTCTACATTACTGCCAGAAACATGAGCATGGCAAGAAAAAAAGAACTGTGTTTCCTACTTATACGAACAATATCTCTTTCAACTCTGCTTATGAAACTGATACAAACCACAGTATCTCTTAAAATGATGCTCTTTAGTTAATAATGATAATCGTGTTTGTTTCGTACTGTGAAAATTCATTTGGCACCGAAAATTCATTGCGTTTACCAGAATTGATCTCTTGCTTGTAGGACAACATAGAGCATGGAGTTTAACTCCGATTCTAACTGGAAATTCAGAAGAGTGTTCTCATTCCTGAAACACAGTCTGTTTTAACGCAAGAAGCATGCTCTTCTTTCCAGCGACTGCAATACAGCAAGGAACATGAGCATGTCCAGAAAAAAAGAACTATGTTTCCTACTCATACGGACCATATCTAGTTCAACTCTGCTTATGAAACTGATACAAACCACATCGTCTCTTACATATATGCTCTTTAGTTAATAGTGAAAATCGTGTTGGTTTCGTGAACTGTGTAAATTCATTTGAGCCAAAAAATAACTGGGTTTACCGGAAATGAACTCTTGCTTGTAGGAAGCCACAGAGCCTGGAGTTTACTCCGATTCTATAGGGAAATTCAGAAAAGTGTTCTCATCCATGAAACAAAGTCTGTTTTAACGCAAGAAGCATGCTCTTCTTTCCAGCATCTGCAATACACCAAGAAACATGAGCATGGCCAGTAAAAAAAGAACTGTGTTTCCTACTCATAAGGATCATATCTAGTTCAACTCTGCTTCAGAAACTGATACAAACCACAGCATCTCTTAAATAGACGCTTTTTAGTTAATAGTGATAAACGTGTTGTGTTTGTGAACTGTGTAAATTCCTTTGAGCCGAAAATTCACTGCTTTTACCAAAAATGAACTCTTGCTTGTAGGAAGACACAGAACATTTGGATTAACTCCATTTTTGAAGGGAAATTCAGACCAGTGTTCTCATCCATGAAACACAATCTGTTTTATCGCAAATAGCATGCTCTTCTTTCCAGCGTCTCCAATACAGCAAGGAACATGAGCATGTCCAGAAAAAAAGAACTGTGTTTCCAACTCATACAGACCATATCTAGTTTAACTCTGCTTCAGAAACTGATACAAACCACAGCATCTCTTAAATAGACGCTTTTTAGTTAATAGTGATAAACGGGTTAGGTTTGTGAACTGTGTAAATTCATTTGAGCCGAAAAATAAATGGGTTTACCGGAAATGAACTCGTGCTTGTAGGAAGACACAGAGCATTTGGTTTACTTCTGTTTCTGAAGGGAAATTCAGACAAGTGTTCTTATCCATGAAACACACTCTGTTTTAACGCAAGAAGCATGCTCTCCTTTCCAGCGTCTGCAATACAGCAAGGAACATGAGCATGTCCAGAAACAAAGAACAGTGTTTCCTACTCATACGGACCATATCTAGTTCAACTCTGCTTATGAAACTGATACAAACCACATCATCTTATACATAGATGCTCTTTAGTTAATAGTGAAAAACGTGTTTGGTTCGTGAACTGTGTAATTTCATTTGAGCCGAAAATTCACTGCGTTTACCAGAAATGACCTCTTGCTTGTAGGAAGACACAGAGCATTTGGTTTAACTCCATTTCTGGAGGGAAATTCAGACCTGTGTTCTCATCCATGAAACACACTCTGTTTTAACGCAAGAAGCATGCTCTTATTTCCAGCTTCTGCAATACAGCGAGGAACATGAGCATGCCCAGAAAAAAAGAACTGTATCTCCTACTCATACAAACAATATCTAGTTCAACTCTGCTTATGAAACTGATACAAACCAGATCATCTCTTACATAGATGCTCTTTAGTTGATAGTTAAAATCGTGTTCGTTTCGTCAACTGTGTTAATTCATTTGAGCCCAAAAATAACTGGGTTTGCCAGAAATGAACTCTTGCTTGTAGGAAGACACAGAGCCTTTGGTCAAACTCAGTTTCTGAGGGGAAATTCAGACCATTGTTCTCATCCATGAAACAAACTCCGTTTTAACGGAAGAAGCATGCTCTCCTTTCCAGCGTCTGCAATACAGCAAGGAACATGAGCATGTCCAGAAACAAAGAACAGTGTTTCCTACTCATACGGACCATATCTAGTTCAACTCTGCTTATGAAACTGATACAAACCACATCGCCTGTTACATAGATGCTCTTTAGTTAATAGTGAAAAACGTGTTGGGTTTGTGAACTGTGTAAATTCATTTGAGCAGAAAATTCACTGCCTTTACCACAAATGTACTCTTGTTTGTAGGAAGACACAGATCCTTTGGTTAAACTCAGTTTCTGAAGGGAAATTCAGACCGGTGTTCTCATCCACGAAATATACACCGTTTCAACAGAAGAAGCATGCTCTTCTTTTCAGCGTCTGCAATACAGCAAGGAACATGTGCATGCCCAGAAAAAAAGAACTGTGTTTCCTACTCATACTGACCATATCTAGTTCAACTCTGCTTGTGAAACTGGTATAAACCACATCGTCTGTTACATAGATGCTCTTTAGTTAATAGTGAAATTCGTATTGGTTTCGTGAACTGTGTAAATTCATTTTAGCCGAAAACTAACTGGTTTTAACGGAAATGAACTCTTGCTTGTAGGAAGACACAGAGCATTTGGTTTAACTCCATTTCTGAAGGGAAATTCAGAAGAGTGTTCTCATGCATGAAACACAGTCTGTTTTATCACAAGAAGCATGCTCTTTTTTCCAGCATCTGCAATACAGCAAGGAACATGAGCATGGCCAGAAAAAAAAACTGTGTTTCTGACTCAAACGGACCATATCTAGTTCAGTTCTGCTTAGGACACTGATCCAAACCACAGCATCTCTTACATAGATGCTCTTTGGTTAATAGTGAAAATCGTGTTGGGTGTGTGAACTGTGTAATTTCATTTGGCGCCGAAAATTCACTGTGTTTACCAGAAATGAACTCTTGCTTGAAGGACGACATAGAGCATGGAGTTTAACTCCGATTCTAAATGGAAATTCAGAAGAGTGTTCTCATCCATGAAACACAGTCTGTTTTAATGCAAGAAGCATGCTCTTCTTTCCCTCATCTGTAATACAGAAAGGAACAAGAGCATGCCCAGGAAAAAGTAACTGTGTTTCCTACTCATAAGCACCATATGAAGTTCAACTCTGCTTCTGAACCTGATACAATCCATATCATCTCTTACATAGATGCTCTTTAGTTAATAGTGAAAATCGTATTGGTTTCGTGAACTGTGTAAATTCATTTGAGCCAAAAAATAACTGGGTTTACCGGAAATGAACGCTTGCTTGTAGGAAGACACAGAGAATGGCGTTAAACTCCGATTCTAAAGGGAAACTCAGAAAAGTGTTCTCATCAATGAAACACAGTCTGGTTTAATGCAAGAAGCATGCTATTCTTTCTAGCCTCTACATTACTGCCAGAAACATGAGCATGGCAAGAAAAAAAGAACTGTGTTTCCTACTTATACGAACAATATCTCTTTCAACTCTGCTTATGAAACTGATACAAACCACAGTATCTCTTAAAATGATGCTCTTTAGTTAATAATGATAATCGTGTTTGTTTCGTACTGTGAAAATTCATTTGGCACCGAAAATTCATTGCGTTTACCAGAATTGATCTCTTGCTTGTAGGACAACATAGAGCATGGAGTTTAACTCCGATTCTAACTGGAAATTCAGAAGAGTGTTCTCATCCCTGAAACACAGTCTGTTTTAACGCAAGAAGCATGCTCTTCTTTCCAGCATCTGCAATACACCAAGAAACATGAGCATGGCCAGTAAAAAAAGAACTGTGTTTCCTACTCATAAGGATCATATCTAGTTCAACTCTGCTTCAGAAACTGATACAAACCACAGCATCTCTTAAATAGACGCTTTTTAGTTAATAGTGATAAACGTGTTGTGTTTGTGAACTGTGTAAATTCCTTTGAGCCGAAAATTCACTGCTTTTACCAAAAATGAACTCTTGCTTGTAGGAAGACACAGAACATTTGGATTAACTCCATTTTTGAAGGGAAATTCAGACCAGTGTTCTCATCCATGAAACACAATCTGTTTTATCGCAAATAGCATGCTCTTCTTTCCAGCGTCTCCAATACAGCAAGGAACATGAGCATGTCCAGAAAAAAAGAACTGTGTTTCCAACTCATACAGACCATATCTAGTTTAACTCTGCTTCAGAAACTGATACAAACCACAGCATCTCTTAAATAGACGCTTTTTAGTTAATAGTGATAAACGTGTTAGGTTTGTGAACTGTGTAAATTCATTTGAGCCGAAAAATAAATGGGTTTACCGGAAATGAACTCGTGCTTGTAGGAAGACACAGAGCATGGAGTTTACTCCGATTCTATAGGGAAATTCAGAAAAGTGTTCTCATCCATGAAACACAGTCTGTTTTAACGCAAGAAGCATGCTCTTCTTTCCAGCATCTGCAATACACCAAGAAACATGAGCATGGCCAGTAAAAAAAGAACTGTGTTTCCTACTCATAAGGATCATATGTAGTTCAACTCTGCTTATGACACTGATACAAACCACATCAACTCTTACATACATGCTCTTTAGTTAATAGTAAAAATCGTGTTGGTTTCGTGAACTGTGTAAATTCATTCGAGCCGAAAAATAACTGAGTTTACCAGAAATATACTCTTGCTTGTAGAAAGACACAGATCCTTTGGTTAAACTCAGTTTCTGAAGGGAAATTCCGACCGGTGTTCTCATCCATGAAATATACACCGTTTTAACAGAAGAAGCATGCTCTTCTTTTCAGCGTCTGCAATACAGCAAGGAACATGAGCATGTCCAGAAAAAAAGAACTATTTTTCCTACTCATACGGACCATATCTAGTTCAACTCTGCTTATGAAACTGATACAAACCACAGCATCTCTTACATAGACGCTCTTTAGTTAATAGTGATAAACGTGTTGGGTTTTTGAACTGCGTAAATTCATTTGAGCCGAAAAATAACTGGGTTTACCGGAAATGAACTCTTGCTTGTAGGAAGACACAGAGCATGGAGTTTAACTGCGATTTTAAAGGGAAATTCAGAAAAATGTTCTCATCCATGAAACACAGTCTGTTTTAACAAAGAAGCATGCTCTTTTTTCAGTATCTGCACTACAGCAAAAATCATGAGCATGGCCAGAATAAAAGAACTGTGTTTGTGACTCAAACAGACCATATCTAGTTCAACTCTGCTTATGAAACTGATACAAACCACAGCATCTCTTACATAGACGCTCTTTAGTTAATAGTGATAAACGTGTTGGGTTTGTGAACTGTTTAAATTCATTTGAGACGGTAATTCACTGCTTTTACCAAAAATGAACTCTTGCTTGTAGGAAGACACAGAGCATTTGGTTTAACTCCACTTCTGAAGGGAAATTCAAAAGAGTGTTCTCATCCATGAAACACATTCTCTTTTAACGCAATAAACATGCTCTTTTTTTCAGCATCTGCAATACAGCAAGAAATATGAGCATGGCCAGTAAAAAGAACTGTGTTTCTGAATCAAACGGACCATATCTAGTTCAATTCTGCTTATGAAACTGATACAAACCAAAGCATCTCTTACATAGACGCTCTTTAGTTAATAGTGATAAACGTGTTAGGTTTGTGAACTGTGTAATTTCATTTGGCGCCGAAAATTCACTGTGTTTACCAGAAATGAACTCTTGCTTGAAGGACGACATAGAGCATGGAGTTTAACTCCGATTCTAAATGGAAATTCAGAAGAGTGTTCTCATCCCTGAAACACAGTCTGTTTTAACGCAAGAAGCATGCTCTTCTTTCCAGCGACTGCAATACAGCAAGGAACATGAGCATGTCCAGAAAAAAAGAACTATGTTTCCTACTCATACGGACCATATCTAGTTCAACTCTGCTTATGAAACTGATACAAACCACATCGTCTCTTACATATATGCTCTTTAGTTAATAGTGAAAATCGTGTTGGTTTCGTGAACTGTGTAAATTCATTTGAGCCAAAAAATAACTGGGTTTACCGGAAATGAACTCTTGCTTGTAGGAAGCCACAGAGCCTGGAGTTTACTCCGATTCTATAGGGAAATTCAGAAAAGTGTTCTCATCCATGAAACACAGTCTGTTTTAACGCAAGAAGCATGCTCTTCTTTCCAGCCTCTGCAATACACCAAGAAACATGAGCATGGCCAGTAAAAAAAGAACTGTGTTTCCTACTCATAAGGATCATATCTAGTTCAACTCTGCTTCAGAAACTGATACAAACCACAGCATCTCTTAAATAGACGCTTTTTAGTTAATAGTGATAAACGTGTTGTGTTTGTGAACTGTGTAAATTCCTTTGAGCCGAAAATTCACTGCTTTTACCAAAAATGAACTCTTGCTTGTAGGAAGACACAGAACATTTGGATTAACTCCATTTTTGAAGGGAAATTCAGACCAGTGTTCTCATCCATGAAACACAATCTGTTTTATCGCAAATAGCATGCTCTTCTTTCCAGCGTCTCCAATACAGCAAGGAACATGAGCATGTCCAGAAAAAAAGAACTGTGTTTCCAACTCATACAGACCATATCTAGTTTAACTCTGCTTCAGAAACTGATACAAACCACAGCATCTCTTAAATAGACGCTTTTTAGTTAATAGTGATAAACGGGTTAGGTTTGTGAACTGTGTAAATTCATTTGAGCCGAAAAATAAATGGGTTTACCGGAAATGAACTCGTGCTTGTAGGAAGACACAGAGCATTTGGTTTACTTCTGTTTCTGAAGGGAAATTCAGACAAGTGTTCTTATCCATGAAACACCCTCTGTTTTAACGCAAGAAGCATGCTCTCCTTTCCAGCGTCTGCAATACAGCAAGGAACATGAGCATGTCCAGAAACAAAGAACAGTGTTTCCTACTCATACGGACCATATCTAGTTCAACTCTGCTTATGAAACTGATACAAACCACATCGCCTGTTACATAGATGCTCTTTAGTTAATAGTGAAAAACGTGTTGGGTTTGTGAACTGTGTAAATTCATTTGAGCAGAATATTCACAGCCTTTACCACAAATGTACTCTTGCTTGTAGGAAGACACAGATCCTTAGGTTAAACTCAGTTTCTGAAGGGAAATTCAGACCGGTGTTCTCATGCATGAAACACAGTCTGTTTTATCGCAAGAAGCATGCTCTTTTTTCCAGTATCTCCAATACAGCAAGGAACATGAGCATGTCCAGAAAAAAAGAACTGTGTTTCCTACTCATATGGACCATATCTAGTTCAACTCTGCTTCAGAAACTGATACAAACCACAGCACCTCTTAAATAGAAGCTTTTTAGTTAATAGTGATAAACGGGTTAGGTTTGTGAACTGTGTAAATTCATTTGAGCCAAAAAATAAATGGGTTTACCGGAAATGAACTCTTGCTTGTAGGAAGACACAGAGCATGGAGTTTACTCCGATTCTATAGGGAAATTCAGAAAAGTGTTCTCATCCATGAAACACAGTCTGTTTTAACGCAAGAAGCATGCTCTTCTTTTAAGCGTCTGCAATACAGCAAGGAACATGAGCATATCCAGAAAAAAAGAACAGTGTTTCCTACTCATACGGACCATATCTAGTTCAACTCTGCTTATGAAACTGATACAAACCACATCGTCTGTTACATTGATGCTCTCTAATTAATAGTGAAAAACGTGTTGGGTTTGTGATCTGTGTAAATTCATTTGAGCAGAAAATTCACTGCCTTTACCAGAAATGTTCTCTTGCTTGTAGGAAGACACAGATCCTTCGGTTAAACTCAGTTTCTGAAGGGAAATTCAGACCGGTGTTCTCATCCACGAAATATACACCGTTTCAACAGAAGAAGCATGCTCTTCTTTTCAGCGTCTGCTATACAGCAAGGAACATGTGCATGTCCAGAAAAAAAGAACTGTGTTTCCTACTCATACTGACCATATCTAGTTCAACTCTGCTTATGAAACTGATATAAACCACATCATCTGTTACATAGATGCTCTTTAGTTAATAGTGAAATTCATATTGGTTTCGTGAACTGTGTAAATTCATTTTAGCCGAAAAATAACTGGTTTTAACGGAAATGAACTCTTGCTTGTAGGAAGACACAGAGCATTTGGTTTAACTCCATTTCTGAAGGGAAATTCAGAAGAGTGTTCTCATGCATGAAACACAGTCTGTTTTATCGCAAGAAGCATGCTCTTTTTTCCAGCATCTCCAATACAGCAAGGAACATGAGCATGTCCAGAAAAAAAACTGTGTTTCTGACTCAAACGTACCATATCTAGTTCAGTTCTTCTTAGGACACTGATACAAACCACAGCATCTCTTACATAGATGCTCTTTGGTTAATAGTGAAAATCGTGTTGGGTTCGTGAACTGTGTAATTTTATTTGGCACCGAAAATTCAATGCGTTTACCAGAAATGAACTCTTGCTTGAAGGACGACATAGAGTATGGAGTTTAACTCCGATTCTAAATGGAAATTCAGAAGAGTGTTCTCATCCCTGAAACACAGTCTTTTTTAATGCAAGAAGCATGCACTTCTTTCCAACATCTGCAATACAACAAGGAACAAGAGCATGCCCAGAAAAAAAGAACTGTGTTTCCTACTCATAAGCACCATATCTAGTTCAACTCTGCTTGTGAAACTGATACAATCCATATCATCTCTTACAACGATGCTCTTTAGTTAATAGTGAAAATCGTATTGGTTTCGTATACTGTGTAAATTCATTTGAGCCAAAAAATAACTGTTTTTACCGGAAATGAACGCTTGCTTGTAGGAAGACACAGAGCATGGAGTTTAACTCCGATTCTATAGGGAAATTCAGAAAAGTGTTCTCATCCATGACACACAGTCTGTTTTAACGCAAGAAGCATGCTCTTCTTTCCAGCATTTGCACTACACCAAGAAACATGAGCATGGTCAGAAAAAAAGAACTGTGTTTCCTACTCATAAGGATCATATCTAGTTCAACTCTGCTTATGAAACTGATACAAACCACATCAACTCTTACATACATGCTCTTTAGTTAATAGTAAAAATCGTGTTGGTTTCGTGAACTGTGTAAATTCATTTGAGGTGAAAAATAACTGAGTTTACCAGAAATATACTCTTGCTTGTAGAAAGACACAGATCCTTTGGTTAAACTCAGGTTCTGAAGGGAAATTCAGACCGGTGTTCTCATCCATGAAATATACAACATTATAACACAAGAAGCATGCTCTTCTTTTCAGCGTCTGCAATACAGCAAGGCACATGAGCATGCCAGGAAAAAAATAACTGTGTTTCCTATTCATACGGACCATATCTAGTTCAACACTGCTTATGAAACTGATACAAACCACATCATCTCTTCCATAGATGCTCTTTAGTTAATAGTGAAAATCGTATTTGTTTCGTGAACTGTGTAAATTCATTTGAGGCAAAAAATAACGGGGTATACCGGAAATGAACTCTTGCTTGTAGGAAGACACAGAACATGGAGTTTAACTCTGATTCTGAAGGGAAATTCAGAAAAATGTTCTCATCCATGAAACACAATCTGTTTTAACGCAAGAAGCATGCGCTTCTTTCCAGCATCTGCAATACAGCAAGGAACATGAGAATGTCAACAAAAAAAGAACTGTGTTTCCTACTCATACGGACCATATCTTGTTGAACACTGCGATGAAACTGATACAAACCACATCATCCCTTACATAGATGCTCTTTAGTTAATAGTGAAAATCGTATTGGTTTCCTGAACTGTGTAAATTCATTTGAGCCCAAAAATAACTGGGTTTACCGGAAATGAACTCTTGCTTGTAGGAAGACACAGAGCATGGAGTTTAACTCCGATTCTAAAGGGAAATTCAGAAAAGTGTTCTCATCCATGAAACACAGTCTGTTTTAAAGCAAGAAGCATGCTCTTCTTCCCAGCTTCTGCAATACAGCAAGGAACATGAGCATGCCCAGAAAAAAAGAACTGAATCTCCAACTCATACGAACAATATCTAGTTCAACTAAGCTTATGAAACTGATACAAACCAGATCATCTCTTACATAGATGCTCTTTAGATAATAGTGAAAATCTTGTTGGTTTAGTGAACTTTGTAAAGTCATTAGAGCCTAAAAATACCTGGGTTTATCAGAAATGAAATCTTGCTTGTAGGAAGACACACATCATGGCGTTAAACTCTGATTCTAAAGGGAAATTCAGAAAAGTGTTCTCATCAATGAAACACAGTCTGTTTTAATGCAAGAAGCATGCGCTTCTTTCCAACATCTGCAATCCAGCAAGAAATATGAGCATTGCCAGAAAAAAAAGACCTGTGTTTCTTACTCATACGGACCATATCTAGTTCTACTCTGCTTATGAAACTGATACAAACCACAGCATCTCTTACATAGATGCTCTTTAGTTAATAGTGAAAAACGTGTTGTGTTTGTGAACTGTGTAAATTCATTTGAGCCAAAAATTCACTGTGTTTACCAGAAATGAACTCTTGCTTGTAGGAAGACACAGAGCATTTGGTTTAACTCCATTTCTGAAGGGAAATTCAGACCTCTGAACTCATCTATGAAACACAGTCTGTTATAACGCAAGAAGCTTGCTCTTCTTTCCAGGCTCTGCAATAGAGCAAGGAACATGAGCATACCCAGAAAAAAAGAACTGTATCTCCTACTCATACGAACAATATCTAGTTCAAATCTGCTTATGAAACTGATACAAACCAGATCATCTCATACATAGACGCTCTTTAGATAATAGTGAAAATCTTGTTGGTTTCATGTACTTTGTAAATTCATTTGAGCCCAAAAATACATGGGTTTATCAGAAATGAACTCTTGCTTGTAGGAAGACACACAGCATGGCGTTAAACTCTGATTCTAAAGGGAAATTCAGAAAAGTGTTCTCATCAATGAAACACTGTCTGTTTTAATGCAAGAAGCATGCGCTTCTTTGCAGCATCTGCAATACAGCAAGAAAAATGAGCATTGCCAGAATAAAAGAACTGTGTTTCTTACTCATACGGACCATATCTAGTTCTACCCTGCTTATGAAACTGATAAAAACCACAGCATCTCTTACATAGATGCTCTTTAGTTAATAGTGAAAAACGTGTTGGGTTTGTGAACTGTGTAAATTCATTTGAGCCAAAAAATCACTGTGTTTACCAGAAATGAACTCTTGCTTGTAGGAAGACACAGAGCATTTGGTTTAACTCCATTTCTGAAGGGAAATTCAGACCTGTGTTATCATCTATGAAACACAGTCTGTTATAACGCAAGAAGCTTGCTCTTCTTTCCAGGTTCTGCAATATAGCAAAGAACATAAGCATACCCAGAAAAAAAGAACTGTATCTCCTACTCATACGAACAATATCTAGTTCAAATCTGCTTATGAAACTGATACAAACCACATCATCTCTTACATAGATGCTCTTTAGTTAATAGTGAAAAACGTGTTGGGTTTGTGAACTGTGTAAATTCATTTGAGCCGAAAATTCACTGCCTTTAACAGAAATGAACTCTTGCTTGTAGGAAAACACAGATCTTTTGGTTTAACTGAATTCCTGAAGGGAAATTCAGAGGAGTGTTCTCATCCATGAAACACAGTCTGTTTTAACGCTAGAAGCATGCTCATCTTTCCAGCATCTGCAATACAGCTAGAAACATGAGCATGGCAAGAAAAAAAAGAACTGTGTTTCCTACTCATACGGACCATATTTAGTGCAACTCTGCTTATGAAACTGATACAAACCACAGCATCTCTTACATAGATGCTCTTTATTTAATAGTGAAAATCGTATTGGTTTCCTGAACTGTGTAAATTTATATGAGCCGAAAAATAACTGGGTTTACCGGAAATGAACTCTTGCTTGTAAGAAGACACAAATCCTTTGGTTAAACTCAATTTCTGAAGGGAAATTCAGAGCAGTGTTCTCATCCATGAAACACACTCCGTTTTATTGGAAGAAGCATGCTCTTCTTTTCAGATTCTGCAATACAGCAAGGAACATGAGCATGCCAGGAAGAAAAGAACTGTGTTTCTTACTCATACGGACCATATCTAGTTCTAATCTGCTTATGAAATTCATACAAACCACAGCATCTCTTACATAGATGCTCTTTAGTTAATAGTGAAAAACGTGTTGGGTTTGTGAACTGTGTAAATTCATTTGAGCCAAAAATTCACTGTGTTTACCAGAAATGAACTCTTGCTTGTAGGAAGACACAGAGCAATTGGTTTAACTCCATTTCTGAAGGGAAATTGAGACCTGTTCTCATCCATGAAACACATTCTGTTTAACGCAAATAACATGCTCTTCTTTCTAGCGTCTGCAATACAGCAAGGAACATGAGCATGTCCAGAAAAAAAGAAATGTGTTTCCTACACAGACAGACCATATCTAGTTTAACTATGCTTATGAAACTGATACAAACCAGATCATCTTTTACATAGATGCACTTTAGTTAATAGTGAAAATCATGTTGGTTTCGTGATCTGTGTAAATTCATTTGAGCCCAAAAATACCTGGGTTTACCGGAAATGAACTCTTGCTTGTAGGAAGACACAGAGCAAGGAGTTTAACTCCTATTCTAAAGGAAAATTCAGAAAAGTGTTCTCATTCATGAAACACAGTTTGTTTTAAAGCAAGAAGCATGCTCTTCTTCCCAGCTTCTGCAATACAGCAAGGAACGTGAGCATGCCCAGAAAAAGAGAACTGAATCTCCTACTCATACGAACAATATGTAGTTCAACTCTGCTTATGAAACTGATACAAACCAGATCATCTCTTACATAGACGCTCTTTAGATAATAGTGAAAATCTTGTTGGTTACGTGAACTTTGTAAATTCATTTGAGCCCAAAAATACCTGGGTTTATCAGAAATGAACTCTTGCTTGTAGGAAGACACACAGGATGGCTTTAAACTCTGATTCTAAAGGGAAATTCAGAAAAGTGTTCTCATCAATGAAACACAGTCTGTTTTAATGCAAGAAGCATGCGCTTCTTTGCAGCATCTGCAATACAGCAAGAAACATGAGCATTGCCAGAATAAAAGAACTGTGTTTCTTACTCATACGGACCATATCTAGTTCTACTCTGCTTATGAAACAGATACAAACCACAGCATCTCTTACATAGATGCTCTTTAGTTAATAGTGAAAAACATGTTGGGTTTGTGAACTGTGTAAATTCATTTGAGCCAAAAAATCACTGTGTTTACCAGAAATGAACTCTTGCTTGTAGGAAGACACAGAGCATTTGGTTTAACTCCATTTCTGAAGGGAAATTCAGACCTGTGTTATCATCTATGAAACACAGTCTGTTATAACGCAAGAAGCTTGCTCTTCTTTCAAGGTTCTGCAATATAGCAAGGAACAAAAGCATACCCAGAAAAAAAGAACTGTATCTCCTACTCATACGAACAATATCTAGTTCAAATCTGATTATGAAACAGATACAAACCAGATCATCTCTTACATAGATGCTCTTTAGATAATAGTGAAAATCTTTTTGGTTTCGTGAACTTTGTAAATTCATTTGAGCCCAAAAATACATGGGTTTATCAGAAATGAACTCTTGCTTGTAGGAAGACACACAGCATGGCGTTAAACTCTGATTCTAAAGGGAAATTCAGAAAAGTGTTCTCATCAATGAAACACCGTCTGTTTTAACGCAAGAAGCATGCTCTTCTTTCCAGCTTCTGCAATACAGCAAGGAACATGAGCATTGCCAGAAAAAAAGAACTGTGTTTCTTACTCATACGGACCATATCTAGTTCTACTCTGCTTATGAAACTGATACAAACCACAGCATCACTTACATACATGCTCTTTAGTTAATAGTGAAAATCGTGTTGGGTTTGTGAACTGTGTAAATTTATTTGAGCCAAAAATTCACTGTGTTTACTAGAAATGAACTCTTGTTTGTAGGAAGACACAGAGCATTTGGTTTAACTCCATTTCTGAAGGGAAATTCAGACCTGTTCTCATCTATGAAACACAGTCTGTTTTAATGCAAGAAGCATGCTCTTCTTTCCAGGTTCTGCAAGAGCAAGGAACATGAGCATACCCAGAAAAAAGAACTGTATCTCCTACTCATACGAACAATATCTAGTTCAAATCTGCTTATGAAACAGATACAAACAGATCATCTCCTACATAGATGCTCTTTAGTTAATAGTGAAAATCGTGTTGGTTTCATGAACTGTGTAAATTCATTTGAGCCCAAAAATACCTGGAATTACCGGGAATGAACTTTTGCTGATAGGAAGACACAGAGCATGGCGTTAAACTCCAATTCTAAAGGGAAATTCAGAAAAGTGTTCTCATCAATGAAACACAGTCTGTTTTAATGCAAGAAGCATGCTCTTCTTTCCAGCATCTGCAATACAGCAAGAAAAATGAGCATTGCCAAAAAAAAGAACTGTGTTTCTTACGCATACGGACCATATCTAGTTCCAATCTGCTTGTGAAATTCATACAAACCACAGCATCTCTTACATAGAAGCTCTTTAGTTAATAGTGAAAAACATGTTGGGTTTGTGAACTTTGGAAATTCATATGAGCCGAAAATTCGCTGCATTTACCAGAAATGAACTCTTGCTTGTAGGAAGAAACAGAGAATTTGGATTAACTCCATTTCTGAAGGGAAATTCAGAACTGTGTTCTCATCCTTTAAACACACTCTGTTTTAAAGCAAGAAGCATGCTCTTCTTCCCAGCTTCTGCAATACAGCAAGGAACATGAGCATGCCCATAAAAAAATAACTGAATCTGGAACTCATACGAACAATATCTAGTTCAACTCTGCTTATGAAACTGATACAAACCAGATCATCTCTTACATAGATGCTCTTTAGATAATAGTGAAAATCTTGTTGGTTTCGTGAACTTTGTAAATTCATTTGAGCCCAAAAATACCTGGGTTTATCAGAAATGAACTCTTGCTTGTAGGAAGACACACAGGATGGCTTTAAACTCCGATTCTAAAGGGAAATTCAGAAAAGTGTTCTCATCAATGAAACACCGTGTGTTTTAATGCAAGAAGCATGCGCTTCTTTGCAGCCTCTGCAATACAGCAAGAAACATAAGCATGGCCAGAAAAAAAGAACTGTGTTTCCTACTCATACGGACCATATCTAGTTCAACACTGCTCATGAAACTGATACAAACCACATCATCTCTTACATAGATGCTCTTTAGTTAATAGTGAAAATCGAATTGGTTTCGTGATCTGTGTAAATTCATTTGAGCCAAAAAATAACGGGGTTTACCGGAAATGAACTCTTGCTTGTAGGAAGACACAGAGCAGGGTGTTTAACTCTGATTCTAAAGGGAAATTCAGAAAAGTGTTCTCATAAATGAAACACAGTCTGTTTTAACGCAACCAGCATGCTCTTTGTCCAGCATCTGCAATACAGCAAGAAACATGAGCATGGCCAGAAAAAAAGAACTGTGTTTCCTACTAATATGGACGATATCTAATTCAACTCTGCTTATGAAACTGATCCATACCACATCATCTCTTACATAGATGCTGTTTAGTTAATAGTGAAAATCGTATTGGTTTCGTGAACTGTGTCAATTCACTTGAGCCAAAAATAACTGGGTTTACCGGAAATGAACCCTTGCTTGTAGAAAGGCACAGAGCATGTCGTTAAACTCCGATTCTAAAGCGAAATTCAGAAAGGTGTTCTCATTCATGAAACACAGTCTGTTTTAATGCAAGAAGCATGCTCTTCTTTCCAGCATCTGGAATATAGCAAGGAACATGAGCATGCCTAGAAAAAAAGAACTGTGTTTCCTACTCATCCGGACCATATCTAGTTTAACACTGCTCATGAAACTATTACAAAACACATCATCTCTAACATACATGCTCTTTAGTTAATAGTGAAAATCGTGTTGGGGTTGTGAACTGTGTAAATTCATTTGAGGCAAAAATTCACTGTGTTTACCAGAAATGAACACTTGCTTGTAGGAAGACACAGAGCATGGCGTTAAACTCCAATTCTATAGCGAAATTCAGAAAAGTGTTCTCACCCATGAAACACAGTCTGTTTTAATGCAAGAAGCATGCTCTTCTTGCCAGCATCTGCAATACCGCAAGTAACATGAGCATGCCCAGAAAAAAAGAACTGTGTTTCCTACTGATACGGGCCATATCTAGTTCAACACTGCTCATGAAACTGATACAAACCACATCATCTCTTACATAGATGCTCTTTAGTTAATAGTGAAAAACGTGTTGGGTTTGTGAACTGTGTAAATTCATTTGAGCCCAAAAATACCTGGGTTTATCAGAAATGAACTCTTGCTTGTAGGAAGACACAGAGCATTTGCTTTAACTCCATTTCTGAAGGGAAATTCAGACCTGTGTTCTCATCTATGAAACACAGTCTGTTTTAACGAAGGAAGCATGCTATTCTTTCCAGGTTCTGCAATAGAGCAAGGAACATGGGCATACCCAGAAAAAAAGCACTGTATCTCCTACTCATATGAACAATATCTACTTCAAATCTGCTTATGAAGCGGATACAAACCAAATCATCTCTTACATAGATGCTCTTTAGATAATAGTGAAAATCTTTTTGGTTTCGTGAACTTTGTAAATTCATTTGAGCCCAAAAATACCTGGGTTTAGCGGAAATGAACTCTTGCTTGTAGGAAGACACACAGCATGGCGTTAAACTCTGATTCTAAAGGGAAATTCAGAAAAGTGTTCTCATCAATGAAACACCGTCTGTTTTAACGCAAGAAGCATGCTCTTCTTTCCAGCTTCTGCAATACAGCAAGGAACATGAGCATTGCCAGAAAAAAAGAACTGTGTTTCTTACTCATACGGACCATATCTAGTTCTACTCTGCTTATGAAACTGATACAAACCACAGCATCACTTACATACATGCTCTTTAGTTAATAGTGAAAATCGTGTTGGGTTTGTGAACTGTGTAAATTTATTTGAGCCAAAAATTCACTGTGTTTACTAGAAATGAACTCTTGTTTGTAGGAAGACACAGAGCATTTGGTTTAACTCCATTTCTGAAGGGAAATTCAGACCTGTTCTCATCTATGAAACACAGTCTGTTTTAATGCAAGAAGCATGCTCTTCTTTCCAGGTTCTGCAAGAGCAAGGAACATGAGCATACCCAGAAAAAAGAACTGTATCTCCTACTCATACGAACAATATCTAGTTCAAATCTGCTTATGAAACAGATACAAACAGATCATCTCCTACATAGATGCTCTTTAGTTAATAGTGAAAATCGTGTTGGTTTCATGAACTGTGTAAATTCATTTGAGCCCAAAAATACCTGGAATTACCGGGAATGAACTTTTGCTGATAGGAAGACACAGAGCATGGCGTTAAACTCCAATTCTAAAGGGAAATTCAGAAAAGTGTTCTCATCAATGAAACACAGTCTGTTTTAATGCAAGAAGCATGCTCTTCTTTCCAGCATCTGCAATACAGCAAGAAAAATGAGCATTGCCAAAAAAAAGAACTGTGTTTCTTACGCATACGGACCATATCTAGTTCCAATCTGCTTATGAAATTCATACAAACCACAGCATCTCTTACATAGAAGCTCTTTAGTTAATAGTGAAAAACATGTTGGGTTTGTGAACTTTGGAAATTCATATGAGCCGAAAATTCGCTGCATTTACCAGAAATGAACTCTTGCTTGTAGGAAGAAACAGAGAATTTGGATTAACTCCATTTCTGAAGGGAAATTCAGAACTGTGTTCTCATCCTTTAAACACACTCTGTTTTAAAGCAAGAAGCATGCTCTTCTTCCCAGCTTCTGCAATACAGCAAGGAACATGAGCATGCCCATAAAAAAATAACTGAATCTGGAACTCATACGAACAATATCTAGTTCAACTCTGCTTATGAAACTGATACAAACCAGATCATCTCTTACATAGATGCTCTTTAGATAATAGTGAAAATCTTGTTGGTTTCGTGAACTTTGTAAATTCATTTGAGCCCAAAAATACCTGGGTTTATCAGAAATGAACTCTTGCTTGTAGGAAGACACACAGGATGGCTTTAAACTCCGATTCTAAAGGGAAATTCAGAAAAGTGTTCTCATCAATGAAACACCGTGTGTTTTAATGCAAGAAGCATGCGCTTCTTTGCAGCCTCTGCAATACAGCAAGAAACATAAGCATGGCCAGAAAAAAAGAACTGTGTTTCCTACTCATACGGACCATATCTAGTTCAACACTGCTCATGAAACTGATACAAACCACATCATCTCTTACATAGATGCTCTTTAGTTAATAGTGAAAATCGAATTGGTTTCGTGATCTGTGTAAATTCATTTGAGCCAAAAAATAACGGGGTTTACCGGAAATGAACTCTTGCTTGTAGGAAGACACAGAGCAGGGTGTTTAACTCTGATTCTAAAGGGAAATTCAGAAAAGTGTTCTCATGAATGAAACACAGTCTGTTTTAACGCAACCAGCATGCTCTTTGTCCAGCATCTGCAATACAGCAAGAAACATGAGCATGGCCAGAAAAAAAGAACTGTGTTTCCTACTAATATGGACGATATCTAATTCAACTCTGCTTATGAAACTGATCCATACCACATCATCTCTTACATAGATGCTGTTTAGTTAATAGTGAAAATCGTATTGGTTTCGTGAACTGTGTCAATTCACTTGAGCCAAAAATAACTGGGTTTACCGGAAATGAACCCTTGCTTGTAGAAAGGCACAGAGCATGTCGTTAAACTCCGATTCTAAAGCGAAATTCAGAAAGGTGTTCTCATTCATGAAACACAGTCTGTTTTAATGCAAGAAGCATGCTCTTCTTTCCAGCATCTGGAATATAGCAAGGAACATGAGCATGCCTAGAAAAAGAGAACTGTGTTTCCTACTCATCCGGACCATATCTAGTTTAACACTGCTCATGAAACTATTACAAAACACATCATCTCTAACATACATGCTCTTTAGTTAATAGTGAAAATCGTGTTGGGGTTGTGAACTGTGTAAATTCATTTGAGGCAAAAATTCACTGTGTTTACCAGAAATGAACACTTGCTTGTAGGAAGACACAGAGCATGGCGTTAAACTCCAATTCTATAGCGAAATTCAGAAAAGTGTTCTCACCCATGAAACACAGTCTGTTTTAATGCAAGAAGCATGCTCTTCTTGCCAGCATCTGCAATACCGCAAGTAACATGAGCATGCCCAGAAAAAAAGAACTGTGTTTCCTACTGATACGGGCCATATCTAGTTCAACACTGCTCATGAAACTGATACAAACCACATCATCTCTTACATAGATGCTCTTTAGTTAATAGTGAAAAACGTGTTGGGTTTGTGAACTGTGTAAATTCATTTGAGCCCAAAAATACCTGGGTTTATCAGAAATGAACTCTTGCTTGTAGGAAGACACAGAGCATTTGCTTTAACTCCATTTCTGAAGGGAAATTCAGACCTGTGTTCTCATCTATGAAACACAGTCTGTTTTAACAAAGGAAGCATGCTATTCTTTCCAGGTTCTGCAATAGAGCAAGGAACATGGGCATACCCAGAAAAAAAGCACTGTATCTCCTACTCATATGAACAATATCTACTTCAAATCTGCTTATGAAGCGGATACAAACCAAATCATCTCTTACATAGATGCTCTTTAGATAATAGTGAAAATCTTTTTGGTTTCGTGAACTTTGTAAATTCATTTGAGCCCAAAAATACCTGGGTTTAGCGGAAATGAACTCTTGCTTGTAGGAAGACACACAGCATGGCGTTAAACTCTGATTCTAAAGGGAAATTCAGAAAAGTGTTCTCATCAATGAAACACCGTCTGTTTTAACGCAAGAAGCATGCTCTTCTTTCCAGCTTCTGCAATACAGCAAGGAACATGAGCATTGCCAGAAAAAAAGAACTGTGTTTCTTACTCATACGGACCATATCTAGTTCTACTCTGCTTATGAAACTGATACAAACCACAGCATCACTTACATACATGCTCTTTAGTTAATAGTGAAAATCGTGTTGGGTTTGTGAACTGTGTAAATTTATTTGAGCCAAAAATTCACTGTGTTTACTAGAAATGAACTCTTGTTTGTAGGAAGACACAGAGCATTTGGTTTAACTCCATTTCTGAAGGGAAATTCAGACCTGTTCTCATCTATGAAACACAGTCTGTTTTAATGCAAGAAGCATGCTCTTCTTTCCAGGTTCTGCAAGAGCAAGGAACATGAGCATACCCAGAAAAAAGAACTGTATCTCCTACTCATACGAATAATATCTAGTTCAAATCTGCTTATGAAACAGATACAAACAGATCATCTCCTACATAGATGCTCTTTAGTTAATAGTGAAAATCGTGTTGGTTTCATGAACTGTGTAAATTCATTTGAGCCCAAAAATACCTGGAATTACCGGGAATGAACTTTTGCTGATAGGAAGACACAGAGCATGGCGTTAAACTCCAATTCTAAAGGGAAATTCAGAAAAGTGTTCTCATCAATGAAACACAGTCTGTTTTAATGCAAGAAGCATGCTCTTCTTTCCAGCATCTGCAATACAGCAAGAAAAATGAGCATTGCCAAAAAAAAGAACTGTGTTTCTTACGCATACGGACCATATCTAGTTCCAATCTGCTTATGAAATTCATACAAACCACAGCATCTCTTACATAGAAGCTCTTTAGTTAATAGTGAAAAACATGTTGGGTTTGTGAACTTTGGAAATTCACATGAGCCGAAAATTCGCTGCATTTACCAGAAATGAACTCTTGCTTGTAGGAAGAAACAGAGAATTTGGATTAACTCCATTTCTGAAGGGAAATTCAGAACTGTGTTCTCATCCTTTAAACACACTCTGTTTTAAAGCAAGAAGCATGCTCTTCTTCCCAGCTTCTGCAATACAGCAAGGAACATGAGCATGCCCATAAAAAAATAACTGAATCTGGAACTCATACGAACAATATCTAGTTCAACTCTGCTTATGAAACTGATACAAACCAGATCATCTCTTACATAGATGCTCTTTAGATAATAGTGAAAATCTTGTTGGTTTCGTGAACTTTGTAAATTCATTTGAGCCCAAAAATACCTGGGTTTATCAGAAATGAACTCTTGCTTGTAGGAAGACACACAGGATGGCTTTAAACTCCGATTCTAAAGGGAAATTCAGAAAAGTGTTCTCATCAATGAAACACCGTGTGTTTTAATGCAAGAAGAATGCGCTTCTTTGCAGCCTCTGCAATACAGCAAGAAACATAAGCATGGCCAGAAAAAAAGAACTGTGTTTCCTACTCATACGGACCATATCTAGTTCAACACTGCTCATGAAACTGATACAAACCACATCATCTCTTACATAGATGCTCTTTAGTTAATAGTGAAAATCGAATTGGTTTCGTGATCTGTGTAAATTCATTTGAGCCAAAAAATAACGGGGTTTACCGGAAATGAACTCTTGCTTGTAGGAAGACACAGAGCAGGGTGTTTAACTCTGATTCTAAAGGGAAATTCAGAAAAGTGTTCTCATAAATGAAACACAGTCTGTTTTAACGCAACAAGCATGCTCTTTGTCCAGCATCTGCAATACAGCAAGAAACATGAGCATGGCCAGAAAAAAAGAACTGTGTTTCCTACTAATATGGACGATATCTAATTCAACTCTGCTTATGAAACTGATCCATACCACATCATCTCTTACATAGATGCTGTTTAGTTAATAGTGAAAATCATATTGGTTTCGTGAACTGTGTCAATTCACTTGAGCCAAAAATAACTGGGTTTACCGGAAATGAACCCTTGCTTGTAGAAAGGCACAGAGCATGTCGTTAAACTCCGATTCTAAAGCGAAATTCAGAAAGGTGTTCTCATTCATGAAACACAGTCTGTTTTAATGCAAGAAGCATGCTCTTCTTTCCAGCATCTGGAATATAGCAAGGAACATGAGCATGCCTAGAAAAAAAGAACTGTGTTTCCTACTCATCCGGACCATATCTAGTTTAACACTGCTCATGAAACTATTACAAAACACATCATCTCTAACATACATGCTCTTTAGTTAATAGTGAAAATCGTGTTGGGGTTGTGAACTGTGTAAATTCATTTGAGGCAAAAATTCACTGTGTTTACCAGAAATGAACACTTGCTTGTAGGAAGACACAGAACATGGCGTTAAACTCCAATTCTATAGCGAAATTCAGAAAAGTGTTCTCACCCATGAAACACAGTCTGTTTTAATGCAAGAAGCATGCTCTTCTTGCCAGCATCTGCAATACCGCAAGTAACATGAGCATGCCCAGAAAAAAAGAACTGTGTTTCCTACTGATATGGGCCATATCTAGTTCAACACTGCTCATGAAACTGATACAAACCACATCATCTCTTACATAGATGCTCTTTGGTTAATAGTGAAAAACGTGTTGGGTTTGTGAACTATGTAAATTCATTTGAGCCCAAAAATACCTGGGTTTATCAGAAATGAACTCTTGCTTGTAGGAAGACACAGAGCATTTGATTTAACTCCATTTCTGAAGGGAAATTCAGACCTGTGTTCTCATCTATGAAACACAGTCTGTTTCAACGAAGGAAGCATGCTATTCTTTCCAGGTTCTGCAATAGAGCAAGGAACATGGGCATACCCAGAAAAAAAGCACTGTATCTCCTACTCATATGAACAATATCTACTTCAAATCTGCTTATGAAGCAGATACAAACCAAATCATCTCTTACATAGATGCTCTTTAGATAATAGTGAAAATCTTGTTGGTTTCGTGAACTTTGTAAATTCATTTAAGCCCAAAAATACCAGGGTTTATCAGAAATGAACTCTTGCATTTAGGAAGACACAGAGCATGGCCTTAAACTCTGTTTCTAAAGGGAAATTCAGAAAAGTGTTCTCATCTATGAAACACAGTCTGTTTTAACGCAAGAAGCATGCTCTTCTTTCCAGGTTCTGCAATAGAGCAAGGGACATGAGCATACCCAGAAAAAAAGAACTGTATCTCCTACTCATATGAACAATATCTACTTCAAATCTTCTTATGAAACGGATACAAACCAGATCATCTCTTACATAGATGCTCTTTAGTTAATAGTGAAAAACATATTGGTTTTGTGAACTTTGTATACTCATTTGAGCCAAAAAATATATGGGTTTACCGGAAATGAACGCTTGCTTGTAGGGAGACACAGAGCATGGCGTTAAACTCCGATTCTAAAGGGAAACTCAGAAAAGTGTTCTCATCAATGAAACACAGACTGGTTTAATGCAAGAAGTATGCTCTTTTTTCCAGCCTCTACAATACAGCAAGAAACATGAGCATGGTGAGAAAAAAAGAACTGTGTTTCCTACTCATACGGACCATATCTAGTTCTACTCTGTTTATGAAAATGATACAAACCACATAATCTCTTACACAGATGCACTTTAGTTAATAGTGAAAACCATATTGGTTTCGTGAACTGTGTAAATTCATTTGAGCCAAAAAATAACTGAGTTTATCGGAAATGAACTCTTGCTTGTAGGAAGACACACAGCATGGAGTTTAATTCCAATTCTAAAGGGAAATTCAGACCTGTGTTCTCATCTATGAAACACAGTCTGTTTTAACGCAAGAAGCATGCTCTTTTTTCCAGGTTCTGCAATAGAGCAAGGAACATGAGCAAACACAGAAAAAAGAACTGTATCTCCTACTCATACGAACAATAGCTAGTTCAAATCTGTTTATTTAACTGATACAAACCAGAACATCGCTTACATAGATGCTCTTTAGTTAATAGTGAAAATCGTGTTGGTTTTGTGAACAGCATAAATTCATTTGAGCCCTAAATACCTGGGTTTACCGGAAATGAACTCTTGCTTGTAGGAAGACACAGAGCATGGCGTTAAACTCTGATTCTAAAGGGAAATTCAGAAAAGTGTTCTCATCAATGAAACACAGTCTGCTTTAATGCAAGAAGCATGCTCCTCTTTCCAGCATATGGAATACAGCAAGAAACATGAGCACGGCCAGAAAAAAAGCACTGTGTTTCCTACTCATATGGACCATATCTCGTTCAACGCTGTTTATGAAACTGATACAAACCACAGCATCTCTTACATAGATGATCTTTAGTTAATAGAGAAAAACAGGTTGGGTTTGTGAACTTTGGAAATTCATATGAGCCGAAAATTCCCTGCATTTACCAGAAATGAACTCTTGCTTGTAGGAAGAAATAGAGCATTTGGTTTAACTCCATTTCTGAAGGGAAATTCAGACCTGTGTTCTCATCCATGAAACACATTCTGTTTTAAAGCAAGAAGCATGCTCTTCTTCCCAGCTTCTGCAATACAACAAGGAACATGAGCATGCCCAGAAAAAAAGAACTGAATCTGCAACTCATATGAACAATATCTAGTTCAACTCTGCTTATGAAACTGATACAAACCAGATTATCTCTTACATAGATGCTCTTTAGATAATAGTGAAAATCTTGTTGGTTTCATGAACTTTGTAAATTCATTTGAGCCGAAAAATAACTGGGTTTACCGGAAATGAACGCTTGCTTGTAGGAAGACACAGAGCATGGTGTTAAACTCCGATTCTAAAGGGAAACTCAGAAAAGTGTTCTCATCAATGAAACACAGACTGGTTTAATGCAAGTAGCATGCTCTTCTTTCCAGCCTCTGCAATACAGCAAGAAACATGAGCATGGCCAGAAAAAAAGAACTGTGTTTCCTACTCATATGGACCATATCTCCTTCAACTCTGTTTATGAAACTGATACAAACCACAGCATCTCTTACATAGATGCTCTTTAGTTAATAGTGAAAAACATGTTGGGCTTGTGAACTTTGGAAATTCATATGAGCCAAAACTTCCCTGATTTTACCATAAATGAACTCTTGCTTGTAGGAAGAAACAGAGCATTTGGTTTAACTCCATTTCTTAAGGGAAATTCAGACCTGTGTTCTCATCCATGAAACTCACTCTGTTTTAAAGCAAGAAGCATGCTCTTCTTCCTATATTCTGCAATACAGCAAGAAACATGAGAATGGCCAGTAAAAAAGAACTGTGTTTCCTACTCATACGGACCATATCTAGTTAAACTCTGCTTATTAAACTGATACAAACCACATCATCTCTTACATCGATGCACTTTAGTTAATAGTGAAAACCATATTGGTTTCGTGAACTGTGTAAACTCATTTGAGCCAAAAAATACCTGGGTTTACCAAAAATGAACTCTTGCTTGTAGGAAGACACAGAGCATGTCGTTAAACTCCGATTCTAAAGCGAAATTCAGAAAAGTGTTCTCATCCATGAAACACAGTCTGTTTTAATGCAAGAAGCATGCTCTTCTTTCCAGCATCTGGAATACCGCAAGGAACATGAGCATGCCCAGAAAAAAAGTACTGTGTTTCCTACTCACCCGGACCATATCTAGTTCAACACAGCTCATGAAAGTGATACAAACCACTTCATCTCTTACATACATGCTCTTTAGTTAATAGTGAAAAACGTGTTGTGTTTGTGAACTGTGTGAAATCATTTGAGACAAAAATTCACTGTGTTTACCAAAAATGAACTCTTGCTTGTAGGAAGACACAGAGCAATTGGTTTAACTCCATTTCTGAAGGGTAATTCAGAAGATTGTTCTCATCCATGAAACACACTCTGTTTTAACGCAAATGACATGCACTTCTTTCTAGCGTCTGCAATACTGCAAGGAACATGAGCAAGTCCAGAAAAAAAGAAATGTGTTTCCTACTCATACAGACCATATCTAGTTTAACTCTGCTTATGAAACTGATACAAACCACAGCATCTCTTACATAGATGCTCTTTAGTTAATAGTGAAAAACCTGTTGGGTTTGTGAACTTTGGAAATTCATATGAGCCGAAAATTCCCTGCATTTACCAGAAATGAACTCTTGCTTGTAGGAAGAAAGAGAGCATTTGGTTTAACTCCATTTGTGAAGGGAAATTCAGACCTGTGTTCTCATCCATGAAACACACTCTGTTTTAAAGCTAGAAGCATGCTCTTCTTCCCAGCTTCTGCAATACAGCAAGGAACATGAGCATGCCCAGAAAAAAAGTACTGAATCTCCAACTCATACGAACAATATCTAGTTCAACTCTGCTTAGGAAACTGATACAAACCAGATCATCTCTTACATAGATGCTCTTTAGATAATAGTGAACATCTTGTTGGTTTCGTGAACTTTGTAAATTCATTTGAGCCCAAAAATACCTTGGTTTATCGGAAATGAACTCTTGCTTGTATGAAGACACATAGCATGGCGTTAAACTCTGATTCTAAAGGGAAATTCAGAAACGTGTTCTCATCCATGAAACACAGTCTGTTTTAATGCAAGAAGCATGTGCTTCTTTCCAGCCTCTGCAATACAGCAAGAAACATGAGCATGGCCAGAAAAATAGAACTGTGTTTCCTACTAATATGGACGATATCTAATTTAACTCTGCTTATGAAACTGATACATACCACATCATCTCTTACATAGATGCTGTTTAGTTAATAGTGAAAATCATATTGGTTTCGTGAACTGTGTCAATTCATTTGTTCCCAAAATTACCTGGGTTTACCGGAAATGAACTCTTGCTTGTAGGAAGACACAGAGCATGTCGTTAAACTCCGATTCTAAAGCGAAATTCAGAAAAGTGTTCTCATCCATGAAACACAGTCTGTTTTAATGCAAGAAGCATGCTCTTCTTTCCAACATCTGGAATACAGCAAGGAACATGAGCATGCCCAGAAAAAAAGAACTGTATCTCCTCCTCATACGAACAATATCTAGTTCAACTCTGCTTATGAAAGTGATACAAACCAGATCATCTCTTACATAGATGCTCTTTAGATAATAGTGAAAATCTCGTTGGTTTCGAGAACTGTGTAAATTTATTTGGGCCCAAAAATTCCTGGGTTTAGCGGAAATGAACTCTTGCTTGTAGGAAGACACAGAGCATGGCGTTAAACTCCGATTCTAAAGGGAATTGTAGAAAAGTGTTCTCATCAATGAAACACAGTCTGTTTTAATGCAAGAAGCATGCTCTTCTTTCCAGCACCTGCAATACAGTAAGAAACATGAGCATGGCCAGAAAAAAAGAACTGTGTTTCCTACTCATAGGGACCATATCTCCTTCAACAATGCTTATGAAACTGATAAAAACCACAGCATCTTTTACATAGATGCTCTTTAGTTAATAGTGTAAATCGTGTTGGCTTCGAGAAATGTGTAAATTCATTTGAGCCGAAAAAACTGGGTTTATCGGAATTGAACACTTGCTTATAGGAAGACACAGAGCATAGAGTTTATCTCTGATTCTAAATGGAAATTCAGAAGAGTGTTCTCATCCATGAAACACATTCCGTTTTAACGCAAGAAGCATGCTCTTCTATCCAGCATCTGCAATACAGCAAGGAACATGAGCATGCGCAAAAAAAAAGAACTGTTTTTACTACTCATACGGACCATATCTAGTTCAACTGTGCTTATGAATCTGATAGAAACCACAGCATCTCTTACATAGATGCTCTTTAGTTTATAGTGAAAAACGTGTTGGGTTTGTGAACTGTGTAAATTCATTTGAGCCGAAAATACACTCCCTTTACCAGAAATGAACTCTTGCTTGTAGGAAAACACAGAGCATTTGGTTGAACTCCATTCCCGAAGGGAAATTCAGAAGATTGTTCTCATCCATGAAACACAGTCTGTTTTAACGCAAGAAGCATCCGTTTCATTCCAGCATCTGCAATACAGCAAGAAATATGAGCATGGCCAGAAAAAAAGAACTGTGTTTCCTACTCATACGGACCATATCTAGTTCAACTCTTCTTATGAAACTGATACAAACCACATCATCTCTTACATAGATGCTCGTTAGTTAATAGTGAAAATCGTATTGGTTTCGTGTACTGTGTAAATTCCTTGGAGCTGAAAAATAACTGGGTTTACCGGAAATGAACTGTTGCTTGTAGGAAGACACAGAGCATAGATTTTAACTCCGAATCTAAAGGGAAATTCAGAAGAATGTTCTCATCCATGAAACACAGTCTGTTTTAACCCAATTAGCACGTTCTTTTTTCCAGGATCTGCAATACAGGAAGAAACATGAGCATGGCCAAAATAAAAGAACTGTGTTTCCTACTCATACGGACCATATGTAGTTCAACTCTGCTTATGAAACTGATACAAACAACAGCATCGCTTACATAGATGCTCTCTAGTTAATAGTGAAAAACGTGTTGTGTTTGTGAACTCTGTAAATTCATTTGAGCCCAAATTTCACTGCCATTACTAGAAATGAACTCTTGCTTGGAGGAAGACACAAAGCCTTTGGTTTACTTCTGTTTCTGAATGGAAATTCAGACCAGTGTTCTCATCCATGAAACACACTCTGTTTTAAGGCTCATAGCATGCTCTTCTTTCCAGCATCTGCAATAGATCAAGGAACATGAGCATGTCCAGAAAATAAGAACTGTGTTAACTACTCATAAAGACCATATTTAGTTCAACTGTGCTTATAAACCTGATACAACCCATATCATCTTTTACATACAAGCTCTTCAGTTAATAGTGAAAAACATGTTGGGTTTGTGACCTGTGTAAATTCACTTGAGCCGAAATTTCACTGCCTTTACCAGAAATGAACTCTTGATTGTAGCAAGACACGGAGCCTTTGGTTTACTTCTGTTTCTGAAGGGAAATTCAGAAAAGTGTTCTCATCCATGAAACACACTCTGTTTTAACACAAGAAGTATGCTCTTATTTCCAGAGTCTTCAATACAGCTAGGAACATGAGCATGCGCAAAAAAAAAAGAACTGTGTTTCCTATTCATACGGACCATATCTAGTTCAACTCTGCTTATGAAACTGTTACAAACCACATCATCTTATTCAAAGATGCTCTTTAGTTAATAGTGAAAAACTTGTTGGGTTTGTAAACTGTGTAAAGTCATTTGAGCCGAAATTTCACTGTGTTTACGAGAAATGAACTCTTGCTTAGAGGAAGACACAGAGCCTTTGGTTTAACTCCGTTTCTGAAGGGAAATTCAGACCAGTGTTCTCATCCATGAAACACACTCTGTTTTATCGCATGAGCATACTCTTCTTTCCAGCATCTGGAATACAGCAAGGAACGTGACCATGCCCAGAAAAAAACAACTGTGTTTACTACTCATACGGACCATATCTAGTTCAACTGTGCTTATGAATCTGATAGAAACCACAGCATCTCTTACATAGATGCTCTCTAATTAATAGAGAAAAACATGTTGTGTTTGTGAACTCTGTAAATTCATTTGAGCCCAAATTTCACTGCCATTACTAAAAATGAACTCTTGCTTGTAGGAAGACACAGAGCCTTTGGTTTACTTCTGTTTGTGAATGGAAATTCACACCAGTGTTCTCATCCATGAAACACACTCTGTTTTAAGGCTCATAGCATGCTCTTTTTCCAGCATCTGCAATAGATCAAGGAACATGAGCATGTCCAGAAAATAAGAACTGTGTTTCCTACTCATACAGACCATATTTAGTTCAACTGTGCTTATGAACCTGATACAACCCATATCATCTTTTACATACAAGCTCTTTAGTTAATAGTGAAAAACATGTTGGGTTTGTGACCTTTGTAAATTCACTTGAGCCGAAATTTCAAGGCCTTTACCAGAAATGAATTCTTGATTGTAAGAAGACACAGAGCCTTTGGTTTACTTCCGTTTCTGAAGGGAAATTCAGACCAGTGTTCTCATCCATGAAACACACTCTGTTTTAACACAAGAAGTATGCTCTTATTTCCAGCGTCATCAATACAGCAAGGAACATGAGCATGTGCAAAAAAAAAAAAAACTGTGTTTCCTGTTCATACGGACCATATCTAGTTCAACTCTGCTCATGAAACTGATACAAACCACATCATCTTATACATAGATGCTCTTTAGTTAATAGTGAAAAACGTGTTGGGTTAGTGAACTGTGTAAATTGATTTGAGCCGAAAATTCACTGCGTTTACAAGAAATGAACTCTTGCTTGGAGGAAGACACAGAGCCTTTGGTTTAACTCCGTTTCTCAATGGAAATTCAGACCAGTGTTCTCATCCATGAAACACACTCTGTTTTATCACATGAGCATGCTCTTCTTTCCAGCATCTGGAATACAGCAAGGAACGTGAGCATGCCCAGAAAAAAAGAACTGTGTTTCCTACTCATACAGACCATATTTAGTTCAACTCTGCTTATGAAACTGATACAACCCATATCATCTTTCACGTAGATGCTCTTTAGTTAATAGTGAAAAACGTGTTGGGTTCGTGACCTGTGTAAATTCATTTGAGCCGAAAAATAACTGGGTTTACCGGAAATGAACTCTTGCTTATAGAAAGACACAGAACACGGAGTTTAACACATTTCTAAAGGGAAATTCAAAAAAGTGTTCTCATCAATGTAACACAGTCTGTTTTAATGCAAAAAGCATGCTCTTCTTTCCAGCGTCTGCAATACAGCAAGGAACATGAGCATGCCCAGGAAAAAGAACTGTGTTATTAATCAAAAGGACCATATTTCGTTCAACTCTGCTTATGAAACGGATATAAACCACAGCAACTCTTACATAGATGCTCTTTAGTTAATAGTGAAAATCGTGTTGGTTTCGTGATCTTTGTAAATTCATTTGGCTCCGAAAATTCAATGCGTTTACCAGAAATGAACTCTTGCTTATAGGACGACAGAGAGCATGGAGTTTAACTCTGATTCTAAATGGAAATTAAGAAGAGTGTTCTCATCCATGAAACACATTCTATTTTAACGCAAGAACCATGCTCTTCTTTCCTGCATCTGCAATACAGCAAGAAACATGAGCATGGCCAGAAAAAAAGAACTGTGTTTCCTATTCATACGGACCATATCTAGTTCACCTCTGCTTATGAAACTGATACAAACCACACCATCTCTTACATAGATGCTCTCTAGTTAACAGAGAAAAACGTGTTGGGTTTGTGAACTGTGTAAATTCATTTGAGCCGAAATTTCACTGCCTTTACCAGAAATGAACTCTTGATTGTAGGAAGACACAGAGCCTTTGGTTTACTTCTGTTTCTGAAGGGAAATTCAGACCAGTGTTCTCATCCATGAAACACACTCTGTTGTAACACAAGAAGTATGCTCTTCTTTCCAGCGTCTTCAATACAGCAAGGAACATGAGCATGCACAAAAAAAAAAGAACTGTGTTTCCTATTCTTACGGACGATATGTAGTTCAACTCTGCTTATGAAACTGATACAAACCACATCATCTTATACATAGATGCTCTTTAGTTAATAGTGAAAAACGTGTTTGGTTCGTGAACTGTGTAATTTCATTTGAGCCGAAAATTCACTGCGTTTACCAGAAATGACCTCTTGCTTGTAGGAAGACACAGAGCAATTGGTTTAACTCCATTTCTGAAGGGAAATTCAGACCTGTGTTCTCATCCATGAAACACACTCTGTTTTAACGCAAGAAGCATGCTCTTATTTCCAGCTTCTGCAATACAGCGAGGAACATGAGCATGCCCAGAAAAAAAGAACTGTATCTCCTACTCATACAAACAATATCTAGTTCAACTCTGCTTATGAAACTGATACAAACCAGATCATCTCTTACATAGATGCTCTTTAGTTGATAGTTAAAATCGTGTTCGTTTCGTCAACTGTGTTAATTCATTTGAGCCCAAAAATAACTGGGTTTGCCAGAAATGAACTCTTGCTTGTAGGAAGACACAGAGCCTTTGGTCAAACTCAGTTTCTGAGGGGAAATTCAGACCATTGTTCTCATCCATGAAACAAACTCCGTTTTAACGGAAGAGGCATGCTGTTCTTTCCAGCTTCTGCAATACAGCAAGGAACAAGAGCATACACAGAAAAAAAGAACTGTGTTTCCTACTAATACGGACCATATCTAGTTCAACTCTGCTTATGAAACTGATACAAACCACAGCATCTCTTACATAGATGCTCTTTAGTTAATAGTGAAAAACATGGTGGGTTCGTGAACTGTGTAAATTCATTTGAGTCGAAAAATCACTGCGTTTAACAGAAATGAACTCTTGCTTGTAGGAAGACACAGAGCCTTTGGTTTAACTCCGTTTCTCAATGGAAATTCAGACGAGTATTCTCATCAATGAAACACACTCTGTTTTAACGCAAATAGCATGCTCTTCTTTCCTGTGTCTGCAATACAGCAAGGAACATGAGCATGTCGAGAAAAAAAAAACTGTATTTCCTACTCATACAGACCATATCTAGTTCTACCCTGGTTATGAAACTGATACAAACCACATCATCTCTTACATAGATGCTCTTTAGTTAATAGTGAAAATAGTATTGGTTTCGTGAACTGTGTTAATTCATCTGAGCTTTAAAATACCTGCGTTACCGGACATGAACTCTTGCTTGTAGGAAGACACATATTCTTTGGTTAAACTCAGTTTCTGAACGGAAATTCAGACCAGTGTTCTCATCCATGAAACAAACTCCGTTTTAACGGAAGAAGCATGCTCTTCTTTTCAGCATCTGCAATACAGCAAGGAACATGAGTATGGCCAGAAAAAAAGAACTGTGTTTCCTACTCATATAGACCATATCTTGTTCAACTCTGCTTATGAAACTGATACAAACCACATCATCTCTTCCATAGATGCTATTTAGTTAATACTGTAAATAGTGTTGGTTTCGTGAACTATGTAAATTCAATTGAGCCTAAAAATAACGGGGTTTACCAGAAATGAACTCTTGCTTGTAGGAAGACACAGAGCATGGAGTTTAACTCTGATTCTAAAGGGAAATTCAGAAAAGAGTTCTCATCCATGAAACACAGTCTGTTTTAACGCAATTAGCATGCTCTTCTTTCCAGGATCTGCAATACAGGAAGAAACATGAGCATGGCCAGAATAAAAGAACTGTGTTTCCTACTCATACGGACCATATGTAGTTCAACTCTGCTTATGAAACTGCTACAAACCACAGCAACTCTTACATAGATGTTCTTTAGTTAATAGTGAAAATCGTGTTGGTTTCATGAACTGTGTAAATTCATTTGGCGCCGAAAATTCAATGTGTTTACCAGAAATGAACTCTTGCTTATAGGACGACACAGAGCATGGAGTTTAACTCTGATTCTAAATGGAAATTCAGAAGAGTGCTCTCATCCATGAAACACATTCTATTTTAAGGCAAGAAGCATGCTCTTCTTTCCTGCATCTGCAATACAGCAAGAAACATGAGCATGGCCAGAAAAAAAGAACTGTGTTTCCTGCTCATACGGATCATATCTAGTTCAACTCTGCTTATGAAACTGATACAAACCACATCATCTCTTACATAGATGCTCGTTAGTTAATAGTGAAAATCGTATTGGTTTCATGAACTGTGTAAATTCATTTGAGCTGAAAAATAACTGGGTTTACCGGAAATGAACTGTTGCTTGTAGCAAGACACAGAGCATGGAATTTAACTCCGATTCTAAAGGGAAATTCAGAAAAGTGTTCTCATCCATGAAACACAGTCTGTTTTAACGCAATTAGCATGCTCTTCTTTCCAGGATCTGCAATACAGGAAGAAACATGAGCATGGCCAGAATAAAAGAACTGTGTTTCCTACTCATATGGACCATATGTAGTTCAACTCTTCTTATGAAACTGATACAAACCACAGCATCTCTTACATAGATGCTCTCTAGTTAATAGTGAAAAACGTGTTCTGCTTGTGAACTCTGTAAATTCATTTGAGTCCAAATTTCACTGCCATTACTACAAATGAACTCTTGCTTGTAGGAAGACACAGAGCCTTTGGTTTACTTCTGTTTCTGAATGGAAATTCACACCAGTGTTCTCATCCATGAAACACACTCTGTTTTAAGGCTCATAGCATGCTCTTCTTTCCAGCGTCTGCAATAGAGCAAGGAACATGAGCATGCCCAGAAAAAAAGAACTGTGTTTCCTACTCATACAGAGCATATTTAGTTCAACTGTGCTTATGAAACTGATACAACCCATATCATCTTTTACATAGAAGCTCTTTAGTTAATAGTGAAGAACATGTTGGGTTCGTGACCTGTGTAAATTCATTTGAGCCGAAATATAACTGGGTTTACCGGAAATGAACTCTTGCTTGTAGGAAGACACAGAGCATGGAGTTTAACTCTGATTCTAAAGGGAAATTCAGAAAAGTGTTCTCATCCATGAAACACAGTCTGTTTTAACGCAATTAGCATGCTCTTCTTTCCAGGATCTGCAATACAGGAAGAAACATGAGCATGGCCAGAATAAAAGAACTGTGTTTCCTACTCATACGGACCATATCTAGTTCAACTCTGCTTATGAAACTGATACAAACCACAGCATCTCTTACATAGATGCTCTCTAGTTAATAGTGAAAAACGTGTTGTGCATGTGAACTTTGTAAATTCATTTGAGCCCAAATTTCACTGCCATTACTAGAAATGAACTCTTGCTTGCAGGAAAACACAGAGCATGGAGTTTAACTCATTTCTAAAGGGAAATTCAGAAAGTGTTTTCATCAATGAAACACAGTCAGTTTTAACGCAAAAGCATGCTCTTCTTTCCATCGTCTGCAATACAGCAAGGAACATGAGCATGCCCAGAAAAAAAGAACTGTGTTTCCTACTCATAAGGACCATATCTCGTTCAACTCTGCTTATGAAACTGATACAAACCACAGCAACTCTTACATAGATGCTCTTTAGTTAATAGTGAAACTCGTATTAGTTTCGTGAACTGTGTAAATTCATTTGGCGCCGAAAATTCAATGCGTTTACCAGAAATGAACTCTTGCTTATAGGACGACACAGAGCATGGAGTTTAACTCTGATTCTAAATTGAAATTCAGAAGAGTGTTCTCATCCATGAAACACATTCTATTTTAACACGAGAAGCATGCTCTTCTTTCCTGCATCTGCAATACAGCAAGAAACATGAGCATGGCCAGAAAAAAAGAACTGTGTTTCCTACTCATACGGACCATATCTAGTTCAACACTGCTTATGAAACTGATACAAACCAAACCATCTCTTACATAGATGATCTCTAGTTAATAGAGAAAAACGTGTTGGGTTTGTGAACTGTGTAAATTCATTTGAGCTGAAATTTCACTGCCTTTACCAGAAATGAACTCTTGATTGGAGGAAGACACATAGCCTTTGGTTTAACTCCGTTTCTGAAGGGAAATTCAGACCAGTGTTCTCATCCATGAAACACACTCTGTTTTATCGCATGAGCATGCTCTTCTTTCCAGCATCTGCAATAGATCAAGGAACGTGAGCATGCCCAGAAAAAAAGAACTGTGTTTCCTACTCATACATACCATATTTATTCAACTCTGCTTATGAAACTGATACAACCCATATCATCTTTCACATAGATGCTCTTTAGTTAATAGTGAAAAACGTGTTGGGTTCGTGACCTGTGTAAATTAATTTGAGCCGAAAAATAACTGGGTTTACCGGAAATGAACACTTGCTTGTAGAAAGACACAGAGCATGGCGTTTAATTCCGATTCTAAAGGGAAATTCAGAAACGTGTTCTCATCCATGAAACACAGTCTTTTTTAACGCAATTAGCATGCTCTTCTTTCCAGGATCTGCAATACAGGAAGAATCATGAGCATGGCCAGAATAAAAGAACTGTGTGTCCTACTCATACGGACCATATCTAGTTCAACTCTGCTTATGAAACTGATACAAACCACAGGATCTCTTACATAGATGCTCTCTAGTTAATAGTGAAAAACGTGTTGTGCTTGTGAACTCTATAAAATCATATGTGCCCAAATTTCAATGCCATTACTAGAAATGAACTCTTGCTTGTAGGAAGACACAGAGCCTTTGGTTTACTTCTGTTTCTGAATGGAAATTCAGACCAATGTTCTCATCCATGAAACACACTCTGCTTTATCGCCTGAGGATGCTCTTCTTTCCAGCATCTGGAATACAGCAGGGAACGTGAGCATGCCCAGAAAAAAAGAACTGTGTTTCCTGCTCATACAGACCATATTTAGTTCAACTCTGCTTATGAGACTGATACAAACCACAGCAACTCTTACATAGATGCTCTTTAGTTAATAGTGAAAATCGTATTGGCTTCATGAACTGTGTAAATTCATTTGAGCTGAAAAATAACTGGGTTTACCGGAAATGAACTGTTGCTTGTAGCAAGACACAGAGCATGGAGTTTAACTCCGATTCTAAAGGGAAATTCAGAAAAGTGTTCTCATCCATGAAACACAGTCTGTTTTAACGCAATTAGAATGCTCTTCTTTCCAGGATCTGCAATACAGGAAGTAATATGAGCATGGCCAGAATAAAAGAACTGTGTGTCCTACTCATACGGACCATATCTAGTTCAACTCTGCTTATGAAACTGATACAAACCACAGCATCTCTTACATAGATGCTCTCTAGTTAATAGTGAAAAACGTGTTGTGCCTGTGAACTCTGTAAATTCATTTGAGCCCAAATTTCACTGCCATTACTACAAATGAACTCTTGCTTGTAGGAAGACACAGAGCCTTTGGTTTACTTCTGTTTCTGAATGGAAATTCACACCAGTGTTCTCATCCATGAAACACACTCTGTTTTAAGGCTCATAGCATGCTCTTCTTTCCAGCGTCTGCAATAGAGCAAGGAACATGAGCATGTCCAGAAAAAAAGAACTGTGTTTCCTACTCATACAGAGCATATTTAGTTCAACTGTGCTTATGAAACTGATACAACCCATATCATCTTTTACATAGATGCTCTTTAGTTAATAGTGAAAAACGTGATGGGTTCTTGAACTGTGTAAATTCATTTGAGCCGAAAATTCACTGCTTTTACCAAAAATGAACTCTTGCTTTTAGGAAGACAAAGAACATTTGGTTTAACTCCATTTCTGAAGGGAAATTCAGACCAGTGTTCTCATCCATGAAACACACTCTGTTTTATCACATGAGCATGCTCTTCTTTCCAGCATCTGGAATACAGCAAGGAACGTGAGCATGCCCAGAAAAAAAGAACTGTGTTTCCTACTCATACAGAGCATATTTAGTTCAACTGTGCTTATGAAACTGATACAAACCACAGCATCTCTTACATAGATGCTCTTTAGTTAATAGTGAAAAACGTGTTGGGTTTGTGAACTGTGTAAATTCATATGAGCCAAAAATTCACTGCGTTTACGAGAAATGAACTCTTGCTTGGTGGAAGACACAGAGCATTTGGTTTAACTCTGTTTCTGAAAGAAAATTCAGACCAGTGTTCTCATCCATGAAACACACTCTGTTTTATCGCATGAACATGCTCTTCTTTCCAGCATCTGGAATACAGCGAGGAACGTGAGCATGCCCATAAAAAAAGAACTGTATTTCCTACTCATACAGAGCATATTTAGTTCAACTGTGCTTATGAAACTGATACAACCCATATCATCTTTTACATAGAAACTCTTTAGTTAATAGTGAAAAACATGTTGGGTCGTGACCTGTGTAAATTCATTTGAGCCGAAATATAACTGGGTTTAACGGAAATGAACTCTTGCTTGTAGGAAGACACAGAGCATGGAGTTTAACTCCGATTCTAAAGGGAAATTCAGAAAAGTGTTCTCATCCATGAAACACTGTCTCTTTTAATGCAATTAGCATGCTCTTCTTTCCAGGATCTGCAACACAGGAAGAAATATGAGCATGGCCAGAATAAAAGAACTGTGTTTCCTACTCATACGGACCATATCTAGTTCAACTCTGCTTATGAAACTGATACAAACCACATCATCTCTTACATAGATGCTCTTTAGTTAATAGTGTAAATCGTGTGGGTTTCGTGAACTGTGTAAATTCATTTGAGCCGAAAAATAACGGGGTTTACCGGAAATGAACTCTTGCTTGTATTACGACACAGAGCATGGAGTTTAATTCCGATTCTAAAGGGAAATTCAGAAAAGTGTTCTCATCCATGAAACACAGTCTGTTCTAACTCAAGAAGCATGCCCTTCTTTCCAGCTTTGCAATACAGCAAGAAACATGAGCATGGCCAGAAAAAAAGAACTGTGTTTCCGACTCATACAGACCATATCTAGTTCAACTCCGCTTATGAAACTGATATAAACCACAGCATCGCTTAAATACACGCTGTTTAGTTAATAGTGAAAATCGTGTTGGTTTCATGAACTGTGTAAATTCATTTGGCCGAAAATTCACAGCTCTTACCAAAAATGTACTCTTGCTTGTAGGAAGACACACAGCATTTGGTTTAACTCCATTTCTGAAAGGAATTTCAGACCAGTGTTCTCATCCATGAAACACACTCTGTTTTAACGCAAATAGCATGCTCTCATTTCCAGTGTCTGCAATACAGCAAGGAACATGAGCATGGGTAGAAAAAAAGAACTGTGTTTCCTACTCATACAGAACATATCTAGTTAAACTCTGCTTATGAAACTGATACAAACCACATCATCTCTTACATAGACGCTCTTTATTTAATACTGAAAATCATATTGGTTTCGTGAACTGTGTAAAATCATTTGAGCCGAAAAATAACTGGGTTTACAGGAAATGAACTCTTGCTTGTAGGAAGACACAGAGCCTTTGGTTTAACTCACTTTCTGAAGGGAAATTCAGACCTGTGTTCTCATGCATGAAACACACTCTGTTCTAACTCAAAAAGCATGCTCTTCTTTCCAGCTTTGCAATACAGCAAGGAACATGAGCATGCCCAGAAAAAAAGAACTGCGTCTCCTACTCATATGGACCATATCTATTTCAACTCTTCTCATGAAACTGATACAAACCACATCATCTGTTACATAGATGCTCTTTAGTTAATAGTGAAAATCGTGATGGTTTCGTGAACTGTGTAAATTCATTTGAGCCGAAAAATAACTGGGTTTCCCGGAAATTACCTCTTGCTTGTAGGATGACACAGAGCATGGCGTTTAACTCCATTTCTGAAGGGAAATTCAGAAGAGTGTTCTCATCCATGAAAAAAAGTCTGTTTTAACGCAAATAGCATGCTCTTCTTTCCAGTGTCTGCAACAGCAAGGAACATGAGAATGTCCAGAAAAAAAGAACTGTGTTTCCTACTCATACGGAACATATCTAGTTCAACTCTGCTTATGGAACTTATATAAACCACAGCATCTCTTACCTAGACGCTCTTTAGTTAATAGTGAAAATCGTGTTGGTTTCGTGAAATGTGTAAATTCATTTTGCTGTAAATTCACTGCTTTTACCAGAAATGAACTCTTGCTTGTAGGACGACACAGAGCTAGGAGTTTAACTCCGATTCTAAATGGAAATTCAGAAGAGTGTTCTCCTCCATGAAACACAGTCTGTTTTAATGCAAGAAGCATCCTCTTCATTCCAGCTTCTGAAATACAGCAAGAAACAAGAGCATGCCCAGAAAAAAAGAACTGTGTTTCCTACTCATACGGAACATATCTAGTTCAACTCTGCTTATGAAACTGATGCAAACCACATCATCTCTTACATAGATGCTCTTTATTTAATAGTGAAAATTGTATTGGCTTCCTTAACTGTGTAAATTCATTTGACCCGAAAAATAACTGGGTTTACCAGAAATGTACTCTTGCTTGTAGGATGACACGGAGCATGGAGTTTAACTCCATTTCTGAAGGGAAATTCAGAAGAGTGTTCTCATCCATGAAACACCCTCCGTTTTAACGCAAATAGCATGCTCTTCTTTCCAGCTTCTTCAGTACAGCAAGGAACATGAGAATGTCCAGAAAAAAGGAACTGTGTGTCCTACTCATACGGACCATATCTACTACAACACTGCTTATGAAAATCACACAAACCACATCATCTCTTACATAGACGCTCTTTAGTTAATAGTGAAAATAGTATTCGTTTCATGAACTGTGTAAATTTATTTGAGCCGAAAAATCACTGCGTTTACCGGAAATGATGTCTTGCTTCTAGGAAGACACAGATCCTTTGGTTAAACTCAGTTTCTGAAGGGAAATTCAGACCAGTGTTCTCATCCATTAAACACACTCCGTTTTAACGGAAGAAGCATGCTCTTCTTTCCAGCATCTGCAATAGAGCAAGGAACATGAGCATTCCCAGAGAAAAAAAACTGTGTTTCCTACTCATACGGACCATATCTAGTTCAACTCTGCTTATGAAACTGATACAAACCACATCATCTCTTACATAGATGCTCTTTAGTTAATAGTGTAAATCGTGTGGTTTTCGTGAACTGTGTAAATTCATTTGAGCCGAAAAATAACGGGGTTTACCGGAAATGAACTCTTGCTTGTATTACGACACAGAGCATGGAGTTTAATTCCGATTCTAAAGGGAAATTCAGAAAAGTGTTCTCATCCATGAAACACAGTCTCTTTTAACGCAAGAAGCATGCTCTTCTTTCCAGCGTCTGCAATAGACCAAGGAACATGAGCATGTCCAGAAAAAAAGAACTGTGTTTCCGACTCATACGGAAAATATCTAGTTCAACTCTGCTTATGAAACTGATGCAACCCACATCATCTCTTACATAGACGCTCTTTATTTAGTAGTGAAAATCGTATTGGTTTCGTGAACTGCGTAACATCATGTAAGCCGAAAAATAACTGGGTTTACAGGAAATGTACTCTTGCTTGTAGGAAGACACAGAGCCTTTGGTTTAACTCACTTTCTGAAGGGAAATTCAGATCTGTGTTCTCATCCATGAAACACACTCTGTTCTAACGCAAGAAGCATGCTCTTCTTTCCACCTTTGCAATACAGCAAGGAACATGAGCATGCCCAGAAAAAAAGAACTGTGTTTCCTACTCATATGGACGATATCTATTACAACTCTTCTTATGAAACTGATACACACCACATCATTTCTTACATAGATGCTCTTTAGTTAATAGTGAAAATCGTGATGGTTTCGTGAACTGTTTAAATTCATTTGAGCCGAAAAATACCTGGGTTTCCCGGAAATTACCTCTTGCTTGTAGGATGACACAGAGCGTGGAGTTTAACTCCATTTCTGAAGGGAAATTAAGAAGAGAGTTCTCAATCATGAAACAAAGTCTGTTTTAACGCAAATAGCATGCTCTTCGTTCCAGCGTCTGCAATACAGCAAGGAACATGAGAATGTCCAGAAAAAAGAACTGTGTTTCCTACTCATATGGACCATACCTAGTTCAACTGTGCTTATGGAACTTATATAAACCACAGCATCTCTTACCTCGACGCTCTTTAGTTAATAGTGAAAATCGTGTTGGTTTTCGTGAACTGTGTAAATTCATTTGGCTGAAAATTCACTGCTTTTACCAGAAATGAACTCTTGCTTGTAGGACGACACAGAGCATGGAGTTTAACTCCATTTCTTAAGGGAAATTCAGAAGAGTGTTCTCATCCATGAAACACAGTCTGTTTTAACGCAAATAGCATGCTCTTCTTTCCAGCATCTGCAATAAAGCAAGAAACATGAGCATGGCCAGAAAAAAAAGAACTGTGTTTCCGACTCATACGGACCATATGTAGTCCACCTCTGTGTAGTAAATGATACAGAAAACAGCTCCTCTTACATAAATGCTCTTTAGTTAATAGTGATAATCGCGTTGGATTCTAGAACTGTGTAAAGTCATTTGAGCCGAAAATTGACTTGGTGTAGCAGAAATGAACTCTTGATGGCAGGAATACACAGATCATGGGTTTTAACTCCAATTGTGTATGAAATTCAGACCAGAGTTCTCATCCATGAAACACACCCTGTTTTAATGCAAGAAGCAAGCTCCTCTTTGCAGAATCTCCAATACAGCAAGTACGATGAGCATGTCCTGAAAAAGAGAACTGTGTTTCCTACTCATACGGACAATATGTAGTCCACCTCTGCTTATGAAACTGATACAGACCACAGCTCCTCTTACAAAAATGCTCTTTAGTTAATAGTGATAAGCGACTAAGGTTCTAGAACTGTGTAAAATCATTTGAGCCGAAAATTCACATGGTTACCAGAAATGAACACTTGATTGTAGGAAGACACAGATCATGGGGTTTAACTCCATTTCTGAAGGGAAATTCAGACCAGAGTTCTCTTCCCTTAAACACACTCTGTTTTAACCCAAGAAGCAAGCTCTTCTTTCCAGAGTCAAAAATAAGCAAGAACCATGAGCATGCCCTGAAAAAATGAACTGTGTTTCCAGCTCATACGGACCATATGTAGTTCAACTCTGCTAATGAAACTGATACAAACCACAGCTCCTATTACATAAATGCTCTTTAGGTAATAGTGAGAATCATGTTTGGGATCGTGAACTGCGAAAAATCATTTGAGCCCAAAATTCACTGGGTTTACCAGAAATGAACTCTTGCTTGTAGGAAGACACAGATCATGGGCTTTAATTCCGTTTCTGAAGGGAAATTCAGACCAGAGTTCTCATCCCTGAAACACACTCTGATTTAACGCAAGAAGCTAGCTCTTCTTTCCAGAGTCTAAAATACAGCAAGAAACATGAGCATGCCCTGAAAAAAAGTAATGTGTTTCCTACACATAAGGACCATACGTAGTTCAAATCTGCATATGAAACTGATACATACAACAGCTCCTCTTACATAAATGCTCTTTAGTTAATAGTGAGAATCGCGTTGGGTTCATGAACTGCGAAAAATCATTTCAGCCCAAAATTCACTGCTTTTACCAGAAATGCATTTTTGCTTGTAGGAAGACACAGATCCTGGGGTTTAACTGCATTTCTGAAGGCACATTCAGAAAAGAGTTCTCATCCATGGAGAAAACTCTGTTTTAAGGCAAGAATCATCCTCTTCTATCCAGCTTCTCCAATACAGTAAGAAATATGAGCATTCCCAGAAAAAAAGAACTGTGTTTCCTACTCATAGGGACTATATGTAGTCCACCTCTGCTAATGAAACTGATTCAAACCACAGCTCCTCTTACATAAATCCTCTTTAGTTAATAGTGAGAATCGCGTTGGGTTCGTGAACTGCGAAAAATCATTTCAGCCCAAAATTCACAAGATTTAGCTCAAATGATCTCTTGCATTTAGGAAGACACAGATCCTGGGGATTAACCCCGTTTCTGAAGGCAAATTCAGACGAGAATTCTCAACCATGAAAAACACTCTGTTTTGAGGCAAGAATCATCCTCTTCTTTCCAGCTTCTCCAATACAGTAAGAACCATGAGCACGCCCAGAAGAAAAGAACTGTGCTTCCTACTCATATGGACCATATGTAGTTCAACTCTGCTTATGAAATGATACAGACCACAGCTCCTCTTACATAAATGCTCTTTAGTTAATAGTGATAATCGCGTTGGATTCTAGAACTGTGTAAAGTCATTTGAGCCGAAAATTGACTTGGTGTAGCAGAAATGAACTCTTGATGGCAGGAATACACAGATCATGGGTTTTAACTCCAATTGTGTATGAAATTCAGACCAGAGTTCTCATCCATGAAACACACCCTGTTTTAATGCAAGAAGCAAGCTCCTCTTTGCAGAATCTCCAATACAGCAAGTAGGATGAGCATGTCCTGAAAAAGAGAACTGTGTTTCCTACTCATACGGACAATATGTAGTCCACCTCTGCTTATGAAACTGATACAGACCACAGCTCCTCTTACAAAAATGCTCTTTAGTTAATAGTGATAAGCGACTAAGGTTCTAGAACTGTGTAAAATCATTTGAGCCGAAAATTCACATGGTTACCAGAAATGAACACTTGATTGTAGGAAGACACAGATCATGGGGTTTAACTCCATTTCTGAAGGGAAATTCAGACCAGAGTTCTCTTCCCTTAAACACACTCTGTTTTAACCCAAGAAGCAAGCTCTTCTTTCCAGAGTCAAAAATAAGCAAGAACCATGAGCATGCCCTGAAAAAATGAACTGTGTTTCCAGCTCATACGGACCATATGTAGTTCAACTCTGCTAATGAAACTGATACAAACCACAGCTCCTATTACATAAATGCTCTTTAGGTAATAGTGAGAATCATGTTTGGGATCGTGAACTGCGAAAAATCATTTGAGCCCAAAATTCACTGGGTTTACCAGAAATGAACTCTTGCTTGTAGGAAGACACAGATCATGGGCTTTAATTCCGTTTCTGAAGGGAAATTCAGACCAGAGTTCTCATCCCTGAAACACACTCTGATTTAACGCAAGAAGCTAGCTCTTCTTTCCAGAGTCTAAAATACAGCAAGAAACATGAGCATGCCCTGAAAAAAAGTAATGTGTTTCCTACACATAAGGACCATACGTAGTTCAAATCTGCATATGAAACTGATACATACAACAGCTCCTCTTACATAAATGCTCTTTAGTTAATAGTGAGAATCGCGTTGGGTTCATGAACTGCGAAAAATCATTTCAGCCCAAAATTCACTGCTTTTACCAGAAATGCATTTTTGCTTGTAGGAAGACACAGATCCTGGGGTTTAACTGCATTTCTGAAGGCACATTCAGAAAAGAGTTCTCATCCATGGAGAAAACTCTGTTTTAAGGCAAGAATCATCCTCTTCTATCCAGCTTCTCCAATACAGTAAGAAATATGAGCATTCCCAGAAAAAAAGAACTGTGTTTCCTACTCATAGGGACTATATGTAGTCCACCTCTGCTAATGAAACTGATTCAAACCACAGCTCCTCTTACATAAATCCTCTTTAGTTAATAGTGAGAATCGCGTTGGGTTCGTGAACTGCGAAAAATCATTTCAGCCCAAAATTCACAAGATTTAGCTCAAATGATCTCTTGCATTTAGGAAGACACAGATCCTGGGGATTAACCCCGTTTCTGAAGGCAAATTCAGACGAGAATTCTCAACCATGAAAAACACTCTGTTTTGAGGCAAGAATCATCCTCTTCTTTCCAGCTTCTCCAATACAGTAAGAACCATGAGCACGCCCAGAAGAAAAGAACTGTGCTTCCTACTCATATGGACCATATGTAGTTCAACTCTGCTTATGAAATGATACAGACCACAGCTCCTCTTACATAAATGCTCTTGTAGGAAGACACAGATCCTGTGGTGTAACTCCGTTTCTGAAGGGTAATTCAGACCAGAGTTCTCACCCCCTGAAACACACTCTGTTTTAACGCAAGAAGCAAGCTCTCCTTTCCAGAGTCAAAAATACCACAAGAACCATGAGCATGCCCTGAAAAAAAGAACTGTGTTTCCTACTCATACGGACCATATGTAGTTCAACTCTGCTTATGAAACTGATACAAACCACAGCTCCTCTTACATAAATCCTCTTTAGATAATAGTGAGAATAGTGTTGGGTTCGTGAACTGCGAAAAATCATTTTATCCCAAAATTCAATGGGTTTACCAGAAATAAACTCTTGCTTGTAGGAAGACACAGATCCTGGGGTTTAACTCCGTTTCTGAAGGGAAATTCAGACCAGAATTCTCATCCCTGAAAAACGCTCTGTTTTAAGGCATGAATCATCCTCTTCTTTCCAGGGTCTCCAATATGGTAAGATCCATGAGCATGCCAAGAAAAAACAACTGAGTTTCCTACTCATACGGACTATATGTACTCCACCTCTGCTTATGAAACTGATACAGACCACAGCTCCTCTTACAAAAATGCTCTTTAGTTAATAGTGATAAGCGACTAAGGTTCTAGAACTGTGTAAAATCATTTGAGCCGAAAATTCACATGGTTACCAGAAATGAACACTTGATTGTAGGAAGACACAGATCATGGGGTTTAACTCCATTTCTGAAGGGAAATTCAGACCAGAGTTCTCTTCCCTTAAACACACTCTGTTTTAACCCAAGAAGCAAGCTCTTCTTTCCAGAGTCAAAAATAAGCAAGAACCATGAGCATGCCCTGAAAAAATGAACTGTGTTTCCAGCTCATACGGACCATATGTAGTTCAACTCTGCTAATGAAACTGATACAAACCACAGCTCCTATTACATAAATGCTCTTTAGGTAATAGTGAGAATCATGTTTGGGATCGTGAACTGCGAAAAATCATTTGAGCCCAAAATTCACTGGGTTTACCAGAAATGAACTCTTGCTTGTAGGAAGACACAGATCATGGGCTTTAATTCCGTTTCTGAAGGGAAATTCAGACCAGAGTTCTCATCCCTGAAACACACTCTGATTTAACGCAAGAAGCTAGCTCTTCTTTCCAGAGTCTAAAATACAGCAAGAAACATGAGCATGCCCTGAAAAAAAGTAATGTGTTTCCTACACATAAGGACCATACGTAGTTCAAATCTGCATATGAAACTGATACATACAACAGCTCCTCTTACATAAATGCTCTTTAGTTAATAGTGAGAATCGCGTTGGGTTCATGAACTGCGAAAAATCATTTCAGCCCAAAATTCACTGCTTTTACCAGAAATGCATTTTTGCTTGTAGGAAGACACAGATCCTGGGGTTTAACTGCATTTCTGAAGGCACATTCAGAAAAGAGTTCTCATCCATGGAGAAAACTCTGTTTTAAGGCAAGAATCATCCTCTTCTATCCAGCTTCTCCAATACAGTAAGAAATATGAGCATTCCCAGAAAAAAAGAACTGTGTTTCCTACTCATAGGGACTATATGTAGTCCACCTCTGCTAATGAAACTGATTCAAACCACAGCTCCTCTTACATAAATCCTCTTTAGTTAATAGTGAGAATCGCGTTGGGTTCGTGAACTGCGAAAAATCATTTCAGCCCAAAATTCACAAGATTTAGCTCAAATGATCTCTTGCATTTAGGAAGACACAGATCCTGGGGATTAACCCCGTTTCTGAAGGCAAATTCAGACGAGAATTCTCAACCATGAAAAACACTCTGTTTTGAGGCAAGAATCATCCTCTTCTTTCCAGCTTCTCCAATACAGTAAGAACCATGAGCACGCCCAGAAGAAAAGAACTGTGCTTCCTACTCATATGGACCATATGTAGTTCAACTCTGCTTATGAAATGATACAGACCACAGCTCCTCTTACATAAATGCTCTTGTAGGAAGACACAGATCCTGTGGTGTAACTCCGTTTCTGAAGGGTAATTCAGACCAGAGTTCTCACCCCCTGAAACACACTCTGTTTTAACGCAAGAAGCAAGCTCTCCTTTCCAGAGTCAAAAATACCGCAAGAACCATGAGCATGCCCTGAAAAAAAGAACTGTGTTTCCTACTCATACGGACCATATGTAGTTCAACTCTGCTTATGAAACTGATACAAACCACAGCTCCTCTTACATAAATCCTCTTTAGATAATAGTGAGAATAGTGTTGGGTTCGTGAACTGCGAAAAATCATTTTATCCCAAAATTCAATGGGTTTACCAGAAATAAACTCTTGCTTGTAGGAAGACACAGATCCTGGGGTTTAACTCCGTTTCTGAAGGGAAATTCAGACCAGAATTCTCATCCCTGAAAAACGCTCTGTTTTAAGGCATGAATCATCCTCTTCTTTCCAGGGTCTCCAATATGGTAAGATCCATGAGCATGCCAAGAAAAAAACAACTGAGTTTCCTACTCATACGGACTATATGTACTCCACCTCTGCTTATGAAACTGATACAGACCACAGCTCCTCTTACATAAATGCTCTTAAGTTAATAGTGAAAATCTCGCTGGGTTCTAGAACTGTGTAAAATCATTTGAGCCGAAATTTCACTTGGTTTACCAGAAATGAATTCTTGCTTGTAGGATGATGATCCTGGGTTTTAACTCCGTTTCTGAAGCCAAATCAGACCAGAGTTCTCAACCCTGAAAAACACTCTGTTTTGAGGCAAGAATCATCCTCTTCTTTCCAGCGACTATAATACAGTAAGAAACATGAGCATGCCCTGAAAAAAAGAACAGTGTTTCCTACTCATATGGACCATATGTAGTTCAACTCTGGTTATGAAACTGATACAAACCACAGCTCCTCTTACATAAATGTTCTTTAGTTAATAGTGAGAATCATGTTTGTTTTCGTGAACTGCGAAAAATCATTTGAGCCCAAAATTCACGGGGTTTACCAGAAATGAAATCTTGCTTGTAGGAAGACACTGATCCTGGGGTTTAACTCCGTTTCTGGAGGCAAATTCAGACAAGAGTTCTCATCCCTGAAAAACACTCTGTTTTAAGGCAAGAATCATGCTCCTCTTTCCAGCATCTCCAAATAGTAAGAAAAATGAGCATGCCCAGAAAAAAAGAACTGTGTTTCCTACTCATACTGACCATATGTAGTTCAACTCTACTTATGAAACTGATACAAACCACAGCTCCTCTTACATAAATCCTCTTTAGTTAATAGTGAGAATAGCGTTGGGTTTGTGAACTGCGAAAATCATTTGAGACCAAAATTCACTGGGTTTACCAGAAATTAATTCTTGCTTGTAGGAAGACACAGATCCTGGAGTTTAACTCCGTTTCTGAAGGGAAATGCAGACCAGAATTCTCATCCCTGAAAAACACTCTGTTTTAAGTCATGAATCATCCTCTTCTTTTCAGGGTCTACAATACAGTAAGAACAATAAGCATGCCAAGAAAAAAAGAACTGTGTTTCCTACTCATACGGACCATATGTAGTCCACCTCTGCTTATGAAACTGATACAGACCACAGCTCCTCTTACCTAAATGCTCTTTAGTTAATAGTGATAATCTCGTTGGATTCTAGAACTGTGTAAAATCATTTGAGCCGAAAATTCACTTGGTTACCAGAAATGAACACTTGCTTGTAGGAAGACACAGAACATAGGGTTTAACTGCATTTCTGAAGGGAAATTCAGACCAGAGTTCTCCTCCATGAAACACACTCTGTTTAATGCAAGAAGCAAGCTCATCTTTCCACCGTCTCCAATACAGTAAGAACCATGAGCATGCCCAGAACAAAAGAACTGTGTCTCCTACTCATAGGGACAATATGTAGTTCAACTCTGCTCATGAAACTGAAAGAAATGACAGTTCCTCTTACATAAATGCTCTTTAGTTAATAGTGAGAATCTGTTTGGGTTGGTGAACTGTGAAAAATCATTTGAGCCCAAAATTCACTTGCTTTACCAGAAATGAACTCTTGCTTGTAGGAAGACACAGATCCTGGGGTTTAACTCCGTTTCTGAAGGGAAATTCAGACCAGAGTTCTCTTCCCTGAAACACACTCTGATTTAACGCAAGAAGCAAGCTCTTCTTTCCAGAGTCTAAAATACAGAAAGAACCATGAGAATGCCCTGAAAAAAAGTAATGTGTTTCCTACACATACGGACCATATGTAGTTCAACTCTGCATATAAAACTGATACATACAACAGCTCCTCTTTACATAAATGCTCCTTAGTTAATAGTGAGAATCGCGTTGGGTTCATGAACTGCAAAAAATCATTTCAGCCCAAAATTCACTGCGTTTACCAGAAATGAATTTTTGCTTGTAGGAAGACACAGATCCTGGGGTTTAACTCCGTTTATGAAGGGAAATTCAGACCAGAATTCTCATCCCTGAAAAACGCTCTGTTTTAAGGCATGAATCATCCTCTTCTTTCCAGGGTCTCCAATACGGTAAGAACCATGAGCATGCCAAGAAAAAAACAACTGAGTTTCCTACTCATACAGACTATATGTACTCCACCTCTGCTTATGAAACTGATACAGACCACAGCTCCTCTTACATAAATGCTCTTTAGTTAATTGTGAGAATCATGCTTGTGTTCGTGAACTGCGAAAAATCATTTGAAACCACAATTCACCGGGTTTACCAGAAATGAACACTTGCTTGTAGAAAGACACTCATCCTGGGGTTTAACTCGGTTTATGAAGGCAAATTCTAACTAGAGTTCTCGTCCCTGAAAAACACTCTGTTTTGAGGCAAGAATCATCCTCTTCTTTCCAGCGTCTCCAATACAGTAAGAAACATGAGCACGCCCAGAAAAAAAGACTTGTGTTTCCTACTCATATGGACCATATGTAGTTAAACTTTGCTTATGAAATGATACAGACAACAGCTCCTCTTACATAAATGCTCTTTAGTTAATAGTGATAATCGCGTTGGATTCTAGAACTGTGTAAAGTCATTTGAGCCGAAAAACGACTTGGTGTAGCAGAAATGAACTCTTGCTGGCAGGAAGACACAGATCATGGGGTTTATCACAGATTATGAAGGAAATTCCGACCAGAGTTCTCATCCATGTAACACACCCTGTTTTAATGCAAGAAGCAAGCTTTTCTTTCCAGCATCTCGAATACAGCAAGTACGATGAGCATGCCCTGAAAAAGAGAACTGTGTTTCCTACTCATACGGACAATATGTAGTCCTCCTCTGCTTATGAAACTGATACAGACCACAGCTCCTCTTACAAAAATGCTCTTTAGTTAATAGTGATAATCGACTTGGGTTCTAGAACTGTGTAAAATCATTTGAGCCGAAAATTCACATGGTTGCCAGAAATGAACACTTGCTTGTAGGAAGACACAGAACATGGGGTTTAACTACATTTCTGAAGGGAAATTCAGACCAGAGTTCTCTTCCCTGAAACACACTCTGTTTTAACGCAAGAAGCAAGCTCTTCTTATCAGAGTCAAAAATACAGCAAGAACCATGAGCATGCCCTGAAAAAAAGAACTGTGTTTCCAGCTCATACAGACCATATGTAGTTCAACTCTGCTTATAAAACTGATACAAACCACAGCTCCTATTACATAAATGCTCTTTAGGTAATAGTGAGAATCATGTTTGGGTTCGTGAACTGCAAAAAATCATTTGAGCCCAAAATTCACTGGGTTTACCAGAAATGAACTCTTGCTTGTAGGAAGACAAACATCCTGGTGTTTAACTCCGTTTCTGAAGTGAAATGCACATCGGAATTCTCATCCCTGAAAAACATTATGTTTTAAGGCATGAATCATCCTCTTCTTTCCAGGGTCTCCAATACAGTAACAACAATAAGCATGCCAAATAAAAAAGAACTGTGTTTCCAACTCATACAGACCATATGTAGTGCACCTCTGCTTATGAAACTTATACAGACCACAGCTCCTCTTACATAAATGCTATTTAGTTAATAGTGATAATCGCGTTGGGTTCTAGAACTGTTTAAAGTGATTTGAGCCGAAAATTCACTTGGTTTAAAAGAAATGAACTCTTGCTGGTAGGAAGACACAGATCACGGAGTTTAACTCCGTTTGTGAAGGGAAATTCAGACCAGAGTTCTCTTCCCTGAAAAACACTCTGTTTTAAGGCAAGAATGATCCTCTTCTTTCTAGCATATGCAATATAGTAAGAAAAATGATCATGTCCAGGAAAAAAGAACTTTGTTTTCTACTCATACAGACCATATGTAGTTCATCTCTGCTTATGAAACTGATACAAACCACAGCTCCTCTTACATAAATCCTCTTTAGTTAATAGTGAGAATAGAGTAGGGTTCGGGAACTGCGAAAAATAATTTGAGCCCAAAGTAAACTGGATTTACCGGAAATGAAATCTTACTTGTAGGAAGACACAGATCCTGGGGTTTAACTCTGTTTCTTAAGGAAATCCAGACCAGAGTTCTCATCCCTGAAACACACTCTGTTTCAAAGAAGAAGCAAGCTCCTCTTCCCAGATTCTATAATACAGAAATTACAATGAGCATGGACTGAAAAAAAAAACTGTGTTTTCTATTCATACGGACCATATGTAGTTCAACTCTCCTTATGAAACTGAGACAGACCACACCTCCTCTTACATAAATGCTCTTTAGGTAATAGTGATGATCGAGTTGGGTTCTAGAACTGTGTAAAATCATTTGAGCCAAAAATTCCCTTGGTTACCAGAAATGAACACTTGCTTGTAGGAAGACACAGAACATGGGGTTTAACTCCATTTCTGAAGGGAAATTCAGACCAGAGTTCTCATCCATGAAACACACTCTGTTTTAATGCAAGAAACAAGCTCATCTTTCCACCGTCTCCAATACAGCAACAACCATGAGCATGCCCAGAAAAAAAGAACTGTGTCTCCTACTCATACGGACAATAAGTAGTTCAACTCTGCTCATGAAACTGAAAGAAATGACAGTTCCTCTTACATAAATGCTCTTTAGTTAATAGTGAGAATCTGTTTGGGTTGGTGAACTGTGAAAAATCATTTGAGCCCAAAATTCACTTGGTTTACCAGAAATGAACTCTTGCTTGTAGGAACACAGGTCCTGGGCTTTAACTCCGTTTCCGAAGGGAAATTCAGAGCAGTGTTCTCATCCATGAAATACACACTGTTTTAATGCAAGAAGCAAGCTCTTCTTTTGGTGTCTCCAATACAGCAAGAAACATGAGCATGCCCAGAAAATTAACCGGGTTTCCTACTCATATTGAACATATGTAGTTCAACTCTGCTTATGAAACTGATACAAACCACAGCTCCACTTACATAAATGGTCTTTAGTTAATTGTGAGAATCGCGTTAGGATCAGGAACTGTTTAAAATCATTTGAGCCCAAAATTCACATAGTTTACCAGAAATGAACTATTGCATGTAGGAAGACACAGATCCTGTGGTTTAACTCCGTTTCTGAAGGGAAATTCAGAGCAGTGTTCTCATTCATTGGACACACTCTGTTTTAACGCAAGAAGCAAGCTCTTCTTTCCAGCATCTCTAATACAGCAATAACCATGAGCATGCCCAGAAAAAAAGAACTGTGTTTCCTCCTCATACGGACCATATGTAGTTCAACTCTGCTTATGAAACTGATACAAATCACAGCTCCAATTACATAAATGCTCTTGAGTTAATAGTGAGAACCACGTTGGGTTCGTGAACTGTATAAAATAATTTGAACATAAAATTCACTTGGTTTACCAGAAATGAACTCTTGCTTGTAGAAACTCAGATCCTGGGCTTTAACTCCGTTTCCAAAGGGAAATTCAAAGCAGTGTTCTCATCCATGAAATACACTCTGTTTTAAGGCAAGAAGCAAGCTCTTCTTTTGAGTGTCTACAATACAGCAAGAAACATGAGCATGCCCAGAAAATTAACCGGGTTTCCTACTCATATGGTCCATACGTAGTTCAACTCTGCTTATGAAACTGATGCTAACCACTGCTCCACTTACATTTATGCTCCTTAGTTAATAGTGAGAATCGCGTTGGGTTCGGTAACTGTGTAAAATCATTTGAGCACAAAATTCACTTGGTTTTCACGGAAATGAACTCTTGCTTGTAGCAAGACACAGATCCTCTGGTTTAACTCCACTTCTGAGGGCAAATTAAGACCAGTGTTCTCATACATGGAAAACACTGCGTTTTTACCCAAGAAGATAGCTCTTCTTTCCAGCATCTCTAATACAGCAGGAACCATGAGCATGCCCAGAACAAAGAACTGTGTTTCCTTCTCATACGGACCATATGTAGTTCAACTCTACTTATGAAACTGATACAAATCACAGCTCCACATACGTAAATGCTCTTTAGTTAATTATGAGAATCAGTTTGGGTTGAACTGTGTAAAATCATTTGAGCCCAAAATTCACATAGTTTTCCAGAAAAGAATTCTTGTTTTTAGGAAGATACAGATCCTGTGGTTTAACTCCGTTTCTGAAGGGAAATTCAGAGCAGTGTTCTCATTCATGGAACACACTGAGTTTTAATGCAAGAAGCTAGCTCTTCTTTCCAGCATCTCTAATACAGCAAGAACCATGAGCATGCCCAGAAAAAAAGAACTGTGTTTCCTACTCATACGGACCATATGTAGTTCAACTCCACTTATGAAACTGATAAAAACCACAGCTCCAATTACATAAATGCTCTTTAGTTAATAGTGAGAATTGCGTTTGGTTCGTGAACTATGTAAAGTCATTTTAGCCCAAAATTCACTTGGTTTACCAGAAATGAACTCTTGCTTGTAGCAAGACACAGATCCTGTGCATTAACTCCGTTTCTGAAGGGTAATTCAGAGCAGTGTTCTCATCCATAAAATACACTCTGTTTTAACGCAAGAATCAAGCTCTTCTTTCGAGCGTCTCTAATCCAGGAAGAACCATGAGCATGCCCAGAAAATAATAACTGTATTTCCTACTCATACGGACCATATGTAGTTCAACTCTACTTATGAAACTGGTACAAATCACAGCTCCACTTACGTAAATTCTCTTTAGTTAATTGTAAGAATCGGTTTGGGTTCTTGAACTGTGTAAAATCATTTGAGCCCAAAATTCACATAGTTTTCCAGAAATGAACTCTTGCTTGTAGGAAGACACATATCCTGGGGTTTAACTCCGTTTCTGAAGGCAAATTCAGACCAGTGTTCTCATCCATGGAACACACTCTGTTTTAACGGAAGATGCAAGCTCTTCTTTCCAGCATCTCTAATACAGCAAGAACCATGAGCATGCCCAGACAAAAAGAACTGTATTTCCTACTCATACGGACCAAATGTAGTTCAACTCTGCTTATGAAACTTCTACAAACCACAGCTCCAATTACTTAAATGCTCTTGAGTTAATAGTGAGAATCGTGTTGAGTTCGTGAAGTGTGTAAAGTAATTGAAGCCCAAAGTTCACTTGGTTTACCAGAACTGAACTCTTGCTTGTAGGAAGACACAGATCCTGGGGTTTAACTCCGTTTCTGAAGGGAAATTCAGAGCAGTGTTCTCATCCATGAAATACACTCTGTTTTAACGCAAGAAGCAAGCTCTTCTTTTGAGTGTCTCCAATACAGCAAGAAACATGAGCATGCCCAGAAAATTAACCGTGTTTCCTACTCATATGGACCATATGTAGTTCAACTCTGCTTATGAAATTGACGCAAACCACAGCTCCACTTACATAACTGCTCCTTAGTTAATAGTGAAAATCGCGTTGGGTTCGGGAACTGTGTAAAATCATTTGAGCCCAAAATTCACATGGTTTACCAGAAATGAACTCTTTCTTGCAGGAAGACACAGTTCCTGTGGTTTAACTCCGTTTCTGAAGGGAAATTCAGAGCAGTGTTCTCATCCCTGAAACCCACTCTGTTTTAATGCAAGAAGCAAGCTCTTCTTTCCATTATTTCTAATAGAGCAAGTACCATGAGCTTGCCCAGAAAAAAAGAAGTGTGTTTTCTACTGATACGGACCATATGTAGTTCAACTTTACTTATAACTGATACAAACCACAGCTCCACTTACAAAAATGCTCTTTATTTAATTGTGAGAATCGCTTTGGGTTCGGGAACTGTGTAAAATCATTTGAGCCCAAAATTCACTTGGTTTACCAGAAATGAACTTTTGATAGTAGGAAGATACAGATCCTGTGGTTTAACTCCCTTTCAGAAGGGAAATTCAGAGCAGTGTTCTCATCCATGAAATTCACTCTGTTATTACGCAAGAAGCAAGCTCTTCTTTTGATTGTCTCCAATACAGCAAGAAACATGAGCATGCCCAGAAAATTAACCTTGTTTCCTAATCATATGGACCATATGTAGTTTAACTCTGCTTATGAAACTGATACAAACCACAGCTCCACTTACATAAATGGTCTTTAGTTAATTGTGAGAATCGCGTTTGGTTCAGGAACTGTGAAAAATCATTTGGTCCCAAAATTCACATAGTTTTCCAGAAATGAACTCTTGCTTGTAGGAAGACACAGATCCTCTGGTTTAACTCCGTTTCTGAGGGCAAATTAAGACCAGTGTTCTCATCCATGGAAAACACTCTCTTTTAACTCAAGAAGCAAGCTCTTCATCAGCATCTCTAATACAGCAAGAACCATGAGCATGCCCAGAACAAAAGAACTGTGTTTCCTACTCATACGGACCATATGTAGTTCAACTCCACTTATGAAACTGATAAAAACCACAGCTCCAATTACATAAATGCTCTTTAGTTAATAGTGAGAATCGCGTTTGGTTCGTGAACTATGTAAAGTCATTTTAGCCCAAAATTCACTTGGTTTACCAGAAATGAACTCTTGCTTGTAGCAAGACACAGATCCTGTGCATTAACTCCGTTTCTGAAGGGTAATTCAGAGCAGTGTTCTCATCCATGAAATACACTCTGTTTTAACGCAAGAATCAAGCTCTTCTTTCGAGCGTCTCTAATCCAGGAAGAACCATGAGCATGCCCAGAAAATAATAACTGTATTTCCTACTCATACGGACCATATGTAGTTCAACTCTACTTATGAAACTGGTACAAATCACAGCTCCACTTACGTAAATTCTCTTTAGTTAATTGTAAGAATCGGTTTGGGTTCTTGAACTGTGTAAAATCATTTGAGCCCAAAATTCACATAGTTTTCCAGAAATGAACTCTTGCTTGTAGGAAGACACATATCCTGGGGTTTAACTCCGTTTCTGAAGGCAAATTCAGACCAGTGTTCTCATCCATGGAACACACTCTGTTTTAACGGAAGATGCAAGCTCTTCTTTCCAGCATCTCTAATACAGCAAGAACCATGAGCATGCCCAGACAAAAAGAACTGTATTTCCTACTCATACGGACCATATGTAGTTCAACTCTGCTTATGAAACTTCTACAAACCACAGCTCCAATTACTTAAATGCTCTTGAGTTAATAGTGAGAATCGTGTTGAGTTCGTGAAGTGTGTAAAGTAATTGAAGCCCAAAGTTCACTTGGTTTACCAGAACTGAACTCTTGCTTGTAGGAAGACACAGATCCTGGGGTTTAACTCCGTTTCTGAAGGGAAATTCAGAGCAGTGTTCTCATCCATGAAATACACTCTGTTTTAACGCAAGAAGCAAGCTCTTCTTTTGAGTGTCTCCAATACAGCAAGAAACATGAGCATGCCCAGAAAATTAACCGTGTTTCCTACTCATATGGACCATATGTAGTTCAACTCTGCTTATGAAATTGACGCAAACCACAGCTCCACTTACATAACTGCTCCTTAGTTAATAGTGAAAATCGCGTTGGGTTCGGGAACTGTGTAAAATCATTTGAGCCCAAAATTCACATGGTTTACCAGAAATGAACTCTTTCTTGCAGGAAGACACAGTTCCTGTGGTTTAACTCCGTTTCTGAAGGGAAATTCAGAGCAGTGTTCTCATCCCTGAAACCCACTCTGTTTTAATGCAAGAAGCAAGCTCTTCTTTCCATTATTTCTAATAGAGCAAGTACCATGAGCTTGCCCAGAAAAAAAGAAGTGTGTTTTCTACTGATACGGACCATATGTAGTTCAACTTTACTTATAACTGATACAAACCACAGCTCCACTTACAAAAATGCTCTTTATTTAATTGTGAGAATCGCTTTGGGTTCGGGAACTGTGTAAAATCATTTGAGCCCAAAATTCACTTGGTTTACCAGAAATGAACTTTTGATAGTAGGAAGACACAGATCCTGTGGTTTAACTCCCTTTCAGAAGGGAAATTCAGAGCAGTGTTCTCATCCATGAAATTCACTCTGTTATTACGCAAGAAGCAAGCTCTTCTTTTGATTGTCTCCAATACAGCAAGAAACATGAGCATGCCCAGAAAATTAACCTTGTTTCCTAATCATATGGACCATATGTAGTTTAACTCTGCTTATGAAACTGATACAAACCACAGCTCCACTTACATAAATGGTCTTTAGTTAATTGTGAGAATCGCGTTTGGTTCAGGAACTGTGAAAAATCATTTGGTCCCAAAATTCACATAGTTTTCCAGAAATGAACTCTTGCTTGTAGGAAGACACAGATCCTCTGGTTTAACTCCGTTTCTGAGGGCAAATTAAGACCAGTGTTCTCATCCATGGAAAACACTCTCTTTTAACTCAAGAAGCAAGCTCTTCATCAGCATCTCTAATACAGCAAGAACCATGAGCATGCCCAGAACAAAAGAACTGTGTTTCCTACTCATACAGACCATATGTAGTTCAAATCCACTTATGAAACTGATAAAAACCACAGCTCCAATTACATAAATGCTCTTTAGTTAATAGTGAGAATCGCGTTGGATTCGTGAACTATGTAAAATCATTTGAGGCCAAAATTCACTTGGTTTACCAGAAATGAACTCTTGCTTGTAGCAAGACACATATCCTGTGGATTAACTCCGTTTCTGAGGGGAAATTCAGAGCAGTGTTCTCATCCATGAAATACACTCAGTTTGAATGCAAGAATCAAGCTCTTCTTTTGAGCGTCTCTAATACAGCAAGAACCATGAGCATGCCCAGAAAAAAAGAACTGTATTTCCTACTCATTCGGACCATATGTAGTTTAACTCTACTTATGAAACTGATACAAATCACAGCTCAACTTACGTAAATTCTCTTTAGTTAATTGTAAGAATCGGTTTGGGTTCTTGAACTGTGTAAAATCATTTGAGACCAAAATTCACATAGTTTTCCAGAAATGAACTCTTGCTTGTAGGAAGACACAGATCCTGTGGTTTAACTCCGTTTCTGAAGGGAAATTCAGACCAGTGTTCTCATCCATGGAACACACTCTGTTTTAACGGAAAAAGCAAGCTCTTCTTTCCAGCATCTCTAATACAGCAAGAACCATGAGCATGCCCAGAAAAAAATAACTGTATTTCCTACTCATACGGACCATATGTAGTTCAACTCTGCTTATGAAACTGATACAAACCACAGCTCCAATTACTTAAATGCTCTTGAGTTAATAGTGAGAATCGCGTTGGGTTCGTGAACTGTGTAAAGTAATTTGAGCCCAAAGTTCACTTGGTTTACCAGAAATGAACTCTTGCTTGAAGGAACACAGATCCTGGGCTTTAACTCCGTTTCTGAAGGGTAATTCAGAGCAGTGTTCTCATCCATGAAATACACTCTGTTTTAACGCAAGAAGCAAGCTCTTCTTTTGATTGTCTCCAATACAGCAAGAAACATGAGCATGCCCAGAAAATTAACCTTGTTTCCTAATCATATGGACCATATGTAGTTTAACTCTGCTTATGAAACTGATACAAACCACAGCTCCACTTACATAAATGGCCTTTAGTTAATTGTGAGAATCGCGTTTGGTTCAGGAACTGTGAAAAATCATTTGGTCCCAAAATTCACATAGTTTTCCAGAAATGAACTCTTGCTTGTAGGAAGACACAGATCCTCTGGTTTAACTCCGTTTCTGAGGGCAAATTAAGACCAGTGTTCTCATCCATGGAAAACACTCTCTTTTAACTCAAGAAGCAAGCTCTTCATCAGCATCTCTAATACAGCAAGAACCATGAGCATGCCCAGAACAAAAGAACTGTGTTTCCTACTCATACAGACCATATGTAGTTCAAATCCACTTATGAAACTGATAAAAACCACAGCTCCAATTACATGAATGCTCTTTAGTTAATAGTGAGAATCGCGTTGGGTTCGTGAACTATGTAAAATCATTTGAGCCCAAAATTCACTTGGTTTACCAGAAATGAACTCTTGCTTGTAGCAAGACACATATCCTGTGGATTAACTCCGTTTCTGAGGGGAAATTCAGAGCAGTGTTCTCATCCATGAAATACACTCAGTTTGAATGCAAGAATCAAGCTCTTCTTTTGAGCGTCTCTAATACAGCAAGAACCATGAGCATGCCCAGAAAAAAAGAACTGTATTTCCTACTCATTCGGACCATATGTAGTTTAACTCTACTTATGAAACTGATACAAATCACAGCTCCACTTACGTAAATTCTCTTTAGTTAATTGTAAGAATCGGTTTGGGTTCTTGAACTGTGTAAAATCATTTGAGACCAAAATTCACATAGTTTTCCAGAAATGAACTCTTGCTTGTAGGAAGACACAGATCCTGTGGTTTAACTCAGTTTCTGAAGGGAAATTCAGACCAGTGTTCTCATCCATGGAACACACTCTGTTTTAACGGAAAAAGCAAGCTCTTCTTTCCAGCATCTCTAATACAGCAAGAACCATGAGCATGCCCAGAAAAAAATAACTGTATTTCCTACTCATACGGACCATATGTAGTTCAACTCTGCTTATGAAACTGATACAAACCACAGCTCCAATTACTTAAATGCTCTTGAGTTAATAGTGAGAATCGCGTTGGGTTCGTGAACTGTGTAAAGTAATTTGAGCCCAAAGTTCACTTGGTTTACCAGAAATGAACTCTTGCTTGAAGGAACACAGATCCTGGGCTTTAACTCCGTTTCTGAAGGGTAATTCAGAGCAGTGTTCTCATCCATGAAATACACTCTGTTTTAACGCAAGAAGCAAGCTCTTCTTTTGTGTGTTTCCAATACAGCAAGAAACATGAGCATGCCCAGAAAATTAATCGTGTTTCCTACTCATATGGACCATATGTAGTTCAACTCTGCTTATGAAACTGATACAAACCACAGCTCCACTTACATAAATGGTCTTTAGTTAATTGTGAGAATCGCGTTGGGTTCAGGAAGTGTGAAAAATCATTTGATCCAAAAATTCACATAGTTTTCCAGAAATGAACTCTTGCTTGTAGGAAGACACAGATCCTCTGGTTTAACTCCGTTTCTGAGGGCAAATTAAGACCAGTGTTCTCATCCATGGAAAACACACTGTTTTAACTCAAGAAGCAAGCTCTTCATCAGCATCTCTAATACAGCAAGAACCATGAGCATGCCCAGAACAAAAGAACTGTGTTTCCTACTCATATGGACCATATGTAGTTCAACTCCACTTATGAAACTGATAAAAACCACAGCTCCAATTACATAAGTGCTCTTTAGTTAATAGTGAGAATCGCGTTGGGTTCATGAACTATGTAAAATCATTTGAGCCCAAAATTCACTTGGTTTACCAGAAATGAACTCTTGCTTGTAGCAAGACACATATCCTGTGGATTAACTCCGTTTCTGAAGGGAAATTCAGAGCAGTGTTCTCATCCATGAAATACACTCAGTTTGAATGCAAGAATCACGCTCTTCTTTTGAGCGTCTCTAATACAGCAAGAACCATGAGCATGCCCAGAAAAAAAGAACTGTATTTCCTACTCATTCGGACCATATGTAGTTCAACTCTACTTATGAAACTGATACAAATCACAGCTCCACTTACGTAAATTCTCTTTAGTTAATTGTAAGAATCGGTTTGGGTTCTTGAACTGTGTAAAATCATTTGAGACCAAAATTCACATAGTTTTCCAGAAATGAACTCTTGCTTGTAGGAAGACACAGATCCTGTGGTTTAACTCCGTTTCTGAAGGGAAATTCAGACCAGTGTTCTCATCCATGGAACACACTCTGTTTTAACGGAAAAAGCAAGCTCTTCTTTCCAGCATCTCTAATACAGCAAGAACCATGAGCATGCCCAGAAAAAAATAACTGTATTTCCTACTCATTCGGACCATATGTAGTTCAACTCTGCTTATGAAACTGATACAAACCACAGCTCCAATTACTTAAATGCTCTTGAGTTAATAGTGAGAATCGCGTTGGGTTCGTGAACTGTGTAAAGTAATTTGAGCCCAAAGTTCACTTGGTTTACCAGAAATGAACTCTTGCTTGTAGGAACACAGATCCTGGGCTTTAACTCCGTTTCTGAAGGGTAATTCAGAGCAGTGTTCTCATCCATGAAATACACTCTGTTTTAACGCAAGAAGCAAGCTCTTCTATTGTGTGTTTCCAATACAGCAAGAAACATGAGCATGCCCAGAAAATTAATCGTGTTTCCTACTCATATGGACCATATGTAGTTCAACTCTGCTTATGAAACTGATACAAACCACAGCTCCACTTACATAAATGGTCTTTAGTTAATTGTGAGAATCGCGTTGGGTTCAGGAACTGTGAAAAATCATTTGATCCAAAAATTCACATAGTTTTCCAGAAATGAACTCTTGCTTGTAGGAAGACACAGATCCTCTGGTTTAACTCCGTTTCTGAGGGCAAATTAAGACCAGTGTTCTCATCCATGGAAAACACTCTGTTTTAACTCAAGAAGCAAGCTATTCATTCCAGCATCTCTAATACAGCAAGAACCATGAGCATGCCCAGAACAAAAGAACTGTGTTTCCTACTCATACGGACCATATGTAGTTCAACTCCACTTATGAAACTGATAAAAACCACAGCTCAATTACATAAATGCTCTTTAGTTAATAGTGAGAATCGCGTTTGGTTCGTGAACTATGTAAAGTCATTTTAGCCCAAAATTCACTTGGTTTACCAGAAATGAACTCTTGCTTGTAGCAAGACACAGATCCTGTGCATTAACTCCGTTTCTGAAGGGAAATTCAGAGCAGTGTTCTCATCCATAAAATACACTCTGTTTTAACGCAAGAATCAAGCTCTTCTTTTGAGCTTCTCTAATACAGGAAGAACCATGAGCATGCCCAGAAAATAATAACTGTATTTCCTACTCATACGGACCATATGTAGTTCAACTCTACTTATGAAACTGATACATATCACAGCTCCACTTACGTAAATTCTCTTTAGTTAATTGTAAGAATCGGTTTGGGTTCTTGAACTGTGTAAAATCATTTGAGCCCAAAATTCACATAGTTTTCCAGAAATGAACTCTTGCTTGTAGGAAGACACATATCCTGTGGTTTAACTCCGTTTCTGAAGGGAAATTCAGACCAGTGTTCTCATCCATGGAACACACTCTGTTTTAACGGAAGAAGCAAGCTCTTCTTTCCAGCATCTCTAATACAGCAAGAACCATGAGCATGCCCAGAAAAAAATAACTGTATTTCCTACTCATACGGGCCATATGTAGTTCAACTCTGCTTATGAAACTTCTACAAACCACAGCTCCAATTACTTAAATGCTCTTGAGTTAATAGTGAGAATCGTGTTGAGTTCGTGAAGTGTGTAAAGTAATTGAAGCCCAAAGTTCACTTGGTTTACCAGAACTGAACTCTTGCTTGTAGGAAGACACAGATCCTGGGGTTTAACTCCGTTTCTGAAGGGAAATTCAGAGCAGTGTTCTCATCCATGAAATACACTCTGTTTTAACGCAAGAAGCAAGCTCTTCTTTTGAGTGTCTCCAATACAGCAAGAAACATGAGCATGCCCAGAAAATTAACCGTGTTTCCTACTCATATGGACCATATGTAGTTCAACTCTGCTTATGAAATTGACGCAAACCACAGCTCCACTTACATAACTGCTCCTTAGTTAATAGTGAAAATCGCGTTGGGTTCGGGAACTGTGTAAAATCATTTGAGCCCAAAATTCACATGGTTTACCAGAAATGAACTCTTTCTTGCAGGAAGACACAGTTCCTGTGGTTTAACTCCGTTTCTGAAGGGAAATTCAGAGCAGTGTTCTCATCCCTGAAACCCACTCTGTTTTAATGCAAGAAGCAAGCTCTTCTTTCCATTATTTCTAATAGAGCAAGTACCATGAGCTTGCCCAGAAAAAAAGAAGTGTGTTTTCTACTGATACGGACCATATGTAGTTCAACTTTACTTATGACTGATACAAACCACAGCTCCACTTACAAAAATGCTCTTTATTTAATTGTGAGAATCGCTTTGGGTTCGGGAACTGTGTAAAATCATTTGAGCCCAAAATTCACTTGGTTTACCAGAAATGAACTTTTGATAGTAGGAAGACACAGATCCTGTGGTTTAACTCCCTTTCAGAAGGGAAATTCAGAGCAGTGTTCTCATCCATGAAATTCACTCTGTTATTACGCAAGAAGCAAGCTCTTCTTTTGATTGTCTCCAATACAGCAAGAAACATGAGCATGCCCAGAAAATTAACCTTGTTTCCTAATGATATGGACCATATGTAGTTTAACTCTGCTTATGAAACTGATACAAACCACAGCTCCACTTACATAAATGGTCTTTAGTTAATTGTGAGAATCGCGTTTGGTTCAGGAACTGTGAAAAATCATTTGGTCCCAAAATTCACATAGTTTTCCAGAAATGAACTCTTGCTTGTAGGAAGACACAGATCCTCTGGTTTAACTCCGTTTCTGAGCGCAAATTAAGACTAGTGTTCTCATCCATGGAAAACACTCTATTTTAACATAAGAAGCATGCTCTTCATTCCAGCATCTCTAATACAGCAAGAACCATGAGCATGCCCAGAACAAAAGAACTGTGTTTCCTACTCATACGGTCCATATGTAGTTCAACTCTGCTTATGAAACTGATAAAAACCACAGCTCCAATTACATAAATGCTCTTTAGTTAATAGTGAGAATCGCGTTGAGTTCGTGAACTATGTAAAATCATTTGAGCCCAAAATTCACTTGGTTTACTGGAAATGAACTTTTGCTTGTAGGAAGACACAGATCCTGAGGTTTAACTACGTTTCTGAAGGGAAATTCAGAGCAGTGTTCTCATTCATGGACCACACTGCGTTTTAACTCAAGAAGCAAGCTCTTCTGTCCAGCATAGCTAATACAGCAAGAACCATGAGCATGCCCAGAAAGAAAGAACTGTGTTTCCTACTCATACGGACCATATGTAGTTCAACTCTGCTTATGAAACTCATACAAACCACAGCTACAATTACATAAATGCTCTTGAGTTAATAGTGAGAAACATGTTGGGTTCGTGAACTGTGTAAAATAATTTGAGCCCAAAATTCACTTGGTTTACCAGAAATGAACTCTTGCTTGTAGGAACACAGATCCTGGGCTTTAACTCCATTTCCGATGGGAAATTCAGAGCAGTGTTCTCATCCATGAAATACACTCTGTTTTAACGCAAGAAGCAAGCTCTTCTTTTGAGTGTCTCCAATACAGCAAGAAACATGAGCATGCCCAGAAAATTAACTTTGTTTCCTACTCATATGGACCATATGTAGTTCAACTCTGTTTATGAAACTGATACAAACCATGGCTCCACTTACATAAATGGTCTTTAGTTAATTGTGAGAATCGCGTTGGGTTCAGGAACTGTGTAAAATCATTTGAGACCAAAATTCACATAGTTTTCCAGAAATGAACTCTTGCTTGTAGGAAGACACAGATCCTGTGGTTTAACTCCGTTTCTGAAGGGAAATTCAGACCAGTGTTCTCATCCATGGAACACACTGCGATTAACTCAAGAAGCAAGCTCTTCTTTCCAACATCGCTCATACAGCAAGAACCATGAGCATGCCAAGAACAAAAGAACTGTGTTTCCTACTCATATGGACAATCTGCAGTTCAACTGTGCTTATGAAGCTGATACAAACCAGAGCTCTACTTACGTAAATGCTCTTTAGTTAATTGTGAGAATCGCGTTGGGTTCAGGAACTGTGTAAAATCATTTGAGCCCAAAAGTCACATAGTTTTCCAAAAATGAACTCTTGCTTGTAGCAAGACACAGATCCTGTGGGTTAACTCCGTTTCTGTAGGGAAATTCAGACCAGTGTTCTCATTCATGGAACACACTGCGTTTTAACTCAAGAAGCAAGCTCTTCTTTCCAGCATCGCTAATACAGCAAGAACCACGAGCATGCCCAGAAAAAAAGAACTGTGTTTCCTACTCATACGGACCATATGTAGTTCAACTCTGCTTATGAAACTGATACAAACCACAGCTCCAATTACATAAATGCTCTTGAGTTAATAGTGAGAATCATGTTGGGTTCTTGAACTGTGTAAAATAATTTGAGCCCAAAATTCACTTGGTTTACCACAAATGAACTCTTGCTTGTAGGAACACAGATCCTGGGCTTTAACTCCGTTTCCGAAGGGAAATTCAGAGCAGTGCTCTCATCCATGAAATACACTCTGTTTTAACGCAAGAAGCAAGCTCTTCTTTTGAGTGTCCCCAATACAGAAAGAAACATGTGCATGCCCAGAAATTTAACTGTGTTTCCTACTCATACGGACCATATGTAGTTCAACTCTGCTTATGAAATTGACGCAAACCACAGCTCCACTTACATAACTGCTCCTTAGTTAATAGTGAATATCGCGTTGGGTTCGGGAACTGTGTAAAATCATTTGAGCCCAAAATTCACATGGTTTACCAGAAATGAACTCTTGCTTGCAGGAAGACACAGATCCTGTGGTTTTACTCCATTTCTGAAGGGAAATTCAGAGCAGTGTTCTCATCCCTGAAACCCACTCTGTGTCAATGCCAGAAGCAAGCTCTTCTTTCCAGCATCTCTAAAACAGCAAGTACCATGCGCTTGCCCAGAAAAAAAGAAGTGTGTTTCCTACTGATACGGACCATATGTAGTTCAACTTTACTTATGACTGATACAAACCACAGCTCCACTTACATAAATGCTCTTTAGTTAATTGTGAGAATCGCATTGGGTTCGGGAACTGTGTAAAATCATTTGAGCCCAAAATTCACTTGGTTTACCGGAAATGAACTTTTGCTTGAAGGAAGACACAGATCCTGTGGTTTAACTCCGTTTCTGAAGGGAAATTCTGAGCAGTGTTCTCATTCATGGACCACACTGCGTTTTAACTGAAGAAGCAAGCTCTTCTTTCCAGCATCGCTAATACAGCAAGAACCATGAGCATGCCCAGAAAGAAAGAACTGTGTTTCCTACTCATACGGACCATATGTAGTTCAACTCTGCTTATGAAACTCATACAAACCACAGCTACAATTACATAAATGCTCTTGAGTTAATAGTGAGAAACATGTTGGGTTCGTGAACTGTGTAAAATAATTTGAGCCCAAAATTCACTTGGTTTACCAGAAATGAACTCTTGCTTGTAGGAACACAGATCCTGGGCTTTAACTCCGTTTCCGATGGGAAATTCAGAGCAGTGTTCTCATCCATGAAATACACTCTGTTTTAACGCAAGAAGCAAGCTCTTCTTTTGAGTGTCTCCAATACAGCAAGAAACATGAGCATGCCCAGAAAATTAACTGTGTTTCCTACTCATATGGACCATATGTAGTTCAACTCTGTTTATGAAACTGATACAAACCATGGCTCCACTTACATAAATGGTCTTTAGTTAATTGTGAGAATCGCGTTGGGTTCAGGAACTGTGTAAAATCATTTGAGCCCAAAATTCACATAGTTTTCCAGAAATGAACTCTTGCTTGTAGGAAGACACAGATCCTGTGGTTTAACTCCGTTTCTGAAGGGAAATTCAGACCAGTGTTCTCATCCATGGAACACACTGCGTTTAACTCAAGAAGCAAGCTCTTCTTTCCAACATCGCTCATACAGCAAGAACCATGAGCATGCCAAGAACAAAAGAACTGTGTTTCCTACTCATATGGACAATCTGTAGTTCAACTGTGCTTATGAAGCTGATACAAACCAGAGCTCTACTTACGTAAATGCTCTTTAGTTAATTGTGAGAATCGCGTTGGGTTCAGGAACTGTGTAAAATCATTTGAGCCCAAAAGTCACATAGTTTTCCAAAAATGAACTCTTGCTTGTAGCAAGACACAGATCCTGTGGTTTAACTCCGTTTCTGTAGGGAAATTCAGACCAGTGTTCTCATTCATGGAACACACTGCGTTTTAACTCAAGAAGCAAGCTCTTCTTTCAAGCATCGCTAATACAGCAAGAACCACGAGCATGCCCAGAAAAAAAGAACTGTGTTTCCTACTCATACGGACCATATGTAGTTCAACTCTGCTTATGAAACTGATACAAACCACAGCTCCAATTACATAAATGCTCTTGAGTTAATAGTGAGAATCATGTTGGGTTCTTGAACTGTGTAAAATAATTTGAGCCCAAAATTCACTTGGTTTACCACAAATGAACTCTTGCTTGTAGGAACACAGATCCTGGGCTTTAACTCCGTTACCGAAGGGAAATTCAGAGCAGTGCTCTCATCCATGAAATACACTCTGTTTTAATGCAAGAAGCAAGCTCTTCTTTTGAGTGTCCCCAATACAGAAAGAAACATGTGCATGCCCAGATATTTAACTGTGTTTCCTACTCATATGGACCATACGTAGTTCAACTCTGCTTATGAAATTGACGCAAACCACAGCTCCACTTACATAACTGCTCCTTAGTTAATAGTGAATATCGCGTTGGGTTCGGGAACTGTGTAAAATCATTTGAGCCCAAAATTCACATGGTTTACCAGAAATGAACTCTTGCTTGCAGGAAGACACAGATCCTGTGGTTTTACTCCATTTCTGAAGGGAAATTCAGAGCAGTGTTCTCATCCCTGAAACCCACTCTGTGTTAATGCAAGAAGCAAGCTCTTCTTTCCAGCATCTCTAATACAGCAAGTACCATGCGCTTGCCCAGAAAAAAAGAAGTGTGTTTCCTACTGATACGGACCATATGTAGTTCAACTTTACTTATGACTGATACAAACCACAGCTCCACTTACATAAATGCTCTTTAGTTAATTGTGAGAATCGCATTGGGTTCGGGAACTGTGTAAAATCATTTGAGCCCAAAATTCACTTGGTTTACAGGAAATGAACTTTTGCTTGAAGGAAGACACAGATCCTGTGGTTTAACTCTGTTTCTGAAGGGAAATTCTGAGCAGTGTTCTCATTCATGGACCACACTGCGTTTTAACTGAAGAAGCAAGCTCTTCTTTCCAGCATCGCTAATACAGCAAGAACCATGAGCATGCCCAGAAAGAAAGAACTGTGTTTCCTACTCATATGGACCATATGTAGTTCAACTCTGCTTATGAAACTCATACAAACCACAGCTACAATTACATAAATGCTCTTGAGTTAATAGTGAGAAACATGTTGGGTTCGTGAACTGTGTAAAATAATTTGAGCCCAAAATTCACTTGGTTTACCAGAAATGAACTCTTGTTTGTAGGAACACAGATCCTGGGCTTTAACTCCGTTTCCGATGGGAAATTCAGAGCAGTGTTCTCATCCATGAAATACACTCTGTTTTAATGCAAGAAGCAAGCTCTTCTTTTGAGTGTCTCCAATACAGCAAGAAACATGAGCATGCCCAGAAAATTAACTGTGTTTCCTACTCATATGGACCATATGTAGTTCAACTCTGTTTATGAAACTGATACAAACCATGGCTCCACTTACATAAATGGTCTTTAGTTAATTGTGAGAATCGCGTTGGGTTCAGGAACTGTGTAAAATCATTTGAGCCCAAAAGTCACATAGTTTTCCAAAAATGAACTCTTGCTTGTAGCAAGACACAGATCCTGTGGTTTAACTCCGTTTCTGTAGGGAAATTCAGACCAGTGTTCTCATTCATGGAACACACTGCGTTTTAACTCAAGAAGCAAGCTCTTCTTTCCAGCATCGCGAATACATCAAGAACCACGAGCATGCCCAGAAAAAAAGAACTGTGTTTCCTACTCATATGGACCATATGTAGTTCAACTCTGCTTATGAAACTGATACAAACCACAGCTCCAATTGCATAAATGCTCTTGAGTTAATAGTGAGAATCACGTTGGGTTCTTGAACTGTGTAAAATAATTTGAGCCCAAAATTCACTTGGTTTACCACAAATGAACTCTTGCTTGTAGGAACACAGATCCTGGGCTTTAACTCCGTTTCCGAAGGGAAATTCAGAGCAGTGCTCTCATCCATGAAATACACTCTGTTTTAACGCAAGAAGCAAGCTCTTCTTTTGAGTGTCCCCAATACAGAAAGAAACATGTGCATGCCCAGAAAATTAACTGTGTTTCCTACTCATACGGACCATACGTAGTTCAACTCTGCTTATGAAATTGACACAAACCACAGCTCCACTTACATAACTGCTCCTTAGTTAATAGTGAATATCGCGTTGGGTTCGGGAACTGTGTAAAATCATTTGAGCCCAAAATTCACTTGGTTTACCGGAAATGAACTTTTGCTTGAAGGAAGACACAGATCCTGTGGTTTAACTCCGTTTCTGATGGGAAATTCAGAGCAGTGTTCTCATTCATGGACCACACTGCGTTTTAACGCAAGAAGCTAGCTCTTCTTACCAGCATCTCTAATACAGCAAGAACCATGAGCATGCCCAGAACAAAAGAACTGTGTTTCCTACTCATACGGACCATATGTAGTTCAACTCCACTTATGAAACTGATAAAAACCACAGCTCAATTACATAAATGCTCTTTAGTTAATAGTGAGAATCGCGTTTGGTTCGTGAACTATGTAAAGTCATTTTAGCCCAAAATTCACTTGGTTTACCAGAAATGAACTCTTGCTTGTAGCAAGACACAGATCCTGTGCATTAACTCCGTTTCTGAAGGGAAATTCAGAGCAGTGTTCTCATCCATAAAATACACTCTGTTTTAACGCAAGAATCAAGCTCTTCTTTTGAGCTTCTCTAATACAGGAAGAACCATGAGCATGCCCAGAAAATAATAACTGTATTTCCTACTCATACGGACCATATGTAGTTCAACTCTACTTATGAAACTGATACATATCACAGCTCCACTTACGTAAATTCTCTTTAGTTAATTGTAAGAATCGGTTTGGGTTCTTGAACTGTGTAAAATCATTTGAGCCCAAAATTCACATAGTTTTCCAGAAATGAACTCTTGCTTGTAGGAAGACACATATCCTGTGGTTTAACTCCGTTTCTGAAGGGAAATTCAGACCAGTGTTCTCATCCATGGAACACACTCTGTTTTAACGGAAGAAGCAAGCTCTTCTTTCCAGCATCTCTAATACAGCAAGAACCATGAGCATGCCCAGAAAAAAATAACTGTATTTCCTACTCATACGGGCCATATGTAGTTCAACTCTGCTTATGAAACTTCTACAAACCACAGCTCCAATTACTTAAATGCTCTTGAGTTAATAGTGAGAATCGTGTTGAGTTCGTGAAGTGTGTAAAGTAATTGAAGCCCAAAGTTCACTTGGTTTACCAGAACTGAACTCTTGCTTGTAGGAAGACACAGATCCTGGGGTTTAACTCCGTTTCTGAAGGGAAATTCAGAGCAGTGTTCTCATCCATGAAATACACTCTGTTTTAACGCAAGAAGCAAGCTCTTCTTTTGAGTGTCTCCAATACAGCAAGAAACATGAGCATGCCCAGAAAATTAACCGTGTTTCCTACTCATATGGACCATATGTAGTTCAACTCTGCTTATGAAATTGACGCAAACCACAGCTCCACTTACATAACTGCTCCTTAGTTAATAGTGAAAATCGCGTTGGGTTCGGGAACTGTGTAAAATCATTTGAGCCCAAAATTCACATGGTTTACCAGAAATGAACTCTTTCTTGCAGGAAGACACAGTTCCTGTGGTTTAACTCCGTTTCTGAAGGGAAATTCAGAGCAGTGTTCTCATCCCTGAAACCCACTCTGTTTTAATGCAAGAAGCAAGCTCTTCTTTCCATTATTTCTAATAGAGCAAGTACCATGAGCTTGCCCAGAAAAAAAGAAGTGTGTTTTCTACTGATACGGACCATATGTAGTTCAACTTTACTTATGACTGATACAAACCACAGCTCCACTTACAAAAATGCTCTTTATTTAATTGTGAGAATCGCTTTGGGTTCGGGAACTGTGTAAAATCATTTGAGCCCAAAATTCACTTGGTTTACCAGAAATGAACTTTTGATAGTAGGAAGACACAGATCCTGTGGTTTAACTCCCTTTCAGAAGGGAAATTCAGAGCAGTGTTCTCATCCATGAAATTCACTCTGTTATTACGCAAGAAGCAAGCTCTTCTTTTGATTGTCTCCAATACAGCAAGAAACATGAGCATGCCCAGAAAATTAACCTTGTTTCCTAATGATATGGACCATATGTAGTTTAACTCTGCTTATGAAACTGATACAAACCACAGCTCCACTTACATAAATGGTCTTTAGTTAATTGTGAGAATCGCGTTTGGTTCAGGAACTGTGAAAAATCATTTGGTCCCAAAATTCACATAGTTTTCCAGAAATGAACTCTTGCTTGTAGGAAGACACAGATCCTCTGGTTTAACTCAGTTTCTGAGCGCAAATTAAGACTAGTGTTCTCATCCATGGAAAACACTCTATTTTAACATAAGAAGCATGCTCTTCATTCCAGCATCTCTAATACAGCAAGAACCATGAGCATGCCCAGAACAAAAGAACTGTGTTTCCTACTCATACGGTCCATATGTAGTTCAACTCTGCTTATGAAACTGATAAAAACCACAGCTCCAATTACATAAATACTCTTTAGTTAATAGTGAGAATCGCGTTGAGTTCGTGAACTATGTAAAATCATTTGAGCCCAAAATTCACTTGGTTTACCGGAAATGAACTTTTGCTTGTAGGAAGACACAGATCCTGAGGTTTAACTACGTTTCTGAAGGGAAATTCAGAGCAGTGTTCTCATTCATGGACCACACTGCGTTTTAACTCAAGAAGCAAGCTCTTCTGTCCAGCATAGCTAATACAGCAAGAACCATGAGCATGCCCAGAAAGAAAGAACTGTGTTTCCTACTCATACGGACCATATGTAGTTCAACTCTGCTTATGAAACTCATACAAACCACAGCTACAATTACATAAATGCTCTTGAGTTAATAGTGAGAAACATGTTGGGTTCGTGAACTGTGTAAAATAATTTGAGCCCAAAATTCACTTGGTTTACCAGAAATGAACTCTTGCTTGTAGGAACACAGATCCTGGGCTTTAACTCCATTTCCGATGGAAAATTCAGAGCAGTGTTCTCATCCATGAAATACACTCTGTTTTAACGCAAGAAGCAAGCTCTTCTTTTGAGTGTCTCCAATACAGCAAGAAACATGAGCATGCCCAGAAAATTAACTTTGTTTCCTACTCATATGGACCATATGTAGTTCAACTCTGTTTATGAAACTGATACAAACCATGGCTCCACTTACATAAATGGTCTTTAGTTAATTGTGAGAATCGCGTTGGGTTCAGGAACTGTGTAAAATCATTTGAGCCCAAAATTCACATAGTTTTCCAGAAATGAACTCTTGCTTGTAGGAAGACACAGATCCTGTGGTTTAACTCCGTTTCTGAAGGGAAATTCAGACCAGTGTTCTCATCCATGGAACACACTGCGTTTAACTCAAGAAGCAAGCTCTTCTTTCCAACATCGCTCATACAGCAAGAACCATGAGCATGCCAAGAACAAAAGAACTGTGTTTCCTACTCATATGGACAATCTGTAGTTCAACTGTGCTTATGAAGCTGATACAAACCAGAGCTCTACTTACGTAAATGCTCTTTAGTTAATTGTGAGAATCGCGTTGGGTTCAGGAACTGTGTAAAATCATTTGAGCCCAAAAGTCACATAGTTTTCCAAAAATGAACTCTTGCTTGTAGCAAGACACAGATCCTGTGGTTTAACTCCGTTTCTGTAGGGAAATTCAGACCAGTGTTCTCATTCATGGAACACACTGCGTTTTAACTCAAGAAGCAAGCTCTTCTTTCAAGCATCGCTAATACAGCAAGAACCACGAGCATGCCCAGAAAAAAAGAACTGTGTTTCCTACTCATACGGACCATATGTAGTTCAACTCTGCTTATGAAACTGATACAAACCACAGCTCCAATTACATAAATGCTCTTGAGTTAATAGTGAGAATCATGTTGGGTTGTTGAACTGTGTAAAATAATTTGAGCCCACAATTCACTTGGTTTACCACAAATGAACTCTTGCTTGTAGGAACACAGATCCTGGGCTTTAACTCCGTTACCGAAGGGAAATTCAGAGCAGTGCTCTCATCCATGAAATACACTCTGTTTTAATGCAAGAAGCAAGCTCTTCTTTTGAGTGTCCCCAATACAGAAAGAAACATGTGCATGCCCAGATATTTAACTGTGTTTCCTACTCATATGGACCATACGTAGTTCAACTCTGCTTATGAAATTGACGCAAACCACAGCTCCACTTACATAACTGCTCCTTAGTTAATAGTGAATATCGCGTTGGGTTCAGGAACTGTGTAAAATCATTTGAGCCCAAAATTCACATGGTTTACCAGAAATGAACTCTTGCTTGCAGGAAGACACAGATCCTGTGGTTTTACTCCATTTCTGAAGGGAAATTCAGAGCAGTGTTCTCATCCCTGAAACCCACTCTGTGTTAATGCAAGAAGCAAGCTCTTCTTTCCAGCATCTCTAATACAGCAAGTACCATGCGCTTGCCCAGAAAAAAAGAAGTGTGTTTCCTACTGATACGGACCATATGTAGTTCAACTTTACTTATGACTGATACAAACCACAGCTCCACTTACATAAATGCTCTTTAGTTAATTGTGAGAATCGCATTGGGTTCGGGAACTGTGTAAAATCATTTGAGCCCAAAATTCACTTGGTTTACCGGAAATGAACTTTTCCTTGAAGGAAGACACAGATCCTGTGGTTTAACTCTGTTTCTGAAGGGAAATTCTGAGCAGTGTTCTCATTCATGGACCACACTGCGTTTTAACTCAAGAAGCAAGCTCTTCTTTCCAGCATCGCTAATACAGCAAGAACCATGACCATGCCCAGAAAGAAAGAACTGTGTTTCCTACTCATATGGACCATATGTAGTTCAACTCTGCTTATGAAACTCATACAAACCACAGCTACAATTACATAAATGCTCTTGAGTTAATAGTGAGAAACATGTTGGGTTCGTGAACTGTGTAAAATAATTTGAGCCCAAAATTCACTTGGTTTACCAGAAATGAACTCTTGTTTGTAGGAACACAGATCCTGGGCTTTAACTCCGTTTCCGATGGGAAATTCAGAGCAGTGTTCTCATCCATGAAATACACTCTGTTTTAATGCAAGAAGCAAGCTCTTCTTTTGAGTGTCTCCAATACAGCAAGAAACATGAGCATGCCCAGAAAATTAACTGTGTTTCCTACTCATATGGACCATATGTAGTTCAACTCTGTTTATGAAACTGATACAAACCATGGCTCCACTTACATAAATGGTCTTTAGTTAATTGTGAGAATCGCGTTGGGTTCAGGAACTGTGTAAAATCATTTGAGCCCAAAAGTCACATAGTTTTCCAAAAATGAACTCTTGCTTGTAGCAAGACACAGATCCTGTGGTTTAACTCCGTTTCTGTAGGGAAATTCAGACCAGTGTTCTCATTCATGGAACACACTGCGTTTTAACTCAAGAAGCAAGCTCTTCTTTCCAGCATCGCGAATACATCAAGAACCACGAGCATGCCCAGAAAAAAAGAACTGTGTTTCCTACTCATATGGACCATATGTAGTTCAACTCTGCTTATGAAACTGATACAAACCACAGCTCCAATTACATAAATGCTCTTGAGTTAATAGTGAGAATCACGTTGGGTTCTTGAACTGTGTAAAATAATTTGAGCCCAAAATTCACTTGGTTTACCACAAATGAACTCTTGCTTGTAGGAACACAGATCCTGGGCTTTAACTCCGTTTCCGAAGGGAAATTCAGAGCAGTGCTCTCATCCATGAAATACACTCTGTTTTAACGCAAGAAGCAAGCTCTTCTTTTGAGTGTCCCCAATACAGAAAGAAACATGTGCATGCCCAGAAAATTAACTGTGTTTCCTACTCATACGGACCATACGTAGTTCAACTCTGCTTATGAAATTGACGCAAACCACAGCTCCACTTACATAACTGCTCCTTAGTTAATAGTGAATATCGCGTTGGGTTCGGGAACTGTGTAAAATCATTTGAGCCCAAAATTCACTTGGTTTACCGGAAATGAACTTTTGCTTGAAGGAAGACACAGATCCTGTGGTTTAACTCCGTTTCTGATGGGAAATTCAGAGCAGTGTTCTCATTCATGGACCACACTGCGTTTTAACGCAAGAAGCTAGCTCTTCTTACCAGCATCTCTAATACAGCAAGAACCATGAGCATGCCCAGAACAAATGAACTGTGTTTCCTACTCATACGGACCATATGTAGTTCAACTCTACTTATGAAACTGATAAAAATCACAGCTCCACTTACGTAAATGCTCTTAAGTTAATTGTAAGAATCGGTTTGGGTTCTTGAACTGTGTAAAATCATTTGAGCCCAAAATTCACATAGTTTTCCAGAAATGAACTCTTGTTTGTAGGAAGCCACAGATCCTGTGGTTTAACTCCGTTTCTGAAGGGAAATTCAGATCAGTGTTCTCATTCGTGGAACACACTGTGTTTTAACGCAAGAAGCTAGCTCTTCTTTCCCGCATCTGTAATACAACAAGAACCATGAGCATGCCAAGAACAAAAGAACTGTGTTTCCTACTCATACGGACAATCTGTAGTTCAACTGTGCTTATGAAGCTGATACAAATCAGATTCTACTTACGTAAATGCTCTTTAGTTAATTGTGAGAATCGCGTTGGGTTCTTGAACTATGTAAAATCATTTGAGCCAAAAATTCACTTGGATTACCAGAAATGAACTCTTGCTTGCAGGAAGACACAGATCCTGTGGTTTAACTCCGTTTCTGAAGGGAAATTCAGAGCCGTGTTCTCATCCCTGAAACTAACTCTGTGTTAATGCAAGAAGCAAGCTCTTCTTTCCAGCATCTCTAATACAGCAAGTACCATGAGCTTGCCCAGAAAAAAAGAAGAGTGTTTCCTACTGATACGGACCATATGTAGTTCAACTTTACTTATGACTGATACAAACCACAGCTCCACTTACATAAATACTCTTTAGTTAATTGTGAGAATCGCATTGGGTTAGGGAACTGTGTAAAATCATTTGAGCCCAAAATTCACTTGGTTTACCGGAAATGAACTTTTGCTTTTAGGAAGACACAGATCCTGTGGTTTAACTCCGTTTCTGAAGGGAAATTCAGACCAGTGTTCTCATCCATGGAACACACTGCGATTAACTCAAGAAGCAAGCTCTTCTTTCCAACATCGCTCATACAGCAAGAACCATGAGCATGCCAAGAACAAAAGAACTGTGTTTCCTACTCATATGGACAATCTGTAGTTCAACTGTGCTTATGAAGCTGATACAAACCAGAGCTCTACTTACGTAAATGCTCTTTAGTTAATTGTGAGAATCGCGTTGGGTTCAGGAACTGTGTAAAATCATTTGAGCCCAAAAGTCACATAGTTTTCCAAAAATGAACTCTTGCTTGTAGCAAGACACAGATCCTGTGGGTTAACTCCGTTTCTGTAGGGAAATTCAGACCAGTGTTCTCATTCATGGAACACACTGCGTTTTAACTCAAGAAGCAAGCTCTTCTTTCCAGCATCGCTAATACAGCAAGAACCACGAGCATGCCCAGAAAAAAAGAACTGTGTTTCCTACTCATACGGACCATATGTAGTTCAACTCTGCTTATGAAACTGATACAAACCACAGCTCCAATTACATAAATGCTCTTGAGTTAATAGTGAGAATCACGTTGGGTTCTTGAACTGTGTAAAATAATTTGAGCCCAAAATTCACTTGGTTTACCACAAATGAACTCTTGCTTGTAGGAACACAGATCCTGGGCTTTAACTCCGTTTCCGAAGGGAAATTCAGAGCAGTGCTCTCATCCATGAAATACACTCTGTTTTAACGCAAGAAGCAAGCTCTTCTTTTGAGTGTCCCCAATACAGAAAGAAACATGTGCATGCCCAGAAATTTAACTGTGTTTCCTACTCATACGGACCATATGTAGTTCAACTCTGCTTATGAAATTGACGCAAACCACAGCTCCACTTACATAACTGCTCCTTAGTTAATAGTGAATATCGCGTTGGGTTCGGGAACTGTGTAAAATCATTTGAGCCCAAAATTCACATGGTTTACCAGAAATGAACTCTTGCTTGCAGGAAGACACAGATCCTGTGGTTTTACTCCATTTCTGAAGGGAAATTCAGAGCAGTGTTCTCATCCCTGAAACCCACTCTGTGTTAATGCAAGAAGCAAGCTCTTCTTTCCAGCATCTCTAAAACAGCAAGTACCATGCGCTTGCCCAGAAAAAAAGAAGTGTGTTTCCTACTGATACGGACCATATGTAGTTCAACTTTACTTATGACTGATACAAACCACAGCTCCACTTACATAAATGCTCTTTAGTTAATTGTGAGAATCGCATTGGGTTCGGGAACTGTGTAAAATCATTTGAGCCCAAAATTCACTTGGTTTACCGGAAATGAACTTTTGCTTGAAGGAAGACACAGATCCTGTGGTTTAACTCCGTTTCTGAAGGGAAATTCTGAGCAGTGTTCTCATTCATGGACCACACTGCGTTTTAACTGAAGAAGCAAGCTCTTCTTTCCAGCATCGCTAATACAGCAAGAACCATGAGCATGCCCAGAAAGAAAGAACTGTGTTTCCTACTCATATGGACCATATGTAGTTCAACTCTGCTTATGAAACTCATACAAACCACAGCTACAATTACATAAATGCTCTTGAGTTAATAGTGAGAAACATGTTGGGTTCGTGAACTGTGTAAAATAATTTGAGCCCAAAATTCACTTGGTTTACCAGAAATGAACTCTTGCTTGTAGGAACACAGATCCTGGGCTTTAACTCCGTTTCCGAAGGGAAATTCAGAGCAGTGCTCTCATCCATGAAATACACTCTGTTTTAATGCAAGAAGCAAGCTCTTCTTTTGAGTGTCCCCAATACAGAAAGAAACATGTGCATGCCCAGATATTTAACTGTGTTTCCTACTCATACGGACCATACGTAGTTCAACTCTGCTTATGAAATTGACGCAAACCACAGCTCCACTTACATAACTGCTCCTTAGTTAATAGTGAATATCGCGTTGGGTTCGGGAACTGTGTAAAATCATTTGAGCCCAAAATTCACATGGTTTACCAGAAATGAACTCTTGCTTGCAGGAAGACACAGATCCTGTGGTTTTACTCCATTTCTGAAGGGAAATTCAGAGCAGTGTTCTCATCCCTGAAACCCACTCTGTGTTAATGCAAGAAGCAAGCTCTTCTTTCCAGCATCTCTAATACAGCAAGTACCATGCGCTTGCCCAGAAAAAAAGAAGTGTGTTTCCTACTGATACGGACCATATGTAGTTCAACTTTACTTATGACTGATACAAACCACAGCTCCACTTACATAAATGCTCTTTAGTTAATTGTGAGAATCGCATTGGGTTCGGGAACTGTGTAAAATCATTTGAGCCCAAAATTCACTTGGTTTACCGGAAATGAACTTTTGCTTGAAGGAAGACACAGATCCTGTGGTTTAACTCTGTTTCTGAAGGGAAATTCTGAGCAGTGTTCTCATTCATGGACCACACTGCGTTTTAACTCAAGAAGCAAGCTCTTCTTTCCAGCATCGCTAATACAGCAAGAACCATGAGCATGCCCAGAAAGAAAGAACTGTGTTTCCTACTCATATGGACCATATGTAGTTCAACTCTGCTTATGAAACTCATACAAACCACAGCTACAATTACATAAATGCTCTTGAGTTAATAGTGAGAAACATGTTGGGTTCGTGAACTGTGTAAAATAATTTGAGCCCAAAATTCACTTGGTTTACCAGAAATGAACTCTTGTTTGTAGGAACACAGATCCTGGGCTTTAACTCCGTTTCCGATGGGAAATTCAGAGCAGTGTTCTCATCCATGAAATACACTCTGTTTTAATGCAAGAAGCAAGCTCTTCTTTTGAGTGTCTCCAATACAGCAAGAAACATGAGCATGCCCAGAAAATTAACTGTGTTTCCTACTCATATGGACCATATGTAGTTCAACTCTGTTTATGAAACTGATACAAACCATGGCTCCACTTACATAAATGGTCTTTAGTTAATTGTGAGAATCGCGTTGGGTTCAGGAACTGTGTAAAATCATTTGAGCCCAAAAGTCACATAGTTTTCCAAAAATGAACTCTTGCTTGTAGCAAGACACAGATCCTGTGGTTTAACTCCGTTTCTGTAGGGAAATTCAGACCAGTGTTCTCATTCATGGAACACACTGCGTTTTAACTCAAGAAGCAAGCTCTTCTTTCCAGCATCGCGAATACATCAAGAACCACGAGCATGCCCAGAAAAAAAGAACTGTGTTTCCTACTCATATGGACCATATGTAGTTCAACTCTGCTTATGAAACTGATACAAACCACAGCTCCAATTACATAAATGCTCTTGAGTTAATAGTGAGAATCACGTTGGGTTCTTGAACTGTGTAAAATAATTTGAGCCCAAAATTCACTTGGTTTACCACAAATGAACTCTTGCTTGTAGGAACACAGATCCTGGGCTTTAACTCCGTTTCCGAAGGGAAATTCAGAGCAGTGCTCTCATCCATGAAATACACTCTGTTTTAACGCAAGAAGCAAGCTCTTCTTTTGAGTGTCCCCAATACAGAAAGAAACATGTGCATGCCCAGAAAATTAACTGTGTTTCCTACTCATACGGACCATACGTAGTTCAACTCTGCTTATGAAATTGACGCAAACCACAGCTCCACTTACATAACTGCTCCTTAGTTAATAGTGAATATCGCGTTGGGTTCGGGAACTGTGTAAAATCATTTGAGCCCAAAATTCACTTGGTTTACCGGAAATGAACTTTTGCTTGAAGGAAGACACAGATCCTGTGGTTTAACTCCGTTTCTGATGGGAAATTCAGAGCAGTGTTCTCATTCATGGACCACACTGCGTTTTAACGCAAGAAGCTAGCTCTTCTTACCAGCATCTCTAATACAGCAAGAACCATGAGCATGCCCAGAACAAATGAACTGTGTTTCCTACTCATACGGACCATATGTAGTTCAACTCTACTTATGAAATTGATAAAAATCACAGCTCCACGTACGTAAATGCTCTTAAGTTAATTGTAAGAATCGGTTTGGGTTCTTGAACTGTGTAAAATCATTTGAGCCCAAAATTCACATAGTTTTCCAGAAATGAACTCTTGTTTGTAGGAAGCCACAGATCCTGTGGTTTAACTCCGTTTCTGAAGGGAAATTCAGATCAGTGTTCTCATTCGTGGAACACACTGTGTTTTAACGCAAGAAGCTAGCTCTTCTTTCCCGCATCTGTAATACAGCAAGAACCATGAGCATGCCAAGAACAAAAGAACTGTGTTTCCTACTCATACGGACAATCTGTAGTTCAACTGTGCTTATGAAGCTGATACAAATCAGATTCTACTTACGTAAATGCTCTTTAGTTAATTGTGAGAATCGCGTTGGGTTCTTGAACTATGTAAAATCATTTGAGCCAAAAATTCACTTGGATTACCAGAAATGAACTCTTGCTTGCAGGAAGACACAGATCCTGTGGTTTAACTCCGTTTCTGAAGGGAAATTCAGAGCCGTGTTCTCATCCCTGAAACTAACTCTGTGTTAATGCAAGAAGCAAGCTCTTCTTTCCAGCATCTCTAATACAGCAAGTACCATGAGCTTGCCCAGAAAAAAAGAAGAGTGTTTCCTACTGATACGGACCATATGTAGTTCAACTTTACTTATGACTGATACAAACCACAGCTCCACTTACATAAATACTCTTTAGTTAATTGTGAGAATCGCATTGGGTTCGGGAACTGTGTAAAATCATTTGAGCCCAAAATTCACTTGGTTTACCGGAAATGAACTTTTGCTTTTAGGAAGACACAGATCCTGTGGTTTAACTCCGTTTCTGAAGGGAAATTCAGAGCAGTGTTCTCATTCATGGACCACACTGCGTTTTAACTCAAGAAGCAAGCTCTTCTTTCCAGCATCGCTAATCCAGCAAGAACCATGAGCATGCCCAGAAAGAAAGAACTGTGTTTCCTACTCATACGGACCATATGTAGTTCAACTCTGCTTATGAAACTCATACAAACCACAGCTACAATTACATAAATTCTCTTGAGTTAATAGTGAGAAACATGTTGGGTTTGTGATCTGTGTAAAATAATTTGAGCCCAAAATTCACTTGGTTTACCAGAAATGAACTCTTGCTTGTAGGAACACAGATCCTGGGCTTTAACTCCGTTTCCGATGGGAAATTCAGAGCAGTGTTCTCATCCATGAAATACACTCTGTTTTAACGCAAGAAGCAAGCTCTTCTTTTGAGTGTCTCCAATACAGCAAGAAACATGAGCATGCCCAGAAAATTAACTGTGTTTCCTACTCATATGGACCATATGTAGTTCAACTCTGTTTATGAAACTGATACAAACCATGGCTCCACTTACATAAATGGTCTTTAGTTAATTGTCAGAATCGCGTTGGGTTCAGGAACTGTGTAAAATCATTTGAGCCCAAAATTCATATAGTTTTCCAGAAATGAACTCTTGCTTGTAGGAAGACACAGATCCTGTGGTTTAACTCCGTTTCTGAAGGGAAATTCAGACCAGTGTTCTCATCCATGGAACACACTGCGTTTAACTCAAGAAGCAAGCTCTTCTTTCCAACATCGCACATACAGCAAGAACCATGAGCATGCCAAGAACAAAAGAACTGTGTTTCCTACTCATACGGACAATCTGTAGTTCAACTGTGCTTATGAAGCTGACACAAACCAGAGCTCTACTTACGTAAATGCTCTTTAGTTAATTGTGAGAATCGCGTTGGGTTCAGGAACTGTGTAAAATCATTTGAGCCCAAAATTCACATAGTTTTCCAGAAATGAACTCTTGCTTGTAGGAAGACACAGATCCTGTGGTATAACTCCGTTTCTGAAGGGAAATTAAGAGCAGTGTTCTCATTCGTGGAACACACTGCGTTTTAACGCAAGAAGCTAGCTCTTCTTTCGCGCATCTGTAATACAGCAAGAACCATGAGCATGCCAAGAACAAAAGAACTGTGTTTCCTACTCATAAGGACAATCTGTAGTTCAACTGTGCTTATGAAGCTGATACAAACCAGAGCTCTACTTACGTAAATGCTCTTTAGTTAATTGTGAGAATCGCGTTGGGTTCTTGAACTATGTAAAATCATTTGAGCCCAAAATTCACTTGGATTACCAGAAATGAACTCTTGCTTGCAGGAAGACACAGATCCTGTGGTTTAACTCCGTTTCTGAAGGGAAATTCAGAGCAGTGTTCTCATCCGTGAAAACCACTCTGTTTTAATGCAAGAAGCAAGCTATTCTTTCCAGCATCTCTAATACAGCAAGTACCATGTGCTTGCCCAGAAAAAAAGAAATGTGTTTCCTACTGATACGGACCATATGTAGTTCAACTTTACTTATGACTGATACAAACTACAGCTCCACTTACATAAATGCTCTTTAGTTATTTGTGAGAATCGCGTTGGGTTCGGGAACTGTGTAAAATCATTTGAGCCCAAAATTTACATAATTTTTCAGAAATGAACTCTTCTTTGTAGGACTCCACAGATCGTGTGGTTTAACTCTGTTTCTGAAGGGAAATTCACACCAGTGTTCTCATCCATGAAATACACTATGTTTTAACGCAAGAAGCAAGCTCTTCTTTGAGCGTCTCCAATACATCAAGAAACATGAGCATGCCCAGAAAAAAATAACTGTGTTTCCTACTCATATGGACCATATGTAGTTCAACTCTGCTTATGAAACTGATACAAACCAAAGCACCAATTACATAAATGCTCTTGAGTTAATAGTGAGAAACACGTTGGGTTCGTGAACTGTGTAAAATAATTTGAGCCCAAAATTCACTTGGTTTACCAGAAATGAACTCTTGCTTGTAGGAACACAGATCCTGGGCTTTAACTCCGTTTCTGAAGGGAAATTCAGAGCAGTGTTCTCATCCATGAAATACACTCTGTTTTAACGCAAGAAGCAAGCTCTTCTTTTGAGTGTCTCCAATACAGCAAGAAACATGAGCATGCCCAGAAAATTAACTGTGTTTCCTACTCATATGGACCATATGTAGTTCAACTCTGCTTATGAAACTGATACAAACCATGGCTCCACTTACATATATGGTCTTTAGTTAATTGTGAGATTCGCGTTGGGTTCAGGAACTGTGTAAAATCATTTGAGCCCAAAATTCACATAGTTTTCCAGAAATGAACTCTTGCTTGTAGGAAGACACAGATCCTGTGGTTTAACTCCGTTTCTGAACGGAAATTCTGACCAGTGTTCTCATCCATGGAACACACTGCGTTCAACTCAAGAAGCAAGCTCTTCTTTCCAGCATCACTAATACAGCAAGAACCATGAGCATGCCCAGAAAAAAAGAACTGTGTTTCCTACTCATATGGACCATATGTAGTTCAACTCTGCTTATGAAACTGATACAAACCACAGCTCCAATTACATAAATGCTCTTGAGTTAATAGTGAGAATCACGTTGGGTTCGTGAACTGTGTAAAATAATTTGAGCCCAAAATTCACTTGGTTTACCAGAAATGAACTCTTGCTTGTAGGAACACAGATCCTGGGCTTTAACTCCGTTTCCGATGGGAAATTCAGAGCAGTGTTCTCATCCATGAAATACACTCTGTTTTAACGCTAGAAGCAAGCTCTTCTTTTGAGTGTCTCCAATACAGCAAGAAACATGAGCATGCCCAGAAAATTAACTGTGTTTCCTACTCATATGGACCATATGTAGTTCAACTCTGCTTATGAAACTGATACAAACCATGGCTCCACTTACATAAATGGTCTTTAGTTAATTGTGAGATTCGCGTTGGGTTCAGGAACTGTGTAAAATCATTTGAGCCCAAAATTCACATAGTTTTCCAGAAATGAACTCTTGCTTGTAGGAAGACACAGATCCTGTGGTTTAACTCCGTTTCTGAACGGAAATTCTGACCAGTGTTCTCATCCATGGAACACACTGCGTTCAACTCAAGAAGCAAGCTCTTCTTTCCAGCATCGCTAATGCAGCAAGAACCATGAGCATGCCCAGAAAAAAAGAACTGTTTTTCCTACTCATATGGACCATATGTAGTTCAACTCTGCTTATGAAACTGATACAAACCACAGCTCCAATTACATAAATGCTCTTGAGTTATTAGTGATAATCACGTTGGGTTCGTGAACTGTGTAAAATAATTTGAGCCCAAAATTCACTTGGTTTACCAGAAATGAACTCTTGCTTGTAGGAACACAGATCCTGGGCTTTAACTCCGTTTCCGAAGGGAAATTCAAAGCAGTGTTCTCATCCATGAAATACACTCTGTTTTAACGCAAGAAGGAAGCTCTTCTTTTGTGTGTCTCCAATACAGCAAGAAACATGAGCATGCCCAGAAAATTAACTGTGTTTTCTACTCATATGGACCATACGTAGTTCAACTCTGCTTATGAAATTTATGAAAACCACAGCTCCACTTACATAACTGCTCCTTAATTAATAGTGAAAAACGCGTTGGGTTTGGGAACTGTGTAAAATCATTTGATCCCAAAATTCACATGGTTTACCAGAAATGAACTCTTGCTTGCAGGGAGACACAGATCCTGTGGTTTAACTCCGTTTCTGAAGAGAAATTCAGGGTAGTGTTCTCATCCCTGAAAACCACTCTGTTTTAATGCAAGAAGCAAGCTCTTCTTTCCAGCATCTCTAATACAGCAAGTACCATGAGCTTGCCCAGAAAAAAAGAAGTGTGTTTCCTACTGATACGGACCATATGTAGTTCAACTTTACTTATGACTGATACAAACCACAGCTCCACTTTCGTAAATGCTCTTTAGTTAATTGTGAGAATCGCGTTGGGTTTGGGAACTGTGTAAAATCATTTGAACCCAAAATTCACTTGTTTTACCGGAAATGAACTTTTGCTTGTAGGAAGACACAGATGCTATGGTTTAACTCAGTTTCTGAAGGGAAATTCAGAGCACTGTTCTCATTCATGGAACACACTCCGTTTTAACGCAAGAAACTAGGTCTTCTTTCCAGCATCTCTAATACAGCAATAACCATGAGCATGCCCAGAACAAAAGAACTGTGTTTCCTACTCATATGGACCATATGTAGTTCAACTCTACTTATGAAACTGATACAAACCACAGCTCCAATTACATAAATGCTCTTGAGTTAATAGTGAGAAACATGTTGTGGTCATGAACTGTGTAAAATAATTTGAGCCCAAAATTCACTTGGTTTACCAGAAATGAACTCTTGCTTGTAGGAACACAGATCCTGGGCTTTAACTCCGTTTCCTATGTAAATTCAGAGCAGTGTTCTAATCCATGAAATACACTCTGTTTTAACGCAAGAAGCAAGCTCTTCTTTTGAGTTTCTCCAATACAGCAAGAAACATGAGCATGCCCAGAAAATTAACTGTGTTTCCTACTCATACGGACCATATGTAGTTCAACTCTGCTTATGAAATTGACGCAAACCACAGCTCCACTTACATAACTGCTCCTTAGTTAATAGTGAAAATCGCGTTGGGTTCGGGAACTGTGTAAAATCATTTGAGCCAAAAATTCACATGGTTTACCAGAAATGAACTCTTGCTTGCAGGAAGACACAGTTCCTGTGGTTTAACTCCGTTTCTGAAGGGAAATTCAGAGCAGTGTTCTCATCCCTGAAACCCACTCTGTTTTATATGAAAGAAGCAAGCTCTTCTTTCCAGCATCTCTAATACAGCAAGTACCATGAGCTTGCCCAGAAAAAAAGAAGAGTGTTTCCTACTGATACGGACCATATGTAGTTCAACTTTACTTATGACTGATACAAACCACAGCTCCACTTACATAAATGCTATTTAGTTAATTGTGAGAATCGCTTTAGGTTCGGGAACTGTGTAAAATCATTTGAGCCCAAAATTCACTTGGTTTACCGGAAATGAACTTTTACTTGTAGGAAGACACAGATCCTGTGGTTTAACTCAGTTTCTGAAGGCAAATTCAGACCAGTGTTCTCATCCATGGAACACACTCTGTTTTAACGGAAGATGCAAGCTCTTCTTTCCAGCATCTCTAATACAGCAAGAACCATGAGCATGCCCAGACAAAAAGAACTGTATTTCCTACTCATACGGACCATATGTAGTTCAACTCTGCTTATGAAACTTCTACAAACCACAGCTCCAATTACTAAAATGCTCTTGAGTTAATAGTGAGAATCGTGTTGAGTTCGTGAAGTGTGTAAAGTAATTGAAGCCCAAAGTTCACTTGGTTTACCAGAACTGAACTCTTGCTTGTAGGAAGACACAGATCCTGGGGTTTAACTCCGTTTCTGAAGGGAAATTCAGAGCAGTGTTCTCATCCATGAAATACACTCTGTTTTAACGCAAGAAGCAAGCTCTTCTTTTGAGTGTCTCCAATACAGCAAGAAACATGAGCATGCCCAGAAAATTAACCGTGTTTCCTACTCATATGGACCATATGTAGTTCAACTCTGCTTATGAAATTGACGCAAACCACAGCTCCACTTACATAACTGCTCCTTAGTTAATAGTGAAAATCGCGTTGGGTTCGGGAACTGTGTAAAATCATTTGAGCCCAAAATTCACATGGTTTACCAGAAATGAACTCTTTCTTGCAGGAAGACACAGTTCCTGTGGTTTAACTCCGTTTCTGAAGGGAAATTCAGAGCAGTGTTCTCATCCCTGAAACCCACTCTGTTTTAATGCAAGAAGCAAGCTCTTCTTTCCATTATTTCTAATAGAGCAAGTACCATGAGCTTGCCCAGAAAAAAAGAAGTGTGTTTTCTACTGATACGGACCATATTTAGTTCAACTTTACTTATAACTGATACAAACCACAGCTCCACTTACAAAAATGCTCTTTATTTAATTGTGAGAATCGCTTTGGGTTCGGGAACTGTGTAAAATCATTTGAGCCCAAAATTCACTTGGTTTACCAGAAATGAACTTTTGATAGTAGGAAGACACAGATCCTGTGGTTTAACTCCCTTTCAGAAGGGAAATTCAGAGCAGTGTTCTCATCCATGAAATTCACTCTGTTATTACGCAAGAAGCAAGCTCTTCTTTTGATTGTCTCCAATACAGCAAGAAACATGAGCATGCCCAGAAAATTAACCTTGTTTCCTAATCATATGGACCATATGTAGTTTAACTCTGCTTATGAAACTGATACAAACCACAGCTCCACTTACATAAATGGTCTTTAGTTAATTGTGAGAATCGCGTTTGGTTCAGGAACTGTGAAAAATCATTTGGTCCCAAAATTCACATAGTTTTCCAGAAATGAACTCTTGCTTGTAGGAAGACACAGATCCTCTGGTTTAACTCCGTTTCTGAGGGCAAATTAAGACCAGTGTTCTCATCCATGGAAAACACTCTCTTTTAACTCAAGAAGCAAGCTCTTCATCAGCATCTCTAATACAGCAAGAACCATGAGCATGCCCAGAACAAAAGAACTGTGTTTCCTACTCATACAGACCATATGTAGTTCAAATCCACTTATGAAACTGATAAAAACCACAGCTCCAATTACATAAATGCTCTTTAGTTAATAGTGAGAATCGCGTTGGATTCGTGAACTATGTAAAATCATTTGAGGCCAAAATTCACTTGGTTTACCAGAAATGAACTCTTGCTTGTAGCAAGACACATATCCTGTGGATTAACTCCGTTTCTGAGGGGAAATTCAGAGCAGTGTTCTCATCCATGAAATACACTCAGTTTGAATGCAAGAATCAAGCTCTTCTTTTGAGCGTCTCTAATACAGCAAGAACCATGAGCATGCCCAGAAAAAAAGAACTGTATTTCCTACTCATTCGGACCATATGTAGTTTAACTCTACTTATGAAACTGATACAAATCACAGCTCAACTTACGTAAATTCTCTTTAGTTAATTGTAAGAATCGGTTTGGGTTCTTGAACTGTGTAAAATCATTTGAGACCAAAATTCACATAGTTTTCCAGAAATGAACTCTTGCTTGTAGGAAGACACAGATCCTGTGGTTTAACTCCGTTTCTGAAGGGAAATTCAGACCAGTGTTCTCATCCATGGAACACACTCTGTTTTAACGGAAAAAGCAAGCTCTTCTTTCCAGCATCTCTAATACAGCAAGAACCATGAGCATGCCCAGAAAAAAATAACTGTATTTCCTACTCATACGGACCATATGTAGTTCAACTCTGCTTATGAAACTGATACAAACCACAGCTCCAATTACTTAAATGCTCTTGAGTTAATAGTGAGAATCGCGTTGGGTTCGTGAACTGTGTAAAGTAATTTGAGCCCAAAGTTCACTTGGTTTACCAGAAATGAACTCTTGCTTGTAGAAACTCAGATCCTGGGCTTTAACTCCGTTTCCAAAGGGAAATTCAAAGCAGTGTTCTCATCCATGAAATACACTCTGTTTTAACGCAAGAAGCAAGCTCTTCTTTTGAGTGTCTACAATACAGCAAGAAACATGAGCATGCCCAGAAAATTAACCGGGTTTCCTACTCATATGGTCCATACGTAGTTCAACTCTGCTTATGAAACTGATGCTAACCACTGCTCCACTTACATTTATGCTCCTTAGTTAATAGTGAGAATCGCGTTTGGTTCGGTAACTGTGTAAAATCATTTGAGCACAAAATTCACTTGGTTTTCACGGAAATGAACTCTTGCTTGTAGCAAGACACAGATCCTCTGGTTTAACTCCACTTCTGAGGGCAAATTAAGACCAGTGTTCTCATACATGGAAAACACTGCGTTTTTACCCAAGAAGATAGCTCTTCTTTCCAGCATCTCTAATACAGCAGGAACCATGAGCATGCCCAGAACAAAGAACTGTGTTTCCTTCTCATACGGACCATATGTAGTTCAACTCTACTTATGAAACTGATACAAATCACAGCTCCACATACGTAAATGCTCTTTAGTTAATTATGAGAATCAGTTTGGGTTGAACTGTGTAAAATCATTTGAGCCCAAAATTCACATAGTTTTCCAGAAAAGAATTCTTGTTTTTAGGAAGATACAGATCCTGTGGTTTAACTCCGTTTCTGAAGGGAAATTCAGAGCAGTGTTCTCATTCATGGAACACACTGAGTTTTAATGCAAGAAGCTAGCTCTTCTTTCCAGCATCTCTAATACAGCAAGAACCATGAGCATGCCCAGAAAAAAAGAACTGTGTTTCCTACTCATACGGACCATATGTAGTTCAACTCCACTTATGAAACTGATAAAAACCACAGCTCCAATTACATAAATGCTCTTTAGTTAATAGTGAGAATCGCGTTTGGTTCGTGAACTATGTAAAGTCATTTTAGCCCAAAATTCACTTGGTTTACCAGAAATGAACTCTTGCTTGTAGCAAGACACAGATCCTGTGCATTAACTCCGTTTCTGAAGGGTAATTCAGAGCAGTGTTCTCATCCATAAAATACACTCTGTTTTAACGCAAGAATCAAGCTCTTCTTTCGAGCGTCTCTAATACAGGAAGAACCATGAGCATGCCCAGAAAATAATAACTGTATTTCCTACTCATACGGACCATATGTAGTTCAACTCTACTTATGAAACTGGTACAAATCACAGCTCCACTTACGTAAATTCTCTTTAGTTAATTGTAAGAATCGGTTTGGGTTCTTGAACTGTGTAAAATCATTTGAGCCCAAAATTCACATAGTTTTCCAGAAATGAACTCTTGCTTGTAGGAACACACATATCCTGGGGTTTAACTCCGTTTCTGAAGGCAAATTCAGACCAGTGTTCTCATCCATGGAACACACTCTGTTTTAACGGAAGATGCAAGCTCTTCTTTCCAGCATCTCTAATACAGCAAGAACCATCAGCATGCCCAGACAAAAAGAACTGTATTTCCTACTCATACGGACCATATGTAGTTCAACTCTGCTTATGAAACTTCTACAAACCACAGCTCCAATTACTTAAATGCTCTTGAGTTAATAGTGAGAATCGTGTTGAGTTCGTGAAGTGTGTAAAGTAATTGAAGCCCAAAGTTCACTTGGTTTACCAGAACTGAACTCTTGCTTGTAGGAAGACACAGATCCTGGGGTTTAACTCCGTTTCTGAAGGGAAATTCAGAGCAGTGTTCTCATCCATGAAATACACTCTGTTTTAACGCAAGAAGCAAGCTCTTCTTTTGAGTGTCTCCAATACAGCAAGAAACATGAGCATGCCCAGAAAATTAACCGTGTTTCCTACTCATATGGACCATATGTAGTTCAACTCTGCTTATGAAATTGACGCAAACCACAGCTCCACTTACATAACTGCTCCTTAGTTAATAGTGAAAATCGCGTTGGGTTCGGGAACTGTGTAAAATCATTTGAGCCCAAAATTCACATGGTTTACCAGAAATGAACTCTTTCTTGCAGGAAGACACAGTTCCTGTGGTTTAACTCCGTTTCTGAAGGGAAATTCAGAGCAGTGTTCTCATCCCTGAAACCCACTCTGTTTTAATGCAAGAAGCAAGCTCTTCTTTCCATTATTTCTAATAGAGCAAGTACCATGAGCTTGCCCAGAAAAAAAGAAGTGTGTTTTCTACTGATACGGACCATATGTAGTTCAACTTTACTTATAACTGATACAAACCACAGCTCCACTTACAAAAATGCTCTTTATTTAATTGTGAGAATCGCTTTGGGTTCGGGAACTGTGTAAAATCATTTGAGCCCAAAATTCACTTGGTTTACCAGAAATGAACTTTTGATAGTAGGAAGACACAGATCCTGTGGTTTAACTCCCTTTCAGAAGGGAAATTCAGAGCAGTGTTCTCATCCATGAAATTCACTCTGTTATTACGCAAGAAGCAAGCTCTTCTTTTGATTGTCTCCAATACAGCAAGAAACATGAGCATGCCCAGAAAATTAACCTTGTTTCCTAATCATATGGACCATATGTAGTTTAACTCTGCTTATGAAACTGATACAAACCACAGCTCCACTTACATAAATGGTCTTTAGTTAATTGTGAGAATCGCGTTTGGTTCAGGAACTGTGAAAAATCATTTGGTCCCAAAATTCACATAGTTTTCCAGAAATGAACTCTTGCTTGTAGGAAGACACAGATCCTCTGGTTTAACTCCGTTTCTGAGGGCAAATTAAGACCAGTGTTCTCATCCATGGAAAACACTCTCTTTTAACTCAAGAAGCAAGCTCTTCATCAGCATCTCTAATACAGCAAGAACCATGAGCATGCCCAGAACAAAAGAACTGTGTTTCCTACTCATACAGACCATATGTAGTTCAAATCCACTTATGAAACTGATAAAAACCACAGCTCCAATTACATAAATGCTCTTTAGTTAATAGTGAGAATCGCGTTGGATTCGTGAACTATGTAAAATCATTTGAGGCCAAAATTCACTTGGTTTACCAGAAATGAACTCTTGCTTGTAGCAAGACACATATCCTGTGGATTAACTCCGTTTCTGAGGGGAAATTCAGAGCAGTGTTCTCATCCATGAAATACACTCAGTTTGAATGCAAGAATCAAGCTCTTCTTTTGAGCGTCTCTAATACAACAAGAACCATGAGCATGCCCAGAAAAAAAGAACTGTATTTCCTACTCATTCGGACCATATGTAGTTTAACTCTACTTATGAAACTGATACAAATCACAGCTCAACTTACGTAAATTCTCTTTAGTTAATTGTAAGAATCGGTTTGGGTTCTTGAACTGTGTAAAATCATTTGAGACCAAAATTCACATAGTTTTCCAGAAATGAACTCTTGCTTGTAGGAAGACACAGATCCTGTGGTTTAACTCCGTTTCTGAAGGGAAATTCAGACCAGTGTTCTCATCCATGGAACACACTCTGTTTTTACGGAAAAAGCAAGCTCTTCTTTCCAGCATCTCTAATACAGCAAGAACCATGAGCATGCCCAGAAAAAAAGAACTGTATTTCCTACTCATACGGACCATATGTAGTTCAACTCTGCTTATGAAACTGATACAAACCACAGCTCCAATTACTTAAATGCTCTTGAGTTAATAGTGAGAATCGCGTTGGGTTCGTGAACTGTGTAAAGTAATTTGAGCCCAAAGTTCACTTGGTTTACCAGAAATGAACTCTTGCTTGAAGGAACACAGATCCTGGGCTTTAACTCCGTTTCTGAAGGGTAATTCAGAGCAGTGTTCTCATCCATGAAATACACTCTGTTTTAACGCAAGAAGCAAGCTCTTCTTTTGTGTGTTTCCAATACAGCAAGAAACATGAGCATGCCCAGAAAATTAATCGTGTTTCCTACTCATATGGACCATATGTAGTTCAACTCTGCTTATGAAACTGATACAAACCACAGCTCCACTTACATAAATGGTCTTTAGTTAATTGTGAGAATCGCGTTGGGTTCAGGAAGTGTGAAAAATCATTTGATCCAAAAATTCACATAGTTTTCCAGAAATGAACTCTTGCTTGTAGGAAGACACAGATCCTCTGGTTTAACTCCGTTTCTGAGGGCAAATTAAGACCAGTGTTCTCATCCATGGAAAACACACTGTTTTAACTCAAGAAGCAAGCTCTTCATCAGCATCTCTAATACAGCAAGAACCATGAGCATGCCCAGAACAAAAGAACTGTGTTTCCTACTCATACGGACCATATGTAGTTCAACTCAACTTATGAAACTGATAAAAACCACAGCTCCAATTACATAAGTGCTCTTTAGTTAATAGTGAGAATCGCGTTGGGTTCATGAACTATGTAAAATCATTTGAGCCCAAAATTCACTTGGTTTACCAGAAATGAACTCTTGCTTGTAGCAAGACACATATCCTGTGGATTAACTCCGTTTCTGAAGGGAAATTCAGAGCAGTGTTCTCATCCATGAAATACACTCAGTTTGAATGCAAGAATCACGCTCTTCTTTTGAGCGTCTCTAATACAGCAAGAACCATGAGCATGCCCAGAAAAAAAGAACTGTATTTCCTACTCATTCGGACCATATGTAGTTCAACTCTACTTATGAAACTGATACAAATCACAGCTCCACTTACGTAAATTCTCTTTAGTTAATTGTAAGAATCGGTTTGGGTTCTTGAACTGTGTAAAATCATTTGAGACCAAAATTCACATAGTTTTCCAGAAATGAACTCTTGCTTGTAGGAAGACACAGATCCTGTGGTTTAACTCCGTTTCTGAAGGGAAATTCAGACCAGTGTTCTCATCCATGGAACACACTCTGTTTTAACGGAAAAAGCAAGCTCTTCTTTCCAGCATCTCTAATACAGCAAGAACCATGAGCATGCCCAGAAAAAAATAACTGTATTTCCTACTCATTCGGTCCATATGTAGTTCAACTCTGCTTATGAAACTGATACAAACCACAGCTCCAATTACTTAAATGCTCTTGAGTTAATAGTGAGAATCGCGTTGGGTTCGTGAACTGTGTAAAGTAATTTGAGCCCAAAGTTCACTTGGTTTACCAGAAATGAACTCTTGCTTGTAGGAACACAGATCCTGGGCTTTAACTCCGTTTCTGAAGGGTAATTCAGAGCAGTGTTCTCATCCATGAAATACACTCTGTTTTAACGCAAGAAGCAAGCTCTTCTATTGTGTGTTTCCAATACAGCAAGAAACATGAGCATGCCCAGAAAATTAATCGTGTTTCCTACTCATATGGACCATATGTAGTTCAACTCTGCTTATGAAACTGATACAAACCACAGCTCCACTTACATAAATGGTCTTTAGTTAATTGTGAGAATCGCGTTGGGTTCAGGAACTGTGAAAAATCATTTGATCCAAAAATTCACATAGTTTTCCAGAAATGAATTCTTGCTTGTAGGAAGACACAGATCCTCTGGTTTAACTCCGTTTCTGAGGGCAAATTAAGACCAGTGTTCTCATCCATGGAAAACACTCTGTTTTAACTCAAGAAGCAAGCTATTCATTCCAGCATCTCTAATACAGCAAGAACCATGAGCATGCCCAGAACAAAAGAACTGTGTTTCCTACTCATACGGACCATATGTAGTTCAACTCCACTTATGAAACTGATAAAAACCACAGCTCAATTACATAAATGCTCTTTAGTTAATAGTGAGAATCGCGTTTGGTTCGTGAACTATGTAAAGTCATTTTAGCCCAAAATTCACTTGGTTTACCAGAAATGAACTCTTGCTTGTAGCAAGACACAGATCCTGTGCATTAACTCCGTTTCTGAAGGGAAATTCAGAGCAGTGTTCTCATCCATAAAATACACTCTGTTTTAACGCAAGAATCAAGCTCTTCTTTTGAGCTTCTCTAATACAGGAAGAACCATGAGCATGCCCAGAAAATAATAACTGTATTTCCTACTCATACGGACCATATGTAGTTAAACTCTACTTATGAAACTGATACATATCACAGCTCCACTTACGTAAATTCTCTTTAGTTAATTGTAAGAATCGGTTTGGGTTCTTGAACTGTGTAAAATCATTTGAGCCCAAAATTCACATAGTTTTCCAGAAATGAACTCTTGCTTGTAGGAAGACACATATCCTGTGGTTTAACTCCGTTTCTGAAGGGAAATTCAGACCAGTGTTCTCATCCATGGAACACACTCTGTTTTAACGGAAGAAGCAAGCTCTTCTTTCCAGCATCTCTAATACAGCAAGAACCATGAGCATGCCCAGACAAAAAGAACTGTATTTCCTACTCATACGGACCATATGTAGTTCAACTCTGCTTATGAAACTTCTACAAACCACAGCTCCAATTACTTAAATGCTCTTGAGTTAATAGTGAGAATCGTGTTGAGTTCGTGAAGTGTGTAAAGTAATTGAAGCCCAAAGTTCACTTGGTTTACCAGAACTGAACTCTTGCTTGTAGGAAGACACAGATCCTGGGGTTTAACTCCGTTTCTGAAGGGAAATTCAGAGCAGTGTTCTCATCCATGAAATACACTCTGTTTTAACGCAAGAAGCAAGCTCTTCTTTTGAGTGTCTCCAATACAGCAAGAAACATGAGCATGCCCAGAAAATTAACCGTGTTTCCTACTCATATGGACCATATGTAGTTCAACTCTGCTTATGAAATTGACGCAAACCACAGCTCCACTTACATAACTGCTCCTTAGTTAATAGTGAAAATCACGTTGGGTTCGGGAACTGTGTAAAATCATTTGAGCCCAAAATTCACATGGTTTACCAGAAATGAACTCTTTCTTGCAGGAAGACACAGTTCCTGTGGTTTAACTCCGTTTCTGAAGGGAAATTCAGAGCAGTGTTCTCATCCCTGAAACCCACTCTGTTTTAATGCAAGAAGCAAGCTCTTCTTTCCATTATTTCTAATAGAGCAAGTACCATGAGCTTGCCCAGAAAAAAAGAAGTGTGTTTTCTACTGATACGGACCATATGTAGTTCAACTTTACTTATGACTGATACAAACCACAGCTCCACTTACAAAAATGCTCTTTATTTAATTGTGAGAATCGCTTTGGGTTCGGGAACTGTGTAAAATCATTTGAGCCCAAAATTCACTTGGTTTACCAGAAATGAACTTTTGATAGTAGGAAGACACAGATCCTGTGGTTTAACTCCCTTTCAGAAGGGAAATTCAGAGCAGTGTTCTCATCCATGAAATTCACTCTGTTATTACGCAAGAAGCAAGCTCTTCTTTTGATTGTCTCCAATACAGCAAGAAACATGAGCATGCCCAGAAAATTAACCTTGTTTCCTAATCATATGGACCATATGTAGTTCAACTCTGCTTATGAAACTGATACAAACCACAGCTCCACTTACATAAATGGTCTTTAGTTAATTGTGAGAATCGCGTTTGGTTCAGGAACTGTGAAAAATCATTTGGTCCCAAAATTCACATAGTTTTCCAGAAATGAACTCTTGCTTGTAGGAAGACACAGATCCTCTGGTTTAACTCCGTTTCTGAGCGCAAATTAAGACTAGTGTTCTCATCCATGGAAAACACTCTATTTTAACATAAGAAGCATGCTCTTCATTCCAGCATCTCTAATACAGCAAGAACCATGAGCATGCCCAGAACAAAAGAACTGTGTTTCCTACTCATACGGACCATATGTAGTTCAACTTTACTTATGACTGATACAAACCACAGCTCCACTTACATAAATGCTCTTTAGTTAATTGTGAGAATCACATTGGGTTCGGGAACTGTGTAAAATCATTTGAGCCCAAAATTCACTTGGTTTACCGGAAATGAACTTTTGCTTGAAGGAAGACACAGATCCTGTGGTTTAACTCCGTTTCTGAAGGGAAATTCTGAGCAGTGTTCTCATTCATGGACCACACTGCGTTTTAACTGAAGAAGCAAGCTCTTCTTTCCAGCATCGCTAATACAGCAAGAACCATGAGCATGCCCAGAAAGAAAGAACTGTGTTTCCTACTCATACGGACCATATGTAGTTCAACTCTGCTTATGAAACTCATACAAACCACAGCTACAATTACATAAATGCTCTTGAGTTAATAGTGAGAAACATGTTGGGTTCGTGAACTGTGTAAAATAATTTGAGCCCAAAATTCACTTGGTTTACCAGAAATGAACTCTTGCTTGTAGGAACACAGATCCTGGGCTTTAACTCCGTTTCCGATGGGAAATTCAGAGCAGTGTTCTCATCCATGAAATACACTCTGTTTTAACGCAAGAAGCAAGCTCTTCTTTTGAGTGTCTCCAATACAGCAAGAAACATGAGCATGCCCAGAAAATTAACTGTGTTTCCTACTCATATGGACCATATGTAGTTCAACTCTGTTTATGAAACTGATACAAACCATGGCTCCACTTACATAAATGGTCTTTAGTTAATTGTGAGAATCGCGTTGGGTTCAGGAACTGTGTAAAATCATTTGAGCCCAAAATTCACATAGTTTTCCAGAAATGAACTCTTGCTTGTAGGAAGACACAGATCCTGTGGTTTAACTCCGTTTCTGAAGGGAAATTCAGACCAGTGTTCTCATCCATGGAACACACTGCGTTTAACTCAAGAAGCAAGCTCTTCTTTCCAACATCGCTCATACAGCAAGAACCATGAGCATGCCAAGAACAAAAGAACTGTGTTTCCTACTCATATGGACAATCTGTAGTTCAACTGTGCTTATGAAGCTGATACAAACCAGAGCTCTACTTACGTAAATGCTCTTTAGTTAATTGTGAGAATCGCGTTGGGTTCAGGAACTGTGTAAAATCATTTGAGCCCAAAAGTCACATAGTTTTCCAAAAATGAACTCTTGCTTGTAGCAGAACACAGATCCTGTGGTTTAACTCCGTTTCTGTAGGGAAATTCAGACCAGTGTTCTCATTCATGGAACACACTGCGTTTTAACTCAAGAAGCAAGCTCTTCTTTCAAGCATCACTAATACAGCAAGAACCACGAGCATGCCCAGAAAAAAAGAACTGTGTTTCCTACTCATACGGACCATATGTAGTTCAACTCTGCTTATGAAACTGATACAAACCACAGCTCCAATTACATAAATGCTCTTGAGTTAATAGTGAGAATCACGTTGGGTTCTTGAACTGTGTAAAATAATTTGAGCCCAAAATTCACTTGGTTTACCACAAATGAACTCTTGCTTGTAGGAACACAGATCCTGGGCTTTAACTCCGTTTCCAAAGGGAAATTCAGAGCAGTGCTCTCATCCATGAAATACACTCTGTTTTAACGCAAGAAGCAAGCTCTTCTTTTGAGTGTCCCCAATACAGAAAGAAACATGTGCATGCCCAGAAATTTAACTGTGTTTCCTACTCATACGGACCATATGTAGTTCAACTCTGCTTATGAAATTGACGCAAACCACAGCTCCACTTACATAACTGCTCCTTAGTTAATAGTGAATATCGCGTTGGGTTCGGGAACTGTGTAAAATCATTTGAGCCCAAAATTCACATGGTTTACCAGAAATGAACTCTTGCTTGCAGGAAGACACAGATCCTGTGGTTTTACTCCATTTCTGAAGGGAAATTCAGAGCAGTGTTCTCATCCCTGAAACCCACTCTGTGTTAATGCAAGAAGCAAGCTCTTCTTTCCAGCATCTCTAAAACAGCAAGTACCATGCGCTTGCCCAGAAAAAAAGAAGTGTGTTTCCTACTGATACGGACCATATGTAGTTCAACTTTACTTATGACTGATACAAACCACAGCTCCACTTACATAAATGCTCTTTAGTTAATTGTGAGAATCGCATTGGGTTCGGGAACTGTGTAAAATCATTTGAGCCCAAAATTCACTTGGTTTACCGGAAATGAACTTTTGCTTGAAGGAAGACACAGATCCTGTGGTTTAACTCCGTTTCTGAAGGGAAATTCTGAGCAGTGTTCTCATTCATGGACCACACTGCGTTTTAACTGAAGAAGCAAGCTCTTCTTTCCAGCATCGCTAATACAGCAAGAACCATGAGCATGCCCAGAAAGAAAGAACTGTGTTTCCTACTCATACGGACCATATGTAGTTCAACTCTGCTTATGAAACTCATACAAACCACAGCTACAATTACATAAATGCTCTTGAGTTAATAGTGAGAAACATGTTGGGTTCGTGAACTGTGTAAAATAATTTGAGCCCAAAATTCACTTGGTTTACCAGAAATGAACTCTTGCTTGTAGGAACACAGATCCTGGGCTTTAACTCCGTTTCCGATGGGAAATTCAGAGCAGTGTTCTCATCCATGAAATACACTCTGTTTTAACGCAAGAAGCAAGCTCTTCTTTTGAGTGTCTCCAATACAGCAAGAAACATGAGCATGCCCAGAAAATTAACTGTGTTTCCTACTCATATGGACCATATGTAGTTCAACTCTGTTTATGAAACTGATACAAACCATGGCTCCACTTACATAAATGGTCTTTAGTTAATTGTGAGAATCGCGTTGGGTTCAGGAACTGTGTAAAATCATTTGAGCCCAAAATTCACATAGTTTTCCAGAAATGAACTCTTGCTTGTAGGAAGACACAGATCCTGTGGTTTAACTCCGTTTCTGAAGGGAAATTCAGACCAGTGTTCTCATCCATGGAACACACTGCGTTTAACTCAAGAAGCAAGCTCTTCTTTCAAGCATCACTAATACAGCAAGAACCACGAGCATGCCCAGAAAAAAAGAACTGTGTTTCCTACTCATACGGACCATATGTAGTTCAACTCTGCTTATGAAACTGATACAAACCACAGCTCCAATTACATAAATGCTCTTGAGTTAATAGTGAGAATCACGTTGGGTTCTTGAACTGTGTAAAATAATTTGAGCCCAAAATTCACTTGGTTTACCACAAATGAACTCTTGCTTGTAGGAACACAGATCCTGGGCTTCAACTCCGTTTCCGAAGGGAAATTCAGAGCAGTGCTCTCATCCATGAAATACACTCTGTTTTAACGCAAGAAGCAAGCTCTTCTTTTGAGTGTCCCCAATACAGAAAGAAACATGTGCATGCCCAGAAATTTAACTGTGTTTCCTACTCATACGGACCATATGTAGTTCAACTCTGCTTATGAAATTGACGCAAACCACAGCTCCACTTACATAACTGCTCCTTAGTTAATAGTGAATATCGCGTTGGGTTCGGGAACTGTGTAAAATCATTTGAGCCCAAAATTCACATGGTTTACCAGAAAGGAACTCTTGCTTGCAGGAAGACACAGATCCTGTGGTTTTACTCCATTTCTGAAGGGAAATTCAGAGCAGTGTTCTCATCCCTGAAACCCACTCTGTGTTAATGCAAGAAGCAAGCTCTTCTTTCCAGCATCTCTAAAACAGCAAGTACCATGCGCTTGCCCAGAAAAAAAGAAGTGTGTTTCCTACTGATACGGACCATATGTAGTTCAACTTTACTTATGACTGATACAAACCACAGCTCCACTTACATAAATGCTCTTTAGTTAATTGTGAGAATCGCATTGGGTTCGGGAACTGTGTAAAATCATTTGAGCCCAAAATTCACTTGGTTTACCGGAAATGAACTTTTGCTTGAAGGAAGACACAGATCCTGTGGTTTAACTCCGTTTCTGAAGGGAAATTCTGAGCAGTGTTCTCATTCATGGACCACACTGCGTTTTAACTGAAGAAGCAAGCTCTTCTTTCCAGCATCGCTAATACAGCAAGAACCATGAGCATGCCCAGAAAGAAAGAACTGTGTTTCCTACTCATACGGACCATATGTAGTTCAACTCTGCTTATGAAACTCATACAAACCACAGCTACAATTACATAAATGCTCTTGAGTTAATAGTGAGAAACATGTTGGGTTCGTGAACTGTGTAAAATAATTTGAGCCCAAAATTCACTTGGTTTACCAGAAATGAACTCTTGCTTGTAGGAACACAGATCCTGGGCTTTAACTCCGTTTCCGATGGGAAATTCAGAGCAGTGTTCTCATCCATGAAATACACTCTGTTTTAACGCAAGAAGCAAGCTCTTCTTTTGAGTGTCTCCAATACAGCAAGAAACATGAGCATGCCCAGAAAATTAACTGTGTTTCCTACTCATATGGACCATATGTAGTTCAACTCTGTTTATGAAACTGATACAAACCATGGCTCCACTTACATAAATGGTCTTTAGTTAATTGTGAGAATCGCGTTGGGTTCAGGAACTGTGTAAAATCATTTGAGCCCAAAATTCACATAGTTTTCCAGAAATGAACTCTTGCTTGTAGGAAGACACAGATCCTGTGGTTTAACTCCGTTTCTGAAGGGAAATTCAGACCAGTGTTCTCATCCATGGAACACACTGCGTTTAACTCAAGAAGCAAGCTCTTCTTTCCAACATCGCTCATACAGCAAGAACCATGAGCATGCCAAGAACAAAAGAACTGTGTTTCCTACTCATATGGACAATCTGTAGTTCAACTGTGCTTATGAAGCTGATACAAACCAGAGCTCTACTTACGTAAATGCTCTTTAGTTAATTGTGAGAATCGCGTTGGGTTCAGGAACTGTGTAAAATCATTTGAGCCCAAAAGTCACATAGTTTTCCAAAAATGAACTCTTGCTTGTAGCAGAACACAGATCCTGTGGTTTAACTCCGTTTCTGTAGGGAAATTCAGACCAGTGTTCTCATTCATGGAACACACTGCGTTTTAACTCAAGAAGCAAGCTCTTCTTTCAAGCATCGCTAATACAGCAAGAACCACGAGCATGCCCAGAAAAAAAGAACTGTGTTTCCTACTCATACGGACCATATGTAGTTCAACTCTGCTTATGAAACTGATACAAACCACAGCTCCAATTACATAAATGCTCTTGAGTTAATAGTGAGAATCACGTTGGGTTCTTGAACTGTGTAAAATAATTTGAGCCCAAAATTCACTTGGTTTACCACAAATGAACTCTTGCTTGTAGGAACACAGATCCTGGGCTTTAACTCCGTTTCCGAAGGGAAATTCAGAGCAGTGCTCTCATCCATGAAATACACTCTGTTTTAATGCAAGAAGCAAGCTCTTCTTTTGAGTGTCCCCAATACAGAAAGAAACATGTGCATGCCCAGATATTTAACTGTGTTTCCTACTCATACGGACCATACGTAGTTCAACTCTGCTTATGAAATTGACGCAAACCACAGCTCCACTTACATAACTGCTCCTTAGTTAATAGTGAATATCGCGTTGGGTTCGGGAACTGTGTAAAATCATTTGAGCCCAAAATTCACTTGGTTTACCGGAAATGAACTTTTGCTTGAAGGAAGACACAGATCCTGTGGTTTAACTCCGTTTCTGATGGGAAATTCAGAGCAGTGTTCTCATTCATGGACCACACTGCGTTTTAACGCAAGAAGCTAGCTCTTCTTACCAGCATCTCTAATACAGCAAGAACCATGAGCATGCCCAGAACAAATGAACTGTGTTTCCTACTCATACGGACCATATGTAGTTCAACTCTACTTATGAAACTGATAAAAATCACAGCTCCACTTACGTAAATGCTCTTAAGTTAATAGTAAGAATCGGTTTGGGTTCTTGAACTGTGTAAAATCATTTGAGCCCAAAATTCACATAGTTTTCCAGAAATGAACTCTTGTTTGTAGGAAGCCACAGATCCTGTGGTTTAACTCCGTTTCTGAAGGGAAATTCAGATCAGTGTTCTCATTCGTGGAACACACTGTGTTTTAACGCAAGAAGCTAGCTCTTCTTTCCCGCATCTGTAATACAGCAAGAACCATGAGCATGCCAAGAACAAAAGAACTGTGTTTCCTACTCATACGGACAATCTGTAGTTCAACTGTGCTTATGAAGCTGATACAAATCAGATTCTACTTACGTAAATGCTCTTTAGTTAATTGTGAGAATCGCGTTGGGTTCTTGAACTATGTAAAATCATTTGAGCCAAAAATTCACTTGGATTACCAGAAATGAACTCTTGCTTGCAGGAAGACACAGATCCTGTGGTTTAACTCCGTTTCTGAAGGGAAATTCAGAGCCGTGTTCTCATCCCTGAAACTAACTCTGTGTTAATGCAAGAAGCAAGCTCTTCTTTCCAGCATCTCTAATACAGCAAGTACCATGAGCTTGGCCAGAAAAAAAGAAGAGTGTTTCCTACTGATACGGACCATATGTAGTTCAACTTTACTTATGACTGATACAAACCACAGCTCCACTTACATAAATACTCTTTAGTTAATTGTGAGAATCGCATTGGGTTCGGGAACTGTGTAAAATCATTTGAGCCCAAAATTCACTTGGTTTACCGGAAATGAACTTTTGCTTGTAGGAAGACACAGATCCTGTGGTTTAACTCCGTTTCTGAAGGGAAATTCAGAGCAGTGTTCTCATTCATGGACCACACTGCGTTTTAACTCAAGAAGCAAGCTCTTCTTTCCAGCATCGCTAATCCAGCAAGAACCATGAGCATGCCCAGAAAGAAAGAACTGTGTTTCCTACTCATACGGACCATATGTAGTTCAACTCTGCTTATGAAACTCATACAAACCACAGCTACAATTACATAAATTCTCTTGAGTTAATAGTGAGAAACATGTTGGGTTCGTGATCTGTGTAAAATAATTTGAGCCCAAAATTCACTTGGTTTACCAGAAATGAACTCTTGCTTGTAGGAACACAGATCCTGGGCTTTAACTCCGTTTCCGATGGGAAATTCAGAGCAGTGTTCTCATCCATGAAATACACTCTGTTTTAACGCAAGAAGCAAGCTCTTCTTTTGAGTGTCTCCAATACAGCAAGAAACATGAGCATGCCCAGAAAATTAACTGTGTTTCCTACTCATATGGACCATATGTAGTTCAACTCTGTTTATGAAACTGATACAAACCATGGCTCCACTTACATAAATGGTCTTTAGTTAATTGTGAGAATCGCGTTGGGTTCAGGAATTGTGTAAAATCATTTGAGCCCAAAATTCATATAGTTTTCCAGAAATGAACTCTTGCTTGTAGGAAGACACAGATCGTGTGGTTTAACTCCGTTTCTGAACGGAAATTCAGACCAGTGTTCTCATCCATGGAACAAACTGCGTTTAACTCAAGAAGCAAGCTCTTCTTTCCAACATCGCACATACAGCAAGAACCATGAGCATGCCAAGAACAAAAGAACTGTGTTTCCTACTCATAAGGACAATCTGTAGTTCAACTGTGCTTATGAAGCTGATACAAACCAGAGCTCTACTTACGTAAATGCTCTTTAGTTAATTGTGAGAATCGCGTTGGGTTCTTGAACTATGTAAAATCATTTGAGCCCAAAATTCACTTGGATTACCAGAAATGAACTCTTGCTTGCAGGAAGACACAGATCCTGTGGTTTAACTCCGTTTCTGAAGGGAAATTCAGAGCAGTGTTCTCATCCGTGAAAACCACTCTGTTTTAATGCAAGAAGCAAGCTATTCTTTCCAGCATCTCTAATACAGCAAGTACCATGTGCTTGCCCAGAAAAAAAGAAATGTGTTTCCTACTGATACGGACCATATGTAGTTCAACTTTACTTATGACTGATACAAACTACAGCTCCACTTACATAAATGCTCTTTAGTTATTTGTGAGAATCGCGTTGGGTTCGGGAACTGTGTAAAATCATTTGAGCCCAAAATTTACATAATTTTTCAGAAATGAACTCTTCTTTGTAGGACTCCACAGATCGTGTGGTTTAACTCCGTTTCTGAAGGGAAATTCACACCAGTGTTCTCATCCATGAAATACACTATGTTTTAACGCAAGAAGCAAGCTCTTCTTTGAGCGTCTCCAATACAGCAAGAAACATGAGCATGCCCAGAAAAAAATAACTGTGTTTCCTACTCATATGGACCATATGTAGTTCAACTCTGCTTATGAAACTGATACAAACCATGGCTCCACTTACATATATGGTCTTTAGTTAATTGTGAGATTCGCGTTGGGTTCAGGAACTGTGTAAAATCATTTGAGCCCAAAATTCACATAGTTTTCCAGAAATGAACTCTTGCTTGTAGGAAGACACAGATCCTGTGGTTTAACTCCGTTTCTGAACGGAAATTCTGACCAGTGTTCTCATCCATGGAACACACTGCGTTCAACTCAAGAAGCAAGCTCTTCTTTCCAGCATCACTAATACAGCAAGAACCATGAGCATGCCCAGAAAAAAAGAACTGTGTTTCCTACTCATATGGAACATATGTAGTTCAACTCTGCTTATGAAACTGATACAAACCACAGCTCCAATTACATAAATGCTCTTGAGTTAATAGTGAGAATCACGTTGGGTTCGTGAACTGTGTAAAATAATTTGAGCCCAAAATTCACTTGGTTTACCAGAAATGAACTCTTGCTTGTAGGAACACAGATCCTGGGCTTTAACTCCGTTTCCGATGGAAATTCAGAGCAGTGTTCTCATCCATGAAATACACTCTGTTTTAACGCTAGAAGCAAGCTCTTCTTTTGAGTGTCTCCAATACAGCAAGAAACATGAGCATGCCCAGAAAATTAACTGTGTTTCCTACTCATATGGACCATATGTAGTTCAACTCTGCTTATGAAACTGATACAAACCATGGCTCCACTTACATAAATGGTCTTTAGTTAATTGTGAGATTCGCGTTGGGTTCAGGAACTGTGTAAAATCATTTGAGCCCAAAATTCACATAGTTTTCCAGAAATGAACTCTTGCTTGTAGGAAGACACAGATCCTGTGGTTTAACTCCGTTTCTGAACGGAAATTCTGACCAGTGTTCTCATCCATGGAACACACTGCGTTCAACTCAAGAAGCAAGCTCTTCTTTCCAGCATCGCTAATGCAGCAAGAACCATGAGCATGCCCAGAAAAAAAGAACTGTGTTTCCTACTCATACGGACCATACATAGTTCAACTCTGCTTATGAAATTGACGCAAACCACATCTCCACTTACATAACTTCTCCTTAGTTAATAGTGAGAATCACGTTGGGTTCGTGAACTTTGTAAAATAATTTGAGACCAAAATTCACTTGGTTTACCGGAAATGAACTCTTGCTTGTAGGAAGACACAGATCCTGTGGTTTAACTCCGTTTCTGAAGGGAAATTCAGAGCAGTGTTCTCATACATGGAACACACTGCATTTTAACGCAAGAAGCTAGCTCTTCTTTGAGCGTCTCCAATACAGCAAGAAACATGAGCATGCCCAGAAAAAAAGAACTGTGTTTCCTACTCATACGGACAATCTGTAGTTAAACTGTGCTTATGACGCTGATACAAACCAGAGCTCTACTTACATAAATGCTCTTTAGTTAATTGTGAGAATCGCGTTGGGTTCTTGAACTGTGTAAAATCATTTGAGCCCAAAATTCACTTGGTTTACCAAGATGATCTCTTGCTTATAGCAAGACACAGATCCTGTGGATTAATTCCGTTTCTGAAGGGAAATTCAGAGCAGTGTTCTCATCCATGAAATACACTCTGTTTTAACGCAAGAAGCAAGCTCTTCTTTTGAGCGTCTCTAAACAGCAAGAACCATGAGCATGCCGAAAAAAAAAAAGAACTGTATTTCCTACTCATATGGACCATATGTAGTTCAACACTACTTATGAAACTGATGAAAACCACAGCTCCACTTACATAAATGCTCTTTAGTTAATTGTGAGAATCGCGTTGGGTTCGGGAACTGTGTAAAATAATTTGAGCCCAAAATTCACTTGGTTTACCACAAATGAACTCTTGCTTGTAGGAACACAGATCCTGGGCTTTAACTCCGTTTCCGAAGGGAAATTCAAAGCAGTGTTCTCATCCATGAAATACACTCTGTTTTAACGCAAGAAGCAAGCTCTTCTTTTGAGTGTCTCCAATACAGCAAGAAACATGAGCATGCCGAGAAAATTAACTGTGTTTCCTACTCATACGGACCATACGTAGTTCAACTCTGCTTATGAAATTGACGCAAACCACAGCTCCACTTACATAACTGCTCCTTAGTTAATAGTGAATATCCCGTTGGGTTCGGGAACTGTGTAAAATCATTTGAACCCAAAATTCACATGGTTTACCAGAAATGAACTCTTGCTTGCAGGAAGACACAGATCCTGTGGTTTAACTCCGTTTCTGAAGGAAAATTCAGAGCAGTGTTCTCATCCCTGAAAACCACTATGTTTTAATGCAAGAAGCAAGCTCTTCTTTCCAGCATCTCTAATACAGCAAGTACCATGAGCTTGCCCAGAAAAAAAGATGTGTGTTTCGTACTGATATGGACCATATGTAGTTCAACTTTACTTATGACTGATACAAACCACAGCTCCAATTACACAAATGCTCTTTAGTTAATTGTGAGAATCGCTTTGGGTTCGGGAACTGTGTAAAATAATTTGAGCCCAAAATTCACTTGGTTTACCAGAAATGAACTCTTGCTTGTAGGAACACAGATCCTGGGCTTTAACTCCGTTTCCAAAGGGAAATTCAGAGGAGTGTTCTCATCCATGAAATACACTCTGTTTTAAGGCAAGAAGCAAGCTGCTCTTTCCAGCATCTCTAATACAGCAAGAACCATCAGCATGCCCAGAAAAAAAAGAACTGTGTTTCCTACTCATATGGACCATATGTATTTCAACTCTGCTTATGAAACTGATACAAACCACAGCTCCAATTACATAAATGCTCTTTAGTTAATAGTGAGATTCGCGTTGGATTCGTGAACTGTGTAAAATAATTTGAGCCCAAAATTCACTTGGTTTACCAGAAATGAACTCTTGCTTGTAGGAAAACAGATCCTGGGCTTTAAATCCGTTTCCGAAGGGAAATTCAAAGCAGTGTTCTCATCCATGAAATACACTCTGTTTTAATGCAAGAAGCAAGCTCTTCTTTTGAGTGTCTCCATTACAGCAAGAAACATGAGCATGCCCAGAAAATTAACATAGTTTCCTACTCATACGGACCATATGTAGTTCAACTCTGCTTATGAAATTGACGCAAAACACAGCTACACTTACATAACTGCTCCTTAGTTAATAGTGAAAATCACGTTGGGTTCGGGAACTGTGTAAAATCATTTGAAACCAAAATTCACATGGTTTACCAGAAATGAACTCTTGCTTGCAGGAAGACACAGATCCTGTGGTTTAACTCCGTTTCTGAAGGGAAATTCAGAGCAGTGTTCTCATCCCTGAAATACACTCTGTTTTAATGCAAGAAGCAAGCTCTTCTTTCCAGCATCTCTAATACAGCAAGTACCATGAGCTTGCCCAGAAAAAGAAGTGTGTTTCCTACTGATACGGACCATATGTAGTTCAACATTACTTATGACTGATACAAACCACAGCTCCACTTACATAAATGGTCTTTAGTTAATTGTGAGAATCGCGTTGGGATCGGGAACTGTGTAAAATCATTTGAGCCCAAAATTCACTTGGTTTACGGGAAATGAACTCTTGCTTGTAGGAAGACACTGATCCTGTGGTTTAACTCCTTTTCTGAAGGGAAATTCAGAGCAGTGTTCTCATCCCTGAAATACACTCTGTTTTAGTGCAAGAAGCAAGCTCTTCTTTCCAGAATCTCTAATACAGCAAGAACCATGAGCATGCCCAGAACAAAAGAACTGTGTTTCCTTCTCATAAGGACCATATGTAGTTCAACTCTACTTATGAAACTGATAAAAATCACAGCTCCACTTACGTAAATGCTCTTAAGTTAATTGTAAGAATCGGTTTTGGTTCTTGAACTGTGTAAAATCATTTGAGCCGAAATTCACTTGGTTTACCAGAAATGAACTCTTGCTTGTAGCAAGACACAGATCCTGTGCATTAACTCCTTCTGAAGGGAAATTCAAAGCAGTGTTCTCATCCATGAAATCACTGTGTTTTAACGCAAGAATCAAGCTCTTCTTTCTAGCGTCTCGAATACATCAAGAACCATGAGCATGCCCAGAAAAAAAGAACTGTATTTCCTACTCATAAGGACCATATGTAGTTCAACTCTACTTATGAAACTGATACAAATCACAGCTCCACTTACGTAAATTCTCTTTAGTTAATTGTAAGAATCGGTTTGGGTTCTTGAACTGCGTAAAATCATTTGAGCCCAAAATTCACATAGTTTTCCAGAAATGAACTCTTGCTTGTAGGAAGACACAGTTCCTGGGCTTTAACTCCGTTTCCGAGGGAAATTCAGCAGTGTTCTCATCCATGAAATACATTCTGATTTAACGCAAGAAGCAATCTCTTCCTTTGAGCGTTCCAATACAGCAAGAAACATGAGCATGCCAAGAAAAAAATAACTGTGTTTCCTACTCATACGGACCATACGGAGTTCAACTCTGCTTATGAAACTGAGACAAACCACGGCTCCACTTACATAAATGCCCTTTAGTTAATAGTGAGATTCGTGTTGGATTCGAGAACTGTGTAAAATAATTTGAGCCCAAAATTCACTTGGTTTACCAGAAATGAACTCTTGCTTGTAGGAACACAGATCCTGGGATTTAACTCCGTTTCCGAAGGGAAATTCAGAGCAGTGTTCTCATCCATGAAATACACTCTGTTTTAACGCAAGAAGATAGCTCTTCTTTCCAGCATCTCTAATACAGCAAGAACCATGAGCATGCCCAGAACAAAAAACTGTGTTTCCTACTCATACAGACCATATGTAGTTCAACTCTACTTATGAAACTGATACAAATCACACCTCCACTTACGTAAATGCTCTTTAGTTAACTGTGAGAATCCGTTTGGGTTCTTGAACTGTGTAAAATACTTTGAGCCCAAAATTCACCTGGTTTCCCAGAAATGACCTCTTGCTTGCAGGAAGACACAGATCCTGGGCTTTCACTCCGTTTCCGAAGGGAAATTCAAAGCAGTGTTCTCACCCATGAAATACACTCTGTTTTAACGCAAGAAGCAAGCTCTTCTTTTGAGTGTCTCCAATACAGCAAGAAACATGAGCATGCCCAGAAAATTAACTGTGTTTCCTACTGATACGGACCATATGTAGTTAAAATTTACTTATGACTGATACAAACCGCAGGTCCACTTACATAAATGCTCTTTAGATAATTGTGAGAACCGCGTTGGGTTCGGGAACTGTGTAAAATCATTTAAGCCCAAAACTGACTTGGTTTACTGGAAATGAACTTTTGCTTGTAGGAAGACACAGATCCTGTGGTTTTACTCCGTTTCTGAAGGGAAATTCAGAGCAGTGTTCTCATTCATGGAACACACTGCTTTTTAACACAAGAAGCTAGCTCTTCTTTCCAGCATCTCTAATACAGCAAGTACCATGAGCATGCCCAGAACAAAAGAACTGTGTTTCCTACTCATACGGACCATATGTAGTTCAACTCTGCTTATGAAACTGATACAAACCACAGCTCCACTTATATAAATGCTCTTTAGTCAATTATGAGAATCGTGTTGGGTTCAGGGACTATGTGAAATCATTTGAGCCCAAAATTCACATAGTTTTCCTGAAATGAACTCTTGCTTGTAGGAAGACACAGATCCTGTGGTTTAACTACGTTTCTGAAGGGAAATTCAGACCAGTGTTCTCATCCATGGAACACACTGCGTTTTAACTCAAGAAGCAAGCTCTTCTTTCCAGCATTGCTAATGCAGCAAGAACCATGAGCATGCTCAGAAAAAAAGAACTGTGTTTCCTACTCAAACGGACCATATGTAGTTCAACTCTGCTTATGAAACTGATACAAACCACAGCTCCAATTACATAAATGCTCTTGAGTTAATAGTGCGAATCACGTTGGGTTCGTGAACTGTGTAAAATAATTTGAGCCCAAAATTCACTTGGTTTATCAGAAATGAACTCTTGCTTGTAGGAACACAGATCATGGGCTTTAACTCCCTTTCCGAAGGGAAATTCAAAGCAGTGTTCTCATCCATGAAATACACTCTGTTTTAACGCAAGAAGCAAGCTCTTCTTTTGAGTGTCTCCAATACAGCAAGAAACATGAGCTTGCCCAGTAAATTAACTGTGTTTCCTACTCATAAGGACCATACATAGTTCAACTCTGCTTATGAAATTGACGCAAAACACAGCTCCACTTACATAACTGCTCCTTAGTTAATAGTGAAAATCGCGTTGCGTTCGGGAACTGTGTAAAATCATTTGAGCCCAAAATTCACATAGTTTTCCAGAAATGAACTCTTGCTTGTAGGAAGACACAGATCCTGTCGTTTAACTCCGTTTCTGAAGGGAAATTCAGAGCAGTGTTCTCATCCCTGAAACCCACTCTGTTTTAATTCAAGATGTAAGCTCTTCTTTCCAGCATCGCTAATACAGCAAGAAACATGAGCATGCCCAGAAAAAAAAAATGTGTTTCCTACTCATATGGACCATATGTAGTTCAACTCTGCTTATGAAACTGATACAAACAACAGATCCAATTACATAAATGCTCTTGAGTTAATAGTGAGAAACACGTTGTGTTCGTGAACTGTGTACAATAATTTGAGCCCAAAATTCACTATGTTTACCAGAAATGAACTCTTGCTTGTAGTAGACACAGATCCTCTGGTTTAACTCCGTTTCTGAAGGGAAATTAGGACCAGTGTTCTCATCCATGGAACACACTGCGTTTTAACGCAAGAAGCAAGCTCTTCTTTCCAGCATCTCTATACAGCAAGAACCATGAGCATGCCCAGAACAAAAGAACTGTGTTTCCTACTCATACGGACCATATGTAGTTCAACTCTACTTATGAAACTGATAGAAATCACAACTGCACTTACGTAAATGCTCTTTAGTTAATTGTAAGAATCGGTTTGTGTTCTTGAACTGTGTAAAATCATTTGAGCCCAAAATTCACTTGGTTTTCCAGGAAATGAACTCTTGCTTGTAGGAGACACAGATCCTCTGGTTTAACTCCGTTTCTGAGGGCAAATTAGGACCAGTGTTCTCATCCATGGAACACACTGCGTTTTAACGCAAGAAGCAAGCTCTTCTTTCCAGCATCTCTAACACAGCAAGAACCATGAGCGTGCCCAGAACAAAAGAACTGTGTTTCCTACTCATACGGACCATATGTAGTTCAACTCTACTTATGAAACTGATAAAAATCACAGCTCCACTTACGTAAATGCTCTTTAGTTAATTGTAAGAATCGGTTTGGTTTCTTGAACTGTGTCAAATCATTTGAGCCCAAAATTCACATAGTTTTCCAGAAATGAACTCTTGTTTGTAGGAATCCACAGATCCTGTGGTTTAACTCCGTTTCTGAAGGGAAATTCAGACCAGTGTACTCATCCCTGAAACCCACTCTGTTTTAACGCAAGAAGGAAGCTCTTCTTTCCAGCATCTCTAATACAGCAAGTACCATGAGCTTGCCCATAAAAAAAGAAGTGTGTTTCCTACTGATACGGACCATATGTAGTTCAGCTTTACTTATGACCGATACAAACCACAGCTCCACTTACATAAATGCTCTTTATTTAATTGTGAGAATCGCGTTGGGTTCGGGATCTGTGTAAAATCATTTGAGCCCAAAATTCACTTTGTATACCGGAAATGAACTCTTGCTTTTAGCAAGACACAGATCCTGTGGATTAACTCCGTTTCAAAGGGAAATTCAGAGCAGTGTTCTCACCCATGAAATACACTCTGTTTTAACGCAAGAAGCAAGCTCTTCTTTTGTGCATCTCTAATAAAGCAAGAAACATGAGCATGCCGGAAAAAAAAAAGAACTGTATTTCCTACTTATGTGGACCATATGTGGTTCAACTCTACTTATGAAACTGATACAAACCACAGCTCCAATTACATAAATGCTCTTGAGTTAATAGTGAGAATCACGTTGGGTTCGTGAACTGTGTAAAATAATTTGATCCCAAAATTCACTTTGTTTACCAGAAATGAACACTTGCTTGTAGGAACACAGATCCTGGTCTTTAACTCTGTTTCCGAGGGTAATTCAGAGCAATGTTCTCATCCATGAAATACACTCTGTTTAAACGCAAGAAGCAAGCTCTTCTTTTGAGTGTCTGCAATACAGCAAGAAACATGAGCATGCCCAGAAAATTAACTGTGTTTCCTAAACATACAGACCATACGTAGCTCAACACTACTTATGAAACTGATAAAAATCACAGCTCCACTTACGTAAATGCTCTTTAGTTAATTTTAAGAATCCGTTTGGGTTCTTGAACTGTGTAAAATCATTTGAGCCCAAAATTCACATAGTTTTCCAGAAATGAATTCTTGCTTGTAGGAAGACACAGATCCTGTGGTTTAACTCCGTTCCTGAAGGGAAATTCAGACCAGTGTTCTCATCCATGGAACACAGTCTGTTTTAACTCAAGAAGCAAGCTCTTCTTTCCAGCATCTCTAATACAGCAAGAACCATGAGCATGCCCAGAAAAAAAGAACTGTGTTTCCTACTCATACAGACCATATGTAGTTCTACTCTGCTTATAAAACTGATAAAAACCACAGCTCCACTTACATAAATACTATTTAGTTAATTGTGAGAATCACGTTGTGTTCGGGAACTGTGTAAAATCATTTGAGCCCAAAATTCACTTGGTTTTCCTGAAATGAACTCTTGCTTGTAGGAAGACACAGATCCTCTGGTTTAACTCCGTTTCTGAGGGTAAATTAGGACCAGTGTTCTCATCCATGGAAAACACTGCGTTTTAACGCAAGAAGATAGCTCTTCTTTCCAGCATCTCTAATACAGCAAGAACCATGAGCATGCCCAGAACAAAGAACGGTGTTTCCTACTCATAGCGACCATATGTAGTTCAACTCTACTTATGAAACTGATACAAATCACAGCTCCACTTATGTAAATGCTCCTTAGTTAATTGTGAGAATCCGTTTGGGTTCTTGAAGTGTGTAAAATCATTTGAGCCCAAAATTCACATAGTTTTCCAGAAATGAACTCTTGCTTGTAGGAAGACATAGATCCTGTGGTTTAACTCCGTTTCTGAACGGAAATTCAGACCAGTGTTCTCATCCATGGAACACACTGCGTTTTAACTCAAGAAGCAAGCTCTTCTTTCCAGCGTCGCTAATACAGCAAGAACCATGAGCATGCCGAAAAAAAAAAAGAACTGTATATCCTACCCATATGGACCATATGTGGTTCAACTCTACTTATGAAACTGATACAAACCACAGCTCCAATAACATAAATGTTCTTGAGTTAATAGTGAGAATCACGTTGTGTTCGTGAACTGTGTAAAATAATTTGAGCCCAAAATTCACTTTGTTGACCAGAAATGAACTCTTGCTTGTAGGAACACAGATCCTGGTCTTTAACTCCGTTTCCGAAGGGAAATTCATAGCAGTGTTCTCATCCATGAAATACACTCTGTTTTAACGCAAGAAGCAAGCTCTTCTTTGAGTGTCGGCAATACAGTAAGCAACATGAGCATGCCCTGAAAAAAATAACTGTGTTTCCTACTCATGTGTACGATATGCAATTCAACTCTGCTTATGAAACTGATACATAGAACCGTTCTTCTTACATAAATGCCCTTTACTTAATAGTGAGAATCTCATTGTGTTCGTGAACTGTGAAAAATCACTTAAGCCCAAAATTAACTGGGTTTACCAGAAATGAACTCTTGCTTGTAGGAAGACACAGATCCTGGGGTTTAACTCAGTTTCTGAACGGAAATTCAGACCAGAGTTCTCATCCCTGAAACACACTCTGTTTTAACGAAGAAGCAAGCTCTTCTTTCCAGATTCTAAAATACAGCAAGAATGTTGAGCATGCCGAGAAAAAAATAACTGTGTTTCCTACTCATCCCCACCTTATGTAGTTCAACTCTGCTTATGAATCTGATACAAACCACACCTCCTCTTACATAAAAGCTCTTTAGATAATAGTGAGAATTGCGTTCAGTTCGTGAACTGCGAAAAACCATTTGAGACCAAAATTCACTGGGTTTACCAGAACTGAACTCTTGCTTGTAGGAACCCACAGATCCTGGGGTTGAACTCTGTTTCTGAAGGCAAATTCAGACAAGAGTTCACGTACCTGAAAAACACTCTGATTTAAGGCAAAAATCATGCCCGTCTTTCCAGCGTCTCCAATATAGTAAGAAATATGAGCATGCCGAGAAAAAAAGAACTGTGTTTCCTACTCATGCAGACCATATGTAGTACAACACTGCTTATGAAACTGATACAAACCAAAGCTCCAATTACATAAATCTTCTTTAGTTAATAGTGAGAATAGCGTTGGGTTCATGAACTGCGAAAATCATTTGAGCCCAAAATTTACTGGGTTTACCAGAACTGAAACCTTGCTTTTAGGAAGACACAGATCCTGGAGTTTAACTCCGTTTCTCAGGGGAAATTCAGACCAGAATTCTCATCCCTGAAAAACACTCTGTTTTAAGGCATGAATCATCCTCTTCTTTCCAGGGTCTCCAATACAGTAAGAACCATGAGCATGCCAAGAAAAAAAGATCTGTGTTTCCTACTCATACGTTCCATATGTAGTCCAAATCTGCTTATGAAACTGATACAAACCACAGCTCCTCTTACTTAAATGCTCTTTAGTTAGTAGTGATAATCGTGTTGGCTTCTAGAACTGTGTGAAGTCATTTGAGATGAAAATTCACTTGGTTTACAAGAAATGAACTCTTGCTTGTAGGAAGACACTGATCCTGGAGTTTAACTCTGTTTCTGAAGGCAAATTCAGAACAGAGTTCTCATCCCTGAAATACACTCTGTTTGAACGAAGAAGCAAGCCCTCCTTTCAGAGTCTAAAATACAGCAAGTACCATGAGCATGGCCTGAAAAAAAGGACTGTGTTTCCTATTCATACGGACCATATGTAGTTCAACTCTGCTTATGAAACTGATACAGAAAACACCTCCTCTTACATAAATGCTCTTTAGTTAATAGTGAGAATAGCGTTAGTTTCATGAACAGCGAAAAATCATTTGAGCCCAAAATTAACTGGGTTTACCAGAAATGAACTCTTGCTTGTAGGAAGACACAGATCCAGGGGTTTAACTACATTTTGAAGGAAAATTGAGACCAGAGTTCTCATCCCTGAAACACACTCTGCTTTACCGCAAGAAGCAAGCTCTTCTTTCCAGTGTCTAAAATACACCAAGACCCATGAGCATGCCATGAAAAAAATAACTGTGTTTCCTACTCATCCGGACCATACGTAGTTCAAAACTGCTTATGAAACTGATACATACAACAGCTCCTCTTACATAAATGATCTTTAGTTTATAGTGAGAATAGCGTTGGGTTCATGAACTGCGAAAAATCATTTGAGCCCAAAATTCACTGGGTTTACCAGAACTGAAATATTGCTTGTAGGAAGACACAGATCCTGGGGTTTAACTCCGTTTCTGAGGGGAAATTAGGACCAGAATTCTCATCCCTGAAAAACACTCTGTTTTAAGGCATGAATCATCCTCTTCTTTCCATGTTCTCCAATACAGCAAGAAACATGAACATGCCATAAAAAAAACTGTGTTTCCTACTCATAAGGACCATATGTAGTTCAACTCCGCTTATGAAACTGATACAAACCACAGCTCCTCTTACATAAATGCTCTTTAGTTAATAGTGAGAATTGCGTTCGGTTCGTGAACTGCGAAAAACCATTTGAGACCAAAATTCACTGGGTTTACCAGAACTGAATTCTTGCTTGTAGGAACACACAGATCCTGGGGTTGAACTCAGTTTCTGAAGGCAAATTCAGACCAGAGTTCTCCTACCTGAAAAACACTCTGATTTAAGGCAAAAATCATCCTCTTCTTTCCAGCGTCTGCAACATATTAAGAAATATGAGCATGGCGAGAAAAAAAGAACTGTGTTTCCTACTCATGCAGACCATATGTAGTACAACACTGCTTATGAAACTGATACAAACCACAGCTCCAATTACATAAATCTTCTTTACTTAATAGTGAGATTAGCGTTGGGTTCGTGAACTGCGAAAAATCATTTGAGCCCAAAATTCCCTGGGATTACCAGAACTGAAGTCTTGCTTGTAGGAAGACACAGATCCTGGGGTTTAACTCCGTTTCTGAGGGGAAATTCAGACCAATATTCTCATCCCTGAAAAACACTCTGTTTTAAGGCATGAATCATCCTCTTCTTTCCAGGGTCTCCAATACAGTAAGAACCATGAGCATGCCAAGAAAAAAAGATCTGTGTTTCCTACTCATACGTTCCATATGTAGTCCAACACTGCTTATGAAACTGATACAAACCACAGCTCCTCTTACATGAATGCTCTTTAGTTAATAGTGATAATCGCGTTGTGTTCTAGAACTGTGTAAAATCATTTTAGTGGAAAATTCACTTGGTTTACCAGAAATGAACTCTTGTTTGTAGGAAGACACAGATCATGGGGTTTAACTCCGTTTCTGAAGGGAAATTGAGACCAGAGTTCTCATCCATGAAACACACTCTGTTTTAATGCAAGAAGCAAGCTCTTCTTTCCAGTGTCTCCAATACAGTAAGAACCATGAGCATGCCAAGAAAAAAAGATCTGTGTTTCCTACTCATACGTTCCATATGTAGTCCAACTCTGCTTATGAAACTGATACAAACCACAGCTCCTCTTACTTAAATGCTCTTTAGTTAGTAGTGATAATCGTGTTGGCTTCTAGAACTGTGTGAAGTCATTTGAGATGAAAATTCACTTGGTTTACAAGAAATGAACTCTTGCTTGTAGGAAGACACTGATCCTGGAGTTTAACTCTGTTTCTGAAGGCAAATTCAGAACAGAGTTCTCATCCCTGAAATACACTCTGTTTGAACGAAGAAGCAAGCCCTCCTTTTAGAGTCTAAAATACAGCAAGTACCATGAGCATGGCCTGAAAAAAAGGACTGTGTTTCCTATTCATACGGACCATATGTAGTTCAACTCTGCTTATGAAACTGATACAGAAAACACCTCCTCTTACATAAATGCTCTTTAGTTAATAGTGAGAATAGCGTTAGTTTCATGAACAGCGAAAAATCATTTGAGCCCAAAATTAACTGGGTTTACCAGAAATGAACTCTTGCTTGTAGGAAGACACAGATCCAGGGGTTTAACTACATTTTGAAGGAAAATTGAGACCAGAGTTCTCATCCCTGAAACACACTCTGCTTTACCGCAAGAAGCAAGCTCTTCTTTCCAGTGTCTAAAATACACCAAGACCCATGAGCATGCCATGAAAAAAATAACTGTGTTTCCTACTCATCCGGACCATACGTAGTTCAAAACTGCTTATGAAACTGATACATACAACAGCTCCTCTTACATAAATGATCTTTAGTTTATAGTGAGAATAGCGTTGGGTTCATGAACTGCGAAAAATCATTTGAGCCCAAAATTCACTGGGTTTACCAGAACTGAAATATTGCTTGTAGGAAGACACAGATCCTGGGGTTTAACTCCGTTTCTGAGGGGAAATTAGGACCAGAATTCTCATCCCTGAAAAACACTCTGTTTTAAGGCATGAATCATCCTCTTCTTTCCATGTTCTCCAATACAGCAAGAAACATGAACATGCCATAAAAAAAACTGTGTTTCCTACTCATAAGGACCATATGTAGTTCAACTCCGCTTATGAAACTGATACAAACCACAGCTCCTCTTACATAAATGCTCTTTAGTTAATAGTGAGAATTGCGTTCGGTTCGTGAACTGCGAAAAACCATTTGAGACCAAAATTCACTGGGTTTACCAGAACTGAATTCTTGCTTGTAGGAACACACAGATCCTGGGGTTGAACTCAGTTTCTGAAGGCAAATTCAGACCAGAGTTCTCCTACCTGAAAAACACTCTGATTTAAGGCAAAAATCATCCTCTTCTTTCCAGCGTCTGCAACATATTAAGAAATATGAGCATGGCGAGAAAAAAAGAACTGTGTTTCCTACTCATGCAGACCATATGTAGTACAACACTGCTTATGAAACTGATACAAACCACAGCTCCAATTACATAAATCTTCTTTACTTAATAGTGAGATTAGCGTTGGGTTCGTGAACTGCGAAAAATCATTTGAGCCCAAAATTCCCTGGGATTACCAGAACTGAAATCTTGCTTGTAGGAAGACACAGATCCTGGGGTTTAACTCCGTTTCTGAGGGGAAATTCAGACCAATATTCTCATCCCTGAAAAACACTCTGTTTTAAGGCATGAATCATCCTCTTCTTTCCAGGGTCTCCAATACAGTAAGAACCATGAGCATGCCAAGAAAAAAAGATCTGTGTTTCCTACTCATACGTTCCATATGTAGTCCAACACTGCTTATGAAACTGATACAAACCACAGCTCCTCTTACATGAATGCTCTTTAGTTAATAGTGATAATCGCGTTGTGTTCTAGAACTGTGTAAAATCATTTTAGTGGAAAATTCACTTGGTTTACCAGAAATGAACTCTTGTTTGTAGGAAGACACAGATCATGGGGTTTAACTCCGTTTCTGAAGGGAAATTGAGAGCAGAGTTCTCATCCATGAAACACACTCTGTTTTAATGCAAGAAGCAAGCTCTTCTTTCCAGTGTCTCCAATACAGCAAGAACCATGAGCATGCCCAGAAAAAAAGAACTGTGTTTCCTAGTCATAGGGACCATATGTAGTTCAACTCTGCTTATGAAACTGATACAATCCACAGCTCCACTTATATAAATGCTCTTTAGATAATTGTGAGAATCACGTTGGGTTCTTGAACTGTGTAAAATCATTGGAACCTAAAATTCACATAGTTTTCCAGAAATGAACTCATGCTTTTAGGAAGAGACAGGGCTTGTGGTTTAATTCCGTTTCTGAAGGTTAATTCAGAGCAGTGTTCTCTTCCATGGAACACACTGCGTTTTAATGCAAGAAGCTAGCTCTTCTTTCCTGCATCTCTAATACAGCAAGAAACATGAGCATGACCAGAACAAAAGAACTGTGTTTCCTACTCATACGGACCATATGAAGTTCAATTCTGCTTATGAAACTGATACAAACCACAGCTCCAATTACATAAATGCTCTTTAGTTAATAGTGAGAATCGCGTTGGGTTCGTGAAATTTGTAAAATCATTTGAGTCCAAAATTCACTTGGTTTACCAGAAATGAACTTTTGCTTGTAGCAAGACACAGATCCTGTGGATTAACTCCATTTCTGAAGGGAAATACAGAGCAGTGTTCTCATCCATTAAATACACTCTGTTTTAACGCAAGAAGCAAGCTCTTCTTTTGAGCGTCTGTAATACAGCAAGAACCATGAGAATGCCGAAAAAAAAAGAACTGTATTTCCTATTCATACGGACCATATGTAGTTCAACTCTACTTATGGAACTGATACAAACCACAGCTCCAATTACGTAAATGCTCTTTCTTTAATAGTGAGAATCCCATTGGATTCTTGAAATGTGTAAAATCTTTGGAGCCCAAAATTCACATAGTTTTCCAGAAATAAACTCTTGCTTGTAGGAAGACACAGATCCTGTTGTTTAACTCCGTTTCTGAAGGGAAATTAAGACCAGTGTTCTCATCCAAGGAAAACAATGCGTTTTAATGCAAGAAGCTAGCTCTTCTTTCCAGCATCTCTAATACAGCAAGAACCATGAGCATGCCCAGAAAAAAGAACTGTGTTTCCTACTCATAGGGACCATATGTAGTTCAACTCTACTTATGAAACTGATACTCACCACAGCTCCACTTACATAAGTACTCTTTAGTTAATAGTGTGAATCAAGTTGGGTTCGGGAACTGTGTAAAATAATTTGACCCCAAAATTCACTTGGTTTACCAGAAATGAACTCTTGCTTGTAGGAAGACACACATCCTCTGGTTTAACTCCATTTCTGAAGGGAAATTAAGACCAATGTTCTCATCCATGAAACACACTCTGTTTTAATGCAAGAAGCAATCTCTTATTTCAAGCTTCTCTAATACAGCAAGAAACATGAGCATGCCCAGAAAAAAAGAACTGTGTTTCCTACTCACACGAACCATATGTAGTTCAACTCTACTTATGAAACTGATACAATCCACAGCTCCACTTATATAAATGCTCTTTAGTTAATTGTGAGAATCATGTTGTGTTCTTGAACTGTGTAAATTCATTTGAGCCCAAAATTCACATAGTTTTCCAGAAATGAACTCATGCTTGTAGGAAGACACAGATCCTCTGGTTTAACACCGTTTCTGAAGGTTAATTCAGAGCAGTGTTCTCTTCCATGGAACACACTGCGTTTTAACGCAAGAAGCTAGCTCTTCTTTCCTGCATCTCTAATACAGCAAGAAACATGAGCATGACCAGAACAAAAGAACTGTGTTTCCTACTCATACGGACCATATGTAGTTCAATTCTGCTTATGAAACTGATACAAACCACAGCTCCAATTACATAAATGCTCTTTAGATAATAGTGAGAATCGCGTTGGGTTCGTGAACTTTGTAAAATAATTTGAGCCCAAAATTCACTTGGTTTCCCAGAAATGAACTCTTGATTTTAGGAAGACACACATCCTGGTGTTTAACTCTGTTTCTGAAGGGAAATTCAGAGCAGTGTTCTCATCCATGAAACACACTCTGTTTTAATGCTAGAAGCAAGTTCTTCTTTTGAGCATCTCTAATATAGCAAGAACCATGAGCATGCCCGGAAAAAAAGAACTGTGTTTCCTACTCATACGGACAATATGTAGTTCAACTCTACTTATGAAACTGATACTAACAACAGCTCCACTTACATAAGTGCTCTTTAGTTAATAGTGAGAATCCCGTTGGGTTCGGGAACTGTGTAAATTCATTTGAGCCCAAAAATCACATGGTTTACCAGAAATGAACTCTTGCTTGTAGGAAGCCACGGATGCTGGGCTTTAAATCCGTTTCTGAAGGGAAATTCAGAGCAGTGTTCTCATCCATGAAATACACTCTGTTTTAAGGCATGAAGCAAGCTCTTCTTTTGAGCGTCTCTAATAGAGCAAGAACCATGAGAATGCCGAAAAAAAAAGAACTGTATTTCCTATTCATACGGACCATATGTAGTTCAACTCTAATTATGAAACTGATACAAACCACAGCTCCAATTACATAAATGCTCTTTATTTAATAGAGAGAATCTCGTTGGATTCTTGAACTGTGTAAAATCATTTGAGCCCAAAATTCACATAGTTTTCCAGAAATGAACTCTTGCTTGTAGGAAGACACAGATCCTGTTGTTTAACTCCGTTTCTGAAGAGAAATTAAGACCAGTGTTCTCATCCATGGAACACACTGCGTTTTAATGCAAGAAGCTAGCTCTTATTTCCAGCATCTCTAATACAGCAAGAACCATGAGCATGCCCAGAAAAAAAAGAACTGTGTTTCCTACTCATAGGGACCATATGTAGTTCAACTCTACTTATGAAACTGATACTCACCACAGCTCCACTTACATAAGTACTCTTTAGTTAATAGTGTGAATCAAGTTGGGTTCGGGAACTGTGTAAAATAAATTGAGCCCAAAATTCACTTGGTTTACCAGAAATGAACTCTTGCTTGTAGGAAGACACACATCCTCTGGTTTAACTCCGTTTCTGAAGGGAAATTCAGAGCAGTGTTCTCATCCATGAAACTCATTCTGTTTTCATGCTAGAAGCAAGTTCTTCTTTCGAGAATCTCTAATATAGCAAGAACCATGAGCATGCCCGGAAAAAAAGAACTGTGTTTCCTACTCATAGGGGAAATATGTAGTTCAACTCTACTTATGAAACTGTTACTAACAATAGCTCCACTTACATAAGTGCTCTTTAGTTAATAGTGAGAATCGCGTTGGGTTCGGGAACTGTGTAAAATCATTTGAGCCCTAAATTCCCTTGGTTTACCAGAAATGAACTCTTGCTTCTAGGAAGACACATATCGTGGGGTTTAACTCTGTTTCTGAAGGGAAATTGAGCAGTGTTCTCATCCATGAAACACACTCTGTTTTAATGCTAAAAGCAAGTTCTTCTTTCGAGCATCTCTAATATAACAAGAACCATGAGCATGCCCAGAAAAAAGGAACTGTGATTCCTACTCATACGGACCATATGTATTTCAGTTCTACTGATGAAACTGAAACAAACCACAGCTCCACTTACATTAATGGTCTTTAGTTAATTGTGAGAATCGCGTTTGGTTCTTGAACTGTGTAAAATCATTTGAGACCAAAACTCACATAGTTTTCCAGAAATGAAATCTTGATTGTAGGAAGACACAGATCCTGTGGTTAAACTCCGTTACTGAATGGAAATTAAGACCGTTGTTCTCATCCATGGAACACACTGCGTTTTAACGCAAGAAGCTAGCTCTTCATTCCAGCATCTCTAATACAGCAAGAACCATGAGCATGACCAGAAAAAAAGAACTGTGTTTCCTACTCATATGGGCCATATGTAGTTCAACTCTGCTTATGAAACTGATACAAACCACAGCTCCACTTACATAAATGCTCTTGAGTTAATAGTGAGAATCTCGTTGGGTTCGTGAACTGTGTAAAATCATTTGACACCAAAATTCACTTGGTTTACCAGAAATGAACTCTTGTTTGTAGGAAGACACATATCCTGGGCTTTAACTCCGTTTCTGAAGGGAAATTCAGAGCAGTGTTCTCATCCATGAAACCCACTCTGTTTTAATGCAAGAAGCAATCTCTTCATTCGAGTGTATCTAATGCATCAAGAACCATGAGCATGACCAGAAAAAAAGAACTGTGTTTCCTACTCATATGGACCATACATTGTTCAACTCTTCTTATGAAACTGATACAAAGCACAGCTACACTTACATAAATGTTCTTGAGTTAACAGTGAGAATCGCGTTGGGTTCGTGAACTGTGTAAAATCATTTGTGCTCAAAATTCTCTTGGTTACCAGAAATGAACTTTTGCTTGTAGGAAGACACAGATCTTGTGGTTCCACTCCGTTTATGAAGGGAAACTCAGAGCAGTGTTCTCATCCGTGAAACACACTCTGTTTTAACGCAAGAAGCAAGCTATTCTTTCGAGCATCTCTAATACAGCAGGAACCATGAGCATGCGCAGAAAAAAAGAACTGTATTTCCTACTCATACGGACCATATGTATTTCAGTTCTACTGATGAAACTGATACAAACCACAGCTCCACTTACATTAATGGTCTTTAGTTAATAGTGAGAATCGTGTTGGGTTCCTGAACTGTGTAAAATCATTTGACCCCAAAATTCAGTTGGTTTACCAGAAATGAACTCTTGCTTGTAGGAAGACACAGATCCTGGGCTTTATTCCGTTTCTGAAGGGAAATTCAGAACAGTGTTCTCATCCATGAGACACACTCTGTTTTAATGCAAGAAGTAATCTCTTCTTTCGAGCGTCTCTAATACAGCAAGAAACATGAGCATGCCCAGAAAAAAAGAACTGTGTTTCCTACTCATACGGACCATATTCAGTTCAACTCTACTTATGAAACTGATACAAACCACAGCTCCACTTACATAAATGCTCTTGAGTTAATAGTGAGAATCGCGTTGGGTTCGTGAACTGTGTAAAATCATTTGACCCCAAAATTCACATAGTTTTTCAGAAATGAACTGTTGCTTGTAGGAAGACTCAGATCATGGGCTTTAACTCCGTTTCTGAAGGGAAAATCAGTGCAGTGTTCTCATCCATGAAACACACTCTGTTTTAATGCAAGAAGCAATCTCTTCTTTTAGCATCTCTAATACAGCAGGAAACATGAGCATGACCAGAAAAAAAGAATTGTGTTTCCTACAAATATGGACCATACTTAGTTCAGCCCTGCTTATGAAATTGATACAAACCACAGCTCCACTTACATGAATGCTGTTGAGTTAATAGTGAGAATCGCGTTGGGTTCGTGAACTGTGTAAAATCATTTGACCCCAAAATTCACTTGGTTTACCAGAAATGAACTCTTGCTTGTAGGAAGACACAGATCCTGGGCTTTAACTCCGTTTCTGAAGGGAAATTCAGGGCAGTGTTCTCATCCATGAGACACACTCTGTTTTAATGCAAGAAGTAATCTCTTCTTTGAGCGTTTCTAATACAGCAAGAAACATGAGCATGCCCAGAAAAAAAGAACTGTGTTTGCTACTCATACGGACTATACGCAGTTCAACTCTACTTATGAAACTGATACAAACCACAGCTCCACTTACATAAATGCTCTTGAGTTAATAGTGAGAATCGCGTTGGGTTCGTGAACTGTGTAAAATCATTTGAGCTCAAAATTCTCTTGGTTTACCAGAAATGAACTCTTGCTTGTAGGAAAACACTGATCCTGTGGTTGAACTCCGTTTCTGAAGGGAAACTCAGAGCAGTGTTCTCATCCATGAAACACACTCTGTTTTAACGCAAGAAGCAAGCTATTCTTTCGAGCATCTCTAATACAGCAAGAACCATGAGCATGCGCAGAAAAAAAGAACTGTATTTCCTACTCATACGGACCATATGTATTTCAGTTCTACTGATGAAACTGAAACAAACCACAGCTCCACTTACATTAATGGTCTTAAGTTAATTGTGAGAATCGCGTTGGGTTCTTGTACTGTGTATAATCATTTGAGCGCTAAATTCACATAGTTTTCCAGAAATGAACTCTTGCTTGTAGTAAGACACAGATCCTGTGGTTTAACTCCGTTACTGAAGGGAAATTAAGACCGGTGTTCTCATCCATGGAACACACTGCGTTTTAACGCAAGAAGCTAGCTCTTCATTCCAGCATCTCTAATACAGCAAGAACCATGAGCATGCCCAGAAAAAAAGAACTGTTTTTCCTACTCATACGGACCATAAGCAGTTCAACTCTACTTATGAAACTGATACAAATCACAGCTCCACTTACATAAAAGCTCTTGAGTTAATAGTGAGAATCGTGTTGGGTTCCTGAACTGTGTAAAATCATTTGACCCCAAAATTCAGTTGGTTTACCAGAAATGAACTCTTGCTTGTAGGAAGACACAGATCCTGGGCTTTAATCCGTTTCTGAAGGGAAATTCAGAGCAGTGTTCTCATCCATGAGACACACTCTGTTTTAATGCAAGAAGTAATCTCTTCTTTCGAGCGTTTCTAATACAGCAAGAAACATGAGCATGCCCAGAAAAAAACAACTGTGTTTGCTACTCATACGGACTATACGCAGTTCAACTCTACTTATGAAACTGATACAAACCACAGCTCCACTTACATAAATGCTCTTGAGTTAATAGTGAGAATCGCGTTGGGTTCGTGAACTGTCTAAAATCATTTGAGCTCAAAATTCTCTTGGTTTACCAGGAATGAACTCTTGCTTGTAGGAAAACACTGATCCTGTGGTTGAACTCCGTTTCTGAAGGGAAACTCAGAGCAGTGTTCTCATCCATGAAACACACTCTGTTTTAACGCAAGAAGCAAGCTATTCTTTCGAGCACCTCTAATACAGCAAGAACCATGAGCATGCAGAGAAAAAAAGAACTGTATTTCCTCCTCATATGGAACATAAGTATTTCAGTTCTACTGATGAAACTGATACAAACCACAGCTCCACTTACATAAATGCTCTTTGGTTAATTGTGAGAATCGCGTTGGGTTCTTGAACTGTGTAAAATCATTTGAGACCAAAACTCACATAGTTTTCCAGAAATGAAATCTTGATTGTAGAAAGACACAGATCCTGTGGTTTAACTCCGTTACTGAAGGGAAATTAAGACCGTTGTTCTCATCCATGGAACACACTGCGTTTTAACGCAAGAAGCTAGCTCTTCATTCCAGCATCTCTAATACAGCAAGAACCATGAGCATGACCAGAAAAAATGAACTGTGTTTCCTACTCATATGGGCCATATGTAGTTCAACTCTGCTTATGAAACTGATACAAAACACAGCTCCACTTACATAAATGCTCTTGAGTTAATAGTGAGAATCTCGTTGGGTTCGTGAACTGTGTAAAATCATTTGACCCCAAAATTCACTTGGTTTACCAGAAATGAACTCTTGTTTGTAGGAAGACACATATCCTGGGCTTTAACTCCGTTTCTGAAGGGAAATTCAGAGTAGTGTTCTCATCCATGAAAACCACTCTGTTTTAATGCAAGAAGCAATCTCTTCTTTCGAGTGTATCTAATACATCAAGAACCATGAGCATGACCAGAAAAAAAGAACTGTGTTTCCTACTCATATGGACCATACATTGTTCAACTCTTCTTATGAAACTGATACAAAGCACAGCTCCACTTACATAAATGTTCTTCAGTTAACAGTGAGAATCGCGTTGGGTTCGTGAACTGTGTAAAATCATTTGTGCTCAAAATTCTCTTGGTTTACCAGAAATGAACTTTTGCTTGTAGGAAGACACAGATCTTGTGGTTCCACTCCGTTTATGAAGGGAAACTCAGAGCAGTGTTCTCATCCATGAAACACACTCTGTTTTAATGCAAGAAGCAAGCTATTCTTTCGAGCATCTCTAATACAGCAAGAACCATGAGCATGCGCAGAAAAAAAGAACTGTATTTCCTACCCATACGGACCATATGTATTTCAGTTCTACTGATGAAACTGATACAAACCACAGCTCCACTTACATAAATGCTCTTTAGTTAATTGTGAGAATCACATTGGGTTCTTGAACTGTGTAAAATCATTTGAGCCCAAAATTCACATAGTTTTGCAGAAATGAACCCTTGCTTGTAGGTAGACACAGATTCGGTGCTATAACTCCGTTTCTGAAGGGAAATTAAGACCAGTGTTCTCATCCATAGAACACACTGCGTTTTAACGAAAGAAGCTAGCTCTTCTTTCCAGCATCTCTAATACAGCAAGAACCATGAGTATGACCAGAAAAAAAGAACTGTGTTTCCTACTCATACGGACCATACGTAGTTCAACTCTGCTTATGAAACTAATACAAACCACAGCTCCACTTACATAAATGCTCTTGAGTTAATAGTGAGAATCGCATTGGGTTCGTGAACTGTGTAAAATCATTTGACCCCAAAATTCACTTGGTTTACCAAAAATGAACTCTTGCTTGTAGTAAGACACAGATCCTGGGCTTTTACTCCGTTTCTGAAGGAAAATTCAGAGCAGTGTTCTCATCCATGAAACACACTCTGTTTTAATGCAAGAAGCAATCTCTTCTTTGGAGCATCTCTAATACAACAAGAAACATGAGCATTCCCAGAAAAAAAGAACTGTATCTCCTCCTCATACGAACAATATCTAGTTCAACTCTGCTTATGAAAGTGATACAAACCAGATCATCTCTTACATAGATGCTCTTTAGATAATAGTGAAAATCTCATTGGGTTCGTGAACTGTGTAAAATCATTTGAGCCCAAAATTCACATAGTTTTCCAGAAATGAACTCTTGCTTGTAGGTCGACTCAGATCCTGTGGTTTAACTCCAATTCTGAAGGGAAATTAAGACCAGTGTTCTCATCCATGGAACACACTGCGTTTTAACGGAGGAAGCTAGCTGTTCTTTCCAGCATCTCTAATAAAGCAAGAACCATGAGCATGCCCAGAAAAAAAGTTCTGTGTTTCCTACTCCACGGACCATACGTAGTTCAACTCGGCTTATGAAACTGATACAAACCACAGCTGCACTTACATGAATGCTCTTGAGTTAATAGTGAGAAAAGCGTTTGGTTCGTGAACTGTGTATAATCATATGACCCCAAAATTCACTTGGTTTACCAGAAATGAACTGTTGCTTGTAGTAAGACACAGATCCTGGGCTTTAACTCCGTTTCTGAAGGAAAATTCAGAGCAGTGTTCTCATCCATGAAACACACTCTGTTTTAATGCAAGAAGCAATGTCTTCTTTCGAGCTTCTCTAATACAGCAAGAAACATGAGCATGCCGAGAAAAAAAAAACTGTGTTTCCTACTCATACGGACCATATGCAGTACAACTCTACTTATGAAACTGATACAAACCTCAGCTCCACTTACATAAATGCTCTTGAGTTAATAGTGAGAATCGCGTTGGGTTCGTGAACTGTGTAAAATCATTTGACCTCAAAATTCACTTGGTTTACCAGAAATGAACTGTTGCTTGTAGTAAGACACAGATCCTGGGCTTTAACTCCGTTACTGAAGGGAAATTAAGACCGGTGTTCTCATCCATGGAACACACTGCGTTTTAACGCAAGAAGCTAGCTCTTCATTCCAGCATCTCTAATACAGCAAGAACCATGAGCATGCCCAGAAAAAAAGAACTGTTTTTCCTACTCATACGGACCATAAGCAGTTCAACTCTACTTATGAAACTGACACAAATCACAGCTCCACTTACATAAAAGCTCTTGAGTTAATAGTGAGAATCGTGTTGGGTTCCTGAACTGTGTAAAATCATTTGACCCCAAAATTCAGTTGGTTTACCAGAAATGAACTCTTGCTTGTAGGAAGACACAGATCCTGGGCTTTAATCCGTTTCTGAAGGGAAATTCAGAGCAGTGTTCTCATCCATGAGACACACTCTGTTTTAACGCAAGAAGCAAGCTATTCTTTCGAGCATCTCTAATACAGCAAGAACCATGAGCATGCAGAGAAAAAAAGAACTGTATTTCCTCCTCATATGGAACATAAGTATTTCAGTTCTACTTATGAAACTGATACAAACCTCAGCTCCACTTACATAAATGCTCTTGAGTTAATAGTGAGAATCGCGTTGGGTTCGTGAACTGTGTAAAATCATTTGACCTCAAAATTCACATAGTTTTCCAGAAATGAACTCTTGCTTGTAGGAAGACACAGATCATGGGCTTTAACTCAGTTTCTGAAGGGAAATTCAGAGCAGTGTTCTCATCCATGAAACCCACTCTGTTTTAATGCAAGAAGCAATCTCTTCTTTCGAGCGTATCTAATACATCAAGAACCATTAGCATGACCAGAAAAAAAGAACTGTGTTTCCTACTCATACGGACCATACATTGTTCAACTCTTCTCATGAAACTGATACAAACCACAGCTCCACTTACATAAATGTTCTTTAGTTAACAGTGAGAATCGCGTTGGGTTCGTGAACAGTGTAAAATCATTTAGCTCAAAATTCACTTGGTTTACCAGAAATGAACTTTTGCTTGTAGGAAGACACAGATCCTGTGGTTGAACTCCGTTTCTGAAGGGAAATTCAGAGCAGTGTTCTCATCCATGAGACACACTCTGTTTTAATGCAAGAAGTAATCTCTTCTTTTGAGCGTCTCTAATACAGCAAGAAACATGAGCATGCCCAGAAAAAAAGAACTTGTTTCCTACTCATACGGACCATATGCAGTTCAACTCTACTTATGAAACTGATACAAACCACAGCTCCACTTACATAAATGCTCTTGAGTTAATAGTGACAATCGCGTTGGGTTCGTGAACTGTGTAAAATCATTTGACCCCAAAATTCACATAGTTTTCCAAAAATGAACTCTTGCTTGTAGGAAGACTCAGATCATGGGCTTTAACTCCGTTTCTGAAGGGAAATTCAGAGCAGTGTTCTCATCCATGAAACACACTCTGTTTTAATGCAAGAAGCAATCTCTTCTTTTAGCATCTCTAATATAGCAGGAAACATGAGCATGACCAGAAAAAAAGAACTGTGTTTCCTACTAATATGGACCATACGTAGTTCAGCCTTGCTTATGAAATTGATACAAACTATAGCTCCACTTACATGAATTCTCTTGAGTTAATAGTGAGAATCGCATTGGGTTCGTGAACTGTGTAAAATCATTTGAACCCAAAATTCACTTGGTTTACCAGAAATGAACTCTTGCTTGTAGGAAGACACATATCCTGGGCTTTAACTCCCTTTCTGAACGGAAATTCAGAGCAGTGTTCTCATCCATGAAACCCACTCTGTTTTAATGCAAGAAGCAATCTCTTCTTTCGAGTGTATCTAATACATCAAGAACCATGAGCATGACCAGAAAAAAAGAACTGTGTTTCCTACTCACACGGAGCATACGTAGTTCAACTCTGCTTATGAAACTGATACAAACCACAGCTCCACTTACATAAATGCTCTTGAGTTAATAGTGAGAATCGCGTTGGGTTCGTGAAGTGTGTAAAATCATTTGTCCCCAAAATTCACTTGGTTTACCAGAAATGAACTCTTGCTTGTAGGAAGACACAGAACCTGGGCTTTAACTCCGTTTCTGAAAGGAAATTCAGAGCAGTGTTCTCATCCATGAAACACACTCTGTTTTAACGCAAGAAGCAAGCTATTCTTTCGAGCATCTCTAATACAGCAAGAACCATGAGCATGACCAGAAAAAAAGAACTGTGTTTCCTACTAATATGGACCATACGTAGTTCAGCCTTGCTTATGAAATTGATACAAACTATAGCTCCACTTACATGAATTCTCTTGAGTTAATAGTGAGAATCGCATTGGGTTCGTGAACTGTGTAAAATCATTTGAACCCAAAATTCACTTGGTTTACCAGAAATGAACTCTTGCTTGTAGGAAGACACATATCCTGGGCTTTAACTCCCTTTCTGAACGGAAATTCAGAGCAGTGTTCTCATCCATGAAACCCACTCTGTTTTAATGCAAGAAGCAATCTCTTCTTTCGAGTGTATCTAATACATCAAGAACCATGAGCATGACCAGAAAAAAAGAACTGTGTTTCCTACTCACACGGAGCATACGTAGTTCAACTCTGCTTATGAAACTGATACAAACCACAGCTCCACTTACATAAATGCTCTTGAGTTAATAGTGAGAATCGCGTTGGGTTCGTGAAGTGTGTAAAATCATTTGTCCCCAAAATTCACTTGGTTTACCAGAAATGAACTCTTGCTTGTAGGAAGACACAGAACCTGGGCTTTAACTCCGTTTCTGAAAGGAAATTCAGAGCAGTGTTCTCATCCATGAAACACACTCTGTTTTAACGCAAGAAGCAAGCTATTCTTTCGAGCATCTCTAATACAGCAAGAACCATGAGCATGACCAGAAAAAAAGAACTGTGTTTCCTACTCATACGGACCATACATTGTTCAACTCTTCTTATGAAACTGATACAAACCACAGCTCCACTTACATAAATGTTCTTTAGTTAACAGTGAGAATCGCGTTGGGTTCGTGAACTGTGTAAAATCATTTGAGCTCAAAATTCACTTGGTTTACCAGAAATGAACTTTTGCTTGTAGGAAGACACAGATCCTGTGGTTGAACTCCGTTTCTGAAGGGAAATTCAGAGCAGTGTTCTCATCCATGAGACACACTCTGTTTTAATGCAAGAAGTAATCTCTTCTTTTAAGCGTCTCTAATACAGCAAGAAAAATGAGCATGCCCAGAAAAAAAAGAACTGTGTTTCCTACTCATACGGACCATATGCAGTTCAACTCTACTTATGAAACTGATACAAACCACAGCTCCACTTACATAAATGCTCTTGAGTTAATAGTGACAATCGCGTTGGGTTCGTGAACTGTGTAAAATCATTTGACCCCAAAATTCACTTGGTTTACCAGAAATGAACTCTTGCTTGTAGGAAGACACATATCCTGGGCTTTAACTCCCTTTCTGAACGGAAATTCAGAGCAGTGTTCTCATCCATGAAACCCACTCTGTTTTAATGCAAGAAGCAATCTCTTCTTTCGAGTGTATCTAATACATCAAGAACCATGAGCATGACCAGAAAAAAAGAACTGTGTTTCCTACTCAAACGGAACATACGTATTTCAACTCTGCTTATGAAACTGATACAAACCTCAGCTCCACTTACATAAATGCTCTTGAGTTAATAGTGAGAATCGCGTTGGGTTCGTGAACTGTGTAAAATCATTTGTCCCCAAAATTCACTTGGTTTACCAGAAATGAACTCTTGCTTGTAGGAAGACACAGAACCTGGGCTTTATCTCCGTTTCTGAAAGGAAATTCAGAGCAGTGTTCTCATCCATGAAACACACTCTGTTTTAATGCAAGAAGCAAGCTATTCTTTCGAGCATCTCTAATACAGCAAGAACCATGAGCATGACCAGAAAGAAAGAACTGTGTTTCCTACTCATACGGACCATATGCAGTTCAACTCTACTTATGAAACTGATACAAACCACAGCTCCACTTACATAAATGCTCTTGAGTTAATAGTGACTATCGCGTTGGGTTCGTGAACTGTGTAAAATCATTTGACCCCAAAATTCACATAGTTTTCCAGAAATGAACTCTTGCTTGTAGGAAGACTCAGATCATGGGCTTTAACTCCGTTTCTGAAGGGAAATTCAGAGCAGTGTTCTCATCCATGAAACCCCCTCTGTTTTAATGCAAGAAGAAATCTCTTCTTTCGAGCGTCTCTAATACAGCAAGAACCATGAGCATGCCCAGAAAAAAAGAACTCTGTTTCCTACTCATACGGACCATACGTAGTTCAACTCTTCTCATGAAACTGATACAAACCACAGCTCCACTTACATAAATGCTCTTGAGTTAATAGTGAGAATCTCGTTGGGTTCGTGAACTGTGTAAAATCATTTGAGCCCAAAATTCACATAGTTTTCCAGAAATGAACTCTTGCTTGTAGGAAGACACAGAACCTGGGCTTTAACTCCGTTTCTGAAAGGAAATTCAGAGCAGTGTTCTCATCCATGAAACACACTCTGTTTTAACGCAAGAAGCAAGCTATTCTTTCGAGCATCTCTAATACAGCAAGAACCATGAGCATGACCAGAAAAAAAGAACTGTGTTTCCTACTCATACGGACCATACATTGTTCAACTCTTCTTATGAAACTGATACAAACCACAGCTCCACTTACATAAATCCTCTTTAGTTAATTGTGGGAATCACGTTGGGTTCTTGAACTGTGTAAAATCATTTGAGCCCAAAATTCACATAGTTTTCCAGAAATGAACTCTTGCTTGTAGTTCGACACAGATCCTGTGGTTTAACTCCAATTCTGAAGGGAAATTAAGACCAGTGTTCTCATCCATAGAACACACTGCGTTTTAACGGAGGAAGCTAGCTGTTCTTTCCAGCATCTCTAATAAAGCACGAACCATGAGCATGCCCAGAAAAAAAGTTCTGTGTTTCCTACTCCACGGACCATACGTAGTTCCACTCGGCTTATGAAACTGATACAAACCACAGCTGCACTTACATGAATGCTCTTGAGTTAATAGTGAGAAAAGCGTTTGGTTCGTGAACTGTGTATAATCATTTGACCCTAAAATTCACTTGGTTTACCAGAAATGAACTTTTGCTTGTAGTAAGACACAGATCCTGGGCTTTAACTCCGTTTCTGAAGGAAAATTCAGAGCAGTGTTCTCATCCATGAAACACACTCTGTTTTAATGCAAGAAGCAATGTCTTCTTTCGAGCTTCTCTAATACAGCAAGAAACATGAGCATGCCGAGAAAAAAAGAACTGTGTTTCCTACTCATACGGACCATATGCAGTACAACTCTACTTATGAAACTGATACAAACCTCAGCTCCACTTACATAAATGCTCTTGAGTTAATAGTGAGAATCGCGATGGGTTCGTGAACTGTGTAAAATCATTTGACCTCAAAATTCACATAGTTTTCCAGAAATGAACTCTTGCTTGTAGGAAGACACAGATCATGGGCTTTAACTCAGTTTCTGAAGGGAAATTCAGAGCAGTGTTCTCATCCATGAAACCCACTCTGTTTTAATGCAAGAAGCAATCTCTTCTTTCGAGCGTATCTAATACATCAAGAACCATTAGCATGACCAGAAAAAAAGAACTGTGTTTCCTACTCATATGGACCATACATTGTTCAACTCTTCTCATGAAACTGATACAAACCACAGCTCCACTTACATAAATGCTCTTGAGTTAATAGTGAGAATCTCGTTGGGTTCGTGAACTGTGTAAAATCATTTGAGCCCAAAATTCACATAGTTTTCCAGAAATGAACTCTTGCTTGTAGTTCGACACAGATCCTGTGGTTTAACTCCAATTCTGAAGGGAAATTAAGACCAGTGTTCTCATCCATAGAACACACTGCGTTTTAACGGAGGAAGCTAGCTGTTCTTTCCAGCATCTCTAATAAAGCACGAACCATGAGCATGCCCAGAAAAAAAGTTCTGTGTTTCCTACTCCACGGACCATACGTAGTTCCACTCGGCTTATGAAACTGATACAAACCACAGCTGCACTTACATGAATGCTCTTGAGTTAATAGTGAGAAAAGCGTTTGGTTCGTGAACTGTGTATAATCATTTGACCCTAAAATTCACTTGGTTTACCAGAAATGAACTTTTGCTTGTAGTAAGACACAGATCCTGGGCTTTAACTCCGTTTCTGAAGGAAAATTCAGAGCAGTGTTCTCATCCATGAAACACACTCTGTTTTAATGCAAGAAGCAATGTCTTCTTTCGAGCTTCTCTAATACAGCAAGAAACATGAGCATGCCGAGAAAAAAAGAACTGTGTTTCCTACTCATACGGACCATATGCAGTACAACTCTACTTATGAAACTGATACAAACCTCAGCTCCACTTACATAAATGCTCTTGAGTTAATAGTGAGAATCGCGATGGGTTCGTGAACTGTGTAAAATCATTTGACCTCAAAATTCACATAGTTTTCCAGAAATGAACTCTTGCTTGTAGGAAGACACAGATCATGGGCTTTAACTCAGTTTCTGAAGGGAAATTCAGAGCAGTGTTCTCATCCATGAAACCCACTCTGTTTTAATGCAAGAAGCAATCTCTTCTTTCGAGCGTATCTAATACATCAAGAACCATTAGCATGACCAGAAAAAAAGAACTGTGTTTCCTACTCATATGGACCATACATTGTTCAACTCTTCTCATGAAACTGATACAAACCACAGCTCCACTTACATAAATGTTCTTTAGTTAACAGTGAGAATCGCGTTGGGTTCGTGAACTGTGTAAAATCATTTGAGCTCAAAATTCACTTGGTCTACCAGAAATGAACTTTTGCTTGTAGGAAGACACAGATCCTGTGGTTGAACTCCGTTTCTGAAGGGAAATTCAGAGCAGTGTTCTCATCCATGAGACACACTCTGTTTTAATGCAAGAAGTAATCTCTTCTTTTGAGCGTCTCTAATACAGCAAGAAAAATGAGCATGCCCTGAAAAAAAGAACTGTGTTTCCTACTCATACGGACCATATGCAGTTCAACTCTACTTATGAAACTGATACAAACCACAGCTCCACTTACATAAATGCTCTTGAGTTAATAGTGAGAATCGCGTTGGGTTCGTGAACTGTGTAAAATCATTTGACCCCAAAATTCACATAGTTTTCCAGAAATGAACTCTTGCTTGTAGGAAGACTCAGATCATGGGCTTTAACTCCGTTTCTGAAGGGAAATTCAGAGCAGTGTTCTCATCCATGAAACACACTCTGTTTTAATGCAAGAAGCAATCTCTTCTTTTAGCATCTCTAATATAGCAGGAAACATGAGCATGACCAGAAAAAAAGAACTGTGTTTCCTACTAATATGGACCATACGTAGTTCAGCCCTGCTTATGAAATTGATACAAACTATAGCTCCACTTACATGAATTCTCTTGAGTTAATAGTGAGAATCGCGTTGGGTTCGTGAACTGTGTAAAATCATTTGAACCCAAAATTCACTTGGTTTACCAGAAATGAACCCTTGCTTGTAGGAAGACACATATCCTGGGCTTTAACTCCCTTTCTGAACGGAAATTCAGAGCAGTGTTCTCATCCATGAAACCCACTCTGTTTTAATGCAAGAAGCAATCTCTTCTTTCGAGTGTATCTAATACATCAAGAACCATGAGCATGACCAGAAAAAAAGAACTGTGTTTCCTACTCACACGGAGCATACGTAGTTCAACTCTGCTTATGAAACTGATACAAACCACAGCTCCACTTACATAAATGCTCTTGAGTTAATAGTGAGAATCAAGTTGGGTTCGTGAACTGTGTAAAATCATTTGTCCCCAAAATTCACTTGGTTTACCAGAAATGAACTCTTGCTTGTAGGAAGACACAGAACCTGGGCTTTAACTCCGTTTCTGAAAGGAAATTCAGAGCAGTGTTCTCATCCATGAAACACACTCTGTTTTAACGCAAGAAGCAAGCTATTCTTTCGAGCATCTCTAATACAGCAAGAACCATGAGCATGACCAGAAAAAAAGAACTGTGTTTCCTACTCATACGGACCATACATTGTTCAACTCTTCTTATGAAACTGATACAAACCACAGCTCCACTTACATAAATGTTCTTTAGTTAACAGTGAGAATCGCGTTGGGTTCGTGAACTGTGTAAAATCATTTGAGCTCAAAATTCACTTGGTTTACCAGAAATGAACTTTTGCTTGTAGGAAGACACAGATCCTGTGGTTGAACTCCGTTTCTGAAGGGAAATTCAGAGCAGTGTTCTCATCCATGAGACACACTCTGTTTTAATGCAAGAAGTAATCTCTTCTTTTAAGCGTCTCTAATACAGCAAGAAAAATGAGCATGCCCAGAAAAAAAAGAACTGTGATTCCTACTCATACGGACCATATGCAGTTCAACTCTACTTATGAAACTGATACAAACCACAGCTCCACTTACATAAATGCTCTTGAGTTAATAGTGACAATCGCGTTGGGTTCGTGAACTGTGTAAAATCATTTGACCCCAAAATTCACTTGGTTTACCAGAAATGAACTCTTGCTTGTAGGAAGACACATATCCTGGTCTTTAACTCCCTTTCTGAACGGAAATTCAGAGCAGTGTTCTCATCCATGAAACCCACTCTGTTTTAATGCAAGAAGCAATCTCTTCTTTCGAGTGTATCTAATACATCAAGAACCATGAGCATGACCAGAAAAAAAGAACTGTGTTTCCTACTCAAACGGAACATACGTATTTCAACTCTGCTTATGAAACTGATACAAACCTCAGCTCCACTTACATAAATGCTCTTGAGTTAATAGTGAGAATCGCGTTGGGTTCGTGAACTGTGTAAAATCATTTGTCCCCAAAATTCACTTGGTTTACCAGAAATGAACTCTTGCTTGTAGGAAGACACAGAACCTGGGCTTTAACTCCGTTTCTGAAAGGAAATTCAGAGCAGTGTTCTCATCCATGAAACACACTCTGTTTTAACGCAAGAAGCAAGCTATTCTTTCGAGCATCTCTAATACAGCAAGAACCATGAGCATGACCAGAAAAAAAGAACTGTGTTTCCTACTCATACGGACCATACATTGTTCAACTCTTCTTATGAAACTGATACAAACCACAGCTCCACTTACATAAATGTTCTTTAGTTAACAGTGAGAATCGCGTTGGGTTCGTGAACTGTGTAAAATCATTTGACCCCAAAATTCACATAGTTTTCCAGAAATGAACTCTTGCTTGTAGGAAGACTCAGATCATGGGCTTTAACTCCGTTTCTGAAGGGAAATTCAGAGCAGTGTTCTCATCCATGAAACCCCCTCTGTTTTAATGCAAGAAGAAATCTCTTCTTTCGAGCGTCTCTAATACAGCAAGAACCATGAGCATGCCCAGAAAAAAAGAACTCTGTTTCCTACTCATACGGACCATACGTAGTTCAACTCTTCTCATGAAACTGATACAAACCACAGCTCCACTTACATAAATGCTCTTGAGTTAATAGTGAGAATCTCGTTGGGTTCGTGAACTGTGTAAAATCATTTGAGCCCAAAATTCACATAGTTTTCCAGAAATGAACTCTTGCTTGTAGGAAGACACAGAACCTGGGCTTTAACTCCGTTTCTGAAAGGAAATTCAGAGCAGTGTTCTCATCCATGAAACACACTCTGTTTTAACGCAAGAAGCAAGCTATTCTTTCGAGCATCTCTAATACAGCAAGAACCATGAGCATGACCAGAAAAAAAGAACTGTGTTTCCTACTCATACGGACCATACATTGTTCAACTCTTCTTATGAAACTGATACAAACCACAGCTCCACTTACATAAATCCTCTTTAGTTAATTGTGGGAATCACGTTGGGTTCTTGAACTGTGTAAAATCATTTGAGCCCAAAATTCACATAGTTTTCCAGAAATGAACTCTTGCTTGTAGTTCGACACAGATCCTGTGGTTTAACTCCAATTCTGAAGGGAAATTAAGACCAGTGTTCTCATCCATAGAACACACTGCGTTTTAACGGAGGAAGCTAGCTGTTCTTTCCAGCATCTCTAATAAAGCACGAACCATGAGCATGCCCAGAAAAAAAGTTCTGTGTTTCCTACTCCACGGACCATACGTAGTTCCACTCGGCTTATGAAACTGATACAAACCACAGCTGCACTTACATGAATGCTCTTGAGTTAATAGTGAGAAAAGCGTTTGGTTCGTGAACTGTGTATAATCATTTGACCCTAAAATTCACTTGGTTTACCAGAAATGAACTTTTGCTTGTAGTAAGACACAGATCCTGGGCTTTAACTCCGTTTCTGAAGGAAAATTCAGAGCAGTGTTCTCATCCATGAAACACACTCTGTTTTAATGCAAGAAGCAATGTCTTCTTTCGAGCTTCTCTAATACAGCAAGAAACATGAGCATGCCGAGAAAAAAAGAACTGTGTTTCCTACTCATACGGACCATATGCAGTACAACTCTACTTATGAAACTGATACAAACCTCAGCTCCACTTACATAAATGCTCTTGAGTTAATAGTGAGAATCGCGATGGGTTCGTGAACTGTGTAAAATCATTTGACCTCAAAATTCACATAGTTTTCCAGAAATGAACTCTTGCTTGTAGGAAGACACAGATCATGGGCTTTAACTCAGTTTCTGAAGGGAAATTCAGAGCAGTGTTCTCATCCATGAAACCCACTCTGTTTTAATGCAAGAAGCAATCTCTTCTTTCGAGCGTATCTAATACATCAAGAACCATTAGCATGACCAGAAAAAAAGAACTGTGTTTCCTACTCATATGGACCATACATTGTTCAACTCTTCTCATGAAACTGATACAAACCACAGCTCCACTTACATAAATGCTCTTGAGTTAATAGTGAGAATCTCGTTGGGTTCGTGAACTGTGTAAAATCATTTGAGCCCAAAATTCACATAGTTTTCCAGAAATGAACTCTTGCTTGTAGTTCGACACAGATCCTGTGGTTTAACTCCAATTCTGAAGGGAAATTAAGACCAGTGTTCTCATCCATAGAACACACTGCGTTTTAACGGAGGAAGCTAGCTGTTCTTTCCAGCATCTCTAATAAAGCACGAACCATGAGCATGCCCAGAAAAAAAGTTCTGTGTTTCCTACTCCACGGACCATACGTAGTTCCACTCGGCTTATGAAACTGATACAAACCACAGCTGCACTTACATGAATGCTCTTGAGTTAATAGTGAGAAAAGCGTTTGGTTCGTGAACTGTGTATAATCATTTGACCCTAAAATTCACTTGGTTTACCAGAAATGAACTTTTGCTTGTAGTAAGACACAGATCCTGGGCTTTAACTCCGTTTCTGAAGGAAAATTCAGAGCAGTGTTCTCATCCATGAAACACACTCTGTTTTAATGCAAGAAGCAATGTCTTCTTTCGAGCTTCTCTAATACAGCAAGAAACATGAGCATGCCGAGAAAAAAAGAACTGTGTTTCCTACTCATACGGACCATATGCAGTACAACTCTACTTATGAAACTGATACAAACCTCAGCTCCACTTACATAAATGCTCTTGAGTTAATAGTGAGAATCGCGATGGGTTCGTGAACTGTGTAAAATCATTTGACCTCAAAATTCACATAGTTTTCCAGAAATGAACTCTTGCTTGTAGGAAGACACAGATCATGGGCTTTAACTCAGTTTCTGAAGGGAAATTCAGAGCAGTGTTCTCATCCATGAAACCCACTCTGTTTTAATGCAAGAAGCAATCTCTTCTTTCGAGCGTATCTAATACATCAAGAACCATTAGCATGACCAGAAAAAAAGAACTGTGTTTCCTACTCATATGGACCATACATTGTTCAACTCTTCTCATGAAACTGATACAAACCACAGCTCCACTTACATAAATGTTCTTTAGTTAACAGTGAGAATCGCGTTGGGTTCGTGAACTGTGTAAAATCATTTGAGCTCAAAATTCACTTGGTCTACCAGAAATGAACTTTTGCTTGTAGGAAGACACAGATCCTGTGGTTGAACTCCGTTTCTGAAGGGAAATTCAGAGCAGTGTTCTCATCCATGAGACACACTCTGTTTTAATGCAAGAAGTAATCTCTTCTTTTGAGCGTCTCTAATACAGCAAGAAAAATGAGCATGCCCTGAAAAAAAGAACTGTGTTTCCTACTCATACGGACCATATGCAGTTCAACTCTACTTATGAAACTGATACAAACCACAGCTCCACTTACATAAATGCTCTTGAGTTAATAGTGAGAATCGCGTTGGGTTCGTGAACTGTGTAAAATCATTTGACCCCAAAATTCACATAGTTTTCCAGAAATGAACTCTTGCTTGTAGGAAGACTCAGATCATGGGCTTTAACTCCGTTTCTGAAGGGAAATTCAGAGCAGTGTTCTCATCCATGAAACACACTCTGTTTTAATGCAAGAAGCAATCTCTTCTTTTAGCATCTCTAATATAGCAGGAAACATGAGCATGACCAGAAAAAAAGAACTGTGTTTCCTACTAATATGGACCATACGTAGTTCAGCCCTGCTTATGAAATTGATACAAACTATAGCTCCACTTACATGAATTCTCTTGAGTTAATAGTGAGAATCGCGTTGGGTTCGTGAACTGTGTAAAATCATTTGACCCCAAAATTCACTTGGTTTACCAGAAATGAACTCTTGCTTGTAGGAAGACACATATCCTGGTCTTTAACTCCCTTTCTGAACGGAAATTCAGAGCAGTGTTCTCATCCATGAAACCCACTCTGTTTTAATGCAAGAAGCAATCTCTTCTTTCGAGTGTATCTAATACATCAAGAACCATGAGCATGACCAGAAAAAAAGAACTGTGTTTCCTACTCAAACGGAACATACGTATTTCAACTCTGCTTATGAAACTGATACAAACCTCAGCTCCACTTACATAAATGCTCTTGAGTTAATAGTGAGAATCGCGTTGGGTTCGTGAACTGTGTAAAATCATTTGTCCCCAAAATTCACTTGGTTTACCAGAAATGAACTCTTGCTTGTAGGAAGACACAGAACCTGGGCTTTAACTCCGTTTCTGAAAGGAAATTCAGAGCAGTGTTCTCATCCATGAAACACACTCTGTTTTAACGCAAGAAGCAAGCTATTCTTTCGAGCATCTCTAATACAGCAAGAACCATGAGCATGACCAGAAAAAAAGAACTGTGTTTCCTACTCATACGGACCATACATTGTTCAACTCTTCTTATGAAACTGATACAAACCACAGCTCCACTTACATAAATGTTCTTTAGTTAACAGTGAGAATCGCGTTGGGTTCGTGAACTGTGTAAAATCATTTGAGCTCAAAATTCACTTGGTTTACCAGAAATGAACTTTTGCTTGTAGGAAGACACAGACCCTGTGGTTAAACTCCGTTTCTGAAGGGAAATTCCGAGCAGTGTTCTCATCCATGAGACACACTCTGTTTTAATGCAAGAAGTAATCTCTTCTTTTAAGCGTCTCTAATACAGCAAGAAAAATGAGCATGCCCAGAAAAAAAGAACTGTGTTTCCTACTCATACGGACCATATGCAGTTCAACTCTACTTATGAAACTGATACAAACCACAGCTCCACTTACATAAATGCTCTTGAGTTAATAGTGACAATCGCGTTGGGTTCGTGAACTGTGTAAAATCATTAGACCCCAAAATTCACATAGTTTTCCAGAAATGAACTCTTGCTTGTAGGAAGACTCAGATCATGGGCTTTAACTCCGTTTCAGAAGGGAAATTCAGAGCAGTGTTCTCATCCATGAAACCCACTCTGTTTTAATGCAAGAAGAAATCTCTTCTTTCGAGCGTCTCTAATACAGCAAGAACCATGAGCATGCCCAGAAAAAAAGAACTCTGTTTCCTACTCATACGGACCATATTAGTTCAACTCTTCTCATGAAACTGATACAAACCACAGCTCCACTTACATAAATGCTCTTGAGTTAATAGTGAGAATCTCGTTGGGTTCGTGAACTGTGTAAAATCATTTGAGCCCAAAATTCACATAGTTTTCCAGAAATGAACTCTTGCTTGTAGGTCGACACAGATCCTGTGGTTTAACTCCAATTCTGAAGGGAAATTAAGACCAGTGTTCTCATCCATGGAACACACTGCGTTTTAACGGAGGAAGCTAGCTGTTCTTTCCAGCATCTCTAATAAAGCAAGAACCATGAGCATGCCCAGAAAAAAAGTTCTGTGTTTCCTACTCCACGGACCATACGTAGTTCCACTCGGCTTATGAAACTGATACAAACCACAGCTGTACTTACATGAATGCTCTTGAGTTAATAGTGAGAAAAGCGTTTGGTTCGTGAACTGTGTATAATCATTTGACCCCAAAATTCACTTGGTTTACCAGAAATGAACTGTTGCTTGTAGTAAGACACAGATCCTGGGCTTTAACTCCGTTTCTGAAGGAAAATTCAGAGCAGTGTTCTCATCCATGAAACACACTCTGTTTTAGTGCAAGAAGCAATGTCTTCTTTCGAGCTTCTCTAATACAGCAAGAAACATGAGCATGCCGAGAAAAAAAGAACTGTGTTTCCTACTCATACGGACCATATGCAGTACAACTCTACTTATGAAACTGATACAAACCTCAGCTCCACTTACATAAATGCTCTTGAGTTAATAGTGAGAATCGCGATGGGTTCGTGAACTGTGTAAAATCATTTGACCTCAAAATTCACATAGTTTTCCAGAAATGAACTCTTGCTTGTAGGAAGACACAGATCATGGGCTTTAACTCAGTTTCTGAAGGGAAATTCAGAGCAGTGTTCTCATCCATGAAACCCACTCTGTTTTAATGCAAGAAGCAATCTCTTCTTTCGAGCGTATCTAATACATCAAGAACCATTAGCATGACCAGAAAAAAAGAACTGTGTTTCCTACTCATATGGACCATACATTGTTCAACTCTTCTCATGAAACTGATACAAACCACAGCTCCACTTACATAAATGTTCTTTAGTTAACAGTGAGAATCGCGTTGGGTTCGTGAACTGTGTAAAATCATTTGAGCTCAAAATTCACTTGGTCTACCAGAAATGAACTTTTGCTTGTAGGAAGACACAGATCCTGTGGTTGAACTCCGTTTCTGAAGGGAAATTCAGAGCAGTGTTCTCATCCATGAGACACACTCTGTTTTAATGCAAGAAGTAATCTCTTCTTTTGAGCGTCTCTAATACAGCAAGAAACATGAGCATGCCCAGAAAAAAAGAACTGTGTTTCCTACTCATACGGACCATATGCAGTTCAACTCTACTTATGAAACTGATACAAACCACAGCTCCACTTACATAAATGCGCTTGAGTTAATAGTGAGAATCGCGTTGGGTTCGTGAACTGTGTAAAATCATTTGACCCCAAAATTCACATAGTTTTCCAGAAATGAACTCTTGCTTGTAGGAAGACTCAGATCATGGGCTTTAACTCCGTTTCTGAAGGGAAATTCAGAGCAGTGTTCTCATCCATGAAACACACTCTGTTTTAATGCAAGAAGCAATCTCTTCTTTTAGCATCTCTAATATAGCAGGAAACATGAGCATGACCAGAAAAAAAGAACTGTGTTTCCTACTAATATGGACCATACGTAGTTCAGCGCTGCTTATGAAATTGATACAAACTATAGCTCCACTTACATGAATTCTCTTGAGTTAATAGTGAGAATCGCGTTGGTTTCGTGAACTGTGTAAAATCATTTGAACCCAAAATTCACTTGGTTTACCAGAAATGAACACTTGCTTGTAGGAAGACACATATCCTGGGCTTTAACTCCCTTTCTGAACGGAAATTCAGAGCAGTGTTCTCATCCATGAAACCTACTCTGTTTTAATGCAAGAAGCAATCTCTTCTTTCGAGTGTATCTAATACATCAAGAACCATGAGCATGACCAGAAAATAAGAACTGTGTTTCCTACTCACACGGAACATACGTAGTTCAACTCTGCTTATGAAACTGATACAAACCACAGCTCCACTTACATAAATGCTCTTGAGTTAATAGTGAGAATCGCATTGGGTTCGTGAACTGTGTAAAATCATTTGTCCCCAAAATTCACTTGGTTTACCAGAAATGAACTCTTGCTTGTAGGAAGACACAGAACCTGGGCTTTAACTCCGTTTCTGAAAGGAAATTCAGAGCAGTGTTCTCATCCATGAAACACACTCTGTTTTAACGCAAGAAGCAAGCTATTCTTTCGAGCATCTCTAATACAGCAAGAACCATGAGCATGACCAGAAATAAAGAACTGTGTTTCCTACTCATACGGACCATACATTGTTCAACTCTTCTTATGAAACTGATACAAACCACAGCTCCACTTACATAAATGTTCTTTAGTTAACAGTGAGAATCGCGTTGGGTTCGTGAACTGTGTAAAATCATTTGAGCTCAAAATTCACTTGGTTTACCAGAAATGAACTTTTGCTTGTAGGAAGACGCAAATCCTGGGGTTCAACTCCGTTTCTGAAGGGAAACTCAGAGCAGTGTTCTCATCCATTGAACACACTCTGTTTTAACACAAGAAGCAAGCTCTTCTTTCGAGCATTTCAAATACAGCATGAAACATGAGCATGCCGAGAAAAAAAGAACTGTGTTTCCTACTCATACAGACCATATGCAGTTCAACTCTACTTATGAAACTGATACAAAACTCAGCTCCACTTACATAAATGCTCTTGAGTTAATAGTGAGAATCGCGTTGGGTTCATGAAATGTGTAAAATCATTTGACCCCAAAATTCACATAGTTTTCCAGAAATGAACTCTTGCTTGTAGTAAGACACAGATCATGGGCTTTAACTCCGTTTCTGAAGGAAAATTCAGAGCAGTGTTCTCATCCATGAAACACACTCTGTTTTAATGCAAGAAGCAATGTCTTCTTTCGAGCTTCTCTAATACAGCAAGAAACATGAGCATGCCGAGAAAAAAAGAACTGTTTCCTACTCATACGGACCATATGCAGTACAACTCTACTTATGAAACTGATACAAACCTCAGCTCCACTTACATAAATGCTCTTGAGTTAATAGTGAGAATCGCGATGGGTTCGTGAACTGTGTAAAATCATTTGACCTCAAAATTCACATAGTTTTCCAGAAATGAACTCTTGCTTGTAGGAAGACACAGATCATGGGCTTTAACTCAGTTTCTGAAGGGAAATTCAGAGCAGTGTTCTCATCCATGAAACCCACTCTGTTTTAATGCAAGAAGCAATCTCTTCTTTCGAGCGTATCTAATACATCAAGAACCATTAGCATGACCAGAAAAAAAGAACTGTGTTTCCTACTCATATGGACCATACATTGTTCAACTCTTCTCATGAAACTGATACAAACCACAGCTCCACTTACATAAATGTTCTTTAGTTAACAGTGAGAATCGCGTTGGGTTCGTGAACTGTGTAAAATCATTTGAGCTCAAAATTCACTTGGTCTACCAGAAATGAACTTTTGCTTGTAGGAAGACACAGATCCTGTGGTTGAACTCCGTTTCTGAAGGGAAATTCAGAGCAGTGTTCTCATCCATGAGACACACTCTGTTTTAATGCAAGAAGTAATCACTTCTTTTGAGCGTCTCTAATACAGCAAGAAACATGAGCATGCCCAGAAAAAAAGAACTGTGTTTCCTACTCATACGGACCATATGCAGTTCAACTCTACTTATGAAACTGATACAAACCACAGCTCCACTTACATAAATGCTCTTGAGTTAATAGTGAGAATCGCGTTGGGTTCGTGAACTGTGTAAAATCATTTGACCCCAAAATTCACATAGTTTTCCAGAAATGAACTCTTGCTTGTAGGAAGACTCAGATCATGGGCTTTAACTCCGTTTCTGAAGGGAAATTCAGAGCAGTGTTCTCATCCATGAAACACACTCTGTTTTAATGCAAGAAGCAATCTCTTCTTTTAGCATCTCTAATATAGCAGGAAACATGAGCATGACCAGAAAAAAAGAACTGTGTTTCCTACTAATATGGACCATACGTAGTTCAGCGCTGCTTATGAAATTGATACAAACTATAGCTCCACTTACATGAATTCTCTTGAGTTAATAGTGAGAATCGCGTTGGTTTCGTGAACTGTGTAAAATCATTTGAACCCAAAATTCACTTGGTTTACCAGAAATGAACTCTTGCTTGTAGGAAGACACATATCCTGGGCTTTAACTCCCTTTCTGAACGGAAATTCAGAGCAGTGTTCTCATCCATGAAACCCACTCTGTTTTAATGCAAGAAGCAATCTCTTCTTTCGAGTGTATCTAATACATCAAGAACCATGAGCATGACCAGAAAATAAGAACTGTGTTTCCTACTCACACGGAACATACATAGTTCAACTCTGCTTATGAAACTGATACAAACCACAGCTCCACTTACATAAATGCTCTTGAGTTAATAGTGAGAATCGCGTTGGGTTCGTGAACTGTGTAAAATCATTTGTCCCCAAAATTCACTTGGTTTACCAGAAATGAACTCTTGCTTGTAGGAAGACACAGAACCTGGGCTTTAACTCCGTTTCTGAAAGGAAATTCAGAGCAGTGTTCTCATCCATGAAACACACTCTGTTTTAACGCAAGAAGCAAGCTATTCTTTCGAGCATCTCTAATACAGCAAGAACCATGAGCATGACCAGAAAAAAAGAACTGTGTTTCCTACTCATACGGACCATACATTGTTCAACTCTTCTTATGAAACTGATACAAACCACAGCTCCACTTACATAAATGTTCTTTAGTTAACAGTGAGAATCGCGTTGGGTTCGTGAACTGTGTAAAATCATTTGAGCTCAAAATTCACTTGGTTTACCAGAAATGAACTTTTGCTTGTAGGAAGACACAGACCCTGTGGTTAAACTCCGTTTCTGAAGGGAAATTCCGAGCAGTGTTCTCATCCATGAGACACACTCTGTTTTAATGCAAGAAGTAATCTCTTCTTTTAAGCGTCTCTAATACAGCAAGAAAAATGAGCATGCCCAGAAAAAAAGAACTGTGTTTCCTACTCATACGGACCATATGCAGTTCAACTCTACTTATGAAACTGATACAAACCACAGCTCCACTTACATAAATGCTCTTGAGTTAATAGTGACAATCGCGTTGGGTTCGTGAACTGTGTAAAATCATTAGACCCCAAAATTCACATAGTTTTCCAGAAATGAACTCTTGCTTGTAGGAAGACTCAGATCATGGGCTTTAACTCCGTTTCAGAAGGGAAATTCAGAGCAGTGTTCTCATCCATGAAACCCACTCTGTTTTAATGCAAGAAGAAATCTCTTCTTTCGAGCGTCTCTAATACAGCAAGAACCATGAGCATGCCCAGAAAAAAAGAACTCTGTTTCCTACTCATACGGACCATACGTAGTTCAACTCTTCTCATGAAACTGATACAAACCACAGCTCCACTTACATAAATGCTCTTGAGTTAATAGTGAGAATCTCGTTGGGTTCGTGAACTGTGTAAAATCATTTGAGCCCAAAATTCACATAGTTTTCCAGAAATGAACTCTTGCTTGTAGGTCGACACAGATCCTGTGGTTTAACTCCAATTCTGAAGGGAAATTAAGACCAGTGTTCTCATCCATGGAACACACTGCGTTTTAACGGAGGAAGCTAGCTGTTCTTTCCAGCATCTCTAATAAAGCAAGAACCATGAGCATGCCCAGAAAAAAAGTTCTGTGTTTCCTACTCCACGGACCATACGTAGTTCCACTCGGCTTATGAAACTGATACAAACCACAGCTGCACTTACATGAATGCTCTTGAGTTAATAGTGAGAAAAGCGTTTGGTTCGTGAACTGTGTATAATCATTTGACCCCAAAATTCACTTGGTTTACCAGAAATGAACTGTTGCTTGTAGTAAGACACAGATCCTGGGCTTTAACTCCGTTTCTGAAGGAAAATTCAGAGCAGTGTTCTCATCCATGAAACACACTCTGTTTTAATGCAAGAAGCAATGTCTTCTTTCGAGCTTCTCTAATACAGCAAGAAACATGAGCATGCCGAGAAAAAAAGAACTGTGTTTCCTACTCATACGGACCATATGCAGTACAACTCTACTTATGAAACTGATACAAACCTCAGCTCCACTTACATAAATGCTCTTGAGTTAATAGTGAGAATCGCGATGGGTTCGTGAACTGTGTAAAATCATTTGACCTCAAAATTCACATAGTTTTCCAGAAATGAACTCTTGCTTGTAGGAAGACACAGATCATGGGCTTTAACTCAGTTTCTGAAGGGAAATTCAGAGCAGTGTTCTCATCCATGAAACCCACTCTGTTTTAATGCAAGAAGCAATCTCTTCTTTCGAGCGTATCTAATACATCAAGAACCATTAGCATGACCAGAAAAAAAGAACTGTGTTTCCTACTCATATGGACCATACATTGTTCAACTCTTCTCATGAAACTGATACAAACCACAGCTCCACTTACATAAATGTTCTTTAGTTAACAGTGAGAATCGCGTTGGGTTCGTGAACTGTGTAAAATCATTTGAGCTCAAAATTCACTTGGTCTACCAGAAATGAACTTTTGCTTGTAGGAAGACACAGATCCTGTGGTTGAACTCCGTTTCTGAAGGGAAATTCAGAGCAGTGTTCTCATCCATGAGACACACTCTGTTTTAATGCAAGAAGTAATCTCTTCTTTTGAGCGTCTCTAATACAGCAAGAAACATGAGCATGCCCAGAAAAAAAGAACTGTGTTTCCTACTCATACGGACCATATGCAGTTCAACTCTACTTATGAAACTGATACAAACCACAGCTCCACTTACATAAATGCTCTTGAGTTAATAGTGAGAATCGCGATGGGTTCGTGAACTGTGTAAAATCATTTGACCTCAAAATTCACATAGTTTTCCAGAAATGAACTCTTGCTTGTAGGAAGACTCAGATCATGGGCTTTAACTCCGTTTCTGAAGGGAAATTCAGAGCAGTGTTCTCATCCATGAAACACACTCTGTTTTAATGCAAGAAGCAATCTCTTCTTTTAGCATCTCTAATATAGCAGGAAACATGAGCATGACCAGAAAAAAAGAACTGTGTTTCCTACTAATATGGACCATACGTAGTTCAGCGCTGCTTATGAAATTGATACAAACTATAGCTCCACTTACATGAATTCTCTTGAGTTAATAGTGAGAATCGCGTTGGTTTCGTGAACTGTGTAAAATCATTTGAACCCAAAATTCACTTGGTTTACCAGAAATGAACACTTGCTTGTAGGAAGACACATATCCTGGGCTTTAACTCCCTTTCTGAACGGAAATTCAGAGCAGTGTTCTCATCCATGAAACCCACTCTGTTTTAATGCAAGAAGCAATCTCTTCTTTCGAGTGTATCTAATACATCAAGAACCATGAGCATGACCAGAAAATAAGAACTGTGTTTCCTACTCACACGGAACATACGTAGTTCAACTCTGCTTATGAAACTGATACAAACCACAGCTCCACTTACATAAATGCTCTTGAGTTAATAGTGAGAATCGCATTGGGTTCGTGAACTGTGTAAAATCATTTGTCCCCAAAATTCACTTGGTTTACCAGAAATGAACTCTTGCTTGTAGGAAGACACAGAACCTGGGCTTTAACTCCGTTTCTGAAAGGAAATTCAGAGCAGTGTTCTCATCCATGAAACACACTCTGTTTTAACGCAAGAAGCAAGCTATTCTTTCGAGCATCTCTAATACAGCAAGAACCATGAGCATGACCAGAAATAAAGAACTGTGTTTCCTACTCATACGGACCATACATTGTTCAACTCTTCTTATGAAACTGATACAAACCACAGCTCCACTTACATAAATGTTCTTTAGTTAACAGTGAGAATCGCGTTGGGTTCGTGAACTGTGTAAAATCATTTGAGCTCAAAATTCACTTGGTTTACCAGAAATGAACTTTTGCTTGTAGGAAGACGCAAATCCTGGGGTTCAACTCCGTTTCTGAAGGGAAACTCAGAGCAGTGTTCTCATCCATTGAACACACTCTGTTTTAACACAAGAAGCAAGCTCTTCTTTCGAGCATTTCAAATACAGCATGAAACATGAGCATGCCGAGAAAAAAAGAACTGTGTTTCCTACTCATACAGACCATATGCAGTTCAACTCTACTTATGAAACTGATACAAAACTCAGCTCCACTTACATAAATGCTCTTGAGTTAATAGTGAGAATCGCGTTGGGTTCATGAAATGTGTAAAATCATTTGACCCCAAAATTCACATAGTTTTCCAGAAATGAACTCTTGCTTGTAGTAAGACACAGATCATGGGCTTTAACTCCGTTTCTGAAGGAAAATTCAGAGCAGTGTTCTCATCCATGAAACACACTCTGTTTTAATGCAAGAAGCAATGTCTTCTTTCGAGCTTCTCTAATACAGCAAGAAACATGAGCATGCCGAGAAAAAAAGAACTGTTTCCTACTCATACGGACCATATGCAGTACAACTCTACTTATGAAACTGATACAAACCTCAGCTCCACTTACATAAATGCTCTTGAGTTAATAGTGAGAATCGCGATGGGTTCGTGAACTGTGTAAAATCATTTGACCTCAAAATTCACATAGTTTTCCAGAAATGAACTCTTGCTTGTAGGAAGACACAGATCATGGGCTTTAACTCAGTTTCTGAAGGGAAATTCAGAGCAGTGTTCTCATCCATGAAACCCACTCTGTTTTAATGCAAGAAGCAATCTCTTCTTTCGAGCGTATCTAATACATCAAGAACCATTAGCATGACCAGAAAAAAAGAACTGTGTTTCCTACTCATATGGACCATACATTGTTCAACTCTTCTCATGAAACTGATACAAACCACAGCTCCACTTACATAAATGTTCTTTAGTTAACAGTGAGAATCGCGTTGGGTTCGTGAACTGTGTAAAATCATTTGAGCTCAAAATTCACTTGGTCTACCAGAAATGAACTTTTGCTTGTAGGAAGACACAGATCCTGTGGTTGAACTCCGTTTCTGAAGGGAAATTCAGAGCAGTGTTCTCATCCATGAGACACACTCTGTTTTAATGCAAGAAGTAATCACTTCTTTTGAGCGTCTCTAATACAGCAAGAAACATGAGCATGCCCAGAAAAAAAGAACTGTGTTTCCTACTCATACGGACCATATGCAGTTCAACTCTACTTATGAAACTGATACAAACCACAGCTCCACTTACATAAATGCTCTTGAGTTAATAGTGAGAATCGCGTTGGGTTCGTGAACTGTGTAAAATCATTTGACCCCAAAATTCACATAGTTTTCCAGAAATGAACTCTTGCTTGTAGGAAGACTCAGATCATGGGCTTTAACTCCGTTTCTGAAGGGAAATTCAGAGCAGTGTTCTCATCCATGAAACACACTCTGTTTTAATGCAAGAAGCAATCTCTTCTTTTAGCATCTCTAATATAGCAGGAAACATGAGCATGACCAGAAAAAAAGAACTGTGTTTCCTACTAATATGGACCATACGTAGTTCAGCGCTGCTTATGAAATTGATACAAACTATAGCTCCACTTACATGAATTCTCTTGAGTTAATAGTGAGAATCGCGTTGGTTTCGTGAACTGTGTAAAATCATTTGAACCCAAAATTCACTTGGTTTACCAGAAATGAACTCTTGCTTGTAGGAAGACACATATCCTGGGCTTTAACTCCCTTTCTGAACGGAAATTCAGAGCAGTGTTCTCATCCATGAAACCCACTCTGTTTTAATGCAAGAAGCAATCTCTTCTTTCGAGTGTATCTAATACATCAAGAACCATGAGCATGACCAGAAAATAAGAACTGTGTTTCCTACTCACACGGAACATACATAGTTCAACTCTGCTTATGAAACTGATACAAACCACAGCTCCACTTACATAAATGCTCTTGAGTTAATAGTGAGAATCGCGTTGGGTTCGTGAACTGTGTAAAATCATTTGTCCCCAAAATTCACTTGGTTTACCAGAAATGAACTCTTGCTTGTAGGAAGACACAGAACCTGGGCTTTAACTCCGTTTCTGAAAGGAAATTCAGAGCAGTGTTCTCATCCATGAAACACACTCTGTTTTAACGCAAGAAGCAAGCTATTCTTTCGAGCATCTCTAATACAGCAAGAACCATGAGCATGACCAGAAATAAAGAACTGTGTTTCCTACTCATACGGACCATACATTGTTCAACTCTTCTTATGAAACTGATACAAACCACAGCTCCACTTACATAAATGTTCTTCAGTTAACAGTGAGAATCGCGTTGGGTTCGTGAACTGTGTAAAATCATTTGAGCTCAAAATTCACTTGGTTTACCAGAAATGAACTTTTGCTTGTAGGAAGACGCAAATCCTGGGGTTCAACTCCGTTTCTGAAGGGAAACTCAGAGCAGTGTTCTCATCCATTGAACACACTCTGTTTTAACACAAGAAGCAAGCTCTTCTTTCGAGCATTTCAAATACAGCATGAAACATGAGCATGCCGAGAAAAAAAGAACTGTGTTTCCTACTCATACGGACCATATGCAGTTCAACTCTACTTATGAAACTGATACAAAACTCAGCTCCACTTACATAAATGCTCTTGAGTTAATAGTGAGAATCGCGTTGGGTTCATGAAATGTGTAAAATCATTTGACCCCAAAATTCACATAGTTTTCCAGAAATGAACTCTTGCTTGTAGGAAGACTCAGATCATGGGCTTTAACTCCGTTTCTGAAGGGAAATTCAGAGCAGTGTTCTCATCCATGAAACACACTCTGTTTTAATGCAAGAAGCAATCTCTTCTTTTAGCATCTCTAATATAGCAGGAAACATGAGCATGACCAGAAAAAAAGAACTGTGTTTCCTACTAATATGGACCATACGTAGTTCAGCGCTGCTTATGAAATTGATACAAAGTATAGCTCCACTTACATGAATTCTCTTGAGTTAATAGTGAGAATCGCGTTGGTTTCGTGAACTGTGTAAAATCATTTGAACCCAAAATTCACTTGGTTTACCAGAAATGAACTCTTGCTTGTAGGAAGACACATATCCTGGGCTTTAACTCCCTTTCTGAACGGAAATTCAGAGCAGTGTTCTCATCCATGAAACCCACTCTGTTTTAATGCAAGAAGCAATCTCTTCTTTCGAGTGTATCTAATACATCAAGAACCATGAGCATGACCAGAAAATAAGAACTGTGTTTCCTACTCACACGGAACATACATAGTTCAACTCTGCTTATGAAACTGATACAAACCACAGCTCCACTTACATAAATGCTCTTGAGTTAATAGTGAGAATCGCGTTGGGTTCGTGAACTGTGTAAAATCATTTGAGCCCAAAATTCACTTGGTTTACCAGAAATGAACTCTTGCTTGTAGGAAGACACAGAACCTGGGCTTTAACTCCGTTTCTGAAAGGAAATTCAGAGCAGTGTTCTCATCCATGAAACACACTCTGTTTTAACGCAAGAAGCAAGCTATTCTTTCGAGCATCTCTAATACAGCAAGAACCATGAGCATGACCAGAAATAAAGAACTGTGTTTCCTACTCATACGGACCATACATTGTTCAACTCTTCTTATGAAACTGATACAAACCACAGCTCCACTTACATAAATGTTCTTCAGTTAACAGTGAGAATCGCGTTGGGTTCGTAAACTGTGTAAAATCATTTGAGCTCAAAATTCACTTGGTTTACCAGAAATGAACTTTTGCTTGTAGGAAGACGCAAATCCTGGGGTTCAACTCCGTTTCTGAAGGGAAACTCAGAGCAGTGTTCTCATCCATTGAACACACTCTGTTTTAACACAAGAAGCAAGCTCTTCTTTCGAGCATTTCAAATACAGCATGAAACATGAGCATGCCGAGAAAAAAAGAACTGTGTTTCCTACTCATACGGACCATATGCAGTTCAACTCTACTTATGAAACTGATACAAAACTCAGCTCCACTTACATAAATGCTCTTGAGTTAATAGTGAGAATCGCGTTGGGTTCATGAAATGTGTAAAATCATTTGACCCCAAAATTCACATAGTTTTCCAGAAATGAACTCTTGCTTGTAGTAAGACACAGATCATGGGCTTTAACTCCGTTTCTGAAGGGAAATTCAGAGCAGTGTTCTCATCCATGAAACCCACTCTGTTTTAATGCAAGAAGCAATCCCTTCTTTCGAGCGTATCTAATACATCAAGAACCATGAGCATGACCAGAAAAAAAGAACTGTGTTTCCTACTCATACAGACCATACATTGTTCAACTCTTCTTATGAAACTGATACAAACCGCAGCTCCACTTACATAAATGTTCTTTAGTTAACAGTGAGAATCGCGTTGGGTTCGTGAACTGTGTAAAATCATTTGAGCTCAAAATTCACTTGGTTTACCAGAAATGAACTTTTGCTTGTAGGAAGACACAGATCCTGTGGTTGAACTCCGTTTCTGAAGGGAAATTCAGAGCAGTGTTCTCATCCATGAGACACACTCTGTTTTAATGCAAGAAGTAATCTCTTCTTTTAAGCGTCTCTAATACAGCAAGAAAAATGAGCATGCCCTGAAAAAAAGAACTCTGTTTCCTACTCATACGGACCATATGCAGTTCAACTCTACTTATGAAACTGATACAAACCACAGCTCCACTTACATAAATGCTCTTGAGTTAATAGTGACAATCGCGTTGGGTTCGTGAACTGTGTAAAATCATTTGACCCCAAAATTCACATAGTTTTCCCGAAATGAACTCTTGCTTGTAGGAAGACTCAGATCATGGGCTTTAACTCCGTTTCTGAAGGGAAATTCAGAGCAGTGTTCTCATCCATGAAACCCACTCTGTTTTAATGCAAGAAGCAATCTCTTCTTTCGAGTGTATCTAATACATCAAGAACCATGAGCATGACCAGAAAAAAGAACTGTGTTTCCTACTCATATGGACCATACGTAGTTCAACTCTTCTTATGAAACTGATACAAACCACAGCTCCACTTACATAAATGCTCTTGAGTTAATAGTGGGAATAGCGTTGTGTTCGTGAACTGTGTAAAATCATTTGAGCACAAAATTCACTTGGTTTACCAGAAATGAACTTTTGCTTGTAGGAAGACACAGATCCTGGGGTTCAACTCCGTTTCTGAAGGGAAACTCAGAGCAGTGTTCTCATCCATTGAACACACTCTGTTTTAACACAAGAAGCAAGCTCTTCTTTCGAGCATTTCTAATACAGCATGAAACATGAGCATCCCGAGAAAAAAAGAACTGTGTTTCCTACTCATACGGACCATATGGAGTTCAACTCTACTTATGAAACTGATACAAACCTCAGCTCCACTTACATAAATGCTCTTGAGTTAATAGTGAGAATCGCGTTGGGTTCGTGAACTGTGTAAAATCATTTGACCCCAAAATTCACATAGTTTTCCAGAAATGAACTCTAGCTTGTAGGAAGACACAGATCATGGGCTTTAACTCCGTTTCTGAAGTGAAATTCAGAGCAGTGTTCTCATCCATGAAACACACTCTGTTTTAATGCTAGAAGCAGTCTCTTCTTTCCAGCATCTCTAATACAGGAAGAAACATGAGCATGCCCAGAAAAAAAGAACTGTCTTTCCTACTCATACGGACCATATGCTGTTCAACTCTACTTATGAAACTGATACAAACCACAGCTCCACTTACATAAATCCTCTTTAGTTAATTGTGGGAATCACGTTGGGTTCTTGAACTGAGTAAGATCATTTGAGCCCAAAATTCACATAGTTTTCCAGAAATGAACTCTTGCTTGTAGGTAGACACAGATCCTGAGGTTTAACTCCAATTTTGAAGGGAAATTAAGTCCAGTGTTCTCATCCATGGAACACACTGCGTTTTAACGGAAGAAGCTACCTGTTCTTTCCAGCATCTCTAATAAAGCTAGAACCATGAGCATTCCCAGAAAAAAAGAACTGTGTTTCCTACTCATACGGACCAAATGTAGTTCAACTCTACTTATGAAACTGATACAAACCACAGCTCCACTTATATAAATGCTCTTTAGTTAATAGTGGGAATCGCCTTGTGTTCGTGAACTGTGTAAAATCATTAGAGCACAAAATTCACTTGGGCTACCAGAAATGAACATTTGCTTGTATGAAGACACAGATCCTGGGGTTCAACTCTGTTTCTGAAGAGAAACTCAGAGCAGTGTTCTCATCCATTGAACACACTCTGTTTTAACGCAAGAAGCAAGCTCTTCCTTCAAGCATTTCTAATACAGCGTGAAACATGAGCATGCCGAGAAAAAAAGAACTGTATTTCCTACTCATATGGACCATATGTAGTTCAACTCTACTTATGAAACTGATACAAACCTCAGCTCCACTTACATAAATGCTCTTTAGTTAATTGTGAGAATCACATTGGGTTCTTGAACTGTGTAAAATCATTTGAGCCCCAAATTCACATAGTTTTGCAGAAATGAACCATTGCTTGTAGGTAGACACAGATTCGGTGCTATAACTCCCTTTCTGAAGGGAAATGAAGACCAGTGTTCTCATCCATAGAACACACTGCGTTTTAACGAAAGAAGCTAGCTCTTCTTTCCAGCATCTCTAATACAGCAAGAACCATGAGTATGACCAGAAAAAAAGAAGTGTGTTTCCTACTCATACGGACCATACATTGTTCAACTCTTCTTATGAAACTGATACAAACCACAGCTCCACTTACATAAATGTTCTTTACTTAACAGTGAGAATCGCGTTGGGTTCGTGAACTGTGTAAAATCATTTGAGCTCAAAATTCACTTGGTTTACCAGAAATGAACTTTTGCTTGTAGGAAGACACAGATCCTGTGGTTGAACTCCGTTTCTGAAGGGAAATTCAGAGCAGTGTTCTCATCCATGAGACACACTCTGTTTTAATGCAAGAAGTAATCTCTTCTTTTAAGCGTCTCTAATACAGCAAGAAAAATGAGCATGCCCAGAAAAAAAGAACTGTGTTTCCTACTCATACGGACCATATGCAGTTCAACTCTACTTATGAAACTGATACAAACCACAGCTCCACTTACATAAATGCTCTTGAGTTAATAGTGACAATCGCGTTGGGTTCGTGAACTGTGTAAAATTATTTGAGCCCATAAATCACTTGGTTTACCAGAAATGAATTCTTGCTTGTAGGAAGACACAGATCCTGGGCTTTAACTCCGTTTCTGAAGGGAAATTCAGAGCAGTATTCTCATCCATGAAACACACTCTGTTTTAATGCAAGAAGCAAGCTCTTCTTTTGAATGTCTCTAATACAGCAAGAACCATGAGCATGCCCAGAAAAAAAGAACTGTATTTCTTAATCATATGGACCATATGTAGTTCAACTCTACTTATGTAACTGGAACAAACCACAGCTCCACTTACGTAAATGCTCTTTAGTTAATTGTGAAAATCGCTTTGGATTCCTGAACTGTGTAAAATAATTTGAGCCCAAAATTCACAAAGTTTTACAAAATGAACTCTTGCTTGTAGGAAGACACAGATCCTGTGGTTTAACTCCGTTTCTGAACGCAAATTCAGACCAGTATTCTCATCCATGGAACACACTCTGTTGTAACCCAAGAAGCATGCTCTTCATTCCAGCATCTCTAATACAGCAAGAACCATGAGCATGCCCAGAAAAAAAGAACTGTGTTTCCTACTCATACTGACCATATGTAGTTCACCTCTACTTATGAAAGTGATACAGACCACAGCTCCACTTACATAAGTGCTCTTTAGTTAATAGTGAGAATCTCTTTGGGTTCGGGAACTGTGTAAAATCATTTGAGCCCAAAATTCAATTGGTTTACCAGAAATAAACTATTGCTTGTAGCAATACACAGATCCTGGGCTTTAACTCTTTTTCTGAAGGGAAATTCAGAGCAGTGTTCTCATCAATGAAACACACTCTGTTTTAACGCAAGAATCAAGGTATTCTTTCCAGCATCTCTAATACATCAAGAACCTTGAGCATGCCCAGAAAAAAAGAACTGTGTTTCCTACTCATACGGAACATTTGTACGTCAACTCTACTTATGAAACTGATACAAACCACAGCTCCACTTACCTAAATGCTCTTTAGTTAATTGTGAGAATCGCTTTGGGTTCCTGAACTGTGTAAAATCATTTGAGCCCAAAATTCACATAGTTTTCCAGAAATGAACTCTTTCTTGTAGGAAGACACATATCCTGTGGTTTAACTCCATTTCTAAAGGGAAATTCAGACCAGTGTTCTCATCCATGGAACACACTCTGTTGTAACGCAAGAAGCATGCTCTTCTTTCCAGCATCTCTAATACAGCAAGAACCATGAGCATGCCCAGAAAAAAATAACTGTGTTTCCTACTCATAGGGACCATATGTAGTTCAACTCTGCTTATGAAACTGATACAAACCACAGCTCCACTTACATAAATGCTCTTGAGTTAATAGTGAGAATCGCATTGGGTTCGTGAACTGTGTAAAACAATTTGAGCCCAAAATTCAATTGGTTCACCAGAAATGTACTCTTGCTTGTAGGAAAACACAGATCCTGGGCTTTAACTCCGTTTCTGAAGGTAAATTCAGAGCAGTATTCTCATCCATGAAACACACTCTGGTTTAATGCAAAAACCAATCTCTTCTTTCAAGCGTCTCTAATACAGCAAGAAACATGAGCATGCCCAGAAAAAAAGAACTGTGTTTCCTACTCATACGAACCATATGTAGTTCAACTCTACTTATGAAACTGATACAAACCACAGCTCCACTTATATAAATGCTCTTTAGTTAATTGTGAGAATCTCGTTGGGTTCTTGAACTGTGTAAAATCATTTGAGCCCAAAATTCACATAGTTTTCCAGAAATGAACTCTTGCTTGTAGGAAGACACAGATCATGTGGTTTAACTCCGTTTCTGAAGGGAAATTAAGACCAGTGTTCTCATCCATGGAACACACTCTGTTTTAACGCAAGAAGCAAGCTCTTCTTTCCAAAATCTCTAATACAGCAAAAAACCATGAGCATGCCCAGAAAAAAGAACTGTGTTTCCTACTCATACGGACCACTCGTAGTTCAACTCTGTTTATGAAACTGATACAAACCACAGCTCCACTTACATAAATGCTCTTTAGTTAATAGTGATAATCGCGTTGGATTCGTGAACTATGTAATATAATTTGAGCCCAAAAATTACTTGGTTTACCAGAAATGAACTCTTGCTTGTAAGAAGACACAGATCCTGGGCTTTAACTCCGTTTCTGAAGGGAAATTCAGAGCAGTGTTCTAATCCATGAAACACACTCTGTTTTAACGCAAAAAGCAAGCTCTTCTTTTGAGCATCTCAAATACAGCAAGAACCATGAGCATGCCCTGAAAAAAAGAACTGTATTTCCTACTCAAACGGACCATATGTAGTTCAACTTTACTTATGAAACTGATACAAACCACAGCTCTACTTACATAAATGCTCTTTTGTTAATTGTGAGAATCGCGTTGGGTTCGTGAACAGTGTAAAATCATTTTAGCCCATAATTCACTTGGTTTACCAGAAATGAACTCTTGCTTGGAGGAAGACACATATCCTGTGGATTAACTTCGTTTTTGAAGAGAAATTCAGAGCAGTGTTCTCATCCATGGAACACACTCTGTTGTAACGCAAGAAGCATGCTCTTCTTTCCAGCATCTCTAATACAGCAAGAACCATGAGCATGCCCAGAAAAAAATAACTGTGTTTCCTACTCATAGGGACCATATGTAGTTCAACTCTGCTTATGAAACTGATACAAACCACAGCTCCACTTACATAAATGCTCTTGAGTTAATAGTGAGAATCGCATTGGGTTCGTGAACTGTGTAAAACAATTTGAGCCCAAAATTCAATTGGTTTACCAGAAATGTACTCTTGCTTGTAGGAAAACACAGATCCTGGGCTTTAACTCCGTTTCTGAAGGTAAATTCAGAGCAGTATTCTCATCCATGAAACACACTCTGGTTTAATGCAAAAACCAATCTCTTCTTTCAAGTGTCTCTAATACAGCAAGAAACATGAGCATGCCCAGAAAAAAAGAACTGTGTTTCCTACTCATACGAACCATATGTAGTTCAACTCTACTTATGAAACTGATACAAACCACAGCTCCACTTATATAAATGCTCTTTAGTTAATTGTGAGAATCTCGTTGGGTTCTTGAACTGTGTAAAATCATTTGAGCCCAAAATTCACATAGTTTTCCAGAAATGAACTCTTGCTTGTAGGAAGACACAGATCATGTGGTTTAACTCCGTTTCTGAAGGGAAATTAAGACCAGTGTTCTCATCCATGGAACACACTCTGTTTTAACGCAAGAAGCAAGCTCTTCTTTCCAAAATCTCTAATACAGCAAAAAACCATGAGCATGCCCAGAAAAAAAGAACTGTGTTTCCTACTCATAAGGACAATACGTAGTTCAACTCTGCTTATGAAACTGATACAATCCACAGCTCCACTTACATAAATGATCTTTAGTTAATAGTGAGAATCGCGTTGGGTTCGTGAACTGTGTAAAATCATTTGAGCCCAAAATTCACTTGGTTTACCAGAATTGAACTCTTTCTTGGAGGAAGACACATATCCTGTGGATTAACTCCGTTTCTGAAGGGAAATTCAGAGCAGTGTTCTCATCCTTGGAATACACTCTGTTTTAACGCAAGAAGCAAGCTCTTCTTTCGAGCGTCTCTAATACAGCAAGAACCATGAGCATGCCGAGAAAAAAAGAACTGTATTTCCCACTACTACGGACCATATGTAGTTCAACTTTACTTATGAAACTGATACAAACAACAGCTCTACTTACACAAATGATCTTTAGTTAATTGTGAGAATCGTGATGGTTTCGTGAACTGTGTAAAATCATTTGAGCCCAAAATTCACTTGGTTTACCAGAAAGGACGTTTTGCTAGCAGAAAGACACAGATCCTTTGGTTTAACTCCGTTTCTGAATGGAAATTCAGACCAGTGTTCTCATCCATGGAACACACTCTGTTGTAACACAAGAAGCATGCTCTTCTTTCCAGCATCTCTAATACAGAAAGAACCATGAGCATACCCAGAAAAAAAGAACAGTGTTTCCTACTCATAGGGACCATATGTAGTTTAGCTCTGCTTATGAAACTGATACAAATCACAGCTCCACTTACATAAATGCTACTTAGTTAATAGTGAGAATCACGTTGGGTTCGTGAACTGTGTAAAATCATGTGAGCCCAAAATTCACTTGGTTTACCAGAAATGAACTCTTGCTTGTAGCAAGACACAGATCCTGTGGATTAACTCCGTTTCTGAAGGGAAATTCAGAGCAGTGTTCTCATCCATGAAATACAAACTGTTTTAATGCAAGAAGCAAGCTCTTCTTTTGAGCGTCTCTAATACAGGAAGCAACTTGGACATGCCCAGAAAAAAAGAACAGTGTTTCCTACTCATACGAACAACACGTAGTTCAACTCTGCTTATGAAACTGATACAAACCACAGCTCCACTTATATAAATGCTCTTTAGTTAATAGTAAGAATCGCGTTGGGTTCGGGAACTGTTTAAAATCATTTGAGCCCAAAATTCACTTGGTTTACCAGAAATGAACTATTGCTTGTAGGAAGACACAGATCCTGTGGTTTAACTCCGTTTTGAAGGGAAATTTAGACCAGTGTTCTCATCCATGGAACACACTGTGTTGTAACGCAAGAAGCATACTCTTCTTTCCAGCATCTCTACTACAGCAAGAACCATGACTATGCCCAGAAAAAAAGAACTGTGTTTCCTGCTCATACGGACCATATGTAGTTCAGCTCTACTTATGAAACTGATACTAACCACAGCTCCACTTACATATGTGATCTTTAGTTAATATTGAGAATCGCGTTGGGTTCGGGAACTGTGTAAAATTATTTGAGCCCATAAATCACTTGGTTTACCAGAAATGAACTCTTGCTTGTAGGAAGACACAGATCCTGGGCTTTCACTCCGTTTCTGAAGGGAAATTCAGAGCAGTATTCTCATCCATGAAACAAACTCTGTTTTAATGCAAGAAGCAAGCTCTTCTTTTGAATGTCCCTAATACAGTAAGAAACATGAGCATGCCCAGAAAAAAGAACTGTGTTTCCTACTCATACGGACCACACGTAGTTCAACTCTTTTTATGAAACTGATACAAACCACAGCTCCACTTACATAAATGCTCTGTAGTTAATAGTGATAATCGCGTTGGATTCGTGAAGTATGTAATATAATTTGAGCCCAAAAATTACTTGGTTTACCAGAAATGAACTCTTGCTTGTAAGAAGACACAGATCCTGGGCTTTAACTCTGTTTCTGAAGGGAAATTCAGAGCAGTGTTCTAATCCATGAAACACACTCTGTTTTAACGCAAAAAGCAAGCTCTTCTTTCGAGCATCTCAAATACAGCAAGAACCATGAGCATGCCCTGAAAAAAACAACTGTATTTCCTACTCAAACGGACCATATGTAGTTCAACTTTACTTATGAAACTGATACAAACCACAGCTCTACTTACATAAATGCTCTTTTGCTAATTGTGAGAATCGAGTTGGGTTCGTGAACTGTGTAAAATCATTTGAGCCCATAATTCACTTGGTTTACCAGAAATGAACTCTTGCTTGGAGGAAGACACATATCCTGTGGATTAACTTCGTTTTTGAAGAGAAATTCAGAGCAGTGTTCTCATTCTTGAAATACACTCTGTTTTAATGCAAGAAGCAAGCTCTTCTTTTGAGCATCTCTAATACAGCAAGAACCATGAGCATGCCCAGAAAAAAAGAACTGTATTTCTTAATCATATGGACCATATGTAGTTCAAATCTACTTATGAAACTCGTACAAACCACAGCTCCACTTACGTAAATGCTCTTTAGTTAATTGTGTGAATCGCTTTGGATTCCTGAACTGTGTAAAATAATTTGAGCCCAAAATTCACAAAGTTTTACAAAAATGAACTCTTGCTTGTAGGAAGACACAGATCCTGTGGTTTAACTCCGTTTCTCAAGGGAAATTCAGACCAGTGTTCTCATCCATGGAACACACTCTGTTGTAACCCAAGAAGCATGCTCTTCATTCCAGCATCTCTAATACAGCAAGAACCATGAACATGCCCAGAAAAAAAGAACTGTGTTTCCTACTCATACTGACCATATGTAGTTCACCTCTACTTATGAAAGTGATACAGACCACAGCTCCACTTACATAAGTGCTCTTTAGTTAATAGTGAGAATCTCTTTGGGTTCGGGAACTGTGTAAAATCATTTGAGCCCAAAATTCAATTGGTTTACCAGAAATAAACTATTGCTTGTAGCAATACACAGATCCTGGGCTTTAACTCTTTTTCTGAAGGGAAATTCAGAGCAGTGTTCTCATCAATGAAACACACTCTGTTTTAACGCAAGAATCAAGGTATTCTTTCCAGCATCTCTAATACATCAAGAACCTTGAGCATGCCCAGAAAAAAAGAACTGTGTTTCCTACTCATATGGAACATTTGACTTCAACTCTACTTATGAAACTGATACAAACCACAGCTCCACTTACCTAAATGCTCTTTAGTTAATTGTGAGAATCGCTTTGGTTTCCTGAACTGTGTAAAATCATTTGAGCCCAAAATTCACATAGTTTTCCAGAAATGAACTCTTTCTTGTAGGAAGACACATATCCTGTGGTTTAACTCCATTTCTAAAGGGAAATTAAGACCAGTGTTCTCATCCATGGAACACACTCTGTTGTAACGCAAGAAGCATGCTCTTCTTTCCAGCATCTCTAATACAGCAAGGACCATGAGCAGGCCCAGAAAAAAATAACTGTGTTTCCTACTCATAGGGACCATATGTAGTTCAACTCTGCTTATGAAACTGATACAAACCACAGCTCCACTTACATAAATGCTCTTGAGTTAATAGTGAGAATCGCAATGGGTTCGTGAACTGTGTAAAACAATTTGAGCCAAAAATTCAATTGGTTTACCTGAAATGTACTCTTGCTTGTAGGAAAACACAGATCCTGGGCTTTAACTCCGTTTCTGAAGGTAAATTCAGAGCAGTATTCTCATCCATGAAACACACTCGGGTTTAATGCAAAAACCAATCTCTTCTTTCAAGCGTCTCTAATACAGCAAGAAACATGAGCATGCCCAGAAAAAAAGAACTGTGTTTCCTACTCATACGAACCATATGTAGTTCAACTCTGCTTAAGAAACTGATACAAACCACAGCTCCACTTACAAAAATGCTCTTTAGTTAATAGTGAGTATCGCGTTGGATTCATGAACTGTGTAAAATCATTTGAGCCCAAAATTCACTTGGTTTACGAGAAATGAACTCTTGCTGTAGGAAGACACAGATCTTGGGCTTCAACTCCGTTTCTGAAGGGAAAATCAGAGCAGTGTTCTCATCCATGAAACACACTCTGTTTTAACACAAGAAGCAACCTCTTCTTTCGAGCGTCTCTAATACAGCAAGAACCATATGCATGCCTAGAAAAAAAGACCTGTGTTTCCTATTCATATGGACCATATGTAGTTCAATTCTAATTATGGAACTGATACTAACCACAGCTCCACTTACATAAATGCTCTTTAGTTAATAGTGAGATTTGCGTTGGGTTCGGGAACTGTGCAAAATCATTAGAGTCCAAAATTCATTTGGTTTACCAGAAATGAACTATGGCTTGTAGGAAGACACAAATCCTGTGGTTTAACTCCGTTTCTGAAAGGAAATTCAGACCAGTGTTCTCATCCATGGAACACACTCTGTTGTAACGCAAGAAGCATGCTCTTCTTTCAAGCATCTCTAATACAGCAAGAACCATGAACATGCCCAGAAAAAAATAACTATGTTTACTACTCATAGGGACCATATGTAGTTCAAATCTACTTATGAAACTGATACTAACCACAGCTCCACTTACATAAATGCTCTTTAGTTAATTGTGAGAATCGCGTTGGGGTCGTGAACTGTGTAAAATCATTTGAGACCAAAATTCACTTGGTTTAAAAGAAATGAACTCTTGCTTGTAGGAAGACACAGATCTTGGGCTTCAACTCTGTTTCTGAAGGGAAATTCAGAGCAGAGTTCTCATCCATGAAACACACTCTGTTTTAATGCTAGAAGCATGCTCTTCTTTCGTACGACTCTAATAGAGCAAGAACCATGAGCATGCCCAGAAAAAAAGAACTGTGTTTCCTACTCATACGGACCATATGTAGTTCAACTCTACTTACGAAACTTATACTAACCATAGCTCCACTTACATAAGTGCTCTTTAGTTAATAGTGAGAATCACGTTGGGTTCGGGAACTGTTTAAAATCATTTGAGCGCCAAATTCACTTGGTTTACCAGAAATGAACTCTTGCTTGTAGGAAGACACAGATCCTGTGGTTTAACTTCGTTTCTGAAGGGAAATTCAGACCAGTGTTCTCATCCTTGAAATACACTCTGTTTTAACGCAAGAAGCAAGCTCTTCTTTCCAGGGTCTCTAATAGAGCAAGAACCATGTGAATGCCCAGAAAAAAAGAACTGTATTTCCTACTCATACGGACCATATGTAGTTCAACTTTACTTATGCAAGTGATACAAAACACAGCTCTACTTACATAAATGCTCTTTATTTAATTGTGAGAATTGCGTTGGGTTCCTGAACTGTTTAAAATCATTTGAGCCCAAAATTCGCTTGGTTTACCAGAAATGAACTCTTGCTTGTAGGAAGACACATATCCTGTGGATTAACTCCGTTTCTGAAGGGAAATTCAGAGCAGTGTTCTCATCCTTGAAATACACTCTGTTTTAACGCAAGAAGCAAGCTCTTCTTTCGAGCGTCTCTAATACAGCAAGAACCATGAGCATGCCGAGAAAATAAGAACTGTGTTTCCTACTCATACGGACCACACGTAGTTCAAATCTGCTTATGAAACTGATACAAACCACAGCTCCACTTACATAAATGTTCTTTAGTTAATAGTAAGAATCGCATTGGGTTCGGAAACTATGTAAAATCATTTGGGCCCAAAATTCCCTTGGTTTACCAGAAATGAACTCTTGCTTGTAGGAAGACACAGATCCTGTGGTTTAACTCCGTTTCTCAAGGGAAAATAAGACCAGTGTTCTCATCCATGGAACACACTCTGTTTTAACGCAAGAAGCAAGCTCTTCTTTCGAGGGTCTCTAATAGAGCAAGAACCATGTGAATGCCCAGAAAAAAAAGAACTATATTTCCTACTCATACGGACCATATGTAGTTCAACTTTACATATGAAACTGATACAAACCACAGCTCCACTTACATAAATGCTCTTTACTTAATAGTAAGAATCACGTTGGGTTCAGAAACTGTGTAAAATCATTTGAGCCCAAAATTCACTTGGTTTACCAGAAATGAACTCTTGCTTGTAGGAAGACACATATCCTGTGGATTAACTCCGTTTCTGAAGGGAAATTCAGAGCAGTGTTCCCATCCTTGAAATACACTCTGTTTTAACGCAAGAAGCAAGCTCTTCTTTCGAGCGTCTCTAATACAGCAAGAACCATGAGCATGCCGAGAAAATAAGAACTGTATTAACTACTCATATGAACCATATGTAGTTCAACTCTACTTATGAAACTGGTACAAACCACAGCTCCACTTATGTAAATGCTCTTTAGTTAATTGTGAGAATCGCTTTGGTTCCTGACCTGTGTAAAATCATTTGAGCCCAAAATTCACATAGTTTTCCAGAAATGAACTCTTGCTTGTAGCAAGACACAGATCCTGTGGAATAACGCCGTTTCTGAAAGGACATTCAGAGCAGTGTTCTCATCCATGAAATACACTCTGTTTTAACTCAAGAAGCAAGCTCTTCTTTCCAGCATCGCTAATACAGCAAGAACAATGAGCATGCCGAGAAAAAAAGAACTGTATTTCCTACTCATAGGGACCACACGTAGTTCAACTCTGCTTATGAAACTGATACAAATCACAGCTCCACTTACATAAATGCTATTTAGTTAATAGTGAGAATCGCGTTGGATTCGTGAACTGTGTAAAATCATTTGAGCCCAAAATTCACTTAGTTTACGAGAAATGAACTCTTGCTGTAGGAAGACACAGATCTTGGGCTTCAACTCCGTTTCTGAAGGGAAATTCAGAGCAGTGTTCTCATCCATGAAACACACTCTGTTTTAATGCTGGAAGCATGCTCTTGTTTCGAGCGTCTCTAATACAGCAAGAACCATGAGCATGCCCAGAAAAAAAGACCTGTGTTTCCTACTCATATGGACCATATGTAGTTCAATTCTAATTATGGAACTGATACTAACCACAGCTCCACTTACATAAATGCTCTTTAGTTAATAGTGAGATTTGCGTTGGGTTCGGGAACTGTGCAAAATCATTAGAGTCCAAAATTCATTTGGTTTACCAGAAATGAACTATGGCTTGTAGGAAGACACAAATCCTGTGGTTTAACTCCGTTTCTGAAAGGAAATTCAGACCAGTGTTCTCATCCATGGAACACACTCTGTTGTAACGCAAGAAGCATGCTCTTCTTTCAAGCATCTCTACTACAGCAAGAACCATGAACATGCCCAGAAAAAAATAACTGTGTTTCCTACTCATAGGGACCATATGTAGTTCAAATCTACTTATGAAACTGATACTAACCACAGCTCCACTTACATAAATGCTCTTTAGTTAATTGTGAGAATCGTGTTGGGGTAGTGAACTGTGTAAAATCATTTGAGACCAAAATTCACTTGGTTTACCCAAAATGAACTCTTGCTTGTTGGAAGACACATATCCTGTGTATTAACTCCGTTTCTGAAGGGAAATTCAGAGCAATGTTCTCATCCATGAAAAACACTCTGTTTTAAAGCAAGAAGCAAGCTCTTCTTTTGAGCATCTCTAATACACCAAGTACCATGAGAATGCCCAGAAAAAAAGAACTGTGTTTCCTACTCATACGGACCACACGTAGTTCAACTCTGCTTATGAAACTGATACAAACCACAGCTCCATTTACATAAATGCTCTTAAGGTTATAGTAAGAATCGCGTTGAGTTCGGGAACTGTTTAAAATCATTTGAGCCCAAAATTCACTTGGTTTACCAGAAATGAACTCTTGCTTGTAGGAAGACACAGATCCTGTGGTTTAACTCTGTTTCTCAAGAGAAAATAAGACCAGTATTCTCATCCATGGAACAAACTCTGTTTTAATGCAAGAAGCAAGCTCTTCTTTCGAGGGTCTCTAATAGAGCAAGAACCATGTGAATGCCCAGAAAAAAAGAACTGTATTTCCTACTCATACGGACCATATGTAGTTCAACTTTACTTATGAAAGTGATATAAAACACAGCTCTACTTACATAAATGCTCTTTAGTTAATTGTGAGAATTGCGTTGGGTTCATGAACTGTATAAAATCATTTGAGCCCAAAATTCACTTGGTTTACCAGAAATGAACTCTTGCTTGTAGGAAGACACATATCCTGTGGATTAACTCCGTTTCTGAAGGGAAATTCAGAGCAGTGTTCCCATCCTTGAAATACACTCTGTTTTAACGCAAGAAGCAAGCTCTTCTTTCGAGCGTCTCTAATACAGCAAGAACCATGAGCATGCCGAGAAAATAAGAACTGTATTAACTACTCATATGAACCATATGTAGTTCAACTCTACTTATGAAACTGGTACAAACAACAGCTCCACTTACGTAAATGCTCTTTAGTTAATTGTGAGAATCGCTTTGGGTTCCTGACCTGTGTAAAATCATTTGAGCCCAAAATTCACATAGTTTTCCAGAAATGAACTCTTGCTTGTATCAAGACACAGATCCTGTGGAATAACTCCGTTTCTGAATGGACATTCAGAGCAGTGTTCTCATCCATGAAATACACTCTGTTTTAGTGCAAGAAGCAAGCTCTTCTTTCGAGCATCTCTAATACAGCAAGAAATATGAGCATGCCCAGAAAAAAGAGAACTGTGTTTCTTACTCATACGGACCACACGTAGTTTAACTCTGCTTATGAAACTGATACAAACCACAGCTCCACTTACAAAAATGCTCTTTAGTTAATAGTGAGAATCGCGTTGGATTCGTGAACTGAGTAAAATCATTTGAGCCCAAAATTCACTTAGTTTACGAGAAATGAACTCTTGCTGTAGGAAGACACAGATCTTGGGCTTCAACTCCGTTTCTGAAGGGAAATTCAGAGCAGTGTTCTCATCCATGAAACACACTCTGTTTTAATGCTTGAAGCATGCTCTTGTTTCGAGCGTCTCTAATACAGCAAGAACCATGAGCATGCCCAGAAAAAAAGAACTGTGTTTCCTACTCATATGGACCATATGTAGTTCAATTCTAATTATGGAACTGATACTAACCACAGCTCCACTTACATAAATGCTCTTTAGTTAATAGTGAGATTTGCGTTGGGTTCGGGAACTGTGCAAAATCATTAGAGTCCAAAATTCATTTGGTTTACCAGAAATGAACTATGGCTTGTAGGAAGACACAAATCCTGTGGTTTAACTCCGTTTCTGAAAGGAAATTCAGACCAGTGTTCTCATCCATGGAACACACTCTGTTGTAACGCAAGAAGCATGCTCTTCTTTCAAGCATCTCTACTACAGCAAGAACCATGAACATGCCCAGAAAAAAATAACTGTGTTTCCTACTCATAGGGACCATATGTAGTTCAAATCTGCTTATGAAACTGATACAAACCACATCTCCACTTACAAAAATGCTCTTTAGTTAATAGTGAGAATCGTATAGGATTCGTGAACTGTGTAAAATAATTTGAGCCCAAAATTCACTTGGTTTACCAGAAATGAACTCTTGCTTGTAGGAAGACACAGATCCTGGGCTTTAACTCATTTTCTGAAGGGAAATTCAGAGCAGTATCCTCATTCATTAAACACACTCTGTTTTAGTGCAAGAAGCAAGCTCTTCTTTGGAGCATCTCTAATACAGCAAGAAACATGAGCATGCCCAGAAAAAAAGAACTGTGTTTCTTACTCATACGGACCACACGTAGTTTAACTCTGCTTATGAAACTGATACAAACCACAGCTCCACTTACAAAAATGCTCTTTAGTTAATAGTGAGAATCGCGTTGGATTCGTGAACTGTGTAAAATCATTTGAGCCCAAAATTCACTTAGTTTACGAGAAATGAACTCTTGCTGTAGGAAGACACAGATCTTGGGCTTCAACTCCGTTTCTGAAGGGAAATTCAGAGCAGTGTTCTCATCCATGAAACACACTCTGTTTTAATGCTTGAAGCATGCTCTTGTTTCGAGCGTCTCTAATACAGCAAGAACCATGAGCATGCCCAGAAAAAAAGACCTGTGTTTCCTACTCATATGGACCATATGTAGTTCAATTCTAATTATGGAACTGATACTAACCACAGCTCCACTTACATAAATGCTCTTTAGTTAATAGTGAGATTTGCGTTGGGTTCGGGAACTGTGCAAAATCATTAGAGTCCAAAATTCATTTGGTTTACCAGAAATGAACTATGGCTTGTAGGAAGACACAAATCCTGTGGTTTAACTCCGTTTCTGAAAGGAAATTCAGACCAGTGTTCTCATCCATGGAACACACTCTGTTGTAACACAAGAAACATGCTCTTCTTTCAAGCATCTCTACTACAGCAAGAACCATGAACATGCCCAGAAAAAAATAACTGTGTTTCCTACTCATAGGGACCATATGTAGTTCAAATCTACTTATGAAACTGATACTAACCACAGCTCCACTTACATAAATGCTCTTTAGTTAATTGTGAGAATCGCGTTGGGGTAGTGAACTGTGTAAAATAATTTGAGCCCAAAATTCACTTGGATTACCAGAAATGAACTCTTGCTTGTAGGAAGACACAGATCCTGGGCTTTAACTCATTTTCTGAAGGGAAATTCAGAGCAGTATCCTCATTCATTAAACACACTCTGTTTTAGTGCAAGAAGCAAGCTCTTCTTTGGAGCATCTCTAATACAGCAAGAAACATGAGCATGCCCAGAAAAAAAGAACTGTGTTTCTTACTCATACTGACCACACGTAGTTTAACTCTGCTTATGAAACTGATACAAACCACAGCTCCACTTACAAAAATGCTCTTTAGTTAATAGTGAGAATCGCGTTGGATTCGTGAACTGAGTAAAATCATTTGAGCCCAAAATTCACTTAGTTTACGAGAAATGAACTCTTGCTGTAGGAAGACACAGATCTTGGGCTTCAACTCCGTTTCTGAAGGGAAATTCAGAGCAGTGTTCTCATCCATGAAACACACTCTGTTTTAATGCTTGAAGCATGCTCTTGTTTCGAGCGTCTCTAATACAGCAAGAACCATGAGCATGCCCAGAAAAAAAGAACTGTGTTTCCTACTCATATGGACCATATGTAGTTCAATTCTAATTATGGAACTGATACTAACCACAGCTCCACTTACATAAATGCTCTTTAGTTAATAGTGAGATTTGCGTTGGGTTCGGGAACTGTGCAAAATCATTAGAGTCCAAAATTCATTTGGTTTACCAGAAATGAACTATGGCTTGTAGGAAGACACAAATCCTGTGGTTTAACTCCGTTTCTGAAAGGAAATTCAGACCAGTGTTCTCATCCATGGAACACACTCTGTTGTAACGCAAGAAACATGCTCTTCTTTCAAGCATCTCTACTACAGCAAGAACCATGAACATGCCCAGAAAAAAATAACTGTGTTTCCTACTCATAGGGACCATATGTAGTTCAAATCTGCTTATGAAACTGATACAAACCACATCTCCACTTACAAAAATGCTCTTTAGTTAATAGTGAGAATCGTATAGGATTCGTGAACTGTGTAAAATAATTTGAGCCCAAAATTCACTTGGTTTACCAGAAATGAACTCTTGCTTGTAGGAAGACACAGATCCTGGGCTTTAACTCATTTTCTGAAGGGAAATTCAGAGCAGTATCCTCATTCATTAAACACACTCTGTTTTAGTGCAAGAAGCAAGCTCTTCTTTGGAGCATCTCTAATAGAGCAAGAAACATGAGCATGCCCAGAAAAAAAGAACTGTGTTTCTTACTCATAAGGACCAACGTAGTTTAACTCTGCTTATGAAACTGATACAAACCACATCTCCACTTACAAAAATGCTCTTTAGTTAATAGTGAGAATCGTGTAGGATTCGTGAACTGTGTAAAATAATTTGAGCCCAAAATTCACTTGGTTTACCAGAAATGAACTCTTGCTTGTAGGAAGACACAGATCCTGGGCTTTAACTCATTTTCTGAAGGGAAATTCAGAGCAGTATCCTCATTCATTAAACACACTCTGTTTTAGTGCAAGAAGCAAGCTCTTCTTTGGAGCATCTCTAATACAGCAAGAAACATGAGCATGCCCAGAAAAAAAGAACTGTGTTTCTTACTCATACGGACCACACGTAGTTTAACTCTGCTTATGAAACTGATACAAACCACAGCTCCACTTACAAAAATGCTCTTTAGTTAATAGTGAGAATCGCGTTGGATTCGTGAACTGTGTAAAATCATTTGAGCCCAAAATTCACTTAGTTTACGAGAAATGAACTCTTGCTGTAGGAAGACACAGATCTTGGGCTTCAACTCCGTTTCTGAAGGGAAATTCAGAGCAGTGTTCTCATCCATGAAACACACTCTGTTTTAATGCTTGAAGCATGCTCTTGTTTCGAGCGTCTCTAATACAGCAAGAACCATGAGCATGCCCAGAAAAAAAGACCTGTGTTTCCTACTCATATGGACCATATGTAGTTCAATTCTAATTATGGAACTGATACTAACCACAGCTCCACTTACATAAATGCTCTTTAGTTAATAGTGAGATTTGCGTTGGGTTCGGGAACTGTGCAAAATCATTAGAGTCCAAAATTCATTTGGTTTACCAGAAATGAACTATGGCTTGTAGGAAGACACAAATCCTGTGGTTTAACTCCGTTTCTGAAACGAAATTCAGACCAGTGTTCTCATCCATGGAACACACTCTGTTGTAACACAAGAAACATGCTCTTCTTTCAAGCATCTCTACTACAGCAAGAACCATGAACATGCCCAGAAAAAATTAACTGTGTTTCCTACTCATAGGGACCATATGTAGTTCAAATCTACTTATGAAACTGATACTAACCACAGCTCCACTTACATAAATGCTCTTTAGTTAATTGTGAGAATCGCGTTGGGGTAGTGAACTGTGTAAAATAATTTGAGCCCAAAATTCACTTGGTTTACCAGAAATGAACTCTTGCTTGTAGGAAGACACAGATCCTGGGCTTTAACTCATTTTCTGAAGGGAAATTCAGAGCAGTATCCTCATTCATTAAACACACTCTGTTTTAGTGCAAGAAGCAAGCTCTTCTTTCGAGCATCTCTAATACAGCAAGAAACATGAGCATGCCCAGAAAAAAAGAACTGTGTTTCTTACTCATAAGGACCAACGTAGTTTAACTCTGCTTATGAAACTGATACAAACCACATCTCCACTTACAAAAATGCTCTTTAGTTAATAGTGAGAATCATGTAGGATTCGTGAACTGTGTAAAATAATTTGAGCCCAAAATTCACATGGTTTACCAGAAATGAACTCTTGCTTGTAGGAAGACACAGATCCTGGGCTTTAACTCATTTTCTGAAGGGAAATTCAGAGCAGTATCCTCATTCATTAAACACACTCTGTTTTAGTGCAAGAAGCAAGCTCTTCTTTGGAGCATCTCTAATACAGCAAGAAACATGAGCATGCCCAGAAAAAAAGAACTGTGTTTCTTACTCATACTGACCACACGTAGTTTAACTCTGCTTATGAAACTGATACAAACCACAGCTCCACTTACAAAAATGCTCTTTAGTTAATAGTGAGAATCGCGTTGGATTCGTGAACTGAGTAAAATCATTTGAGCCCAAAATTCACTTAGTTTACGAGAAATGAACTCTTGCTGTAGGAAGACACAGATCTTGGGCTTCAACTCCGTTTCTGAAGGGAAATTCAGAGCAGTGTTCTCATCCATGAAACACACTCTGTTTTAATGCTTGAAGCATGCTCTTGTTTCGAGCGTCTCTAATACAGCAAGAACCATGAGCATGCCCAGAAAAAAAGAACTGTGTTTCCTACTCATATGGACCATATGTAGTTCAATTCTAATTATGGAACTGATACTAACCACAGCTCCACTTACATAAATGCTCTTTAGTTAATAGTGAGATTTGCGTTGGGTTCGGGAACTGTGCAAAATCATTAGAGTCCAAAATTCATTTGGTTTACCAGAAATGAACTATGGCTTGTAGGAAGACACAAATCCTGTGGTTTAACTCCGTTTCTGAAAGGAAATTCAGACCAGTGTTCTCATCCATGGAACACACTCTGTTGTAACGCAAGAAACATGCTCTTCTTTCAAGCATCTCTACTACAGCAAGAACCATGAACATGCCCAGAAAAAAATAACTGTGTTTCCTACTCATAGGGACCATATGTAGTTCAAATCTGCTTATGAAACTGATACAAACCACATCTCCACTTACAAAAATGCTCTTTAGTTAATAGTGAGAATCGTATAGGATTCGTGAACTGTGTAAAATAATTTGAGCCCAAAATTCACTTGGTTTACCAGAAATGAACTCTTGCTTGTAGGAAGACACAGATCCTGGGCTTTAACTCATTTTCTGAAGGGAAATTCAGAGCAGTATCCTCATTCATTAAACACACTCTGTTTTAGTGCAAGAAGCAAGCTCTTCTTTGGAGCATCTCTAATAGAGCAAGAAACATGAGCATGCCCAGAAAAAAAGAACTGTGTTTCTTACTCATAAGGACCAACGTAGTTTAACTCTGCTTATGAAACTGATACAAACCACATCTCCACTTACAAAAATGCTCTTTAGTTAATAGTGAGAATCGTGTAGGATTCGTGAACTGTGTAAAATAATTTGAGCCCAAAATTCACTTGGTTTACCAGAAATGAACTCTTGCTTGTAGGAAGACACAGATCCTGGGCTTTAACTCATTTTCTGAAGGGAAATTCAGAGCAGTATCCTCATTCATTAAACACACTCTGTTTTAGTGCAAGAAGCAAGCTCTTCTTTGGAGCATCTCTAATACAGCAAGAAACATGAGCATGCCCAGAAAAAAAGAACTGTGTTTCTTACTCATACGGACCACACGTAGTTTAACTCTGCTTATGAAACTGATACAAACCACAGCTCCACTTACAAAAATGCTCTTTAGTTAATAGTGAGAATCGCGTTGGATTCGTGAACTGTGTAAAATCATTTGAGCCCAAAATTCACTTAGTTTACGAGAAATGAACTCTTGCTGTAGGAAGACACAGATCTTGGGCTTCAACTCCGTTTCTGAAGGGAAATTCAGAGCAGTGTTCTCATCCATGAAACACACTCTGTTTTAATGCTTGAAGCATGCTCTTGTTTCGAGCGTCTCTAATACAGCAAGAACCATGAGCATGCCCAGAAAAAAAGACCTGTGTTTCCTACTCATATGGACCATATGTAGTTCAATTCTAATTATGGAACTGATACTAACCACAGCTCCACTTACATAAATGCTCTTTAGTTAATAGTGAGATTTGCGTTGGGTTCGGGAACTGTGCAAAATCATTAGAGTCCAAAATTCATTTGGTTTACCAGAAATGAACTATGGCTTGTAGGAAGACACAAATCCTGTGGTTTAACTCCGTTTCTGAAACGAAATTCAGACCAGTGTTCTCATCCATGGAACACACTCTGTTGTAACACAAGAAACATGCTCTTCTTTCAAGCATCTCTACTACAGCAAGAACCATGAACATGCCCAGAAAAAATTAACTGTGTTTCCTACTCATAGGGACCATATGTAGTTCAAATCTACTTATGAAACTGATACTAACCACAGCTCCACTTACATAAATGCTCTTTAGTTAATTGTGAGAATCGCGTTGGGGTAGTGAACTGTGTAAAATAATTTGAGCCCAAAATTCACTTGGTTTACCAGAAATGAACTCTTGCTTGTAGGAAGACACAGATCCTGGGCTTTAACTCATTTTCTGAAGGGAAATTCAGAGCAGTATCCTCATTCATTAAACACACTCTGTTTTAGTGCAAGAAGCAAGCTCTTCTTTCGAGCATCTCTAATACAGCAAGAAACATGAGCATGCCCAGAAAAAAAGAACTGTGTTTCTTACTCATAAGGACCAACGTAGTTTAACTCTGCTTATGAAACTGATACAAACCACATCTCCACTTACAAAAATGCTCTTTAGTTAATAGTGAGAATCATGTAGGATTCGTGAACTGTGTAAAATAATTTGAGCCCAAAATTCACTTGGTTTACCAGAAATGAACTCTTGCTTGTAGGAAGACACAGATCCTGGGCTTTAACTCATTTTCTGAAGGGAAATTCAGAGCAGTATCCTCATTCATTAAACACACTCTGTTTTAGTGCAAGAAGCAAGCTCTTCTTTGGAGCATCTCTAATACAGCAAGAAACATGAGCATGCCCAGAAAAAAAGAACTGTGTTTCTTACTCATACTGACCACACGTAGTTTAACTCTGCTTATGAAACTGATACAAACCACAGCTCCACTTACAAAAATGCTCTTTAGTTAATAGTGAGAATCGCGTTGGATTCGTGAACTGAGTAAAATCATTTGAGCCCAAAATTCACTTAGTTTACGAGAAATGAACTCTTGCTGTAGGAAGACACAGATCTTGGGCTTCAACTCCGTTTCTGAAGGGAAATTCAGAGCAGTGTTCTCATCCATGAAACACACTCTGTTTTAATGCTTGAAGCATGCTCTTGTTTCGAGCGTCTCTAATACAGCAAGAACCATGAGCATGCCCAGAAAAAAAGAACTGTGTTTCCTACTCATATGGACCATATGTAGTTCAATTCTAATTATGGAACTGATACTAACCACAGCTCCACTTACATAAATGCTCTTTAGTTAATAGTGAGATTTGCGTTGGGTTCGGGAACTGTGCAAAATCATTAGAGTCCAAAATTCATTTGGTTTACCAGAAATGAACTATGGCTTGTAGGAAGACACAAATCCTGTGGTTTAACTCCGTTTCTGAAAGGAAATTCAGACCAGTGTTCTCATCCATGGAACACACTCTGTTGTAACGCAAGAAACATGCTCTTCTTTCAAGCATCTCTACTACAGCAAGAACCATGAACATGCCCAGAAAAAAATAACTGTGTTTCCTACTCATAGGGACCATATGTAGTTCAAATCTGCTTATGAAACTGATACAAACCACATCTCCACTTACAAAAATGCTCTTTAGTTAATAGTGAGAATCGTATAGGATTCGTGAACTGTGTAAAATAATTTGAGCCCAAAATTCACTTGGTTTACCAGAAATGAACTCTTGCTTGTAGGAAGACACAGATCCTGGGCTTTAACTCATTTTCTGAAGGGAAATTCAGAGCAGTATCCTCATTCATTAAACACACTCTGTTTTAGTGCAAGAAGCAAGCTCTTCTTTGGAGCATCTCTAATAGAGCAAGAAACATGAGCATGCCCAGAAAAAAAGAACTGTGTTTCTTACTCATAAGGACCAACGTAGTTTAACTCTGCTTATGAAACTGATACAAACCACATCTCCACTTACAAAAATGCTCTTTAGTTAATAGTGAGAATCGTGTAGGATTCGTGAACTGTGTAAAATAATTTGAGCCCAAAATTCACTTGGTTTACCAGAAATGAACTCTTGCTTGTAGGAAGACACAGATCCTGGGCTTTAACTCATTTTCTGAAGGGAAATTCAGAGCAGTATCCTCATTCATTAAACACACTCTGTTTTAGTGCAAGAAGCAAGCTCTTCTTTGGAGCATCTCTAATACAGCAAGAAACATGAGCATGCCCAGAAAAAAAGAACTGTGTTTCTTACTCATACGGACCACACGTAGTTTAACTCTGCTTATGAAACTGATACAAACCACAGCTCCACTTACAAAAATGCTCTTTAGTTAATAGTGAGAATCGCGTTGGATTCGTGAACTGTGTAAAATCATTTGAGCCCAAAATTCACTTAGTTTACGAGAAATGAACTCTTGCTGTAGGAAGACACAGATCTTGGGCTTCAACTCCGTTTCTGAAGGGAAATTCAGAGCAGTGTTCTCATCCATGAAACACACTCTGTTTTAATGCTTGAAGCATGCTCTTGTTTCGAGCGTCTCTAATACAGCAAGAACCATGAGCATGCCCAGAAAAAAAGACCTGTGTTTCCTACTCATATGGACCATATGTAGTTCAATTCTAATTATGGAACTGATACTAACCACAGCTCCACTTACATAAATGCTCTTTAGTTAATAGTGAGATTTGCGTTGGGTTCGGGAACTGTGCAAAATCATTAGAGTCCAAAATTCATTTGGTTTACCAGAAATGAACTATGGCTTGTAGGAAGACACAAATCCTGTGGTTTAACTCCGTTTCTGAAACGAAATTCAGACCAGTGTTCTCATCCATGGAACACACTCTGTTGTAACACAAGAAACATGCTCTTCTTTCAAGCATCTCTACTACAGCAAGAACCATGAACATGCCCAGAAAAAAATAACTGTGTTTCCTACTCATAGGGACCATATGTAGTTCAAATCTACTTATGAAACTGATACTAACCACAGCTCCACTTACATAAATGCTCTTTAGTTAATTGTGAGAATCGCGTTGGGGTAGTGAACTGTGTAAAATAATTTGAGCCCAAAATTCACTTGGTTTACCAGAAATGAACTCTTGCTTGTAGGAAGACACAGATCCTGGGCTTTAACTCATTTTCTGAAGGGAAATTCAGAGCAGTATCCTCATTCATTAAACACACTCTGTTTTAGTGCAAGAAGCAAGCTCTTCTTTCGAGCATCTCTAATACAGCAAGAAACATGAGCATGCCCAGAAAAAAGAACTGTGTTTCTTACTCATAAGGACCAACGTAGTTTAACTCTGCTTATGAAACTGATACAAACCACATCTCCACTTACAAAAATGCTCTTTAGTTAATAGTGAGAATCGTGTAGGATTCGTGAACTGTGTAAAATAATTTGAGCCCAAAATTCACTTGGTTTACCAGAAATGAACTCTTGCTTGTAGGAAGACACAGATCCTGGGCTTTAACTCATTTTCTGAAGGGAAATTCAGAGCAGTATCCTCATTCATTAAACACACTCTGTTTTAGTGCAAGAAGCAAGCTCTTCTTTGGAGCATCTCTAATACAGCAAGAAACATGAGCATGCCCAGAAAAAAAGAACTGTGTTTCTTACTCATACGGACCACACGTAGTTTAACTCTGCTTATGAAACTGATACAAACCACAGCTCCACTTACAAAAATGCTCTTTAGTTAATAGTGAGAATCGCGTTGGATTCGTGAACTGTGTAAAATCATTTGAGCCCAAAATTCACTTAGTTTACGAGAAATGAACTCTTGCTGTAGGAAGACACAGATCTTGGGCTTCAACTCCGTTTCTGAAGGGAAATTCAGAGCAGTGTTCTCATCCATGAAACACACTCTGTTTTAATGCTTGAAGCATGCTCTTGTTTCGAGCGTCTCTAATACAGCAAGAACCATGAGCATGCCCAGAAAAAAAGACCTGTGTTTCCTACTCATATGGACCATATGTAGTTCAATTCTAATTATGGAACTGATACTAACCACAGCTCCACTTACATAAATGCTCTTTAGTTAATAGTGAGATTGGCGTTGGGTTCGGGAACTGTGCAAAATCATTAGAGTCCAAAATTCATTTGGTTTACCAGAAATGAACTATGGCTTGTAGGAAGACACAAATCCTGTGGTTTAACTCCGTTTCTGAAAGGAAATTCAGACCAGTGTTCTCATCCATGGAACACACTCTGTTGTAACGCAAGAAACATGCTCTTCTTTCAAGCATCTCTACTACAGCAAGAACCATGAACATGCCCAGAAAAAAATAACTGTGTTTCCTACTCATAGGGACCATATGTAGTTCAAATCTACTTATGAAACTGATACTAACCACAGCTCCACTTACATAAATGCTCTTTAGTTAATTGTGAGAATCGCGTTGGGGTAGTGAACTGTGTAAAATAATTTGAGCCCAAAATTCACTTGGTTTACCAGAAATGAACTCTTGCTTGTAGGAAGACACAGATCCTGGGCTTTAACTCATTTTCTGAAGGGAAATTCAGAGCAGTATCCTCATTCATTAAACACACTCTGTTTTAGTGCAAGAAGCAAGCTCTTCTTTCGAGCATCTCTAATACAGCAAGAAACATGAGCATGCCCAGAAAAAAAGAACTGTGTTTCTTACTCATAAGGACCAACGTAGTTTAACTCTGCTTATGAAACTGATACAAACCACATCTCCACTTACAAAAATGCTCTTTAGTTAATAGTGAGAATCGCGTTGGATTGGTGAACTGTGTAAAATAATTTGAGCCCAAAATTCACTTGGTTTACCAGAAATGAACTCTTGCTTGTAGGAAGACACAGATCCTGGGCTTTAACTCCATTTCTGAAGGGAAATTCAGAGCAGTATTCTCATTCATTAAACACACTCTGTTTTAGTGCAAGAAGCAAGCTCTTCTTTCGAGCATCTCTAATACAGCAAGAAACATGAGCATGCCCAGAAAAAAAGAACTGTGTTTCTTACTCATACGGACCACACGTAGTTTAACTCTGCTTATGAAACTGATACAAACCACAGCTCCACTTACAAAAATGCTCTTTAGTTAATAGTGAGAATCGCGTTGGATTCGTGAACTGTGTAAAATCATTTGAGCCCAAAATTCACTTAGTTTACGAGAAATGAACTCTTCCTGTAGGAAGACACAGATCTTGGGCTTCAACTCCGTTTCTGAAGGGAAATTCAGAGCAGTGTTCTCATCCATAAAACACACTCTGTTTTAATGCTTGAAGCATGCTCTTGTTTCGAGCGTCTCTAATACAGCAAGAACCATGAGCATGCCCAGAAAAAAAGACCTGTGTTTCCTACTCATATGGACCATATGTAGTTCAATTCTAATTATGGAACTGATACTAACCACAGCTCCACTTACATAAATGCTCTTTAGTTAATAGTGAGATTGGCGTTGGGTTCGGGAACTGTGCAAAATCATTAGAGTCCAAAATTCATTTGGTTTACCAGAAATGAACTATGGCTTGTAGGAAGACACAAATCCTGTGGTTTAACTCCGTTTCTGAAAGGAAATTCAGACCAGTGTTCTCATCCATGGAACACACTCTGTTGTAACGCAAGAAGCATGCTCTTCTTTCAAGCATCTCTACTACAGCAAGAACCATGAACATGCCCAGAAAAAAATAACTGTGTTTCCTACTCATAGGGACCATATGTAGTTCAAATCTACTTATGAAACTGATACTAACCACAGCTCCACTTACATAAATGCTCTTTAGTTAATTGTGAGAATCGCGTTGGGGTAGTGAACTGTGTAAAATCATTTGAGACCAAAATTCACTTGGTTTACCAGAAATGAACTCTTGCTTGTAGGAAGACACATATCCTGTGCATTAACTCCGTTTCTGAAGGGAAATTCAGAGCAATGTTCTCATCCATGAAAAACACTCTGTTTTAAAGCAAGAAGCAAGCTCTTCTTTTGAGCATCTCTAATACACCAAGTACCATGAGAATGCCCAGAAAAAAAGAACTGTGTTTCCTACTCATACGGACCACACGTAGTTCAACTCTGCTTATGAAACTGATACAAACCACAGCTCCATTTACATAAATGCTCTTAAGTTTATAGTAAGAATCGCGTTGAGTTCGGGAACTGTTTAAAATCATTTGAGCCCAAAATTCACTTGGTTTACCAGAAATGAACTCTTGCTTGTAGGAAGACACAGATCCTGTGGTTTAACTCTGTTTCTCAAGAGAAAATAAGACCAGTATTCTCATCCATGGAACAAACTCTGTTTTAATGCAAGAAGCAAGCTCTTCTTTCGAGGGTCTCTAATAGAGCAAGAACCATGTGAATGCCCAGAAAAAAAGAACTGTATTTCCTACTCATACGGACCATATGTAGTTCAACTTTACTTATGAAAGTGATACAAAACACAGCTCTACTCACATAAATGCTCTTTAGTTAATTGTGAGAATTGCGTTGGGTTCCTGAACTTTTAAAATCATTTGAGCCCAAAATTCACTTGGTTTACCAGAAATGAACTCTTGCTTGTAGGAAGACACATATCCTGTGGATTAACTCCGTTTCTGAAGGGAAATTCAGAGCAGTGTTCCCATCCTTGAAATACACTCTGTTTTAACGCAAGAAGCAAGCTCTTCTTTCGAGCGTCTCTAATACAGCAAGAACCATGAGCATGCCGAGAAAATAAGAACTGTATTAACTACTCATATGAACCATATGTAGTTCAACTCTACTTATGAAACTGGTACAAACGACAGCTCCACTTACGTAAATGCTCTTTAGTTAATTGTGAGAATCGCTTTGGGTTCCTGACCTGTGTAAAATCATTTGAGCCCAAAATTCACATAGTTTTCCAGAAATGAACTCTTGCTTGTAGCAAGACACAGATCCTGTGGAATAACTCCGTTTCTGAATGGACATTCAGAGCAGTGTTCTCATCCATGAAATACACTCTGTTTTAGTGCAAGAAGCAAGCTCTTCTTTCGAGCATCTCTAATACAGCAAGAAACATGAGCATGCCCAGAAAAAAAGAACTTTGTTTCTTACTCATACGGACCACACGTAGTTTAACTCTGCTTATGAAACTGATACAAACCACATCTCCACTTACAAAAATGCTCTTTAGTTAATAGTGAGAATCGTGTAGGATTCGTGAACTGTGTAAAATAATTTGAGCCCAAAATTCACTTGGTTTACCAGAAATGAACTCTTGCTTGTAGGAAGACACAGATCCTGGGCTTTAACTCATTTTCTGAAGGGAAATTCAGAGCAGTATCCTCATTCATTAAACACACTCTGTTTTAGTGCAAGAAGCAAGCTCTTCTTTCGAGCATCTCTAATACAGCAAGAAACATGAGCATGCCCAGAAAAAAAGAACTGTGTTTCTTACTCATAAGGACCAACGTAGTTTAACTCTGCTTATGAAACTGATACAAACCACATCTCCACTTACAAAAATGCTCTTTAGTTAATAGTGAGAATCGCGTTGGATTGGTGAACTGTGTAAAATAATTTGAGCCCAAAATTCACTTGGTTTACCAGAAATGAACTCTTGCTTGTAGGAAGACACAGATCCTGGGCTTTAACTCCATTTCTGAAGGGAAATTCAGAGCAGTATTCTCATTCATTAAACACACTCTGTTTTAGTGCAAGAAGCAAGCTCTTCTTTGGAGCATCTCTAATACAGCAAGAAACATGAGCATGCCCAGAAAAAAAGAACTGTGTTTCTTACTCATACGGACCACACGTAGTTTAACCGAGCTTATGAAACTGATACAAACCACATCTCTTCTTACAAAAATGCTCTTTAGTTAATAGTGAGAATCGCGTACGATTCGTGAACTGTGTAAAATCATTTGAGCCCAAAATTCACTTGGTTTACCAGAAATGAACTCTTGCTTTTAGGAAGACACAGATGCTGGGCTTTAACTCCGTTTCTGAAGGGAAATTCAGAGCAGTATTCTCATTCATTAAACACATTCTGTTTTCGTGCAATAAGCAAGCTCTTCTTTCGAGCATCTCTAATACAGCAAGAAACATGAGCATGCCCAGAAAAAAAGAACTGTGTTTCTTACTTATACGGACCACACGTAGTTCAACTCTGCTTATGAAACTGATACAAACCACAGCTCCACTTATATAAATGCTCTTTATTTAATAGTGAGATTCGCGTCGGATTCGTGAACTGTGTAAAATCTTTTGATACCCAAATTCACATAGTTTTCCAAGAATGAACTCTTGCTTGTAGGAAGACACAGATCCTGTGGATTAACTCCGTTTCTGAATGGATATTCAGAGCAGTGTTCTCATCCTTGAAACACACTCTGTTTTAACGCAAGAAGCAACCTCTTCTTTCGAGTGTCTCTAATACAGCAAGAACCATATGCATGCCCAGAAAAAAAGAACTGTATTTCCTACTCATACGGACCATATGTAGTTCAACTTCACTTATTAAACTGATACAAACCACATCTCCACTTACAAAAATGCTCTTTAGTTAATAGTGAGAATCGCGTTGGGGTAGTGAACTGTGTAAAATAATTTGAGCCCAAAATTCACTTGGATTACCAGAAATGAACTCTTGCTTGTAGGAAGACACAGATCCTGGGCTTTAACTCATTTTCTGAAGGGAAATTCAGAGCAGTATCCTCATTCATTAAACACACTCTGTTTTAGTGCAAGAAGCAAGCTCTTCTTTGGAGCATCTCTAATACAGCAAGAAACATGAGCATGCCCAGAAAAAAAGAACTGTGTTTCTTACTCATACTGACCACACGTAGTTTAACTCTGCTTATGAAACTGATACAAACCACAGCTCCACTTACAAAAATGCTCTTTAGTTAATAGTGAGAATCGCGTTGGATTCGTGAACTGTGTAAAATCATTTGAGCCCAAAATTCACTTAGTTTACGAGAAATGAACTCTTGCTGTAGGAAGACACAGATCTTGGGCTTCAACTCCGTTTCTGAAGGGAAATTCAGAGCAGTGTTCTCATCCATGAAACACACTCTGTTTTAATGCTTGAAGCATGCTCTTGTTTCGAGCGTCTCTAATACAGCAAGAACCATGAGCATGCCCAGAAAAAAAGACCTGTGTTTCCTACTCATATGGACCATATGTAGTTCAATTCTAATTATGGAACTGATACTAACCACAGCTCCACTTACATAAATGCTCTTTAGTTAATAGTGAGATTGGCGTTGGGTTCGGGAACTGTGCAAAATCATTAGAGTCCAAAATTCATTTGGTTTACCAGAAATGAACTATGGCTTGTAGGAAGACACAAATCCTGTGGTTTAACTCCGTTTCTGAAAGGAAATTCAGACCAGTGTTCTCATCCATGGAACACACTCTGTTGTAACGCAAGAAACATGCTCTTCTTTCAAGCATCTCTACTACAGCAAGAACCATGAACATGCCCAGAAAAAAATAACTGTGTTTCCTACTCATAGGGACCATATGTAGTTCAAATCTACTTATGAAACTGATACTAACCACAGCTCCACTTACATAAATGCTCTTTAGTTAATTGTGAGAATCGCGTTGGGGTAGTGAACTGTGTAAAATAATTTGAGCCCAAAATTCACTTGGTTTACCAGAAATGAACTCTTGCTTGTAGGAAGACACAGATCCTGGGCTTTAACTCATTTTCTGAAGGGAAATTCAGAGCAGTATCCTCATTCATTAAACACACTCTGTTTTAGTGCAAGAAGCAAGCTCTTCTTTCGAGCATCTCTAATACAGCAAGAAACATGAGCATGCCCAGAAAAAAAGAACTGTGTTTCTTACTCATAAGGACCAACGTAGTTTAACTCTGCTTATGAAACTGATACAAACCACATCTCCACTTACAAAAATGCTCTTTAGTTAATAGTGAGAATCGCGTTGGATTGGTGAACTGTGTAAAATAATTTGAGCCCAAAATTCACTTGGTTTACCAGAAATGAACTCTTGCTTGTAGGAAGACACAGATCCTGGGCTTTAACTCCATTTCTGAAGGGAAATTCAGAGCAGTATTCTCATTCATTAAACACACTCTGTTTTAGTGCAAGAAGCAAGCTCTTCTTTCGAGCATCTCTAATACAGCAAGAAACATGAGCATGCCCAGAAAAAAAGAACTGTGTTTCTTACTCATACGGACCACACGTAGTTTAACTCTGCTTATGAAACTGATACAAACCACAGCTCCACTTACAAAAATGCTCTTTAGTTAATAGTGAGAATCGCGTTGGATTCGTGAACTGTGTAAAATCATTTGAGCCCAAATTTCACTTAGTTTACGAGAAATGAACTCTTCCTGTAGGAAGACACAGATCTTGGGCTTCAACTCCGTTTCTGAAGGGAAATTCAGAGCAGTGTTCTCATCCATAAAACACACTCTGTTTTAATGCTTGAAGCATGTTCTTGTTTCGAGCGTCTCTAATACAGCAAGAACCATGAGCATGCCCAGAAAAAAAGACCTGTGTTTCCTACTCATATGGACCATATGTAGTTCAATTCTAATTATGGAACTGATACTAACCACAGCTCCACTTACATAAATGCTCTTTAGTTAATAGTGAGATTTGCGTTGGGTTCGGGAACTGTGCAAAATCATTAGAGTCCAAAATTCATTTGGTTTACCAGAAATGAACTATGGCTTGTAGGAAGACACAAATCCTGTGGTTTAACTCCGTTTCTGAAAGGAAATTCAGACCAGTGTTCTCATCCATGGAACACACTCTGTTGTAACGCAAGAAGCATGCTCTTCTTTCAAGCATCTCTACTACAGCAAGAACCATGAACATGCCCAGAAAAAAATAACTGTGTTTCCTACTCATAGGGACCATATGTAGTTCAAATCTACTTATGAAACTGATACTAACCACAGCTCCACTTACATAAATGCTCTTTAGTTAATTGTGAGAATCGCGTTGGGGTAGTGAACTGTGTAAAATCATTTGAGACCAAAATTCACTTGGTTTACCAGAAATGAACTCTTGCTTGTAGGAAGACACATATCCTGTGCATTAACTCCGTTTCTGAAGGGAAATTCAGAGCAATGTTCTCATCCATGAAAAACACTCTGTTTTAAAGCAAGAAGCAAGCTCTTCTTTTGAGCATCTCTAATACACCAAGTACCATGAGAATGCCCAGAAAAAAAGAACTGTGTTTCCTACTCATACGGACCACACGTAGTTCAACTCTGCTTATGAAACTGATACAAACCACAGCTCCATTTACATAAATGCTCTTAAGTTTATAGTAAGAATCGCGTTGAGTTCGGGAACTGTTTAAAATCATTTGAGCCCAAAATTCACTTGGTTTACCAGAAATGAACTCTTGCTTGTAGGAAGACACAGATCCTGTGGTTTAACTCTGTTTCTCAAGAGAAAATAAGACCAGTATTCTCATCCATGGAACAAACTCTGTTTTAATGCAAGAAGCAAGCTCTTCTTTCGAGGGTCTCTAATAGAGCAAGAACCATGTGAATGCCCAGAAAAAAAGAACTGTATTTCCTACTCATACGGACCATATGTAGTTCAACTTTACTTATGAAAGTGATACAAAACACAGCTCTACTCACATAAATGCTCTTTAGTTAATTGTGAGAATTGCGTTGGGTTCCTGAACTTTTAAAATCATTTGAGCCCAAAATTCACTTGGTTTACCAGAAATGAACTCTTGCTTGTAGGAAGACACATATCCTGTGGATTAACTCCGTTTCTGAAGGGAAATTCAGAGCAGTGTTCCCATCCTTGAAATACACTCTGTTTTAACGCAAGAAGCAAGCTCTTCTTTCGAGCGTCTCTAATACAGCAAGAACCATGAGCATGCCGAGAAAATAAGAACTGTATTAACTACTCATATGAACCATATGTAGTTCAACTCTACTTATGAAACTGGTACAAACGACAGCTCCACTTACGTAAATGCTCTTTAGTTAATTGTGAGAATCGCTTTGGGTTCCTGACCTGTGTAAAATCATTTGAGCCCAAAATTCACATAGTTTTCCAGAAATGAACTCTTGCTTGTAGCAAAACACAGATCCTGTGGAATAACTCCGTTTCTGAATGGACATTCAGAGCAGTGTTCTCATCCATGAAATACACTCTGTTTTAGTGCAAGAAGCAAGCTCTTCTTTCGAGCATCTCTAATACAGCAAGAAACATGAGCATGCCCAGAAAAAAAGAACTTTGTTTCTTACTCATACGGACCACACATAGTTTAACTCTGCTTATGAAACTGATACAAACCACATCTCCACTTACAAAAATGCTCTTTAGTTAATAGTGAGAATCGTGTAGGATTCGTGAACTGTGTAAAATAATTTGAGCCCAAAATTCACTTGGTTTACCAGAAATGAACTCTTGCTTGTAGGAAGACACAGATCCTGGGCTTTAACTCATTTTCTGAAGGGAAATTCAGAGCAGTATCCTCATTCATTAAACACACTCTGTTTTAGTGCAAGAAGCAAGCTCTTCTTTCGAGCATCTCTAATACAGCAAGAACCATGAGCATGCCCAGAAAAAAAGAACTGTGTTTCTTACTCATAAGGACCAACGTAGTTTAACTCTGCTTATGAAACTGATACAAACCACATCTCCACTTACAAAAATGCTCTTTAGTTAATAGTGAGAATCGCCTTGGATTGGTGAACTGTGTAAAATAATTTGAGCCCAAAATTCACTTGGTTTACCAGAAATGAACTCTTGCTTGTAGGAAGACACAGATCCTGGGCTTTAACTCCATTTCTGAAGGGAAATTCAGAGCAGTATTCTCATTCATTAAACACACTCTGTTTTAGTGCAAGAAGCAAGCTCTTCTTTGGAGCATCTCTAATACAGCAAGAAACATGAGCATGCCCAGAAAAAAAGAACTGTGTTTCTTACTCATACGGACCACACGTAGTTTAACCGAGCTTATGAAACTGATACAAACCACATCTCTTCTTACAAAAATGCTCTTTAGTTAATAGTGAGAATCGCGTACGATTCGTGAACTGTGTAAAATCATTTGAGCCCAAAATTCACTTGGTTTACCAGAAATGAACTCTTGCTTTTAGGAAGACACAGATGCTGGGCTTTAACTCCGTTTCTGAAGGGAAATTCAGAGCAGTATTCTCATTCATTAAACACATTCTGTTTTCGTGCAATAAGCAAGCTCTTCTTTCGAGCATCTCTAATACAGCAAGAAACATGAGCATGCCCAGAAAAAAAGAACTGTGTTTCTTACTCATACGGACCACACGTAGTTCAACTCTGCTTATGAAACTGATACAAACCACAGCTCCACTTATATAAATGCTCTTTATTTAATAGTGAGATTCGCGTCGGATTCGTGAACTGTGTAAAATCATTTGAGCCCAAAATTCACTTGGTTTACGAGAAATGAACTCTTGCTGTAGGAAGACACAGATCTTGCGCTTCAACTCCATTTCTGAAGGGAAATTCAGAGCAGAGTTCTCATCCATGAAACACACTGTTTTTTAATGCTAGAAGCATGCTCTTCTTTCGAGCGTCTCTAATACAGCAAGAACCATGAGCATGCCCAGAAAAAAAGACCTGTGTTTCCTACTCACATGGACCATATGTAGTTCAATTCTAATTAAGGAACTGATACTAACCACAGCTCCACTTACATAAATGCTCTTTAGTTAATAGTGAGATTTGCGTTGGGTTCGGGAACTGTGCAAAATCATTAGAGTCCAAAATTCATTTGGTTAACCAGAAATGAACTATGGCTTGTAGGAAGACACAAATCCTGTGGTTTAATTCCGTTTCTGAAAGGAAATTCAGACCAGTGTTCTCATCCATGGAACACACTCTGTTGTAACTCAAGAAGCATGCTCTTCCTTCAAGCATCTCTAATACAGCAAGAACCATGAACATGCCCAGAAAAAAAGAACTGTGTTTCCTACTCATAGGGACCATATGTAGTTCAAATCTACTTATGAAACTGATACTAACTACAGCTCCTCTTACATAAATGCTCTTTAGTTAATTGTGAGAATCGCGTTGGGGTCGTGAACTGTGTAAAATCATTTGAGACCAAAATTCACTTGGTTTACCAGAAATGAAAGCTTGCTTGTAGGAAGACACAGATCTTGGGCTTCAACTCCGTTTCTGAAGGGAAATTCAGAGCAGAGTTCTCATCCATGAAACACACTCTGTTTTAATGCTAGAAGCATGCTCTTCTTTCGAGCGACTCTAATACAGCAAGAACCATGAGCATGCCCAGAAAAAAAGAACTGTGTTTCCTACTCATACGGACCATATGTAGTTCAACTCTACTTACGAAACTTATACTAACCATAGCTCCACTTACATAAGTGCTCTTTAGTTAATAGTGAGAATCACGTTGGGTTCGAAACTGTGTAAAATCATTTGAGCCCAAAATTCACTTGTTTTACCAGAAATGAACTCTTGCTTGGAGGAAGACACATATCCTGTGGATTAACTCCGTTTCTGAAGGGAAATTCAGAGCAGTGTTCTCATCCATGAAAAACACGCTGTTTTAACGCAAAAAGCAAGCTCTTCTTTTGAGCGTCTCTAATACACCAAGAACCATGAGAATGCCCAGAAAAAAAGAACTGTGTTTCCTACTCATACGGACCACACGTAGTTCAACTCTGCTTATGAAACTGATACAAACCACAGCTCCATTTACATAAATGCTCTTTAGTTAATAGTAAGAATCGCGTTGATTTCGGGAACTGTTTAAAATCATTTGAGCCCAAAATTCACTTGGTTTACCAGAAATGAACTCTTGCTTGTAGGAAGACACATATCCTGTGGTTTAACTCCGTTTCTCAATGGAAAATAAGACCAGTGTTCTCATCCATGGAACACACTCTGTTTTAACGCAAGAAGCAAGCTCTCCTTTCGAGGGTCTCTAATAGAGCAAGAACCATGTGAATGCCCAGAAAAAAAAAAAAAGAACTGTATTTCCTACTCATACGGACCATATGTAGTTCAACTTTACATATGAAACTGATACAAACCACAGCTCCACTTACATAAATGCTCTTTAGTTAATAGTAAGAATCGCGTTGGGTTCAGAAACTGTGTAAAATCATTTAAGCCCAAAATTCACTTGGTTTACCAGAAATGAACTCTTGCTTGTAGGAAGACACATATCCTGTTGATTAACTCCGTTTCTGAAGGGAAATTCAGACCAGTGTTCTCATCCTTGAAATACACTCTGTTTTAATGCAAGAAGCAAGCATTTCTTTCGTGCGTCTCTAATACAGCAAGAAACATGAGCATGCCGAGAAAATAAGAACTGTATTAACTACTCATCTGAACCATATGTAGTTCAACTCTACTTATGAAACTGGTACAAACCACAGCACCACTTACGTAAATGCTCTTTAGTTAATTGTGAGAATCGCTTTGGGTTCCTGACCAGTGTAAAATAATTTGAGCCCAAAATTCACTTGGTTTACCAGAAATGAACTCTTGCTTGTATGAAGACACAGATCCTGGGCTTTAACTCCGTTTCTGAAGGGAAATTCAGAGCAGTATTCTCATTCATTAAACACACTCTGTTTTAGTGCAAGAAGCAAGCTCTTCTTTCGAGCATCTCTAATACAGCAAGAAACATGAGCATGCCCAGAAAAAAAGAACTGTGTTTCCTACTCATACGGACCACACGTAGTTTAACTTTGCTTATGAAACTGATACAAACCACAGCTCCACTTACAAAAATGCTCTTTAGTTAATAGTGAGAATCGCGTTGGATTCGTGAACTGTGTAAAATCATTTGAGCCCAAAATTCACTTGGTTTACGAGAAATGAACTCTTGCTGTTGGAAGACACAGATCTGGGCTTCAACTCCGTTTCCTAAGGGAAATTCAGAGCAGTGTTCTCATCCATGAAACACACTCTGTTTTAATGCTAGAAGCATGCTCTTCTTTCGAGCGTCTCTAATAGAGCAAGAACCATGAGCATGCCCAGAAAAAAAGACCTGTGTTTCCTACTCATATGGAACATATGTAGTTCAATTCTAATTATGGAACTGATACTAACCACAGCTCCACTTACATAAATGCTCTTTAGTTAATAGTGAGATTTGCGTTGGGTTCGGGAATTGTGCAAAATCATTAGAGTCCAAAATTCATTTGGTTTACCAGAAATGAACTATGGCTTGTAGGAAGACACTAATCCTGTGGTTTAACTCTGTTTCTGAAAGGAAATTCAGACCATTGTTCTCATCCATGGAACACACTCTGTTGTAACGCAAGAAGCATGCTCTTCTTTCAAGCATCTCTACTACAGCAAGAACCATGAACATGCCCAGAAAAAAATAACTGTATTAACTACTCATCTGAACCATATGTAGTTCAACTCTACTTATGAAACTGGTACAAACCACAGCTCCACTTACATAAATGCTCTTTAGTTAATAGTAAGAATCGCGTTGGGTTCGGAAACTGTGTAAAATCATTTGAGCCCAAAATTCACTTGGTTTACCAGAAATGAACTCTTGCTTGTAGGAAGACACATATCCTGTGGATTAACTCCGTTTCTGAAGGGAAATTCAGACCAGTGTTCTCATCCTTGAAATACACTCTGTTTTAACGCAAGAAGCAAGCTCTTCTTTCGAGCGTCTCTAATAGAGCAACAAACATGAGCATGCCGAGAAAATAAGAACTGTATTAACTACTCATCTGAACCATATGTAGTTCAACTCTACTTATGAAACTGGTACAAACCACAGCTCCACTTACATAAATGCTCTTTAGTTAATAGTGAGATTCGCGTCGGATTCGTGAACTGTGTAAAATCTTAAGATACCAAAATTCACATAGTTTTCCAAGAATGAACTCTTGCTTGTAGGAAGACACAGATCCTGTGGATTAACTCCGTTTCTGAATGGATATTCAGAGCAGAGTTCTCATCCTTGAAACACACTCTGTTTTAACACAAGAAGCAACCTCTTCTTTCGAGCGTCTCTAATACAGCAAGAAACATATGCATGCCCACAAAAAAAGAACTGTATTTCCTACTCATACGGACCATATGTAGTTCAACTTTAGTTATGAAACTGATACAAACCAAAGCTCTACTTACATAAATGCACTTTAGTTAATTGTAAGAATCGCTTTGGGTTCCTGAACTGTGTAAAATAATTTGAGCCCAAAATTCACTTGGTTTACCAGAAATGAACTCTTGCTTGTAGGAAGACACAGATCCTGGGCTTTAACTCCATTTCTGAAGGGAAATTCAGAGCAGTATTCTCATTCATTAAACACACTCTGTTTTAGTGCAAGAAGCAAGCTCTTCTTTTGAGCATCTCTAATACAGCAAGAAACATGAGCATGCCCAGAAAAAAAGAACTGTGTTTCCTACTCATACGGACCACACGTAGTTTAACTCTGCTTATGAAACTGATACAAACCACAGCTCCACTTACAAAAATGCTCTTTAGTTAATAGTGAGAATCCCGTTGGATTCGTGAACTGTGTAAAATCATTTGAGCCCAAAATTCACTTGGTTTATGAGAAATGAACTCTTGCTATTGGAAGACACAGATCTTGGGCTTCAACTCCGTTTCTGAAGGGAAATTCAGAGCAGTGTTCTCATCCATGAAACACACTCTGTTTTAATGCTAGAAGCATCCTCTTCTTTCGAGCGTTTCTAATACAGCAAGAACCATGAGCATGCCCAGAAAAAAAGACCTGTGTTTCCTTCTCATATGGCCCATATGTAGTTCAATTCTAATTATGGAACTGATACTAACCACAGCTCCACTTACATAAATGCTCTTTAGTTAATAGTGAGATTTGCTTTGGGTTCTGGAACTGTGCAAAATCATTAGAGTCCAAAATTCATTTGGTTTACCAGAAATGAACTATGGCTTGTAGGAAGACACTAATCCTGTGGTTTAACTCTGTTTCTGAAAGGAAATTCAGACCATTGTTCTCATCCATGGAACACACTCTGTTGTAACGCAAGAAGCATGCTCTTCTTTCAAGCATCTCTACTACAGCAAGAACCATGAACATGCCCAGAAGAAAATAACTGTGTTTCCTACTCATAGGGACCATATGTAGTTCAAATCTACTTATGAAACTGATACTAACCACAGCTCCACTTACATAAATGCTTTTTAGTTAATTGTGAGAATCGCGTTGGGGTCGTGAACTGTGTAAAATCATTTGAGACCAAAATTCACTTGGTTTACCAGAAATGAACTCTTGCTTGTAGGAAGACACAGATCTTGGGCTTCAACTCCGTTTCTGAAGGGAAATTCAGAGCAGAGTTCTCATCCATGAAACACACTCTGTTTTAATGCTAGAAGCATGCTCTTCTTTCGAGCGACTCTAATACAGCAAGAACCATGAGCATGCCCAGAAAAAAAGAACTGTGTTTCCTACTCATACGGACCATATGTAGTTCAACTCTACTTACGAAACTTATACTAACCATAGCACCACTTACATAAGTGCTCTTTAGTTAATAGTGAGAATCACCTTGGGTTCGGAACTGTGTAAAATCATTTGAGCCCAAAATTCCCTTGGTTTACCAGAAATGAACTCTTGCTTGTAGGAAGACACATATCCTGTGGATTAACTCCGTTTCTGAAGGGAAATTCAGAGCAGTGTTCTCATCCATGATAAACACTCTGTTTTAACGCAAGAAGCAAGCTCTTCTTTTGAGCGTCTCTAATACACCAAGAACCATGAGAAAGCCCAGAAAAAAAGAACTGTGTTTCCTACTCATACGGACCACATGTAGTTCAACTCTGCTTATGAAACTGATACAAACCACAGCTCCATTTACATAAATGCTCTTTAGTTTATAGTAAGAATCGCGTTGAGTTCGGGAACTGTTTAAAATCATTTGAGCCCAAAATTCACTTGGTTTACCAGAAATGAACTCTTGCTTGTAGGAAGACAGAGATACTGTGGTTTAACTCTGTTTCTCAAGGGATAATTAGACCAGTGTTCTCATCCATGGAACACACTCTGTTTTAACGCAAGAAGCAAGCTCTTCTTTCGAGGGTCTCTAATAGAGCGAGAACCATGTGCATGCCCAGAAAAAAAGAACTGTATTTCCTACTCATACAGACCATATGTAGTTCAACTTTACTTATGAAAGTGATACAAAACACAGCTCTACTTACATAAATGCTCTTTAGTTAATTGTGAGAATTGCGTTGGGTTCCTGAACTGTTTAAAATCATTTGAGCCCAAAATTCACTTGGTTTACCAGAAATGAACTCTTGCTTGTAGGAAGACACATATCCTGTGTATTAACTCCGTTTCTGAAGGGAAATTCAGAGCAGTGTTCCCATCCATGAAACACACTCTGTTTTAATGCTAGAAGCATGCTCTTCTTTCGAGCGTCTCTAATAGAGCAAGAACCATGAGCATGCCCAGAAAAAAAGACCTGTGTTTCCTACTCATATGGAACATATGTAGTTCAATTCTAATTATGGAACTGATACTAACCACAGCTCCACTTACATAAATGCTCTTTAGTTAATAGTGAGATTTGCGTTGGGTTCGGGAACTGTGCAAAATCATTAGAGTCCAAAATTCATTTGGTTTACCAGAAATGAACTATGGCTTGTAGGAAGACACTAATCCTGTGGTTTAACTCTGTTTCTGAAAGGAAATTCAGACCATTGTTCTCATCCATGGAACACACTCTGTTGTAACGCAAGAAGCATGCTCTTCTTTCAAGCATCTCTACTACAGCAAGAACCATGAACATGCCCAGAAAAAAATAACTGTATTAACTACTCATCTGAACCATATGTAGTTCAACTCTACTTATGAAACTGGTACAAACCACAGCTCCACTTACATAAATGCTCTTTAGTTAATAGTAAGAATCGCGTTGGGTTCGGAAACTGTGTAAAATCATTTGAGCCCAAAATTCACTTGGTTTACCAGAAATGAACTCTTGCTTGTAGGAAGACACATATCCTGTGGATTAACTCCGTTTCTGAAGGGAAATTCAGACCAGTGTTCTCATCCTTGAAATACACTCTGTTTTAACGCAAGAAGCAAGCTCTTCTTTCGAGCGTCTCTAATAGAGCAACAAACATGAGCATGCCGAGAAAATAAGAACTGTATTAACTACTCATCTGAACCATATGTAGTTCAACTCTACTTATGAAACTGGTACAAACCACAGCTCCACTTACATAAATGCTCTTTAGTTAATAGTGAGATTCGCGTCGGATTCGTGAACTGTGTAAAATCTTAAGATACCAAAATTCACATAGTTTTCCAAGAATGAACTCTTGCTTGTAGGAAGACACAGATCCTGTGGATTAACTCCGTTTCTGAATGGATATTCAGAGCAGAGTTCTCATCCTTGAAACACACTCTGTTTTAACACAAGAAGCAACCTCTTCTTTCGAGCGTCTCTAATACAGCAAGAAACATATGCATGCCCACAAAAAAAGAACTGTATTTCCTACTCATACGGACCATATGTAGTTCAACTTTAGTTATGAAACTGATACAAACCAAAGCTCTACTTACATAAATGCACTTTAGTTAATTGTAAGAATCGCTTTGGGTTCCTGAACTGTGTAAAATAATTTGAGCCCAAAATTCACTTGGTTTACCAGAAATGAACTCTTGCTTGTAGGAAGACACAGATCCTGGGCTTTAACTCCATTTCTGAAGGGAAATTCAGAGCAGTATTCTCATTCATTAAACACACTCTGTTTTAGTGCAAGAAGCAAGCTCTTCTTTTGAGCATCTCTAATACAGCAAGAAACATGAGCATGCCCAGAAAAAAAGAACTGTGTTTCCTACTCATACGGACCACACGTAGTTTAACTCTGCTTATGAAACTGATACAAACCACAGCTCCACTTACAAAAATGCTCTTTAGTTAATAGTGAGAATCCCGTTGGATTCGTGAACTGTGTAAAATCATTTGAGCCCAAAATTCACTTGGTTTATGAGAAATGAACTCTTGCTATTGGAAGACACAGATCTTGGGCTTCAACTCCGTTTCTGAAGGGAAATTCAGAGCAGTGTTCTCATCCATGAAACACACTCTGTTTTAATGCTAGAAGCATCCTCTTCTTTCGAGCGTTTCTAATACAGCAAGAACCATGAGCATGCCCAGAAAAAAAGACCTGTGTTTCCTTCTCATATGGCCCATATGTAGTTCAATTCTAATTATGGAACTGATACTAACCACAGCTCCACTTACATAAATGCTCTTTAGTTAATAGTGAGATTTGCTTTGGGTTCTGGAACTGTGCAAAATCATTAGAGTCCAAAATTCATTTGGTTTACCAGAAATGAACTATGGCTTGTAGGAAGACACTAATCCTGTGGTTTAACTCTGTTTCTGAAAGGAAATTCAGACCATTGTTCTCATCCATGGAACACACTCTGTTGTAACGCAAGAAGCATGCTCTTCTTTCAAGCATCTCTACTACAGCAAGAACCATGAACATGCCCAGAAGAAAATAACTGTGTTTCCTACTCATAGGGACCATATGTAGTTCAAATCTACTTATGAAACTGATACTAACCACAGCTCCACTTACATAAATGCTTTTTAGTTAATTGTGAGAATCGCGTTGGGGTCGTGAACTGTGTAAAATCATTTGAGACCAAAATTCACTTGGTTTACCAGAAATGAACTCTTGCTTGTAGGAAGACACAGATCTTGGGCTTCAACTCCGTTTCTGAAGGGAAATTCAGAGCAGAGTTCTCATCCATGAAACACACTCTGTTTTAATGCTAGAAGCATGCTCTTCTTTCGAGCGACTCTAATACAGCAAGAACCATGAGCATGCCCAGAAAAAAAGAACTGTGTTTCCTACTCATACGGACCATATGTAGTTCAACTCTACTTACGAAACTTATACTAACCATAGCACCACTTACATAAGTGCTCTTTAGTTAATAGTGAGAATCACCTTGGGTTCGGAACTGTGTAAAATCATTTGAGCCCAAAATTCCCTTGGTTTACCAGAAATGAACTCTTGCTTGTAGGAAGACACATATCCTGTGGATTAACTCCGTTTCTGAAGGGAAATTCAGAGCAGTGTTCTCATCCATGATAAACACTCTGTTTTAACGCAAGAAGCAAGCTCTTCTTTTGAGCGTCTCTAATACACCAAGAACCATGAGAAAGCCCAGAAAAAAAGAACTGTGTTTCCTACTCATACGGACCACATGTAGTTCAACTCTGCTTATGAAACTGATACAAACCACAGCTCCATTTACATAAATGCTCTTTAGTTTATAGTAAGAATCGCGTTGAGTTCGGGAACTGTTTAAAATCATTTGAGCCCAAAATTCACTTGGTTTACCAGAAATGAACTCTTGCTTGTAGGAAGACAGAGATCCTGTGGTTTAACTCTGTTTCTCAAGGGATAATTAGACCAGTGTTCTCATCCATGGAACACACTCTGTTTTAACGCAAGAAGCAAGCTCTTCTTTCGAGGGTCTCTAATAGAGCGAGAACCATGTGCATGCCCAGAAAAAAAGAACTGTATTTCCTACTCATACAGACCATATGTAGTTCAACTTTACTTATGAAAGTGATACAAAACACAGCTCTACTTACATAAATGCTCTTTAGTTAATTGTGAGAATTGCGTTGGGTTCCTGAACTGTTTAAAATCATTTGAGCCCAAAATTCACTTGGTTTACCAGAAATGAACTCTTGCTTGTAGGAAGACACATATCCTGTGTATTAACTCCGTTTCTGAAGGGAAATTCAGAGCAGTGTTCCCATCCTTGAAATACACTCTGTTTTAACGCAAGAAGCAAGCTCTTCTTTCAAGCGCCTCTAATACAGCAAGAAACATGAGCATGCCGAGAAAATAAGAACTGTATTAACTACTCATATGAACCATATGTAGTTCAACTCTACTTATGAAACTGGTACAAACGACAGCTCCACTTACGTAAATGCTCTTTAGTTAATTTTGAGAATCGCTTTGGGTTCCTGACCTGTGTAAAATCATTAGAGCCCAAAATTCACATAGTTTTCCAGAAATGAACTCTTGCTTGTAGCAAGACACAGATCTGGGAATAACTCCGTTTCTGAATGGACATTCAGAGCAGTGTTCTCATCCATGAAATACACTCTGTTTTAACTCAAGAAGCAAGCTCTTCTTTCCAGCATCGCTAATACAGCAAGAACCATGAGCATGCCGAGAAAAAAAGAACTGTATTTCCTACTCATACGGACCACATGTAGTTCAACTCTGCTTATGAAACTGATACAAACCACAGCTCCACTTATGTAAATGCTCTTTAGTTAATTGTGAGATTTGCGTTGGGTTCGGGAACTGTGCAAAATCATTAGAGCCCAAAATTTATTTGATTTACCAGAAATGAACTATGGCTTGTAGGAAGACACAAATCCTGTGGTTTAACTCCGTTTCTGAAGGGAAATTCAGAGCAGTATTCTCATTCATTAAACACACTCTGTTTTAACGCAAGAAGCAACCTCTTCTTTCGAGCATCTCTAATACAGCAAGAACCATATGCATGCCCAGAAAAAAAGAACTGTATTTCCTACTCATACGGACCATATGTAGTTCAACTTTACTTATGAAACTGATATAAACCAAAGCTCTACTTACATAAATGCTCTTTAGTTAATTGTAAGAATCGCTTTGGGTTCCTGAACTGTGTAAAATAATTTGAGCCCAAAATTCACTTGGTTTACCAGAAATGAACTCTTGCTTGTAGGAAGACACAGATCCTGGGCTTTAACTCATTTTCTGAAGGGAAATTCAGAGCAGTATTCTCATTCATTAAACACACTCTGTTTTAGTGCAAGAAGCAAGCTCTTCTTTCGAGCATCTCTAATACAGCAAGAAACATGAGCATGCCCAGAAAAAAAGAACTGTCTTTCTTACTCATAAGGACCACACGTAGTTTAACTCTGCTTATGAAACTGATACAAACCACATCTCCACTTACAAAAATGCTCTTTAGTTAATAGTGAGAATCGCGTTGGATTCGTGAACTGTGTAAAATCATTTGAGCCCAAAATTCACTTGGTTTACGAGAAATGAACTCTTGCTGTTGGAAGACACAGATCTGGGCTTCAACTCCGTTTCCTAAGGGAAATTCAGAGCAGTGTTCTCATCCATGAAACACACTCTGTTTTAATGCTAGAAGCATGCTCTTCTTTCGAGCGTCTCTAATAGAGCAAGAACCATGAGCATGCCCAGAAAAAAAGACCTATGTTTCCTACTCATATGGAACATATGTAGTTCAATTCTAATTATGGAACTGATACTAACCACAGCTCCACTTACATAAATGCTCTTTAGTTAATAGTGAGATTTGCGTTGGGTTCGGGAACTGTGCAAAATCATTAGAGTCCAAAATTCATTTGGTTTACCAGAAATGAACTATGGCTTGTAGGAAGACACTAATCCTGTGGTTTAACTCTGTTTCTGAAAGGAAATTCAGACCATTGTTCTCATCCATGGAACACACTCTGTTGTAACGCAAGAAGCATGCTCTTCTTTCAAGCATCTCTACTACAGCAAGAACCATGAACATGCCCAGAAAAAAATAACTGTATTAACTACTCATCTGAACCATATGTAGTTCAACTCTACTTATGAAACTGGTACAAACCACAGCTCCACTTACATAAATGCTCTTTAGTTAATAGTAAGAATCGCGTTGGGTTCTGAAACTGTGTAAAATCATTTGAGCCCAAAATTCACTTGGTTTACCAGAAATGAACTCTTGCTTGTAGGAAGACACATATCCTGTGGATTAACTACGTTTCTGAAGGGAAATTCAGACCAGTGTTCTCATCCTTGAAATACACTCTGTTTTAACGCAAGAAGCAAGCTCTTCTTTCGAGCGTCTCTAATACAGCAAGAACCATGAGCATGCCCAGCAAAAAGACCTGTGTTTCCTACTCATACGGACCATATGTAGTTCAACTTTAGTTATGAAACTGGTACAAACCACAGCTCCACTTACAAAAATGCTCTTTAGTTAATAGTGAGAATCGCGTTGGATTCGTGAACTGTGTTAAATCATTTGAGCCCAAAATTCACTTGGTTTACCAGAAATGAACTCTTGCTTGGAGGAAGACACATATCCTGTGGATTAACTCCGTTTCTGAAGGGAAATTCAGAGCAGTGTTCTCATCCATGAAAAACACTCTGTTTTAACGCAAGAAGCAAGCTCTTCTTTTGAGCGTCTCTAATACAGCAAGAACCATGAGCATGCCGAGAAAATAAGAACTGTATTAACTACTCATGTGAACCATATGTAGTTCAACTCTACTTATGAAACTGGTACAAACCACAGCTCCACTTACGTAAATGCTCTTTAGTTAATTGTGAGAATCGCTTTGGGTTCCTCACCTGTGTAAAATCATTTGAGCCCAAAATTCACATAGTATTCCAGAAATGAACTCTTGCTTGTAGCAAGACACAGATCCTGTGGAATAACTCCGTTTCTGAATGGACATTCAGAGCAGTGTTCTAATCCATGAAATACACTCTGTTTTAACTCAAGAAGCAAGCTCTTCTTTCCAGCATCGCTAATACAGCAAGAACGATGAGCATGCCGAGAAAAAAAGAACTGTATTTCCTACTGATACAGACCACACGTACTTCAACTCTGCTTATGAAACTGATACAAACCAAAGCTCCACTTACATAAATGCTCTTTAGTTAATAGTGAGATTCGCGTCGGATTCGTGAACTGTGTAAAATCTTTTGATACCCCAATTCACATAGTTTTCCAAGAATGAACTCTTGCTTGAAGGAAGACACAGATCCTGTGGATTAACTCCGTTTCTGAATGGATATTCAGAGCAGTGTTCTCATCCTTGAAACACACTCTGTTTCAACGCAAGAAGCAACCTCTTCTTTCAAGCGTCTCTAATACAGCAAGAACCATATGCATGCCCAGAAAAAAAGAACTGTATTTCCTACTCATACGGACCATATGTAGTTCAACTTTACATATGAAACTGATACAAACCACATCTCCACTTACAAAAATGCTCTTTATTTAATAGTGAGAATCACGTAGGATTCGTGAACTGTGTAAAATCATTTGAGCCCAAAATTCACTTGGTTTACTAGAAATGAACTCTTGCTTGTAGGAAGACACAGATCCTGGGCTTTAACTCCGTTTCTGAAGGGAAATTCAGAGCAGTGTTCTCATCCTTGAAACACACTCTGTTTCAACGCAAGAAGCAACCTCTTCTTTCCAGCATCGCTAATACAGCAAGAACCATGAGCATGCCCAGAAAAAAAGAACTGTGTTTCCTACTCATACAGACCACACGTAGTTTAACTCTGCTTATGAAACTGATACAAACCACATCTCCACTTACAAAAATGCTCTTTAGTTAATAGTGAGAATCGCGTTGGATTCGTGAACTGTGTAAAATCATTTGAGCCCAAAATTCACTTGGTTTATGAGAAATGAACTCTTGCTGTAGGAAGACACAGATCTTGGGTTCAACTCCGATTCTGAAGGGAAATTCAGAGCAGTGTTCTCATCCATGAAACACACTCTGTTTTAATGCTAGAATCATGCTCTTCCTTCGAGCGTCTCTAATACAGCAAGAACCATGAGCATGCCCAGAAAAAAAGACCCGTGTTTCCTAATCATATGGACCATATGTAGTACAATTCTAATTATGGAACTGATACTAACCACAGCTCCACTTACATAAATGCTCTTTAGTTAATAGTAAGAACCGCGTTGATTTCGGGAACTGTTTAAAATCATTTGAGCCCAAAATTCACTTGGTTTATCAGAAATGAACTCTTGCTTGTAGGAAGACACAGATCCTGCGGTTTAACTCCGTTTCCCAAGGGAAAATAAGACCAGTGTTCTCATCCATGGAACACACTCTGTTTTAACGCAAGAAGCAAGCACTTCTTTCGAGGGTCTCTAATAGAGCAAGAACCATGTGAATGCCCAGAAAAAAAAGAACTGTATTTCCTACTCATACGGACCATATGTAGGTCAACTTTACATATGAAACTGATACAAACCACAGCTCCACTTACATAAATGCTCTTTAGTTAATAGTAAGAATCACGTTGGGTTCAGAAACTGTGTAAAATCATTTGAGCCCAAAATTCACTTGGTTTACCAGATATGAACTCTTGATTGTAGGAAGACACATATCCTGTGGATTAACTCCGTTTCTGAAGGGAAATTCAGAGCAGTGTTCCCATCCTTGAAATACACTCTGTTTTAACGCAAGAAGCAAGCTCTTCTTTCGAGCGTCTCTAATACAGCAAGAACCATGAGCATGCCGAGAAAATAAGAACTGTATTAACTACTCATATGAACCATATGTAGTTCATCTCTACTTATGAAACTGGTACAAACCACAGCTCCACTAACGTAAATGCTCTTTAGTTAATTGTGAGAATCGCTTTGGGTTCCTGACCTGTGTAAAATCATTTGAGCCCAAAATTCACATAGTTTTCCAGAAATGAACTCTTGCTTGTAGCAAGACACAGATCCTGTGGAATAACTCCGTTTCTGAATGGACATTCAGAGCAGTGTTCTCATCCATGAAACACACTCTGATTTAACGCAAGAAGCAACCTCTTCTTTCGAGCGTCTCTAATACAGCAAGAACCATATGCATTCCCAGAAAAAAGAACTGTATTTCCTACTCATAGGGACCATATGTAGTTCAACTTTACTTATGAAACTGATACAAACCAAAGGTCTACTTACAAAAATGCTCTTTAGTTAATTGTAAGAATCGCTTTGGGTTCCTGAACTGTGTAAAATCATTTGAGCCCAAAATTCACTTGGTTTACCAGAAATGAACTCTTGCTTGTAGGAAGACACAGATCCTGGGCTTTAACTCCGTTTCTGAAGGGAAATTCAGAGCAGTATTCTCATTCATTAAACACACTCTGTTTTAGTGCAAGAAGCAAGCTCTTCTTTGGAGCATCTCTAATACAGCAAGAAACATGAGCATGCCCAGAAAAAAAGAACTGTGTTTCCTACTCATACGGACCACACGTAGTTTAACTCTGCTTATGAAACTGATACAAACCAAAGCTCTACTTACATAAATGCTCTTTAGTTAATTGTGAGAATCGCGTTGGGTCGTGAACTGTGTAAAATCATTTGAGACCAAAATTCATTTGGTTTACCAGAAATGAACTCTTGCTTGTAGGAAGACACAGATCTTGGGCTTCAACTCCGTTTCTGAAGGGAAATTCAGAGCAGAGTTCTCATCCATGAAACACACTCTGTTTTAATGCTAGAAGCATGCTCTTCTTTCGAGCGACTCTAATACAGCAAGAACCATGAGCATGCCCAGAAAAAAAGAACTGTGTTTCCTACTCATACGGACCATATGTAGTTCAACTCTACTTACGAAACTTATACTAACCATAGCTCCACTTACATAAGTGCTCTTTAGTTAATAGTGAGAATCACCTTGGGTTCGGAACTGTGTAAAATCATTTGAGCCCAAAATTCCCTTGGTTTACCAGAAATGAACTCTTGCTTGTAGGAAGACACATATCCTGTGGATTAACTCCGTTTCTGAAGGGAAATTCAGAGCAGTGTTCTCATCCATGAAAAACACTCTGTTTTAACGCAAGAAGCAAGCTCTTCTTTTGAGCGTCTCTAATACACCAAGAACCATGAGAATGCCCAGAAAAAAAGAACTGTGTTTCCTACTCATACGGACCACACGTAGTTCAACTCTGCTTATGAAACTGATACAAACCACAGCTCCATTTACATAAATGCTCTTTAGTTTATAGTAAGAATCGCGTTGAGTTCGAGAACTGTTTAAAATCATTTGAGCCCAAAATTCACTTGGTTTACCAGAAATGAACTCTTGCTTGTAGGAAGAAACAGATCATGGGCTTTAACTCATTTTCTGAAGGGAAATTCAGAGCAGTATTCTCATTCATTAAACACACTCTGTTTTAGTGCAAGAAGCAAGCTCTTCTTTCGAGCATCTCTAATACAGCAAGAAACATGAGCATGCCCAGAAAAAAAGAACTGTGTTTCCTACTCATACGGACCACACGTAGTTTAACTCTGCTTATGAAACTGATACAAACCACAGCTCTACTTACAAAAATGCTCTTTAGTTAATAGTGAGAATCGCGTTGGACTCGTGAACTGTGTAAAATCATTTGAGCCCAAAATTCACTTGGTTTACCAGAAATGAACTCTTGCTTGGAGGAAGACACATATCCTGTGGATTAACTCCGTTTCTGAAGGGAAATTCAGAGCAGTGTTCTCATCCATGAAAAACACTCTGTTGTAACGCAAGAAGCAAGATCTTCTTTTGAACGTCTCTAATACAGCAAGAACCATGAGCATGCAGAGAAAATAAGAACTGTATTAACTACTCATATGAACCATATGTAGTTCAACTCTACTTATGAAACTGGTACAAACCACAGCTCCACTTTCGTAAATGCTCTTTAGTTAATTGTGAGAATCGCTTTGGGTTCCTGACCTGTGTAAATTCATTTGAGCCCAAAAATCACATAGTTTTCCAGAAATGAACGCTTGCTTGTAGCAAGACACAGATCCTGTGGAATAACTCCGTTTCTGAATGGACATACAGAGCAGTGTTCTCATCCATGAAATACACTCTGTTTTAACTCAAGAAGCAAGCTCTTCTTTCCAGCATCGCTAATACAGCAAGAACCATGAGCATGCCGAGAAAAAAAGAATTGTATTTCCTACTCATACAGACCACATGTAGTTCAACTCTGCTTATGAAACTGATACAAACCAAAGCTCTACTTACATAAATGCTCTTTAGTTAATTGTAAGAATCGCTTTGGGTTCCTGAACTGTGTAAAATAATTTGAGCCCAAAATTCACTTGGTTTACCAGAAATGAACTCTTGCTTGTAGGAAGACACAGATCCTGGGCTTTAACTCCATTTCTAAAGGGAAATTCAGAGCAGTATTCTCATTCATTAAACACACTCTGTTTTTGTGCAAGAAGCAAGCTCTTCTTTCGAGCATCTCTAATACAGCAAGAAACATGAGCATGCCCAGAAAAAAAGAACTTTGTTTCTTACTCATACGGACCACACGTAGTTTAACTCTGCTTATGAAACTGATACAAACCACATCTCCATTTACAAAAATGCTCTTTAGTTAATAGTGAGAATCGCGTAGGATTCGGGAACTGTGTAAAATCATTTGAGCCCAAAATTCACTTGGTTTACGAGAAATGAACTCTTGCTTGTAGGAAGGCACAGATCCTGGGCTTTAACTCCGTTTCTGAAGGGAAATTCAGAGCAGTATTCTCATTCATTAAACACACTCTGAATTGTGCAAGAATCAAGCTCTTCTTTCGATCATCTCTAATACAGCAAGAAACATGAGCATGCCCAGAAAAAAAGAACTGTGTTTCCTACTCATACGGACCACACGTAGTTTAACTCTGCTTATGAAACTGATACAAAACACAGCTCCACTTACAAAAATGCTCTTTAGTTAATAGTGAGAATCGCGTTGGATTCGTGAACTGTGTAAAATCATTTGAGCCCAAAATTCACTTGGTTTACGAGAAATGAACTCTTGCTGTAGGAAGACACAGATCTTGGGTTCAACTCCATTTCTGAAGGGAAATTCAGAGCAGTGTTCTCATCCATGAAACACACTCTGTTTTAATGCTAGAATCATGCTCTTCTTTCGAGCGTCTCTAATACAGCAAGAACCATGAGCATGCCCAGAAAAAAAGACCCGTGTTTCCTACTCATATGGACGATGTATAGTTCAATTCTAACTATGGAACAGATACTAACCACAGCTCCACTTACATAAATGCTCTTTAGTTAATAGTGAGATTTGCGTTGGGTTCGGGAACTGTGCAAAATCATTAGAGTCCAAAATTCATTTGATTTACCAGAAATGAACTATGGCTTGTAGGAAGACACAAATCCTGTGGTTTAACTCCGTTTCTTAAGGGAAATTCAGAGCAGTATTCTCATTCATTAAACACACTCTGTTTTAACGCAAGAAGCAACCTCTTCTTTCGAGCATCTCTAATACAGCAAGAACCATATGCATGCCCAGAAAAAAAGAACTGTATTTCCTACTCATACGGACCATATGTAGTTCAACTTTACTTATGAAACTGATACAAACCAAAGCTCTACTTACATAAATGCTCTTTAGTTAATTGTAAGAATCGCTTTGGGTTCCTGAACTGTGTAAAATAATTTGAGCCCAAAATTCACTTGGTTTACCAGAAATGAACTCTTGCTTGTAGGAAGACACAGATCCTGGGCTTTAACTCCGTTTCTGAAGGGAAATTCAGAGCAGTATTCTCATTCATTAAACACACTCTGTTTTAGTGCAAGAAGCAAGCTCTTCTTTTGAGCATCTCTAATACAGCAAGAAATATGAGCATGCCCAGAAAAAAAGAACTGTGTTTCTTACTCATATGGACCACACGTAGTTTAACTCTGCTTATGAAACTGATACAAACCACATCTCCATTTACAAAAATGCTCTTTAGTTAATAGTGAGAATCGCGTAGGATTCGTGTACTGTGTAAAATAATTTGAGCCCAAAATTCACTTGGTTTACGAGAAATGAATTCTTGCTTGTAGGAAGACACAGATCCTGGGCTTTAACTCCGTTTCTGAAGGGAAATTTAGAGCAATATTCTCATTCATTAAACACACTCTGTTTTAGTGCAAGAAGCAAGCTCTTCTTTCGAGCATCTCTAATACAGCAAGAACCATGAGCATGCCCAGAAAAAAAGAAATGTGTTTCTTACTCATAAGGACCACACGTAGTTTAACTCTGCTTATGAAACTGATAAAAACCACATCTCCACTTACAAAAATGCTCTTTAGTTAATAGTGAGAATCGCGTTGGATTCGTGAACTGTGTAAAATCATTTGAGCCCAAAATTCACTTGGTTTATCAGAAATGAACTCTTGCTTGTAGGAAGACACAGATCCTGGGCTTTAAATCATTTTCTGAAGGGAAATTCAGAGCAGTATTCTCATTCATTAAACACACTCTGTTTTATTGCAAGAAGCAAGGTCTTCTTTCGAGCATCTCTAATACAGCAAGAAACATGAGCATGCCCAGAAAAAAAGAACTGTGTTTCCTACTCATACGGACCACACGTAGTTTAACTCTGCTTATGAAACTGATACAAACCACAGCTCCACTTACATAAATGCTCTTTAGTTAATTGTGAGAATCGCTTTGGGTTCCTCACCTAGGTAAAATCATTTGAGCCCAAAATTCACATAGTTTTCCAGAAATGAACTCTTGCTTGTAGGAAGACACAGATCCTGTGGAATAACTCCGTTTCTGAATGGACATTCAGAGCAGTGTTCTAATCCATGAAATACACTCTGTTTTAACTCAAGAAGCAAGCTCTTCTTTCCAACATCGCTAATACAGCAAGAACGATGAGCATGCCGAGAAAAAAAGAACTGTATTACCTACTCATACAGACCACACGTACTTCAACTCTGCTTATGAAACTGATACAAACCACAGCTCCACTTACATAAATGCTCTTTAGTTAATAGTGAGATTCGCGTCAGATTCGTGAACTGTGTAAAATCTTTTGATACCCAAATTCACATAGTTTTCCAAGAATGAACTCTTGCTTGTAGGAAGACACAGATCTTGTGGATTAACTCCGTTTCTGAATGGATATTCAGAGCAGTGTTCTCATCCTTGAAACACACTCTGTTTTAACGCAAGAAGCAACCTCTTCTTTCGAGCGTCTTTAATACAGCAAGAACCATATGCTTGCCCAGAAAAAAAGAACTGTATTTCCTACTCATACGGACCATATGTAGTTCAACTTTACATATGAAACTGATACAAACCACATCTCCTCTTACAAAAATGCTCTTTATTTAATAGTGAGAATCACGTAGGATTCGTGAACTGTGTAAAATCATTTGAGCCCAAAATTCACTTGGTTTACCAGAAATGAACTCTTGCTTGTAGGAAGACACAGATCCTTGGCTTTAACTCCGTTTCTGAAGGGAAATTCAGAGCAGTATTCTCATTCATTAAACACACTCTGTTTTAGTGCAAGAAGCAAGCACTTCTTTCGAGCATCTCTAATACAGCAAGAAACATGAGCATGCCCAGAAAAAAAGAACTGTGTTTCCTACTCATACGGACCACACGTAGTTTAACTCTGCTTATGAAACTGATACAAAACACAGCTCCACTTACAAAAATGCTCTTTAGTTAATAGTGAGAATCGCGTTGGATTCGTGAACTGTGTAAAATCATTTGAGCCCAAAATTCACTTGGTTTATGAGAAATGAACTCTTGCTGTAGGAAGACACAGATCTTGGGTTCAACTCCGTTTCTGAAGGGAAATTCAGAGCAGTGTTCTCATCCATGAAACACACTCTGTTTTAATGCTAGAATCATGCTCTTCTTTCGAGCGTCTCTAATACAGCAAGAACCATGAGCATGCCCAGAAAAAAAGACCCGTGTCTCCTACTCATATGGACCATATGTAGTTCAATTCTAATTATGGAACTGATACTAACCACAGCTCCACTTACATAAATGCTCTTTAGTTAATAGTAAGAATCGCGTTGGGTTCAGAAACTGTGTAAAATCATTTGAGCCCAAAATTCACTTGGTTTACCAGATATGAACTCTTGCTTGTAGGAAGACACATATCCTGTGGATTAACTCCGTTTCTGAAGGGAAATTCCTAGCAGTGTTCCCATCCTTGAAATACACTCTGTTTTAACGCAAGAAGCAAGCTCTTCTTTCGAGCGTCTCTAATACAGCAAGAACCATGAGCATGCCGAGAAAATAAGAACTGTATTAACTACTCATATGAACCATATGTAGTTCAACTCTACTTATGAAACTGGTACAAACCACAGCTCCACTTACGTAAATGCTCTTTAGTTAATTGTGAGAATCGCTTTGGGTTCCTGACCTGTGTAAAATCATTTGAGCCCAAAATTCACATAGTTTTCCAGAAATGAACTCTTGCTTGTAGCAAGACACAGATCCTGTGGAATAACTCCGTTTCTGAATGGACATTCAGAGCAGTGTTCTCATCCATGAAATACACTCTGTTTTAACTCAAGAAGCAAGCTCTTCTTTCCAGCATCGCTAATACAGCAAGAACCATGAGCATGCCGAGAAAAAAAGAACTGTATTTCCTACTCATACGGACCACACGTAGTTCAACTCTGCTTATGAAACTGATACAAACCACAGCTCCACTTACATAAATGCTCTTTAGTTAATAGTGGGATTCGCGTCGGATTCGTGAACTGTGTAAAATCTTTTGATACCCAAATTCACATAGTTTTCCAAGAATGAACTCTTGCTTGTAGGAAGACACAGATCCTGTGGATTAACTCCGTTTCTGAATGGATATTCAGAGCAGTGTTCTCACCCTTGAAACACACTCTGTTTTAACGCAAGAAGCAACCTCTTCTTTCGAGCGTCTCTAATACAGCAAGAACCATATGCATGCCCAGAAAAAAAGAACTGTATTTCCTACTCATAGGGACCATATGTAGTTCAACTTTAATTATGAAACTGATACAAACCAAAGCTCTACTTACAAAAATGCTCTTTAGTTAATTGTAAGAATCGCTTTGGGTTCCTGAACTGTGTAAAATCATTTGAGCCCAAAATTCACTTGGTTTACCAGAAATGCACTCTTGCTTGTAGGAAGACACAGATCCTGGGCTTTAACTCCGTTTCTGAAGGGAAATTCAGAGCAGTATTCTCATTCATTAAACACACTCTGTTTTAGTGCAAGAAGCAAGCTCTTCTTTCGAGCATCTCTAATACAGCAAGAAACATGAGCATGCCCAGAAAAAAAGAACTGTGTTTCCTACTCATACGGACCACACGTAGTTTAACTCTGCTTATGAAACTGATACAAAACACAGCTCCACTTACAAAAATGCTCTTTAGTTAATAGTGAGAATCGCGTTGGTTTCGTGAACTGTGTAAAATCATTTGAGCCCAAAATTCACTTGGTTTACGAGAAAAGAACTCTTGCTGTAGGAAGACACAGATCTTGGGCTTCAACTCCGTTTCTGAAGGGAAATTCAGAGCAGTGTTCTCATCCATGAAACACACTCTGTTTTAATGCTAGAAGCATGCTCTTCCTTTGAGCGTCTCTAATACAGCAAGAACCATGAGCATGCCCAGAAAAAAAGACCTGTGTTTCCTACTCATATGGACCATATGTAGTTCAATTCTAATTATGGAACTGATACTAACCACAGCTCCACTTACATAAATGCTCTTTAGTTAATAGTGAGATTTGTGTTGGGTTCGGGAACTGTGCAAAATCATTAGAGTCCAAAATTCATTTGGTTTATCAGAAATGAACTATGGCTTGTAGGAAGACACAAATCCTGTGGTTGAACTCCGTTTCTGAAAGGAAATTCAGACCAGTGTTCTCATCCATGGAACACACTCTGTTGTAACGCAAGAAGCATGCTCTTCTTTCAAGCATCTCTACTACAGCAAGAACCATGAACATGCCCAGAAGAAAATAACTGTGTTTCCTACTCATAGGGACCATATGTAGTTCAAATCTACTTATAAAACTGATCCTAACCACAGCTCCACTTACATAAATGCTCTTTAGTTAATTGTGAGAATCGCGTTGGGGTCGTGAATTCTGTAAAATCATTTGAGCCCAAAATTCACTTGGTTTACGAGAAATGAACTCTTGCTGTAGGAAGACACAGATCTTGGGCTTCAACTCCGTTTCTGAAGGGAAATTCAGAGCAGTATTCTCATTCATTAAACACACTCTGTTTTAGTGCAAGAAGCAAGCTCTTCTTTCGAGCATCTCTAATACAGCAAGAAACATGAGCATGCCCAGAAAAAAAGAACTGTGTTTCCTACTCATACGGACCACACGTAGTTTAACTCTGCTTATGAAACTGATACAAAACACAGCTCCACTTACAAAAATGCTCTTTAGTTAATAGTGAGAATCGCGTTGGATTCGTGAACTGTGTAAAATCATTTGAGCCCAAAATTCACTTGGTTTACGAGAAATGAACTCTTGCTGTAGGAAGACACAGATCTTGGGTTCAACTCCATTTCTGAAGGGAAATTCAGAGCAGTGTTCTCATCCATGAAACACACTCTGTTTTAATGCTAGAATCATGCTCTTCTTTCGAGCGTCTCTAATACAGCAAGAACCATGAGCATGCCCAGAAAAAAAGACCCGTGTTTCCTACTCATATGGACGATGTATAGTTCAATTCTAACTATGGAACAGATACTAACCACAGCTCCACTTACATAAATGCTCTTTAGTTAATAGTGAGATTTGCGTTGGGTTCGGGAACTGTGCAAAATCATTAGAGTCCAAAATTCATTTGATTTACCAGAAATGAACTATGGCTTGTAGGAAGACACAAATCCTGTGGTTTAACTCCGTTTCTTAAGGGAAATTCAGAGCAGTATTCTCATTCATTAAACACACTCTGTTTTAACGCAAGAAGCAACCTCTTCTTTCGAGCATCTCTAATACAGCAAGAACCATATGCATGCCCAGAAAAAAAGAACTGTATTTCCTACTCATACGGACCATATGTAGTTCAACTTTACTTATGAAACTGATACAAACCAAAGCTCTACTTACATAAATGCTCTTTAGTTAATTGTAAGAATCGCTTTGGGTTCCTGAACTGTGTAAAATAATTTGAGCCCAAAATTCACTTGGTTTACCAGAAATGAACTCTTGCTTGTAGGAAGACACAGATCCTGGGCTTTAACTCCGTTTCTGAAGGGAAATTCAGAGCAGTATTCTCATTCATTAAACACACTCTGTTTTAGTGCAAGAAGCAAGCTCTTCTTTTGAGCATCTCTAATACAGCAAGAAATATGAGCATGCCCAGAAAAAAAGAACTGTGTTTCTTACTCATATGGACCACACGTAGTTTAACTCTGCTTATGAAACTGATACAAACCACATCTCCATTTACAAAAATGCTCTTTAGTTAATAGTGAGAATCGCGTAGGATTCGTGTACTGTGTAAAATAATTTGAGCCCAAAATTCACTTGGTTTACGAGAAATGAATTCTTGCTTGTAGGAAGACACAGATCCTGGGCTTTAACTCCGTTTCTGAAGGGAAATTTAGAGCAATATTCTCATTCATTAAACACACTCTGTTTTAGTGCAAGAAGCAAGCTCTTCTTTCGAGCATCTCTAATACAGCAAGAACCATGAGCATGCCCAGAAAAAAAGAAATGTGTTTCTTACTCATAAGGACCACACGTAGTTTAACTCTGCTTATGAAACTGATAAAAACCACATCTCCACTTACAAAAATGCTCTTTAGTTAATAGTGAGAATCGCGTTGGATTCGTGAACTGTGTAAAATCATTTGAGCCCAAAATTCACTTGGTTTATCAGAAATGAACTCTTGCTTGTAGGAAGACACAGATCCTGGGCTTTAAATCATTTTCTGAAGGGAAATTCAGAGCAGTATTCTCATTCATTAAACACACTCTGTTTTATTGCAAGAAGCAAGGTCTTCTTTCGAGCATCTCTAATACAGCAAGAAACATGAGCATGCCCAGAAAAAAAGAACTGTGTTTCCTACTCATACGGACCACACGTAGTTTAACTCTGCTTATGAAACTGATACAAACCACAGCTCCACTTACATAAATGCTCTTTAGTTAATTGTGAGAATCGCTTTGGGTTCCTCACCTAGGTAAAATCATTTGAGCCCAAAATTCACATAGTTTTCCAGAAATGAACTCTTGCTTGTAGGAAGACACAGATCCTGTGGAATAACTCCGTTTCTGAATGGACATTCAGAGCAGTGTTCTAATCCATGAAATACACTCTGTTTTAACTCAAGAAGCAAGCTCTTCTTTCCAACATCGCTAATACAGCAAGAACGATGAGCATGCCGAGAAAAAAGAACTGTATTACCTACTCATACAGACCACACGTACTTCAACTCTGCTTATGAAACTGATACAAACCACAGCTCCACTTACATAAATGCTCTTTAGTTAATAGTGAGATTCGCGTCAGATTCGTGAACTGTGTAAAATCTTTTGATACCCAAATTCACATAGTTTTCCAAGAATGAACTCTTGCTTGTAGGAAGACACAGACCTTGTGGATTAACTCCGTTTCTGAATGGATATTCAGAGCAGTGTTCTCATCCTTGAAACACACTCTGTTTTAACGCAAGAAGCAACCTCTTCTTTCGAGCGTCTTTAATACAGCAAGAACCATATGCTTGCCCAGAAAAAAAGAACTGTATTTCCTACTCATACGGACCATATGTAGTTCAACTTTACATATGAAACTGATACAAACCACATCTCCTCTTACAAAAATGCTCTTTATTTAATAGTGAGAATCACGTAGGATTCGTGAACTGTGTAAAATCATTTGAGCCCAAAATTCACTTGGTTTACCAGAAATGAACTCTTGCTTGTAGGAAGACACAGATCCTTGGCTTTAACTCCGTTTCTGAAGGGAAATTCAGAGCAGTATTCTCATTCATTAAACACACTCTGTTTTAGTGCAAGAAGCAAGCACTTCTTTCGAGCATCTCTAATACAGCAAGAAACATGAGCATGCCCAGAAAAAAAGAACTGTGTTTCCTACTCATACGGACCACACGTAGTTTAACTCTGCTTATGAAACTGATACAAACCACAGCTCCACTTACAAAAATGCTCTTTAGTTAATAGTGAGAATCGCGTTGGATTCGTGAACTGTGTAAAATCATTTGAGCCCAAAATTCACTTGGTTTATGAGAAATGAACTCTTGCTGTAGGAAGACACAGATCTTGGGTTCAACTCCGTTTCTGAAGGGAAATTCAGAGCAGTGTTCTCATCCATGAAACACACTCTGTTTTAATGCTAGAATCATGCTCTTCTTTCGAGCGTCTCTAATACAGCAAGAACCATGAGCATGCCCAGAAAAAAAGACCCGTGTCTCCTACTCATATGGACCATATGTAGTTCAATTCTAATTATGGAACTGATACTAACCACAGCTCCACTTACATAAATGCTCTTTAGTTAATAGTAAGAATCGCGTTGGGTTCAGAAACTGTGTAAAATCATTTGAGCCCAAAATTCACTTGGTTTACCAGATATGAACTCTTGCTTGTAGGAAGACACATATCCTGTGGATTAACTCCGTTTCTGAAGGGAAATTCCTAGCAGTGTTCCCATCCTTGAAATACACTCTGTTTTAACGCAAGAAGCAAGCTCTTCTTTCGAGCGTCTCTAATACAGCAAGAACCATGAGCATGCCGAGAAAATAAGAACTGTATTAACTACTCATATGAACCATATGTAGTTCAACTCTACTTATGAAACTGGTACAAACCACAGCTCCACTTACGTAAATGCTCTTTAGTTAATTGTGAGAATCGCTTTGGGTTCCTGACCTGTGTAAAATCATTTGAGCCCAAAATTCACATAGTTTTCCAGAAATGAACTCTTGCTTGTAGCAAGACACAGATCCTGTGGAATAACTCCGTTTCTGAATGGACATTCAGAGCAGTGTTCTCATCCATGAAATACACTCTGTTTTAACTCAAGAAGCAAGCTCTTCTTTCCAGCATCGCTAATACAGCAAGAACCATGAGCATGCCGAGAAAAAAAGAACTGTATTTCCTACTCATACGGACCACACGTAGTTCAACTCTGCTTATGAAACTGATACAAACCACAGCTCCACTTACATAAATGCTCTTTAGTTAATAGTGGGATTCGCGTCGGATTCGTGAACTGTGTAAAATCTTTTGATACCCAAATTCACATAGTTTTCCAAGAATGAACTCTTGCTTGTAGGAAGACACAGATCCTGTGGATTAACTCCGTTTCTGAATGGATATTCAGAGCAGTGTTCTCACCCTTGAAACACACTCTGTTTTAACGCAAGAAGCAACCTCTTCTTTCGAGCGTCTCTAATACAGCAAGAACCATATGCATGCCCAGAAAAAAAGAACTGTATTTCCTACTCATAGGGACCATATGTAGTTCAACTTTAATTATGAAACTGATACAAACCAAAGCTCTACTTACAAAAATGCTCTTTAGTTAATTGTAAGAATCGCTTTGGGTTCCTGAACTGTGTAAAATCATTTGAGCCCAAAATTCACTTGGTTTACCAGAAATGCACTCTTGCTTGTAGGAAGACACAGATCCTGGGCTTTAACTCCGTTTCTGAAGGGAAATTCAGAGCAGTATTCTCATTCATTAAACACACTCTGTTTTAGTGCAAGAAGCAAGCTCTTCTTTCGAGCATCTCTAATACAGCAAGAAACATGAGCATGCCCAGAAAAAAAGAACTGTGTTTCCTACTCATACGGACCACACGTAGTTTAACTCTGCTTATGAAACTGATACAAAACACAGCTCCACTTACAAAAATGCTCTTTAGTTAATAGTGAGAATCGCGTTGGTTTCGTGAACTGTGTAAAATCATTTGAGCCCAAAATTCACTTGGTTTACGAGAAAAGAACTCTTGCTGTAGGAAGACACAGATCTTGGGCTTCAACTCCGTTTCTGAAGGGAAATTCAGAGCAGTGTTCTCATCCATGAAACACACTCTGTTTTAATGCTAGAAGCATGCTCTTCCTTTGAGCGTCTCTAATACAGCAAGAACCATGAGCATGCCCAGAAAAAAAGACCTGTGTTTCCTACTCATATGGACCATATGTAGTTCAATTCTAATTATGGAACTGATACTAACCACAGCTCCACTTACATAAATGCTCTTTAGTTAATAGTGAGATTTGTGTTGGGTTCGGGAACTGTGCAAAATCATTAGAGTCCAAAATTCATTTGGTTTATCAGAAATGAACTATGGCTTGTAGGAAGACACAAATCCTGTGGTTGAACTCCGTTTCTGAAAGGAAATTCAGACCAGTGTTCTCATCCATGGAACACACTCTGTTGTAACGCAAGAAGCATGCTCTTCTTTCAAGCATCTCTACTACAGCAAGAACCATGAACATGCCCAGAAGAAAATAACTGTGTTTCCTACTCATAGGGACCATATGTAGTTCAAATCTACTTATAAAACTGATCCTAACCACAGCTCCACTTACATAAATGCTCTTTAGTTAATTGTGAGAATCGCGTTGGGGTCGTGAATTCTGTAAAATCATTTGAGCCCAAAATTCACTTGGTTTACGAGAAATGAACTCTTGCTGTAGGAAGACACAGATCTTGGGCTTCAACTCCGTTTCTGAAGGGAAATTCAGAGCAGTATTCTCATTCATTAAACACACTCTGTTTTAGTGCAAGAAGCAAGCTCTTCTTTCGAGCATCTCTAATACAGCAAGAAACATGAGCATGCCCAGAAAAAAAGAACTGTGTTTCCTACTCATAGGGACCACACGTAGTTTAACTCTGCTTATGAAACTGATACAAACCACAGCTCTACTTACAAAAATGCTCTTTAGTTAATAGTGAGAATCGCATTGGATTCGTGAACTGTGTAAAATCATTTGAGCCCAAAATTCACTTGGTTTACCAGAAATGAACTCTTGCTTGGAGGAAGACACATATCCTGTGGATTAACTCCGTTTCTGAAGGGAAATTCAGAGCAGTGTTCTCATCTATGAAAAACACTCTGTTGTAACGCAAGAAGCAAGATCTTCTTTTGAGCATCTCTAATACAGCAAGAACCATGAGCATGCAGAGAAAATAAGAACTGTATTAACTACTCATATGAACCATATGTAGTTCAACTCTACTTATGAAACTGGTACAAACCACAGCTCCACTTACGTAAATGCTCTTTAGTTAATTGTGAGAATCGCTTTGGGTTCCTGACCTGTGTAAAATCATTTGAGCCCAAAATTCACATAGTTTTCCAGAAATGAACTCTTGCTTGTAGCAAGACACAGATCCTGTGGAATAACTCCGTTTCTGAATGGACATACAGAGCAGTGTTCTCATCCATGAAATACACTCTGTTTTAACTCAAGAAGCAAGCTCTTCTTTCCAGCATCGCTAATACAGCAAGAACCATGAGCATGCCGAGAAAAAAAGAACTGTATTTCCTACTCATATGGACCATATGTAGTTCAACTTTACTTATGAAACTGATACAAACCAAAGCTCTACTTACATAAATGCTCTTTAGTTAATTGTAAGAATCGCTTTGCGTTCCTGAACTGTGTAAAATAATTTGAGCCCAAAATTCACTTGGATTACCAGAAATGAACTCTTGCTTGTAGGAAGACACAGATCCTGGGCTTTAACTCCATTTCTGACGGGAAATTCAGAGCAGTATTCTCATTCATTAAACACACTCTGTTTTAGTGCAAGAAGCAAGCTCTTCTTTCGAGCATCTCTAATACAGCAAGAAACATGAGCATGCCCAGAAAAAAAGAACTGTGTTTCTTACTCATACGGACCACACGTAGTTTAACTCTGCTTATGAAACTGATACAAACCACATCTCCATTTACAAAAATGCTCTTTAGTTAATAGTGAGAATCGTGTAGGATTCGTGAACTGTGTAAAATCATTTGAGCCCAAAATTCACTTGGTTTACGAGAAATGAACTCTTGCTTGTAGGAAGACACAGATCCTGGGCTTTAACTCCGTTTCTGAAGGGAAATTCAGAGCAGTATTCTCATACATTAAACACACTCTGAATTGTGCAAGAAGCAAGCTCTTCTTTCGAGCATCTCTAATACAGCAAGAAACATGAGCATGCCCAGAAAAAAAGAACTGTGTTTCCTACTCATACGGACCACACGTAGTTTAACTCTGCTTATGAAACTGATACAAACCACAGCTTCACTTACAAAAATGCTCTTTAGTTAATAGTGAGAATCCCGTTGGATTCGTGAACTGTGTAAAATCATTTGAGCCCAAAATTCACTTGGTTTACGAGAAATGAACTCTTGGTGTAGGAAGACACAGATCTTGGGTTCAACTCCGTTTCTGAAGGGAAATTCAGAGCAGTGTTCTCATCCATGAAACACACTCTGTTTTAATGCTAGAATCATGCTCTTCTTTCGAGCGTCTCTAATACAGCAAGAACAATGAGCATGCCCAGAAAAAAGCACCCGTGTTTCCTACTCATATGGACGATATATAGTTCAATTCTAACTATGGAACTGATACTAACCAAAGCTCCACTTACATAAATGCTCTTTAGTTAATAGTGAGATTTGCGTTGGGTTCGGGAACTGTGCAAAATCATTAGAGTCCAAAATTCATTTGATTTACCAGAAATGAACTATGGCTTGTAGGAAGACACAAATCCTGTGGTTTAACTCTGTTTTTGAAGGGAAATTCAGAGCAGTATTCTCATTCATTAAACACACTCTGTTTTAGTGCAAGAAGCAAGCTCTTCTTTCGAGCATCTCTAATACAGCAAGAAATATGAGCATGCCCAGAAAAAAAGAACTGTGTTACTTACTCATACGGACCACACGTAGTTTAACTCTGCTTATGAAACTGATACAAATCACATCTCCATTTACAAAAATGCTCTTTAGTTAATAGTGAGAATCGCGTAGGATTCGTGTACTGTGTAAAATAATTTGAGCCCAAAATTCACTTGGTTTACGAGAAATGAATTCTTGCTCGTAGGAAGATACAGATCCTGGGCTTTAACTCCGTTTCTGAAGGGAAATTCAGAGCAGTATTCTCATTCATTAAACACACTCTGTTTTAGTGCAAGAAGCAAGCTCTTCTTTCGAGCATCTCTAATACAGCAAGAACCATGAGCATGCCCAGAAAAAAAGAACTGTGTTTCTTACTCATAAGGACCACACGTAGTTTAACTCTGCTTATGAAACTGATAAAAACCACATCTCCACTTACAAAAATGCTCTTTAGTTAATAGTGAGAATCGCGTTGGATTCGTGAACTGTGTAAAATCATTTGAGCCCAAAATTCACTTGGTTTACCAGAAATGAACTCTTGCTTGTAGGAAGACACAGATCCTGGGCTTTAACTCATTTTCTGAAGGGAAATTCAGAGCAGTATTCTCATTCATTAAACACACTCTGTTTTAGTGCAAGAAGCAAGGTCTTCTTTCGAGCATCTCTAATACAGCAAGAAACATGAGCATGCCCAGAAAAAAAGAACTGTGTTTCGTACTCATAAGGACCACACGTAGTTTAACTCTGCTTATGAAACTGATACAAACCACATCTCCACTTACAAAAATGCTCTTTAGTTAATAGTGAGAATCGCGTTGGATTCGTGAACTGTGTAAAATCATTTGAGCCCAAAATTCACTTGGTTTACCAGAAATGAACTCTTGCTTGTAGCAAGACACAGATCCTGTGGAATAACACCGTTTCTGAATGGACATTCAGAGCAGTGTTCTCATCCATGAAATACACTCTGTTTTAACTCAAGAAGCAAGCTCTTCTTTCCAGCATCGCTAATACAGCAAGAACCATGAGCATGCCGAGAAAAAAAGAACTGTATTTCCTAATCATACGGACCACACGTAGTTCAACTCTGCTTATGAAACTGATACTAACCACAGCTCCACTTACATAAATGCTCTTTAGTTAATATTAAGCATCGCGTTTTGTTCGGGATCTGTTTAAAATCATTTGAGCCCAAAATTCACTTGGTATACCAGAAATGAACTCTTGCTTGTAGGAAGACACAGATCCTGTGGATTAACTCCGTTTCTGAAGGGAAATTCAGACCAGTGTTCTCATCCTTGAAACACACTCTGTTTTAACGCAAGAAGCAACCTCTTCTTTTGAGCGTCTCTAATACAGCAAGAACCATATGCATGCCCAGAAAAAAAGAACTGTATTTCCTACTCATACGGACCACATGTGGTTCAACTTTACTTATGAAACTGACACAAACCAAAGCTCTACTTACATAAATGCTCTTTAGTTAATTGTAAGAATGGCTTTGCGTTCCTGAACTGTGTAAAATAATTTGAGCCCAAAATTCACTTGGTTGACCAGAAATGAACTCTTGCTTGTAGGAAGACACAGATCCTGGGCTTTAACTCATTTTCTGAAGGGAAATTCAGAGCAGTACTCTCATTCATTAAACACAATCTGTTTTAGTGCAAGAAGCAAGCTCTTCTTTCGAGAATCTCTAATACAGCAAGAAACATGAGCATGCCCAGAAAAAAAGAACTCTGTTTCCTACTCATACGGACCACACGTAGTTTAACTCTGCTTATGAAACTGATACAAACCACAGCTCCACTTACAAAAATGCTCTTTGGTTAATGGTGAGAATCGCGTTGGATTCGTGAACTGTGTAAAATCATTTGAGCCCAAAATTCACTTGGTTTACAAGAAATGAACTCTTGCTGTAGGAAGACACAGATCTTGGGCATCAACTCCCTTTCTGAAGGGAAATTCAGAGCAGTGTTCTCATCCATGAAACACACTCTGTTTTAATCCTAGAAGCATGCTCTTCTTTCGAGCGTCTCTAATACAGCAAGAACCATGAGCATGCCCAGAAAAAAAGACCTGTGTTTACTACTCATATGGACCATATGTAGTTCAATGCTAATTATGGAACTGATACTAACCACAGCTCCACTTACATAAATGCTCTTTAGTTAATAGTGAGATTTGCGTTGGGTTTGGGAACTGTGCAAAATCATTAGAGTCCAAAATTCATTTGGTTTACCAGAAATGAATTATGGCTTGTAGGAAGACACAAATACTGTGGTTTAACTCCGTTTCTGAAAGGAAATTCAGACCAGTGTTCTCATCCATGGAACACACTCTGTTGTAACGCAAGAAGCATGCTCTTCTTTCAAGCATCTCTAATACAGCAAGAACCATGAACATGGCCAGAAAAAAATAAGTGTGTTTCCTACTCAAGGGACCATATGTAGTTCAAATCTACTTATGAAACTGATACTAACCACAGCTCCACTTACATAAATGCTCTTTAGTTAATTGTGAGAATCGCGTTGGGGTCGTGAACTGTGTAAAATCATTTGAGACCAAAATTCACTTGGTTTACCAGAAATGAACTCTTGCTTGGAGGAAGACACAGATCTTGGGCTTCTACTCCGTTTCTGAAGGGAAATTCAGAGCAGAGTTCTCATCCATGAAACACACTCTGTTTTAATGCTAGAAGCATGCTCTTCTTTCGAGCGACTCTAATACAGCAAGAACCATGAGCATGCCCAGAAAAAAAGACCTGTGTTTCCTACTCATACGGACCATATGTAGTTCAACTCTACTTACTAAACTTATACTAACCACAGCTCCACTTACATAAGTGCTCTTTAGTTAATAGTGAGAATCACGTTGGGTTCGGAAACTGTGTAAAATCATTTGAGCCCAAAATTCACTTGGATTACCAGAAATGAACTCTTGCTTGTAGGAAGACACATATCCTGTGGATTAACTCCGTTTCTGAAGGGAAATTCAGAGCAGTGTTCCCATCCTTGAAATACACTCTGTTTTAACGCAAGAAGCAAGCTCTTCTTTCGAGAGTCTCTAATACAGCAAGAACCATGAGCATGCCGAGAAAATAAGAACTGTATTAACTACTCATATGAACCATATGTAGTTCAACTCTACTTATAAAACTGGTACAAACCACAGCTCCACTTACGTAAATGCTCTTTAGTTAATTGTGAGAATCGCTTTGGGTTCCTCACCTGTGTAAAATCATTTGAGCCCAAAATTCACATAGTTTTCCAGAAATGAACTCTTGCTTGTAGCAAGACACAGATCCTGTGGAATAACTCCGTTTCTGAATGGACATTCAGAGCAGTGTTCTCATCCATGAAATACACTCTGTTTTAACTCAAGAAGCAAGCTCTTCTTTCCAGCATCGCTAATACAGCAAGAACCATGAGCACGCTGAGAAAAAAAGAACTGTATTTCCTACTCATACGGACCACATGTAGTTCAACTCTGCTTATGAAACTGATACAAACCACAGCTCCACTTACATAAATGCTCTTTAGTTAATAGTGAGATTCGCGTCGGATTCGTGAACTGTGTAAAATCTTTTGATACCCAAATTCACATAGTTTTCCAAGAATGAACTCTTGCTTTTATGAAGACACAGATCCTGTGGATTAACTCCGTTTCTGAATGGATATTCAGAGCAGTGTTCTCATCCTTGAAACACACTCTGTTTTAACGCAAGAAGCAACCTCTTCTTTCGAGCGTCTCTAATACAGCAAGAACCATATGCATGCCCAGAAAAAAAGAACTGTATTTCCTACTCATATGGACCATATGTAGTTCAACTTTACTTATGAAACTGATACAAACCAAAGCTCTACTTACATAAATGCTCTTTAGTTAATTGTAAGAATCGCTTTGCGTTCCTGAACTGTGTAAAATAATTTGAGCCCAAAATTCACTTGGTTTACCAGAAATGAACTCTTGCTTGTAGGAAGACACAGATCCTGGGCTTTAACTCCGTTTCTGAAGGGAAATTCAGAGCAGTATTCTCATTCATTAAACACACTCTGTTTTAGTGCAAGAAGCAAGCTCTTCTTTCGAGCATCTCTAATACAGCAAGAAACATGAGCATGCCCAGAAAAAAAGCACTGTGTTTCCTACTCATACGGACCACACATAGTTTAACTCTGCTTATGAAACTGATACAAACCACAGCTCCCTTACAAAAATGCTCTTTAGTTAGTAGTGAGAATCGCGTTGGATTCGTGAACTGTGTAAAATCATTTGAGCCCAAAATTCACTTGGTTTATGAGAAATGAACTCTTGCTGTAGGAAGACACAGATCTTGGGCTTCAACTCCGTTTCTGAAGGGAAATTCAGAGCAGTGTTCTCATCCATGAAACACACTCTGTTTTAATGCTAGAAGCATGCTCTTCTTTCGAGTGTCTCTAATACAGCAAGAACCATGAGCATGCTCAGAAAAAAAGACCTGTGTTTCCTACTCATACGGACCATATGTAGTTCAACTCTACTTACGAAACTTATACTAACCACAGCTCCACTTACATGAATGCTCTTGAGTTAATAGTGATAATCACATTGGGTTCGGAAACTGTGTAAAATCATTTGAGCCCAAAATTCACTTGGTTTACCAGAAATGAACTCTTGTTTGGAGGAAGACACATATCCTGTGGATTAACTCCGTTTCTGAAGGGAAATTCAGAGCAGTGTTCTCATCCATGAAAAACACTCTGTTTTAACGCAAGAAGCAAGCTCTTCTTTTGAGCGTCTCTAATACACCAAGAACCATGAGCACGCCCAGAAAAAAAGAACTGAGTTTCCTACTCAAACGGACCACACGTAGTTCAACTCTGTTTATGAAACTGATAAAAACCACAGCTAAACTTACATAAATGCTCTTTAGTTAATAGTGAGATTCGCGTCGGATTCGTGAACTGTGTAAAATCTTTTGATACCCAAATTCACATAGTTTTCCAGAAATGAACTCTTGCTTGTAGGAAGACACAGATCCTGTGGATTAACTCCGTTTCTGAATGCATATTCAGAGCAGTGTTCTCATCCTTGAAACACACTCTGTTTTAACGCAAGAAGCAACCTCTTCTTTCGAGCGTCTCTAATACAGCAAGAACCATATGCATGCCCAGAAAAAAAGAACTGTATTTCCTACTCATACGGACCATATGTAGTTCAACTTTACTTATGAAACTGATACAAACCACATCTCCACTTACAAAAATGCTCTTTAGTTAATAGTGATAAACCTGTTGGGATTGTGAACTGTGAAAATTCATTTGAGCCGAAAATTCACTGCGTTTACCAGAAATGAACTCTTTCTTGTAGGAAGACACACAGCATTTGGTTTAACTCCATTTCTGAAGGGAAATTCAGACCTGTGTTCTCATCCATGAAACACACTCTGTTTTAACGCAAGAAGCATACTCTTCGTTCCAGATTTTGCAATACAGCATGGAACATGAGCATGCCCAGAAAAAAAGAACTGTATCTCCTACTCATACGAAAAATATCTAGTTCAACTATGCTTCTGAAACTGATACAAAACAGATCATCTCTTACATAGATGCTCTTTAGTTAATAGTGAAAATCGTGTTGGTTTTGTGAACTGTGTAAATTCATGTGAGCCGAAAAATCTCTGGGTTTATCGGAAATGAACTCTTGCTTGTAGGAAGACACAGAGCATTTGGTTTAACACCATTTCTGAAGGGAAATTCAGACCAGTGTTCTCATCCATGAAACACACTCTGTTTTAACGCAAGAAGCATACTCTTTTTTCCGGCATCTGCAATACCGCAAGAATCATGAGCATGGCCAGAAAAAAAGAACAGTGTTTCTGACTCAAATGGACCATATCTAGTTCAACTCTGTGTATGAAACTGATACAGACCTCAGCCTCTCTTACATAGATGCTCTTTAGTTAACAGTCTAAATACTATAGGGTTCGTGAACTGTGTAAACTCATTTTAGCCGAAAAATAACTGGGTTTACCGGAAATGAACTCTTTCTTGTAGGAAGACACAGAGCATGGCGTTTAACTCTGATTCTAAAGGGAAATTCAGAAAAGTGTTCTCATAAATGAAACACAGTCTGTTTTAATGCAAGAAGCATGCTCTTCTTTCCAGCATCTGCAATAGAGCAAGAAACATGAGCATGGCTAGAAAAAAAGGACTTTGTTTCCTAATCATACGGACCATACATAGTTCTACTCTGCTTATGAAACTGATACAAACCTCAGCCTCTCTTACATAGACGCTCTTTAGTTAATAGTGATAATCTTGTTCGGTTTTTGAACTGTGTAAATTCATTTGAGACGAAAAATAACTGGTTTTACCGGAAATGAACTCTTGCTTGTAGGAAGACACAGAGTATTTGGTTTAACTCCATTTCTGAAGGGAAATTCTGAAGAGTGTTCTCATCCATGAAACACACACTGTATTAACGCAAGAAGCGTGCTCTTCTTTCCAGCTTCTGCAATACAGCAAGGAACATGAGCATGCCCAGAAAAAAAGAACTATATCTTCTACTCATACGAACTATATCTTGTTCAGCTCTGCTTATGAAACTGATACAAAACAAATCATCTCTTACATAGATGCTCTTTAGTTAATAGTGAAAATCGTGTTGGTTTCGTGAACTGTGTAAATTCATTTGAGCCCAAAAATAACTGAGATTACTGGCAATGAACTCTTGCTTGTAGGAAGACAGAGAGCATGGCGTTAAAGTCCGATTCTAAAGGGAAATTCAGAAAAGTGTTCTCATCCATGAAACACAGTCTATTTTAACGCAAGAAGCATGCTCTTCTTTCGAGCATCTGCAATACAGCAAGAAACATGATCATGGCCAGAAAAGAAGAACTGTGGTTCTGACTCAAACGGACCATATCTAGTTCAACTCTGCTTATGAAACTGATACAAACCACAGCATCTCTTACATAGATGCTCTTTAGTTAATAGTGATAAACCTGTTGCGTTTGTGAACTGTGTAAATTCATTTGAGCCGAAAATTCACTGCGTTTACAAGAAATGAACTCTTGCTTGTAGGAAGACACAGAGCATTTGGTTTAACTCCATTTCTGAAGGGAAATTCAGACCTGTGTTCTCATCCATGAAACACACTCTGTTTTAACGCAAGAAGCATGCTCTTCTTTCCAGCATCTGCAATACAGCAACAAACATGAGCATGGTCAGAAAAAATAATGTGTTTCCTACTCATAGGGACTATATTTAGTTCCACTCTGCTTATGAAACTGATACAAAACACAGCATCTCTTACATAGATGCTCTTTAGTTATTATTGAAAAACGTGTTGGGTTTGTGAACTGTGTAAATTCATTTTAGCCGAAAATTCCCTGGTTTACCAGAAATGAATTCTTGCTTGTAGGAAGACACAGAGCATTTGGTTTAACACCATTTCTGAAGGGAAATTCAGACCAGTGTTCTCATCCATGAAACACACTTTGTTTTAACGCAAGAAGCATGCTCTTTTTTCCGGCATCTTCAATACAGCAAGAAACATGAGCATGGCCAGAAAAAAAGAACAGTGTTTCTGACTCAAACGGACCATATCTAGTTCAACTTTGCTTATGAAACTGATACAAACCACAGGATCAATTACATAGATGCTCTTTAGTTCGTAGTGAAAAACTTGTTGGGTTTGTGAACTGTGTAAATTCATTTGAGCCGAAAAATAACTGGGTTTACCGGAAATGAACTCTTGCATGTGGAGGACACAGACCATGGAGTTTAACTCAGATTCTATAGGGAAATTCAGAAAAGTGTTCTCAGCCATGAAACACAGTCTGTTTTAACGCAAGAAGCATACTCTTCTTTCCAGTATCTGCAATACAGCAAGAAAAATGGGCATGGCCAGAAAAAAAGAACTGTGTTTCCTACTCATAGGTACCATATCTAGTACACTCTGCTTATGAAACTGATGCAAACCACAGAATCTCTTACAATTATGCTATTTAGTTAATAGTGAAAAACATGTTGGGTTTGTGAACTGTGTAAATTCATTTGAGCCGAAAATTCATTGTGTTTACAAGAAATGAATTCTTGCTTGTTGGAAGACACAGAGCATTTGGTTTAACTCCCTTTCTGAAGGGAAATTCAGAAAAGTGTTCTCATAAATGAAACACAGTCTGTTTTAATGCAAGAAGCATGCTCTTCTTTCCAGCATCTGCAATACAGCAAGAGACATGAGCATGGCCAGAAAAAAGGACATTGTTTCCTACTCATACGGACCATATCTAGTTCTACTATGCTTATGAAACTGATTCAAACCACAGCATCCCTTACATAGATGCTCTTTAGTTAATAGTGAAAAACGTGTGGGGTTTGTGAACTGTGTAAATTCATTTGAGCCGAAAAATCCCTGCCTTTACCAGAAATGAACTCTTGCTTAATAGGAAGACACAGAGCATGGCGTTTAACTCCATTTCCGAAGGGAAATTCAGAGCAGTGTTCTCATCCATGAAACACACACTGTATTAACGCAAGAAGCATGCTCTTCTTTCCCGCTTCTGCAATACAGCAAGGAATATGAGCATGGCCAGAAAAAAAAAAACTGTGTTTCCTACTCATAGGGACTATATTTAGTTCCACTCTGCTAATGAAACTGATACAAAACACAGCATCTCTTACATAGATGCTCTTTAGTTAATAGTCATAAACCTTTTGGGTTTGTGAACTGTGTAAATTCATTTGAGCCGAAAATTTACTGCGTTTACCAGAAATGTACTCTTGCTTGTAGGAAGACACAGAGCATTTGGTGTAACTCCATTTCTGAAGGGAAATTCAGACCTGTGTTCTCATCAATGAAACACACTCTGTTTTAACGCAAGAAGCATGCTCTTCGTCCCAGCTTCTGCAATACAGCAAGAAATATGTGCATGCCCAGAAAAAAAGAACTGTATCTCCTAGTCATACGAACAATATCTAGTTCAACTCTGCTTATGAAACTGATATAAATCAGATCATCTCTTACATAGATGCTCTTTAGTTAATAGTCAAAATCGTGTTGGTTTCCTGAACTGTGTAAATTAATGTGATCCGAAAATTCCCTGGTTTACCAGAAATGAACTCTTGCTTGTAGCAAGATACAATGCATTTGGTTTAAATTCATTTCTGAAGGGAAATTCAGCAGAGTGTTCTCATCAATGAAACACAGTCTGTTTTAATGCAAGAAGCATGCTCTTCTTTCCAGCATCTGCAATACAGCAAGAAACATGAGCATGGCCAGAAAAAAAAAACTGTGTTGCCTACTCATACGGACCATATCTAGTTCTACTATGCTTATGAAACTGATACAAACCACAGCATCCCTTACATAGATGCTCTTTAGTTAATAGTGAAAAACGTGTTGGGTTTGTGAACTGTGTAAATTCATTTGAGCCGAAAAATCCCTGCCTTTACCAGAAATGAACTCTTGTTTATAGGAAGACACAGAGCATGGCGTTTAACTCCATTTCTGAACGGAAATTCAGACCAGTGTTCTCATCCATGAAACACACTCCGTTTTAATAGAAGAAGCATGCTCTTCTTTCCAGCTTCTGTAATACAGCAAGGAACATGAGCATTCGAAAAAAAAGAACTGTATCTCCTACTCATACGAAAAATATCTAGTTCAACTCTGCTTATGAAACTGATACAAACCACATCATCTCTTACATAGATGATCTTTAGTTAATAGTGATAAACTTGTTGGGTTTGTGAAATGTGTAAATTCATTTGAGCCGAAAATTCCTTCCTTTACCAGAAATGAACTCTTGCTTGTAGGAAGACACATAGCATTTGGTTTAACTCCCTTTCTGAAGGGAAATTCAGACCAGTGTTCTCATCCATGAAACACACTCTGTTTTAACGCAAGAAGCATGCTCTTCTTTCCAACTTCTGCAGTAGAGCAAGGAACATTAGCATGCCCAGAAAAAAAGAACTGTGTCTCCTACTCATACGAACAGTATCTAGTTCAACTCTGCTAATGAAACTGATACAAACCACAGGATCAATTACATAGATGCTCTTTAGTTCGTAGTGAAAAACTTGTTGGGTTTGTGAACTGTGTAAATTCATTTGAGCCGAAAAATAACTGGGTTTACCGGAAATGAACTCTTGCATGTAGGAGGACACAGACCATGGAGTTTAACTCAGATCCTATAGGGAAATTCAGAAAAGTGTTCTCATCCATGAAACACAGTCTGTTTTAACGCAGGAAGCATGCTCTTCTTTCCAGCATCTGCAATACAGAAAGAAACATGACCATGGCCAGGAAAAAAGAACTGTGTTTCCTACTCATAGGTACCTTATCTAGTTCACTCTGCTTATGAAACTGATACAAAACACAGCATCTCTTACATTGATGCTCTTTAGTTAATAGTGAAAAACCTGTTGGGTTTGTGAACTGTGTAAATTCATTTGAGCTGAAAATTCACTGTGTTTACAAGAAATGAATTCTTGCTTGTTGGAAGACCCAGATCATTTGGTTTAACTCCATTTCTGAAGGGAAATTCAGACCAGTGTTCTCATCCATGAAACACACTCTGTTTTACCGCAAGAAGCATGCTCTTCTTTCCAGCTTCTGCAATACAGCAAGGAACATGAGCATGCCCAGAAATAAAGAACTGTGTCTCCTAGTCATACGGACCATATCTAGTTCAACTCTGCTAATGAAACTGATGCAAACGACAGGATCAATTACATAGATGCTCTTTAGTTCATAGTGAAAATTGTGTTGGTTTCATGAACTGTGTAAATTCATTTGAGCCCAAAAATAACTGGGCTTACCGGAAATGAACTCTTGCATGTAGGAAGACACAGACCATGGAGTTTAACTCAGATTCTATAGGGAAATTCAGACCAGTGTTCTCATCCATGAAACACACTCTGTTTTAACGCAAGAAGCATGCTCTTCTTTCCAGCATCTGCAATACAGCAAGAAACATGAGCATGGCCAGAAAAAAAGAACTGTGTTTCTGACTGAAACGGACCATATCTAGGTCAACTCTGCTTATTAAACTGATAGAAACCACAGCATCTCTTACATAGACGCTCTTTAGTTAATAGTGATAAACTTGTTGGGTTTGTGAACTGTGTAAATTCATTTGAGCCGAAAATTCCCTGCCTTTACCAGAAATGAACTCTTGCTTTTAGGAAGACAAAGAGCATTTGGTTTAACTCCATGTCTGAGGGGAAATTCAGACCTGTGTTCTCATCCATGAAACACACTCAGTTTTATCGGGAGAAGCATGCTCTTCTTTCCAGCTTCTGCAATACAGCAAGGAACAAGAGCATGCCCAGATAAAAAGAACTGAATCTCCTACTCATTCGAACAATATCTAGTTCAAATCTGCTTATGACACTGATACAAACCAGATCATCTCTTACAAAGATGCTCTTTAGTTAATAGTGAAAATTGTGTAGGTTTCGTTAACTGTGTAAATTCATTGGAGCCCAAAAATAACTGGGTTTACCAGAAATGAACTCTTGCATGTAGGAAGACACAGACAATGGAGTTTAACTCAGATTCTATAGGGAAATTCAGAAATGTGTTCTCATCCATGAAACACAGTCTGTTTTAATGCAAGAAGCATGCCCTTCTTTCCAGCATCTGCAATACAAAAGAAACATGAGCATGGCCAGAAAAAAAGAACTGTGTTTTCTACTCATAGGTACCTTATCTAGTTCACTCTGCTTATGAAACTGATACAAACCACAGCATCTCTTACATTGATGCTCTTTAGTTAATAGTAAAAACCTGTTGGGTTTGTGAACTGTGTAAATTCATTTGAGCCGATAATTCACTGTGTTTACAAGAAATGAATTCTTGCTTGTTGGAAGACACAGAGCGTTTGGTTTAACTCCATTTCTGAAGGGAAATTCAGACCAGTGTTCTCATCCATGAAACACACTCCGTTTTAACGGGAGAAGCATGCTCTTGTTTCAAGCTTCTGCAATAATGCAAGGAACAAGAGCATGCCCAGAAAAAATGAACTGTGTCTCCTACTCATACCAACAATATCTAGTTCAACTCTGCTTATGAAACAGATACAAACCACAGGATCAATTACATAGATGCTCTTTAGTTCATAGTGAAAAACTTGTTGGGTTTGTGAACTGTGTAAATTCATTTGAGCCGAAAAATAACTGGGTATACCGGAAATGAACTCTTGCAGGTAGGAAGACACAGACCATGGAGTTTAACTCAGATTCTATAGGGAAATTCAGAAAAGTGTTCTCATCCATGAAACACAGTCTGTTTTAACGCAGGAAGCATGCTCTTCTTTCCAGCATCTGCAATACAGCAAGAAAGAGGAGCATGGCCAGAAAAAAAGAACTGTGTTTCCTACTCATAGGTACCATATCTAGTTCACTCTGCTTATGAAACTGATACAAACCACAGCATCTCTTACATTGATGCTCTTTAGTTAATAGTGAAAAACCTGTTGGGTTTGTGAACTGTGTAAATTCATTTGAGCCGAAAATTCTCTGTGTTTACAAGAAATGAATTCTTTCTTGTTAGAAGACTCCGAGCATTTGGTTTAACTCCATTTCTGAAGGGAAATTCAGAACAGTGTTCTCATCCATGAAACACACTCTGTTTTAACGCAGGAAGCATGCTCTTCTTTCCAGCTTCTGCAATACAGCAAGGAACATGAGCATGCCCAGAAAAAAAGAACTGTGTCTCCTAATCATACGGACCATATCTAGTTCAACTCTGCTAATGAAACTGATAGAAACCACAGGATCAATTACATAGATGCTCTTTAGTTCATAGTGAAAATTGTGTTGGTTTCGTGAACTGTGTAAATTCATTTGAGCCCAAAAATAACTGGGTTTACCGGAAATGAACTCTTGCTTGTAGGAAGACACAGAGCATTTGGTTTAACTCCATTTCTGAATGTAAATTCAGACCTGTGTTCTCATCCATGAAACACAGTCAGTTTTAATGCAAGAAGCATGCTCTTTTTTTTTCCAGCATCTGCAATACAGCAAGAAACATGAGCATGGCCAGAAAAAAAGAACTGTGTTTCCTACTCATAGGTACATTATCTAGTTCACTCTGCTTATGAAACTGATACAAACCACAGCATCTCTTACATTGATGCTCTTTAGTTAATAGTGAAAAACCTGTTGGGTTTGTGAACTGTGTAAATTCATTTGAGCCGAAAATTCACTGTGTTTACAAGAAATGAATTCTTGCTTGTTGGAAGACACAGAGCATTTGGTTTAACTCCATTTCTGAAGGGAAATTCAGACCAGTGTTCTCATCCATGAAACACACTCTGTTTTAACGCAAGAAGCATGCTCTTCTTTCCAGCATCTGCAATACAGCAAGAAACATGAGCATGGCCAGAAAAAAAGAACTGTGTTTCTGACTGAAACGGACCATATCTAGGTCAACACTGCTTATGAAACTGATACAAACCACAGCATCTCTTACATAGACGCTCTATAGTTAATAGTGATAAACTTGTTGGGTTTGTGAAATGTGTAAATTCATTTGAGCCGAAAATTCCCTGCCTTTACCAGAAATGAACTCTTGCTTTTAGGAAGACACAGAGCATTTGGTTTAACTCCATGTCTGAAGGGAAATTCAGACCTGTGTTCTCATCCATGAAACACACTCAGTTTTAACGGGAGAAGCATGCTCTTCTTTCCAGCTTCTGCAATACAGCAAGGAACAAGAGCATGCCCAAATAAAAAGAACTGAATCTCCTACTCATTCGAACAATATCTATTTCAAATCTGCTTATGACACTGATACAAACCAGATCATCTCTTGCAAAGATGCTCTTTAGTTAATAGTGAAAGTTGTGTAGGTTTCGTTAACTGTGTAAATTCATTGGAGCCCAAAAATAACTGGGTTTACCAGAAATGAACTCTTGCATGTAGGAAGACACAGACAATGGAGTTTAACTCAGATTCTATAGGGAAATTCAGAAACGTGTTCTCATCCATGAAACACAGTCTGTTTTAATGCAAGAAGCATGCCCTTCTTTCCAGCATCTGCAATACAAAAGAAACATGAGCATGGCCAGAAAAAAAGAACTGTGTTTCCTAATCATAGGTACCATATCTAGTTCACTCTGCTCATGAAACTGATACAAACCACAGCATCTCTTACATTGATGCTATTTAGTTAATAGTGAAAAACGTGTTGGGTTATTGAACTGGGTAAATTCATTGGAGCCGAAAATTCACTGCCTTTACAAGAAATGAACTCTTGCTTGTTGGAATACATAGAGCATTTGGTTTAACTCCCTTTCTGAAGGGAAATTCAGACCTGTGTTCTCATCCATGAAACAAACTCTGTTATAATGCAAGAAGCATGCTCTTATTTACAGCTTCTTCAATACAGCAAGGAACATTAGCATGCCCAGAAAAAAAGAACTGTGTCCCCTAATCATACGGACCATATCTAGTTCAACTCTGCTAATGAAACTGATACAAACCACAGGATCAATTACATAGATGCTCTTTAGTTCATAGTGAAAAACTTGTTGGGGTTTGTGAACTGTGTAAATTCAATTGAGACGAAAAATAACTGGGTTTACCGAAAATGAACTCTTGCATGTAGGAGGACACAGACCATGGCGTTTAACTCAGATTCTATAGGGAAATTCAGAAAAGTGTTCTCATCCATGAAACACAGTCTGTTTTAACGCAGGAAGCATGCTCTTCTGTCCAGCATCTACAATACAGCAAGAAACATGAGGATGGCTAGACAAAAAGAACTGTGTTTCCTACTCATAGGTACCATATCTAGTTCACTCTGCTTATGAAACTGATACAAACCACAGCATCTCTTACATTGATGCTCTTTAGTTAATAGTGAAAAACCTGTTGGGTTTGTGAACTGTGTAAATTCATTTGAGCTGAAAATTCTCTGTGTTTACAAGAAATGAATTCTTTCTTGTTAGAAAACACAGAGCATTTGGTTTAACTCCATTTCTGAAGGGAAATTCAGAACAGTGTTCTCACCCATGAAACACACTCTGTTTTAACGCAAGAAGCATGCTCTTCTTTCCAGCATCTGCAATACAGCAAGAAACATGAGCATGGCCAGAAAAAAAGAACTGTGTTTCTGACTCAAACGGACCATATCTAGGTCAACTCTGCTTATGAAACTGATACAAACCAAAGCATCTCTTACATAGACGCTCTTTAGTTAATAGTGATAAACTTGTGGGTTTGTGAACTGTGTAAATTCATTTGAGCCGAAAATTCCCTGCCTTTACCAGAAATGACCTCTTGCTTGTAGGAAGACACAGAGCATTTGGTTTTACTCCATGTCTGAGGGGAAAATCAGACCTGTGTTTTCATCCATGAAACACACTCTGTTTTAACGCAAGAAGCATGCTCTTCTTTCCAGCTTCTGCAATACATCAAGCAACATGACCATGCCCAGAATAAAAGAACTGTATCTCCTACTCATACGAACAATATCTAGTTCAACTCTGCTTATGAAACTGATACAAACCAGATCATCTCTTACATAGATGCTCTTTAGTTAATAGTGAAAATCGTGTTGGTTTCGTGAACTGTGTAAATTCATTTGAGTCCAAAAATAATTGGGTTTACCGGCAATGAACTCTTGCTTGTAGGAAGACAGAGAGCATGGCGTTTAACTCCGATTCTAAAGGGAATTTCAGAAAAGTGTTCTCATCAATGAAACACAGTCTGTTTTAATGCAAGAAGCATGCTCTTCTTTCCAGCATCCGCAATACAGCAAGAAACATGAGCATGGCCACAAAAAAAGAACTGTGTTTCAAACTCATAGGGACCATATTTCATTCAACTCTGCTTCTGAATCTGATAGAAAACACAGCGTCTCTTACATAGATGCTCTTTAGTTAATAGTGAAAAACGTGTTGGGTTTGGGAACTGTGTAAATTCATATGAGCCGAAAATTACCTGCCTTTACCAGAAATGAACTCTTGCTTGTAGGAAGACACAGAGCATTTGGTTTAACTCCATTTCTGAATGTAAATTCAGAACTGTGTTCTCATCCATGAAACACAGTCTGTTTTAACGCAAGAAGCATGCTCTTTTTTCCAGCATCTGCAATACAGCAAGAAACATGAGCATGGCCAGAAAAAAAGAACTGCTTTTCTGACTCAAACGGACCATATCTAGTTCAACTCTATTTATGACACTTATACAAGACACATCATCTCTTACACAGATGCTCTTTACTTCATAGTGAAAATCATATTGGTTTCATGAACTGTGTAAACTCATTTGAGCCGAAAAATAACTTTGTTTACCGGAAATGAACTCTTGCATGTAGGAGGACACAGACCATGGAGTTTAACTCAGATTCTATAGGGAAATTCAGAAAAGTGTTCTCATCCATGAAACACAGTCTGTTTTAACGCAGGAAGCATGCTCTTCTTTCCAGCATCTGCAATACAGCAAGAAACATGAGGATGGCTAGAAAAAAAGAACTGTGTTTCCTACTCATAGGTACCATATCTAGTTCACTCTGCTTATGAAACTGATACAAACCACAGCATCTCTTACATTGATGCTCTTTAGTTAATAGTGATAAACTTGTTGGGTTTGTGAAATGTGTAAATTCATTTGAGCCGAAAATTCCTGCCTTTACCAGAAATGAACTCTTGCTTGTAGGAAGACACAGAGCATTTGGTTTAACTCCCTTTCTGAAGGGAAATTCAGACCAGTGTTCTCATCCATGAAACAAACTCTGTTATAACGCAAGAAGCATGCTCTTCTTTCCAGCTTCTGCAATACAGCAAGGAACATTAGCATGCCCAGAGAAAAAGAACTGTGTCTCCTAAACATAGGGACCATATCTAGTTCAACTCTGCTAATGAAACTGATACAAACCACAGGATCAATTACATAGATGCTCTTTAGTTCATAGTGAAAAACTTGTTGGGGTTTGTGAACTGTGTAAATTCATTTGAGCCCAAAAATAACTGGGTTTACCGGAAATGAACTCTTGCATATAGGAGGACACAGACCATGGAGTTTAACTCAGATTCTATAGGGAAATTCATAAAAGTGTTCTCATCCATGAAACACAGTCTGTTTTAACTCAAGAAGCATGCTCTTCTTGCCAGCATCTGCAATACTGCAAGAAACATGAGCATGGCCACAAAAAAAGAACTTTGTTTCAAACTCGTAGGGACCATATTTCGTTCAACTCTCTTCTGAATCTGAAACAAAACTCAGCATCTCTTACATAGATGCTCTTTAGTTAATAGTGAAAAACGTGTTGGGTTTGGGAACTGTGTAAATTCACATGAGCCGAAAATTACCTGCCTTTACCAGAAATGAACTATTGCTTGTAGGAAGACACAGAGCATTTGGTTTAACTCCATTTCTGAATGTAAATTCAGACCTGTGTTCTCATCCATGAAACACAGTCCGTTTTAACGCAAGAAGCATGCTCTTTTTTCCAGCATCTGCAATACAGCAAGAAACATGAACGTAGGCAGAAAAAAAGAACTGCTTTTCTGACTCAAACGGACCATATCTAGTTCAACTGTATTTATGACACTTATACAAGACACATCATCTCTTACACAGATGCTCTTTACTTCATAGTGAAAATCATATTGGTTTCATGAACTGTGTAAACTCATTTGAGCCGAAAAATAACTTTGTTTACCGGAAATGAACTCTTGCATGTAGGAGGACACAGACCATGTAGTTTAACTCAGATTCTATAGGGAAATTCAGAAAAGTGTTCTCATCCATGAAACACAGTCTGTTTTAACGCAGGAAGCATGCTCTTCTTTCCAGCATCTACAATACAGCAAGAAACATGAGGATGGCTAGAAAAAAAGAACTGTGTTTCCTACTCATAGGTACCATATCTAGTTCACTCTGCTTATGAAACTGATACAAACCACAGCATCTCTTACATTGATGCTCTTTAGTTAATAGTGAAAAACCTGTTGGGTTTGTAAACTGTGTAAATTCATTTGAGCCGAAAATTCTCTGTGTTTACAAGAAATGAATTCTTTCTTGTTAGAAGACACAGAACATTTGGTTTAACTCCATTTCTGAAGGGAAATTCAGAACAGTGTTCTCATCCATGAAACACACTCTGTTTTAACGCAGGAAGCATGCTCTTCTTTCCAGCTTCTGCAATACAGCAAGGAACATGAGCATGCCCAGAAAAAAAGAACTGTGTCTCCTAATCATACGGACCATATCTAGTTCAACTCTGCTAATGAAACTGATACAAACCACAGGATCAATTACATAGATGCTCTTTAGTTCATAGTGAAAATTGTGTTGGTTTCGTGAACTGTGTAAATTCATTTGAGCCCAAAAAATAACTGGGTTTACCGGAAATGAACTCTTGCATGTAGGAAGACAAAGACCATGGAGTTTAACTCAGATTCTATAGGGAAATTCATAAAAGTGTTCTCATCCATGAAACACAGTCTGTTTTAACTCAAGAAGCATGCTCTTCTTTCCAACATCTGCAATACTGCAAGAAACATGAGCATGGCCAGAAAAAAAGAACTTTGTTTCAAACTCATAGGGACCATATTTCGTTCAACTCTGCTTCTGAATCTGATACAAAACACAGCGTCTCTTACATAGATGCTCTTTAGTGAATAGTGAAAAACGTGTTGGGTTTGGGAACTGTGTAAATTCATATGAGCCGAAAATTACCAGCCTTAACAAGAAATGAACACTTGCTTGTAGGAAGACACAGAGCATTTGGTTTAAATCCATTTCTGAATGTAAATTCAGACCTGTGTTCTCATCCATGAAACACAGTCTGTTTTAATGCAAGAAGCATGCTCTTTTTTTCCAGCATCTGCAATACAGCAAGAAACATGAGCATGGCCAGAAAAAAAGAACTGCTTTTCTGACTCAAACGGACCATATCTAGTTCAACTCTATTTATGACACTTATACAAGACACATCATCTCTTACACAATGCTCTTTACTTCATAGTGAAAATCATATTGGTTTCATGAACTGTGTAAACTCATTTGAGCCGAAAAATAACTGGGTTTACCAGAAATGAACTCTTGCATGTAGGAGGACACAGACCATGGAGTTTAACTCAGATTCTATAGGGAAATTCAGAAAAGTGTTCTCATCCATGAAACACAGCCTGTTTTAATGCAAGAATCATGCTCTTCTTTCCAGCATCTGCAATACAGCAAGAAACATGAGGATGGCTAGAAAAAAAGAACTGTGTTTCCTACTCATAGGTACCATATCTAGTTCACTCTGCTCATGAAACTGATACAAACCACAGCATCTCTTACATTGATGCTATTTAGTTAATAGTGAAAATCGTGTTGGGTTATTGAACTGGGTAAATTCATTGGAGCCGAAAATTCACTGCCTTTACAAGAAATGAACTCTTGCTTGTTGGAATACATAGAGCATTTGGTTTAACTCCCTTTCTGAAGGGAAATTCAGACCAGTGTTCTCATCCATGAAACAAACTCTGTTATAACGCAAGAAGCATGCTCTTCTTTCCAGCTTCTGCAATACAGCAAGGAACATTAGCATGCCCAGAAAAAAAGAACTGTGTCCACTAATCATACAGACCATATCTAGTTCAACTCTGCTAATGAAACTGATACAAACCACAGGATCAATTACATAGATGCTCTTTAGTTCATAGTGAAAAACTTGTTGGGGTTTGTGAACTGTGTAAAATCATTTGAGCCGAAAATTCTCTGTGTTTACAAGAAATGAATTCTTTCTTGTTAGAAGACACAGAACATTTGGTTTAACTCCATTTCTGAAGGGAAATTCAGAACAGTGTTCTCATCCATGAAACACACTCTGTTTTAACGCAGGAAGCATGCTCTTCTTTCCAGCTTCTGCAATACAGCAAGGAACATGAGCATGCCCAGAAAAAAAGAACTGTGTCTCCTAATCATACGGACCATATCTAGTTCAACTCTGCTAATGAAACTGATACAAACCACAGGATCAATTACATAGATGCTCTTTAGTTCATAGTGAAAATTGTGTTGGTTTCGTGAACTGTGTAAATTCATTTGAGCCCAAAAATAACTGGGTTTACCGGAAATGAACTCTTGCATGTAGGAAGACAAAGACCATGGAGTTTAACTCAGATTCCATAGGGAAATTCAGAAAAGTGTTCTCATCCATGAAACACAGTCTGTTTTAACTCAAGAAGCATGCTCTTCTTTCCAGCATCTGCAATACAGCAAGAAACATGAGCATGGCCAGAAAAAAAGAACTGTGTTTCTGACTCAAACGGACCATATCTAGGTCAACTCTGCTTATGAAACTGATACAAACCAAAGCATCTCTTACATAGACGCTCTTTAGTTAATAGTGATAAACTTGTGGGTTTGTGAACTGTGTAAATTCATTTGAGCCGAAAATTCCCTGCCTTTACCAGAAATGACCTCTTGCTTGTAGGAAGACAGAGAGCATTTGGTTTTACTCCATGTCTGAGGGGAAAATCAGACCTGTGTTTTCATCCATGAAACACACTCTGTTTTAACGCAAGAAGCATGCTCTTCTTTCCAGCTTCTGCAATACATCAAGCAACATGACCATGCCCAGAATAAAAGAACTGTATCTCCTACTCATACGAACAATATCTAGTTCAACTCTGCTTATGAAACTGATACAAACCAGATCATCTCTTACATAGATGCTCTTTAGTTAATAGTGAAAATCGTGTTGGTTTCGTGAACTGTGTAAATTCATTTGAGTCCAAAAATAATTGGGTTTACCGGCAATGAACTCTTGCTTGTAGGAAGACAGAGAGCATGGCGTTTAACTCCGATTCTAAAGGGAATTTCAGAAAAGTGTTCTCATCAATGAAACACAGTCTGTTTTAATGCAAGAAGCATGCTCTTCTTTCCAGCATCCGCAATACAGCAAGAAACATGAGCATGGCCACAAAAAAAGAACTGTGTTTCAAACTCATAGGGACCATATTTCATTCAACTCTGCTTCTGAATCTGATAGAAAACACAGCGTCTCTTACATAGATGCTCTTTAGTTAATAGTGAAAAACGTGTTGGGTTTGGGAACTGTGTAAATTCATATGAGCCGAAAATTACCTGCCTTTACCAGAAATGAACTCTTGCTTGTAGGAAGACACAGAGCATTTGGTTTAACTCCATTTCTGAATGTAAATTCAGAACTGTGTTCTCATCCATGAAACACAGTCTGTTTTAACGCAAGAAGCATGCTCTTTTTTCCAGCATCTGCAATACAGCAAGAAACATGAGCATGGCCAGAAAAAAAGAACTGCTTTTCTGACTCAAACGGACCATATCTAGTTCAACTCTATTTATGACACTTATACAAGACACATCATCTCTTACACAGATGCTCTTTACTTCATAGTGAAAATCATATTGGTTTCATGAACTGTGTAAACTCATTTGAGCCGAAAAATAACTTTGTTTACCGGAAATGAACTCTTGCATGTAGGAGGACACAGACCATGGAGTTTAACTCAGATTCTATAGGGAAATTCAGAAAAGTGTTCTCATCCATGAAACACAGTCTGTTTTAACGCAGGAAGCATGCTCTTCTTTCCAGCATCTGCAATACAGCAAGAAACATGAGGATGGCTAGAAAAAAAGAACTGTGTTTCCTACTCATAGGTACCATATCTAGTTCACTCTGCTTATGAAACTGATACAAACCACAGCATCTCTTACATTGATGCTCTTTAGTTAATAGTGATAAACTTGTTGGGTTTGTGAAATGTGTAAATTCATTTGAGCCGAAAATTCCTGCCTTTACCAGAAATGAACTCTTGCTTGTAGGAAGACACAGAGCATTTGGTTTAACTCCCTTTCTGAAGGGAAATTCAGACCAGTGTTCTCATCCATGAAACAAACTCTGTTATAACGCAAGAAGCATGCTCTTCTTTCCAGCTTCTGCAATACAGCAAGGAACATTAGCATGCCCAGAGAAAAAGAACTGTGTCTCCTAAACATAGGGACCATATCTAGTTCAACTCTGCTAATGAAACTGATACAAACCACAGGATCAATTACATAGATGCTCTTTAGTTCATAGTGAAAAACTTGTTGGGGTTTGTGAACTGTGTAAATTCATTTGAGCCCAAAAATAACTGGGTTTACCGGAAATGAACTCTTGCATATAGGAGGACACAGACCATGGAGTTTAACTCAGATTCTATAGGGAAATTCATAAAAGTGTTCTCATCCATGAAACACAGTCTGTTTTAACTCAAGAAGCATGCTCTTCTTTCCAGTATCTGCAATACTGCAAGAAACATGAGCATGGCCACAAAAAAAGAACTTTGTTTCAAACTCGTAGGGACCATATTTCGTTCAACTCTCTTCTGAATCTGAAACAAAACTCAGCATCTCTTACATAGATGCTCTTTAGTTAATAGTGAAAAACGTGTTGGGTTTGGGAACTGTGTAAATTCACATGAGCCGAAAATTACCTGCCTTTACCAGAAATGAACTATTGCTTGTAGGAAGACACAGAGCATTTGGTTTAACTCCATTTCTGAATGTAAATTCAGACCTGTGTTCTCATCCATGAAACACAGTCTGTTTTAACGCAAGAAGCATGCTCTTTTTTCCAGCATCTGCAATACAGCAAGAAACATGAACGTAGGCAGAAAAAAAGAACTGCTTTTCTGACTCAAACGGACCATATCTAGTTCAACTGTATTTATGACACTTATACAAGACACATCATCTCTTACACAGATGCTCTTTACTTCATAGTGAAAATCATATTGGTTTCATGAACTGTGTAAACTCATTTGAGCCGAAAAATAACTTTGTTTACCGGAAATGAACTCTTGCATGTAGGAGGACACAGACCATGTAGTTTAACTCAGATTCTATAGGGAAATTCAGAAAAGTGTTCTCATCCATGAAACACAGTCTGTTTTAACGCAGGAAGCATGCTCTTCTTTCCAGCATCTGCAATACAGCAAGAAACATGAGGATGGCTAGAAAAAAAGAACTGTGTTTCCTACTCATAGGTACCATATCTAGTTCACTCTGCTTATGAAACTGATACAAACCACAGCATCTCTTACATTGATGCTCTTTAGTTAATAGTGAAAAACCTGTTGGGTTTGTAAACTGTGTAAATTCATTTGAGCCGAAAATTCTCTGTGTTTACAAGAAATGAATTCTTTCTTGTTAGAAGACACAGAACATTTGGTTTAACTCCATTTCTGAAGGGAAATTCAGAACAGTGTTCTCATCCATGAAACACACTCTGTTTTAACGCAGGAAGCATGCTCTTCTTTCCAGCTTCTGCAATACAGCAAGGAACATGAGCATGCCCAGAAAAAAAGAACTGTGTCTCCTAATCATACGGACCATATCTAGTTCAACTCTGCTAATGAAACTGATACAAACCACAGGATCAATTACATAGATGCTCTTTAGTTAATAGTGAAAATCGTGTTGGTTTCGTGAACTGTGTAAATTCATTTGAGTCCAAAAATAATTGGGTTTACCGGCAATGAACTCTTGCTTGTAGGAAGACAGAGAGCATGGCGTTTAACTCCGATTCTAAAGGGAAATTCAGAAAAGTGTTCTCATCAATGAAACACAGTCTGTTTTAATGCAAGAAGCATGCTCTTCTTTCCAGCATCCGCAATACAGCAAGAAACATGAGCATGGCCACAAAAAAAGAACTGTGTTTCAAACTCATAGGGACCATATTTCATTCAACTCTGCTTCTGAATCTGATAGAAAACACAGCGTCTCTTACATAGATGCTCTTTAGTTAATAGTGAAAAACGTGTTGTGTTTGGGAACTGTGTAAATTCATATGAGCCGAAAATTACCTGCCTTTACCAGAAATGAACTATTGCTTGTAGGAAGACACAGAGCATTTGGTTTAACTCCATTTCTGAATGTAAATTCAGACCTGTGTTCTCATCCATGAAACACAGTCTGTTTTAACACAAGAAGCATGCTCTTTTTTCCAGCATCTGCAATACAGCAAGAAACATGAGCATGCCCAGAAAAAAAGAACTGCTTTTCTGACTCAAACGGACCATATCTAGTTCAACTCTATTTATGACACTTATACAAGACACAACATCTCTTACACATATGCTCTTTACTTCATAGTGAAAATCATATTGGTTTCATGAACTGTGTAAACTCATTTGAGCCGAAAAATAACTGGGTTTACCGGAAATGAACTCTTGCATGTAGGAGGACACAGACCATGGAGTTTAACTCAGATTCTATAGGGAAATTCAGAAAAGTGTTCTCATCCATGAAACACAGTCTGTTTTAACGCAGGAAGCATGCTCTTCTTTCCAGCATCTACAATACAGCAAGAAACATGAGGATGGCTAGAAAAAAAGAACTGTGTTTCCTAATCATAGGTACCATATCTAGTTCACTCTGCTCATGAAACTGATACAAACCACAGCATCTCTTACATTGATGCTATTTAGTTAATAGTGAAAAACGTGTTGGGTTATTGAACTGGGTAAATTCATTGGAGCCGAAAATTCACTGCCTTTACAAGAAATGAACTCTTGCTTGTTGGAATACATAGAGCATTTGGTTTAACTCCCTTTCTGAAGGGAAATTCAGACCTGTGTTCTCATCCATGAAACAAACTCTGTTATAATGCAAGAAGCATGCTCTTATTTACAGCTTCTTCAATACAGCAAGGAACATTAGCATGCCCAGAAAAAAAGAACTGTGTCCCCTAATCATACGGACCATATCTAGTTCAACTCTGCTAATGAAACTGATACAAACCACAGGATCAATTACATAGATGCTCTTTAGTTCATAGTGAAAAACTTGTTGGGGTTTGTGAACTGTGTAAATTCAATTGAGACGAAAAATAACTGGGTTTACCGAAAATGAACTCTTGCATGTAGGAGGACACAGACCATGGCGTTTAACTCAGATTCTATAGGGAAATTCAGAAAAGTGTTCTCATCCATGAAACACAGTCTGTTTTAACGCAGGAAGCATGCTCTTCTTTCCAGCATCTACAATACAGCAAGAAACATGAGGATGGCTAGACAAAAAGAACTGTGTTTCCTACTCATAGGTACCATATCTAGTTCACTCTGCTTATGAAACTGATACAAACCACAGCATCTCTTACATTGATGCTCTTTAGTTAATAGTGAAAAACCTGTTGGGTTTGTGAACTGTGTAAATTCATTTGAGCTGAAAAATCTCTGTGTTTACAAGAAATGAATTCTTTCTTGTTAGAAAACACAGAGCATTTGGTTTAACTCCATGTCTGAGGGGAAAATCAGACCTGTGTTTTCATCCATGAAACACACTCTGTTTTAACGCAAGAAGCATGCTCTTCTTTCCAGCTTCTGCAATACATCAAGCAACATGACCATGCCCAGAATAAAAGAACTGTATCTCCTACTCATACGAACAATATCTAGTTCAACTCTGCTTATGAAACTGATACAAACCAGATCATCTCTTACATAGATGCTCTTTAGTTAATAGTGAAAATCGTGTTGGTTTCGTGAACTGTGTAAATTCATTTGAGTCCAAAAATAATTGGGTTTACCGGCAATGAACTCTTGCTTGTAGGAAGACAGAGAGCATGGCGTTTAACTCCGATTCTAAAGGGAAATTCAGAAAAGTGTTCTCATCAATGAAACACAGTCTGTTTTAATGCAAGAAGCATGCTCTTCTTTCCAGCATCCGCAATACAGCAAGAAACATGAGCATGGCCACAAAAAAAGAACTGTGTTTCAAACTCATAGGGACCATATTTCATTCAACTCTGCTTCTGAATCTGATAGAAAACACAGCGTCTCTTACATAGATGCTCTTTAGTTAATAGTGAAAAACGTGTTGGGTTTGGGAACTGTGTAAATTCATATGAGCCGAAAATTACCTGCCTTTACCAGAAATGAACTCTTGCTTGTAGGAAGACACAGAGCATTTGGTTTAACTCCATTTCTGAATGTAAATTCAGAACTGTGTTCTCATCCATGAAACACAGTCTGTTTTAACGCAAGAAGCATGCTCTTTTTTCCAGCATCTGCAATACAGCAAGAAACATGAGCATGGCCAGAAAAAAAGAACTGCTTTTCTGACTCAAACGGACCATATCTAGTTCAACTCTATTTATGACACTTATACAAGACACATCATCTCTTACACAGATGCTCTTTACTTCATAGTGAAAATCATATTGGTTTCATGAACTGTGTAAACTCATTTGAGCCGAAAAATAACTTTGTTTACCGGAAATGAACTCTTGCATGTAGGAGGACACAGACCATGGAGTTTAACTCAGATTCTATAGGGAAATTCAGAAAAGTGTTCTCATCCATGAAACACAGTCTGTTTTAACGCAGGAAGCATGCTCTTCTTTCCAGCATCTGCAATACAGCAAGAAACATGAGGATGGCTAGAAAAAAAGAACTGTGTTTCCTACTCATAGGTACCATATCTAGTTCACTCTGCTTATGAAACTGATACAAACCACAGCATCTCTTACATTGATGCTCTTTAGTTAATAGTGATAAACTTGTTGGGTTTGTGAAATGTGTAAATTCATTTGAGCCGAAAATTCCTGCCTTTACCAGAAATGAACTCTTGCTTGTAGGAAGACACAGAGCATTTGGTTTAACTCCCTTTCTGAAGGGAAATTCAGACCAGTGTTCTCATCCATGAAACAAACTCTGTTATAACGCAAGAAGCATGCTCTTCTTTCCAGCTTCTGCAATACAGCAAGGAACATTAGCATGCCCAGAGAAAAAGAACTGTGTCTCCTAAACATAGGGACCATATCTAGTTCAACTCTGCTAATGAAACTGATACAAACCACAGGATCAATTACATAGATGCTCTTTAGTTCATAGTGAAAAACTTGTTGGGGTTTGTGAACTGTGTAAATTCATTTGAGCCCAAAAATAACTGGGTTTACCGGAAATGAACTCTTGCATATAGGAGGACACAGACCATGGAGTTTAACTCAGATTCTATAGGGAAATTCATAAAAGTGTTCTCATCCATGAAACACAGTCTGTTTTAACTCAAGAAGCATGCTCTTCTTGCCAGCATCTGCAATACTGCAAGAAACATGAGCATGGCCACAAAAAAAGAACTTTGTTTCAAACTCGTAGGGACCATATTTCGTTCAACTCTCTTCTGAATCTGAAACAAAACTCAGCATCTCTTACATAGATGCTCTTTAGTTAATAGTGAAAAACGTGTTGGGTTTGGGAACTGTGTAAATTCACATGAGCCGAAAATTACCTGCCTTTACCAGAAATGAACTATTGCTTGTAGGAAGACACAGAGCATTTGGTTTAACTCCATTTCTGAATGTAAATTCAGACCTGTGTTCTCATCCATGAAACACAGTCTGTTTTAACGCAAGAAGCATGCTCTTTTTTCCAGCATCTGCAATACAGCAAGAAACATGAACGTAGGCAGAAAAAAAGAACTGCTTTTCTGACTCAAACGGACCATATCTAGTTCAACTGTATTTATGACACTTATACAAGACACATCATCTCTTACACAGATGCTCTTTACTTCATAGTGAAAATCATATTGGTTTCATGAACTGTGTAAACTCATTTGAGCCGAAAAATAACTTTGTTTACCGGAAATGAACTCTTGCATGTAGGAGGACACAGACCATGTAGTTTAACTCAGATTCTATAGGGAAATTCAGAAAAGTGTTCTCATCCATGAAACACAGTCTGTTTTAACGCAGGAAGCATGCTCTTCTTTCCAGCATCTACAATACAGCAAGAAACATGAGGATGGCTAGAAAAAAAGAACTGTGTTTCCTACTCATAGGTACCATATCTAGTTCACTCTGCTTATGAAACTGATACAAACCACAGCATCTCTTACATTGATGCTCTTTAGTTAATAGTGAAAAACCTGTTGGGTTTGTAAACTGTGTAAATTCATTTGAGCCGAAAATTCTCTGTGTTTACAAGAAATGAATTCTTTCTTGTTAGAAGACACAGAACATTTGGTTTAACTCCATTTCTGAAGGGAAATTCAGAACAGTGTTCTCATCCATGAAACACACTCTGTTTTAACGCAGGAAGCATGCTCTTCTTTCCAGCTTCTGCAATACAGCAAGGAACATGAGCATGCCCAGAAAAAAAGAACTGTGTCTCCTAATCATACGGACCATATCTAGTTCAACTCTGCTAATGAAACTGATACAAACCACAGGATCAATTACATAGATGCTCTTTAGTTCATAGTGAAAATTGTGTTGGTTTCGTGAACTGTGTAAATTCATTTGAGCCCAAAAAATAACTGGGTTTACCGGAAATGAACTCTTGCATGTAGGAAGACAAAGACCATGGAGTTTAACTCAGATTCTATAGGGAAATTCATAAAAGTGTTCTCATCCATGAAACACAGTCTGTTTTAACTCAAGAAGCATGCTCTTCTATCCAACATCTGCAATACTGCAAGAAACATGAGCATGGCCAGAAAAAAAGAACTTTGTTTCAAACTCATAGGGACCATATTTCGTTCAACTCTGCTTCTGAATCTGATACAAAACACAGCGTCTCTTACATAGATGCTCTTTAGTGAATAGTGAAAAACGTGTTGGGTTTGGGAACTGTGTAAATTCATATGAGCCGAAAATTACCAGCCTTAACAAGAAATGAACACTTGCTTGTAGGAAGACACAGAGCATTTGGTTTAAATCCATTTCTGAATGTAAATTCAGACCTGTGTTCTCATCCATGAAACACAGTCTGTTTTAATGCAAGAAGCATGCTCTTTTTTTCCAGCATCTGCAATACAGCAAGAAACATGAGCATGGCCAGAAAAAAAGAACTGCTTTTCTGACTCAAACGGACCATATCTAGTTCAACTCTATTTATGACACTTATACAAGACACATCATCTCTTACACAATGCTCTTTACTTCATAGTGAAAATCATATTGGTTTCATGAACTGTGTAAACTCATTTGAGCCGAAAAATAACTGGGTTTACCAGAAATGAACTCTTGCATGTAGGAGGACACAGACCATGGAGTTTAACTCAGATTCTATAGGGAAATTCAGAAAAGTGTTCTCATCCATGAAACACAGCCTGTTTTAATGCAAGAATCATGCTCTTCTTTCCAGCATCTGCAATACAGCAAGAAACATGAGGATGGCTAGAAAAAAAGAACTGTGTTTCCTACTCATAGGTACCATATCTAGTTCACTCTGCTCATGAAACTGATACAAACCACAGCATCTCTTACATTGATGCTATTTAGTTAATAGTGAAAATCGTGTTGGGTTATTGAACTGGGTAAATTCATTGGAGCCGAAAATTCACTGCCTTTACAAGAAATGAACTCTTGCTTGTTGGAATACATAGAGCATTTGGTTTAACTCCCTTTCTGAAGGGAAATTCAGACCAGTGTTCTCATCCATGAAACAAACTCTGTTATAACGCAAGAAGCATGCTCTTCTTTCCAGCTTCTGCAATACAGCAAGGAACATTAGCATGCCCAGAAAAAAAGAACTGTGTCCCCTAATCATACAGACCATATCTAGTTCAACTCTGCTAATGAAACTGATACAAACCACAGGATCAATTACATAGATGCTCTTTAGTTCATAGTGAAAAACTTGTTGGGGTTTGTGAACTGTGTAAAATCATTTGAGCCGAAAATTCTCTGTGTTTACAAGAAATGAATTCTTTCTTGTTAGAAGACACAGAACATTTGGTTTAACTCCATTTCTGAAGGGAAATTCAGAACAGTGTTCTCATCCATGAAACACACTCTGTTTTAACGCAGGAAGCATGCTCTTCTTTCCAGCTTCTGCAATACAGCAAGGAACATGAGCATGCCCAGAAAAAAAGAACTGTGTCTCCTAATCATACGGACCATATCTAGTTCAACTCTGCTAATGAAACTGATACAAACCACAGGATCAATTACATAGATGCTCTTTAGTTCATAGTGAAAATTGTGTTGGTTTCGTGAACTGTGTAAATTCATTTGAGCCCAAAAATAACTGGGTTTACCGGAAATGAACTCTTGCATGTAGGAAGACAAAGACCATGGAGTTTAACTCAGATTCCATAGGGAAATTCATAAAAGTGTTCTCATCCATGAAACACAGTCTGTTTTAACTCAAGAAGCATGCTCTTCTTTCCAGCATCTGCAATACAGCAAGAAACATGAGCATGGCCAGAAAAAAAGAATTGTGTTTCTGACTCAAACGGACCATATCTAGGTCAACTCTGCTTATGAAACTGATACAAACCAAAGCATCTCTTACATAGACGCTCTTTAGTTAATAGTGATAAACTTGTGGGTTTGTGAACTGTGTAAATTCATTTGAGCCGAAAATTCCCTGCCTTTACCAGAAATGACCTCTTGCTTGTAGGAAGACAGAGAGCATTTGGTTTTACTCCATGTCTGAGGGGAAAATCAGACCTGTGTTTTCATCCATGAAACACACTCTGTTTTAACGCAAGAAGCATGCTCTTCTTTCCAGCTTCTGCAATACATCAAGCAACATGACCATGCCCAGAATAAAAGAACTGTATCTCCTACTCATACGAACAATATCTAGTTCAACTCTGCTTATGAAACTGATACAAACCAGATCATCTCTTACATAGATGCTCTTTAGTTAATAGTGAAAATCGTGTTGGTTTCGTGAACTGTATAAATTCATTTGAGTCCAAAAATAATTGGGTTTACCGGCAATGAACTCTTGCTTGTAGGAAGACAGAGAGCATGGCGTTTAACTCCGATTCTAAAGGGAATTTCAGAAAAGTGTTCTCATCAATGAAACACAGTCTGTTTTAATGCAAGAAGCATGCTCTTCTTTCCAGCATCCGCAATACAGCAAGAAACATGAGCATGGCCACAAAAAAAGAACTGTGTTTCAAACTCATAGGGACCATATTTCATTCAACTCTGCTTCTGAATCTGATAGAAAACACAGCGTCTCTTACATAGATGCTCTTTAGTTAATAGTGAAAAACGTGTTGGGTTTGGGAACTGTGTAAATTCATATGAGCCGAAAATTACCTGCCTTTACCAGAAATGAACTCTTGCTTGTAGGAAGACACAGAGCATTTGGTTTAACTCCATTTCTGAATGTAAATTCAGAACTGTGTTCTCATCCATGAAACACAGTCTGTTTTAACGCAAGAAGCATGCTCTTTTTTCCAGCATCTGCAATACAGCAAGAAACATGAGCATGGCCAGAAAAAAAGAACTGCTTTTCTGACTCAAACGGACCATATCTAGTTCAACTCTATTTATGACACTTATACAAGACACATCATCTCTTACACAGATGCTCTTTACTTCATAGTGAAAATCATATTGGTTTCATGAACTGTGTAAACTCATTTGAGCCGAAAAATAACTTTGTTTACCGGAAATGAACTCTTGCATGTAGGAGGACACAGACCATGTAGTTTAACTCAGATTCTATAGGGAAATTCAGAAAAGTGTTCTCATCCATGAAACACAGTCTGTTTTAACGCAGGAAGCATGCTCTTCTTTCCAGCATCTGCAATACAGCAAGAAACATGAGGATGGCTAGAAAAAAAGAACTGTGTTTCCTACTCATAGGTACCATATCTAGTTCACTCTGCTTATGAAACTTATACAAACCACAGCATCTCTTACATTGATGCTCTTTAGTTAATAGTGAAAAACCTGTTGGGTTTGTAAACTGTGTAAATTCATTTGAGCCGAAAATTCTCTGTGTTTACAAGAAATGAATTCTTTCTTGTTAGAAGACACAGAACATTTGGTTTAACTCCATTTCTGAAGGGAAATTCAGAACAGTGTTCTCATCCATGAAACACACTCTGTTTTAACGCAGGAAGCATGCTCTTCTTTCCAGCTTCTGCAATACAGCAAGGAACATGAGCATGCCCAGAAAAAAAGAACTGTGTCTCCTAATCATACGGACCATATCTAGTTCAACTCTGCTAATGAAACTGATACAAACCACAGGATCAATTACATAGATGCTCTTTAGTTCATAGTGAAAATTGTGTTGGTTTCGTGAACTGTGTAAATTCATTTGAGCCCAAAAAATAACTGGGTTTACCGGAAATGAACTCTTGCATGTAGGAAGACAAAGACCATGGAGTTTAACTCAGATTCTATAGGGAAATTCATAAAAGTGTTCTCATCCAAGAAACACAGTCTGTTTTAACTCAAGAAGCATGCTCTTCTTTCCAACATCTGCAATAATGCAAGAAACATGAGCATGGCCAGAAAAAAAGAACTTTGTTTCAAACTCATAGGGACCATATTTCGTTCAACTCTGCTTCTGAATCTGATACAAAACACAGCGTCTCTTACATAGATGCTCTTTAGTGAATAGTGAAAAACGTGTTGGGTTTGGGAACTGTGTAAATTCATATGAGCCGAAAATTACCAGCCTTAACAAGAAATGAACACTTGCTTGTAGGAAGACACAGAGCATTTGGTTTAAATCCATTTCTGAATGTAAATTCAGACCTGTGTTCTCATCCATGAAACACAGTCTGTTTTAATGCAAGAAGCATGCTCTTTTTTTCCAGCATCCGCAATACAGCAAGAAACATGAGCATGGCCACAAAAAAAGAACTGTGTTTCAAACTCATAGGGACCATATTTCATTCAACTCTGCTTCTGAATCTGATAGAAAACACAGCGTCTCTTACATAGATGCTCTTTAGTTAATAGTGAAAAACGTGTTGGGTTTGGGAACTGTGTAAATTCATATGAGCCGAAAATTACCTGCCTTTACCAGAAATGAACTCTTGCTTGTAGGAAGACACAGAGCATTTGGTTTAACTCCATTTCTGAATGTAAATTCAGAACTGTGTTCTCATCCATGAAACACAGTCTGTTTTAACGCAAGAAGCATGCTCTTTTTTCCAGCATCTGCAATACAGCAAGAAACATGAGCATGGCCAGAAAAAAAGAACTGCTTTTCTGACTCAAACGGACCATATCTAGTTCAACTCTATTTATGACACTTATACAAGACACATCATCTCTTACACAGATGCTCTTTACTTCATAGTGAAAATCATATTGGTTTCATGAACTGTGTAAACTCATTTGAGCCGAAAAATAACTTTGTTTACCGGAAATGAACTCTTGCATGTAGGAGGACACAGACCATGGAGTTTAACTCAGATTCTATAGGGAAATTCAGAAAAGTGTTCTCATCCATGAAACACAGTCTGTTTTAACGCAGGAAGCATGCTCTTCTTTCCAGCATCTGCAATACAGCAAGAAACATGAGGATGGCTAGAAAAAAAGAACTGTGTTTCCTACTCATAGGTACCATATCTAGTTCACTCTGCTTATGAAACTGATACAAACCACAGCATCTCTTACATTGATGCTCTTTAGTTAATAGTGATAAACTTGTTGGGTTTGTGAAATGTGTAAATTCATTTGAGCCGAAAATTCCTGCCTTTACCAGAAATGAACTCTTGCTTGTAGGAAGACACAGAGCATTTGGTTTAACTCCCTTTCTGAAGGGAAATTCAGACCAGTGTTCTCATCCATGAAACAAACTCTGTTATAACGCAGGAAGCATGCTCTTCTTTCCAGCTTCTGCAATACATCAAGCAACATGACCATGCCCAGAATAAAAGAACTGTATCTCCTACTCATACGAACAATATCTAGTTCAACTCTGCTTATGAAACTGATACAAACCAGATCATCTCTTACATAGATGCTCTTTAGTTAATAGTGAAAATCGTGTTGGTTTCGTGAACTGTATAAATTCATTTGAGTCCAAAAATAATTGGGTTTACCGGCAATGAACTCTTGCTTGTAGGAAGACAGAGAGCATGGCGTTTAACTCCGATTCTAAAGGGAATTTCAGAAAAGTGTTCTCATCAATGAAACACAGTCTGTTTTAATGCAAGAAGCATGCTCTTCTTTCCAGCATCCGCAATACAGCAAGAAACATGAGCATGGCCACAAAAAAAGAACTGTGTTTCAAACTCATAGGGACCATATTTCATTCAACTCTGCTTCTGAATCTGATAGAAAACACAGCGTCTCTTACATAGATGCTCTTTAGTTAATAGTGAAAAACGTGTTGGGTTTGGGAACTGTGTAAATTCATATGAGCCGAAAATTACCTGCCTTTACCAGAAATGAACTCTTGCTTGTAGGAAGACACAGAGCATTTGGTTTAACTCCATTTCTGAATGTAAATTCAGAACTGTGTTCTCATCCATGAAACACAGTCTGTTTTAACGCAAGAAGCATGCTCTTTTTTCCAGCATCTGCAATACAGCAAGAAACATGAGCATGGCCAGAAAAAAAGAACTGCTTTTCTGACTCAAACGGACCATATCTAGTTCAACTCTATTTATGACACTTATACAAGACACATCATCTCTTACACAGATGCTCTTTACTTCATAGTGAAAATCATATTGGTTTCATGAACTGTGTAAACTCATTTGAGCCGAAAAATAACTTTGTTTACCGGAAATGAACTCTTGCATGTAGGAGGACACAGACCATGTAGTTTAACTCAGATTCTATAGGGAAATTCAGAAAAGTGTTCTCATCCATGAAACACAGTCTGTTTTAACGCAGGAAGCATGCTCTTCTTTCCAGCATCTGCAATACAGCAAGAAACATGAGGATGGCTAGAAAAAAAGAACTGTGTTTCCTACTCATAGGTACCATATCTAGTTCACTCTGCTTATGAAACTTATACAAACCACAGCATCTCTTACATTGATGCTCTTTAGTTAATAGTGAAAAACCTGTTGGGTTTGTAAACTGTGTAAATTCATTTGAGCCGAAAATTCTCTGTGTTTACAAGAAATGAATTCTTTCTTGTTAGAAGACACAGAACATTTGGTTTAACTCCATTTCTGAAGGGAAATTCAGAACAGTGTTCTCATCCATGAAACACACTCTGTTTTAACGCAGGAAGCATGCTCTTCTTTCCAGCTTCTGCAATACAGCAAGGAACATGAGCATGCCCAGAAAAAAAGAACTGTGTCTCCTAATCATACGGACCATATCTAGTTCAACTCTGCTAATGAAACTGATACAAACCACAGGATCAATTACATAGATGCTCTTTAGTTCATAGTGAAAATTGTGTTGGTTTCGTGAACTGTGTAAATTCATTTGAGCCCAAAAAATAACTGGGTTTACCGGAAATGAACTCTTGCATGTAGGAAGACAAAGACCATGGAGTTTAACTCAGATTCTATAGGGAAATTCATAAAAGTGTTCTCATCCAAGAAACACAGTCTGTTTTAACTCAAGAAGCATGCTCTTCTTTCCAACATCTGCAATACTGCAAGAAACATGAGCATGGCCAGAAAAAAAGAACTTTGTTTCAAACTCATAGGGACCATATTTCGTTCAACTCTGCTTCTGAATCTGATACAAAACACAGCGTCTCTTACATAGATGCTCTTTAGTGAATAGTGAAAAACGTGTTGGGTTTGGGAACTGTGTAAATTCATATGAGCCGAAAATTACCAGCCTTAACAAGAAATGAACACTTGCTTGTAGGAAGACACAGAGCATTTGGTTTAAATCCATTTCTGAATGTAAATTCAGACCTGTGTTCTCATCCATGAAACACAGTCTGTTTTAATGCAAGAAGCATGCTCTTTTTTTCCAGCATCCGCAATACAGCAAGAAACATGAGCATGGCCACAAAAAAAGAACTGTGTTTCAAACTCATAGGGACCATATTTCATTCAACTCTGCTTCTGAATCTGATAGAAAACACAGCGTCTCTTACATAGATGCTCTTTAGTTAATAGTGAAAAACGTGTTGGGTTTGGGAACTGTGTAAATTCATATGAGCCGAAAATTACCTGCCTTTACCAGAAATGAACTCTTGCTTGTAGGAAGACACAGAGCATTTGGTTTAACTCCATTTCTGAATGTAAATTCAGAACTGTGTTCTCATCCATGAAACACAGTCTGTTTTAACGCAAGAAGCATGCTCTTTTTTCCAGCATCTGCAATACAGCAAGAAACATGAGCATGGCCAGAAAAAAAGAACTGCTTTTCTGACTCAAACGGACCATATCTAGTTCAACTCTATTTATGACACTTATACAAGACACATCATCTCTTACACAGATGCTCTTTACTTCATAGTGAAAATCATATTGGTTTCATGAACTGTGTAAACTCATTTGAGCCGAAAAATAACTTTGTTTACCGGAAATGAACTCTTGCATGTAGGAGGACACAGACCATGGAGTTTAACTCAGATTCTATAGGGAAATTCAGAAAAGTGTTCTCATCCATGAAACACAGTCTGTTTTAACGCAGGAAGCATGCTCTTCTTTCCAGCATCTGCAATACAGCAAGAAACATGAGGATGGCTAGAAAAAAAGAACTGTGTTTCCTACTCATAGGTACCATATCTAGTTCACTCTGCTTATGAAACTGATACAAACCACAGCATCTCTTACATTGATGCTCTTTAGTTAATAGTGATAAACTTGTTGGGTTTGTGAAATGTGTAAATTCATTTGAGCCGAAAATTCCTGCCTTTACCAGAAATGAACTCTTGCTTGTAGGAAGACACAGAGCATTTGGTTTAACTCCCTTTCTGAAGGGAAATTCAGACCAGTGTTCTCATCCATGAAACAAACTCTGTTATAACGCAAGAAGCATGCTCTTCTTTCCAGCTTCTGCAATACAGCAAGGAACATTAGCATGCCCAGAGAAAAAGAACTGTGTCTCCTAAACATAGGGACCATATCTAGTTCAACTCTGCTAATGAAACTGATACAAACCACAGGATCAATTACATAGATGCTCTTTAGTTCATAGTGAAAAACTTGTTGGGGTTTGTGAACTGTGTAAATTCATTTGAGCCCAAAAATAACTGGGTTTACCGGAAATGAACTCTTGCATATAGGAGGACACAGACCATGGAGTTTAACTCAGATTCTATAGGGAAATTCATAAAAGTGTTCTCATCCATGAAACACAGTCTGTTTTAACTCAAGAAGCATGCTCTTCTTTCCAGTATCTGCAATACTGCAAGAAACATGAGCATGGCCACAAAAAAAGAACTTTGTTTCAAACTCGTAGGGACCATATTTCGTTCAACTCTCTTCTGAATCTGAAACAAAACTCAGCATCTCTTACATAGATGCTCTTTAGTTAATAGTGAAAAACGTGTTGGGTTTGGGAACTGTGTAAATTCACATGAGCCGAAAATTACCTGCCTTTACCAGAAATGAACTATTGCTTGTAGGAAGACACAGAGCATTTGGTTTAACTCCATTTCTGAATGTAAATTCAGACCTGTGTTCTCATCCATGAAACACAGTCTGTTTTAACGCAAGAAGCATGCTCTTTTTTCCAGCATCTGCAATACAGCAAGAAACATGAACGTAGGCAGAAAAAAAGAACTGCTTTTCTGACTCAAACGGACCATATCTAGTTCAACTGTATTTATGACACTTATACAAGACACATCATCTCTTACACAGATGCTCTTTACTTCATAGTGAAAATCATATTGGTTTCATGAACTGTGTAAACTCATTTGAGCCGAAAAATAACTTTGTTTACCGGAAATGAACTCTTGCATGTAGGAGGACACAGACCATGGAGTTTAACTCAGATTCTATAGGGAAATTCAGAAAAGTGTTCTCATCCATGAAACACAGTCTGTTTTAACGCAGGAAGCATGCTCTTCTTTCCAGCATCTGCAATACAGCAAGAAACATGAGGATGGCTAGAAAAAAAGAACTGTGTTTCCTACTCATAGGTACCATATCTAGTTCACTCTGCTTATGAAACTTATACAAACCACAGCATCTCTTACATTGATGCTCTTTAGTTAATAGTGAAAAACCTGTTGGGTTTGTAAACTGTGTAAATTCATTTGAGCCGAAAATTCTCTGTGTTTACAAGAAATGAATTCTTTCTTGTTAGAAGACACAGAACATTTGGTTTAACTCCATTTCTGAAGGGAAATTCAGAACAGTGTTCTCATCCATGAAACACACTCTGTTTTAACGCAGGAAGCATGCTCTTCTTTCCAGCTTCTGCAATACAGCAAGGAACATGAGCATGCCCAGAAAAAAAGAACTGTGTCTCCTAATCATACGGACCATATCTAGTTCAACTCTGCTAATGAAACTGATACAAACCACAGGATCAATTACATAGATGCTCTTTAGTTCATAGTGAAAATTGTGTTGGTTTCGTGAACTGTGTAAATTCATTTGAGCCCAAAAAATAACTGGGTTTACCGGAAATGAACTCTTGCATGTAGGAAGACAAAGACCATGGAGTTTAACTCAGATTCTATAGGGAAATTCATAAAAGTGTTCTCATCCAAGAAACACAGTCTGTTTTAACTCAAGAAGCATGCTCTTCTTTCCAACATCTGCAATACTGCAAGAAACATGAGCATGGCCAGAAAAAAAGAACTTTGTTTCAAACTCATAGGGACCATATTTCGTTCAACTCTGCTTCTGAATCTGATACAAAACACAGCGTCTCTTACATAGATGCTCTTTAGTGAATAGTGAAAAACGTGTTGGGTTTGGGAACTGTGTAAATTCATATGAGCCGAAAATTACCAGCCTTAACAAGAAATGAACACTTGCTTGTAGGAAGACACAGAGCATTTGGTTTAAATCCATTTCTGAATGTAAATTCAGACCTGTGTTCTCATCCATGAAACACAGTCTGTTTTAATGCAAGAAGCATGCTCTTTTTTTCCAGCATCCGCAATACAGCAAGAAACATGAGCATGGCCACAAAAAAAGAACTGTGTTTCAAACTCATAGGGACCATATTTCATTCAACTCTGCTTCTGAATCTGATAGAAAACACAGCGTCTCTTACATAGATGCTCTTTAGTTAATAGTGAAAAACGTGTTGGGTTTGGGAACTGTGTAAATTCATATGAGCCGAAAATTACCTGCCTTTACCAGAAATGAACTCTTGCTTGTAGGAAGACACAGAGCATTTGGTTTAACTCCATTTCTGAATGTAAATTCAGAACTGTGTTCTCATCCATGAAACACAGTCTGTTTTAACGCAAGAAGCATGCTCTTTTTTCCAGCATCTGCAATACAGCAAGAAACATGAGCATGGCCAGAAAAAAAGAACTGCTTTTCTGACTCAAACGGACCATATCTAGTTCAACTCTATTTATGACACTTATACAAGACACATCATCTCTTACACAGATGCTCTTTACTTCATAGTGAAAATCATATTGGTTTCATGAACTGTGTAAACTCATTTGAGCCGAAAAATAACTTTGTTTACCGGAAATGAACTCTTGCATGTAGGAGGACACAGACCATGGAGTTTAACTCAGATTCTATAGGGAAATTCAGAAAAGTGTTCTCATCCATGAAACACAGTCTGTTTTAACGCAGGAAGCATGCTCTTCTTTCCAGCATCTGCAATACAGCAAGAAACATGAGGATGGCTAGAAAAAAAGAACTGTGTTTCCTACTCATAGGTACCATATCTAGTTCACTCTGCTTATGAAACTGATACAAACCACAGCATCTCTTACATTGATGCTCTTTAGTTAATAGTGATAAACTTGTTGGGTTTGTGAAATGTGTAAATTCATTTGAGCCGAAAATTCCTGCCTTTACCAGAAATGAACTCTTGCTTGTAGGAAGACACAGAGCATTTGGTTTAACTCCCTTTCTGAAGGGAAATTCAGACCAGTGTTCTCATCCATGAAACAAACTCTGTTATAACGCAAGAAGCATGCTCTTCTTTCCAGCTTCTGCAATACAGCAAGGAACATTAGCATGCCCAGAGAAAAAGAACTGTGTCTCCTAAACATAGGGACCATATCTAGTTCAACTCTGCTAATGAAACTGATACAAACCACAGGATCAATTACATAGATGCTCTTTAGTTCATAGTGAAAAACTTGTTGGGGTTTGTGAACTGTGTAAATTCATTTGAGCCCAAAAATAACTGGGTTTACCGGAAATGAACTCTTGCATATAGGAGGACACAGACCATGGAGTTTAACTCAGATTCTATAGGGAAATTCATAAAAGTGTTCTCATCCATGAAACACAGTCTGTTTTAACTCAAGAAGCATGCTCTTCTTGCCAGCATCTGCAATACTGCAAGAAACATGAGCATGGCCACAAAAAAAGAACTTTGTTTCAAACTCGTAGGGACCATATTTCGTTCAACTCTCTTCTGAATCTGAAACAAAACTCAGCATCTCTTACATAGATGCTCTTTAGTTAATAGTGAAAAACGTGTTGGGTTTGGGAACTGTGTAAATTCACATGAGCCGAAAATTACCTGCCTTTACCAGAAATGAACTATTGCTTGTAGGAAGACACAGAGCATTTGGTTTAACTCCATTTCTGAATGTAAATTCAGACCTGTGTTCTCATCCATGAAACACAGTCTGTTTTAACGCAAGAAGCATGCTCTTTTTTCCAGCATCTGCAATACAGCAAGAAACATGAACGTAGGCAGAAAAAAAGAACTGCTTTTCTGACTCAAACGGACCATATCTAGTTCAACTGTATTTATGACACTTATACAAGACACATCATCTCTTACACAGATGCTCTTTACTTCATAGTGAAAATCATATTGGTTTCATGAACTGTGTAAACTCATTTGAGCCGAAAAATAACTTTGTTTACCGGAAATGAACTCTTGCATGTAGGAGGACACAGACCATGTAGTTTAACTCAGATTCTATAGGGAAATTCAGAAAAGTGTTCTCATCCATGAAACACAGTCTGTTTAAACGCAGGAAGCATGCTCTTCTTTCCAGCATCTACAATACAGCAAGAAACATGAGGATGGCTAGAAAAAAAGAACTGTGTTTCCTACTCATAGGTACCATATCTAGTTCACTCTGCTTATGAAACTGATACAAACCACAGCATCTCTTACATTGATGCTCTTTAGTTAATAGTGAAAAACCTGTTGGGTTTGTAAACTGTGTAAATTCATTTGAGCCGAAAATTCTCTGTGTTTACAAGAAATGAATTCTTTCTTGTTAGAAGACACAGAACATTTGGTTTAACTCCATTTCTGAAGGGAAATTCAGAACAGTGTTCTCATCCATGAAACACACTCTGTTTTAACGCAGGAAGCATGCTCTTCTTTCCAGCTTCTGCAATACAGCAAGGAACATGAGCATGCCCAGAAAAAAAGAACTGTGTCTCCTAATCATACGGACCATATCTAGTTCAACTCTGCTAATGAAACTGATACAAACCACAGGATCAATTACATAGATGCTCTTTAGTTCATAGTGAAAATTGTGTTGGTTTCGTGAACTGTGTAAATTCATTTGAGCCCAAAAAATAACTGGGTTTACCGGAAATGAACTCTTGCATGTAGGAAGACAAAGACCATGGAGTTTAACTCAGATTCTATAGGGAAATTCATAAAAGTGTTCTCATCCATGAAACACAGTCTGTTTTAACTCAAGAAGCATGCTCTTCTTTCCAACATCTGCAATACTGCAAGAAACATGAGCATGGCCAGAAAAAAAGAACTTTGTTTCAAACTCATAGGGACCATATTTCGTTCAACTCTGCTTCTGAATCTGATACAAAACACAGCGTCTCTTACATAGATGCTCTTTAGTGAATAGTGAAAAACGTGTTGGGTTTGGGAACTGTGTAAATTCATATGAGCCGAAAATTACCAGCCTTAACAAGAAATGAACACTTGCTTGTAGGAAGACACAGAGCATTTGGTTTAAATCCATTTCTGAATGTAAATTCAGACCTGTGTTCTCATCCATGAAACACAGTCTGTTTTAATGCAAGAAGCATGCTCTTTTTTTCCAGCATCTGCAATACAGCAAGAAACATGAGCATGGCCAGAAAAAAAGAACTGCTTTTCTGACTCAAACGGACCATATCTAGTTCAACTCTATTTATGACACTTATACAAGACACATCATCTCTTACACAATGCTCTTTACTTCATAGTGAAAATCATATTGGTTTCATGAACTGTGTAAACTCATTTGAGCCGAAAAATAACTGGGTTTACCAGAAATGAACTCTTGCATGTAGGAGGACACAGACCATGGAGTTTAACTCAGATTCTATAGGGAAATTCAGAAAAGTGTTCTCATCCATGAAACACAGCCTGTTTTAATGCAAGAATCATGCTCTTCTTTCCAGCATCTGCAATACAGCAAGAAACATGAGGATGGCTAGAAAAAAAGAACTGTGTTTCCTACTCATAGGTACCATATCTAGTTCACTCTGCTCATGAAACTGATACAAACCACAGCATCTCTTACATTGATGCTATTTAGTTAATAGTGAAAATCGTGTTGGGTTATTGAACTGGGTAAATTCATTGGAGCCGAAAATTCACTGCCTTTACAAGAAATGAACTCTTGCTTGTTGGAATACATAGAGCATTTGGTTTAACTCCATTTCTGAAGGGAAATTCAGACCAGTGTTCTCATCCATGAAACAAACTCTGTTATAACGCAAGAAGCATGCTCTTCTTTCCAGCTTCTGCAATACAGCAAGGAACATTAGCATGCCCAGAAAAAAAGAACTGTGTCCCCTAATCATACGGACCATATCTAGTTCAACTCTGCTAATGAAACTGATACAAACCACAGGATCAATTACATAGATGCTCTTTAGTTCATAGTGAAAAACTTGTTGGGGTTTGTGAACTGTGTAAAATCATTTGAGCCGAAAAATAACTGGGTTTACCGGAAATGAACTCTTGCATGTAGGAGGACACAGACTATGGAGTTCTACTCAGATTCTATAGGGAAATTCAGAAAAGTGTTCTCATCCATGAAACACAGTCTGTTTTAACGCAGGAAGCATGCTCTTCTTTCCAGCATCTGCAATACAGAAAGAAACATGACCATGGCCAGAAAAAAAGAACTGTGTTTCCTACTCATAGGTACCTTATCTAGTTCACTCTGCTTATGAAACTGTTACAAACCACAGCATCTCTTACATTGATGCTCTTTAGTTAATAGTGAAAAACCTGTTGGGTTTGTGAACTGTGTAAATTCATTTGAGCCGAAAATTCACTGTGTTTACAAGAAATGAATTCTTGCTTGTTGGAAGACACAAAGCATTTGGTTTATCTCCATTTCTGAAGAGAAATTCAGACCAGTGTTCTCATCCATGAAACGCACTCTGTTTTAACGCAAGAAGCATGCTCTTCTTTCCAGCTTCTGCAATACAGCAAGGAACATGTGCATGCCCAGAAAAAAAGAACTGTGTCTCCTAATCATACGGACCATATCTAGTTCAACTCTGCTAATGAAACTGATACAAACCACAGGATCAATTACATAGATGCTCTTTAGTTCATCGTGAAAATTGTGTTGGTTTCGTGAACTGTGTAAATTCATTTGAGCCCAAAAATAACTGGGTTTACCGGAAATGAACTCTTGCATGTAGGAAGACACAGACCATCGAGTTTAATTCAGATTCTATAGGGAAATTCAGAAAAGTGTTCTCATCCATGAAAAACAGTCTGTTTTAACTCAAGAAGCATGCTCTTCTTTCCAGCATCTGCAATACTTCAAGAAACATGAGCATCGCCAGAAAAAAAGAACTTTGTTTCAAACCAATAGGGACCATATTTCGTTCAACTCTGCTTCTGAATCTGATACAAAACACAGCGTGTCTTACATAGATGCTCTTTAGTTAATAGTGAAAAACGTGTTGGGTTTGGGAACTGTGTAAATTCATATGAGCCAAAAATTACCAGCCTTAACCAGAAATGAACTCTTGCTTGTAGGAAGACACAGAGCATTTGGTTTAACTCCATTTCTGAATTTAAATTCAGACCTGTGTTCTCATCCATGAAACACAGTCTGTTTTAATGCAAGAAGCATGCTCTTTTTTCCAGCATCTGCAATACAGCAAGAAACATGAGCATGGCCAGAAAAAAAGAACTGCTTTTCTGACTCAAACGAACCATATCTAGTTCAACTCTATTTATGACACTTATACAAGACACATCATCTCTTACACAGATGCTCTTTACTTCATAGTGAAAATCATATTGGTTTCATGAACTGTGTAAACTCATTTGAGCCGAAAAATAACTGGGTTTACCAGAAATGAACTCTTGCATGTAGGAGGACACAGACCATGGAGTTTAACTCAGATTCTATAGGGAAATTCAGAAAAGTGTTCTCATCCATGAAACACAGTCTGTTTTAATGCAAGAATCATGCTCTTCTTTCCAGCATCTGCAATACAGCAAGAAACATGAGGATGGCTAGAAAAAAAGAACTGTGTTTCCTACTCATAGGTACCATATCTAGTTCACTCTGCTCATGAAACTGATACAAACCACAGCATCTCTTACATTGATGCTATTTAGTTAATAGTGAAAAACGTGTTGGGTTATTGAACTGGGTAAATTCATTGGAGCCGAAAATTCACTGCCTTTACAAGAAATGAACTCTTGCTTGTTGGAATACATAGAGCATTTGGTTTAACTCCCTTTCTGAAGGGAAATTCAGACCAGTGTTCTCATCCATGAAACAAACTCTGTTATAACGCAAGAATCATGCTCTTCTTTCCAGCTTCTTCAATACAGCAAGGAACATTAGCATGCCCAGAAAAAAAGAACTGTGTCCCCAAATCATACGGACCATATCTAGTTCAACTCTGCTAATGAAACTGATACAAACCACAGGATCAATTACATAGATGCTCTTTAGTTCATAGTGAAAAACTTGTTGGGGTTTGTGAACTGTGTAAATTCATTTGAGCCGAAAAATAACTGGGTTTACCGGAAATGAACTCTTGCATGTAGGAGGACACAGACCATGGAGTTTAACTCAGATTCTATAGGGAAATTCAGAAAAGTGTTCTCATCCATGAAACACAGTCTGTTTTAACGCAGGAAGCATGCTCTTCTTTCGAGCATCTGCAATACAGAAACAAACATGAGCATGCCCAGAAAAAAAGAACTGTGTCCCTAATCATACGGACCATATCTAGTTCAACTCTGCTAATGAAAATGATACAAACCACAGGATCAATTACATAGATGCTCTTTAGTTCATCGTGAAAATTGTGTTGGTTTCGTGAACTGTGTAAATTCATTTGAGCCCAAAAATAACTGGGTTTACCGGAAATGAACTCTTGCATGTAGGAAGACACAGACCATGGAGTTTAACTCAGATTCTATAGGGAAATTCAGAAAAGTGTTCTCATCCATGAAACACAGTCTGTTTTAACGCAGGAAGCATGCTCTTCTTTCCAGCATCTACAATACAGCAAGAAACATGAGGATGGCTAGAAAAAAAGAACTGTGTTTCCTACTCATAGGTACCATATCTAGTTCACTCTGCTTATGAAACTGATACAAACCACAGCATCTCTTACATTGATGCTCTTTAGTTAATAGTGAAAAACCTGTTGGGTTTGTAAACTGTGGAAATTCATTTGAGCCGAAAATTCTATGTGTTTACAAGAAATGAATTCTTTCTTGTTAGAAGACACAGAGCATTTGGTTTAACTCCATTTCTGAAGGGAAATTCAGAACAGTGTTCTCATCCATGAAACACACTCTGTTTTAACGCAGGAAGCATGCTCTTCTTTCCAGCTTCTGCAATACAGCAAGGAACATGAGCATGCCCTGAAAAAAAGAACTGTGCCTCCTATTCATACGGACCATATCTAGTTCAACTCTGCTAATGAAACTGATACAAACCACAGGATCAATTACATAGATGCTCTTTAGTTCATAGTGAAAATTGTGTTGGTTTCGTGAACTGTGTAAATTCATTTGAGCCCAAAAATAACTGGGTTTACCGGAAATGAACTCTTGCATGTAGGAAGACACAGACCATGGAGTTTAACTCAGATTCTATAGGGAAATTCATAAAAGTGTTCTCATCCATGAAACACAGTCTGTTTTAACTCAAGAAGCATGCTCTTCTTTCCAGCATCTGCAATACTGCAAGAAACATGAGCATGGCCACAAAAAAAGAACTTTGTTTCAAACTCATAGGGACCATATTTCGTTCAACTCTGCTTCTGAATCTGATACAAAACACAGCGTCTCTTACATAGATGCTCTTTAGTGAATAGTGAAAAACGTGTTGGGTTTGGGAACTGTGTAAATTCATATGAGCCGAAAATTACCAGCCTTAACCAGAAATGAACACTTGCTTGTAGGAAGACACAGAGCATTTGGTTTAACTCCATTTCTGAATGTAAATTCAGACCTGTGTTCTCATCCATGAAACACAGTCTGTTTTAATGCAAGAAGCATGCTCTTTTTTTCCAGCATCTGCAATACAGCAAGAAACATGAGCATGGCCAGAAAAAAAGAACTGCTTTTCTGACTCAAACGGACCATATCTAGTTCAACTCTATTTATGACACTTATACAAGACACATCATCTCTTACACAGATGCTCTTTACTTCATAGTGAAAATCATATTGGTTTCATGAACTCTGTAAACTCATTTGAGCCGAAAAATAACTGGGTTTACCAGAAATGAACTCTTGCATGTAGGAGGACACAGACCATGGAGTTTAACTCAGATTCTATAGGGAAATTCAGAAAAGTGTTCTCATCCATGAAACACAGTCTGTTTTAATGCAAGAATCATGCTCTTCTTCCAGCATCTGCAATACAGCAAGAAACATGAGGATGGCTAGAAAAAAAGAACTGTGTTTCCTACTCATAGGTACCATATCTAGTTCACTCTGCTCATGAAACTGATACAAACCACAGCATCTCTTACATTGATGCTATTTAGTTAATAGTGAAAAACGTGTTGGGTTATTGAACTGGGTAAATTCATTGGAGCCGAAAATTCACTGCCTTTACAAGAAATGAACTCTTGCTTGTTGGAATACATAGAGCATTTGGTTTAACTCCCTTTCTGAAGGGAAATTCAGACCAGTGTTCTCATCCATGAAACAAACTCTGTTATAACGCAAGAAACATGCTCTTCTTTCCAGCTTCTGCAATACAGCAAGGAACATTAGCATGCCCAGAAAAAAAGAACTGTGTCCCCTAATCATACAGACCATATCTAGTTCAACTCTGCTAATGAAACTGATACAAACCACAGGATCAATTACATAGATGCTCTTTAGTTCATAGTGAAAAACTTGTTGGGGTTTGTGAACTGTGTAAAATCATTTGAGCCGAAAAATAACTGGGTTTACCGGAAATGAACTCTTGCATGTAGGAGGACACAGACCATGGAGTTCAACTCAGATTCTATAGGGAAATTCAGAAAAGTGTTCTCATCCATGAAACACAGTCTGTTTTAACGCAGGAAGCATGCTCTTCTTTCCAGCATCTGCAATACAGAAAGCAACATGAGCATGCCCAGAAAAAAAGAACTGTGTCTCCTAATCATACGGACCATATCCAGTTAAACTCTGCTAATGAAACTGATACAAACCACAGGATCAATTACATAGATGCTGTTTAGTTCATCGTGAAAATTGTGTTGGTTTCGTGAACTGTGTAAATTCATTTGAGCCCAAAAATAACTGGGTTTACTGGGAATGAACTCTTGCATGTAGGAAGACACAGACCATGGAGTTTAACTCAGATTCCATAGGGAAATTCAGAAAAGTGTTCTCATCCATGAAACACAGTCTGTTTTAACTCAAGAAGCATGCTCTTCTTTCCAGCATCTGCAATACTGCAAGAAACATGAGCATGGCCAGAAAAAAAGAACTGTGTTTCTGACTCAAACGGACCATATCTAGGTCAACTCTGCTTATGAAACTGATACAAACCACAGCATCTCTTACATAGACGCTCTTTAGTTTATAGTGATAAACTTGTTGGGTTTGTGAACTGTGTAAATTCATTTGAGCCGAAAATTCCCTGCCTTTACCAGAAATGACCTCTTGCTTGTAGGAAGACACAGAGCATTTGGTTTTACTCCATGTCTGAGGGGAAAATCAGACCTGTGTTTTCATCCATGAAACACACTCTGTTTTAACGCAAGAAGCATGCTCTTCTTTCCAGCTTCTGCAATACATCAAGCAACATGACCATGCCCAGAATAAAAGAACTGTGTCTCCTACTCATACGAACAATATCTAGTTCAACTCTGCTTATGAAACTGATACAAACCAGATCATCTCTTACATAGATGCTCTTTAGTTAATAAGGAAAATCGTGTTGGTTTCGTGAACTGTGTAAATTCATTTGAGTCCAAAAATAATTGGGTTTACCGGCAATGAACTCTTGCTTGTAGGAAGACAGAGAGCATGGCGTTTAACTCCGATTCTAAAGGGAATTTCAGAAAAGTGTTCTCATCAATGAAACACAGTCTGTTTTAATGCAAGAAGCATGCTCTTCTTTCCAGCATCCGCAATACAGCAAGAAACATGAGCATGGCCACAAAAAAAGAACTGTGTTTCAAACTCATAGGGACCATATTTCATTCAACTCTGCTTCTGAATCTGATAGAAAACACAGCGACTCTTACATAGATGCTCTTTAGTTAATAGTGAAAAACGTGTTGGGTTTGGGAACTGCGTAAATTCATATGAGCCGAAAATTACCTGCCTTTACCAGAAATGAACTCTTGCTTGTAGGAAGACACAGAGCATTTGGTTTAACTCCATTTCTGAATGTAAATTCAGAACTGTGTTCTCATCCATGAAACACAGTCTGTTTTAATGCAAGAAGCATGCTCTTTTTTTCCAGCATCTGCAATACAGCAAGAAACATGAGCATGGCCAGAAAAAAAAACTGTGTTTCCTACTCATAGGGATTATATTTAGTTCCACTCTGCTTATGAAACTGATACAAAACACAGCATCTCTTACATAGATGCTCTTTAGTTATTATTGAAAAACGTGTTGGGTTTGTGAATTGTGTAAATTCATTTGAGCCGAAAATTCCCTGGTTTATCAGAAATGAACTCTTGCTTGTAGGAAGACACAGAGCATGGTGTTTAACTCCATTTCTGAAGGGAAATTCAGAGCAGTGTTCTCATCCATGAAACACACTCTGTTTTAACGCAAGAAGCATGCTCTTTTTTCTGGCATCTTCACTAGGCAAGAAACATGAGCATGGCCAGAAAAAAAGAACAGTGTTTCTGACTCAAACGGACCATATCTAGTTCAACTCTGCTTATGAAACTGATACAAACCTCAGCCTCTCTTACATAGATGATCTTTAGTTAATAGTTATATTGTTCGGTTTTTGAACTGTGTAAATTAATTTGAGCCGAAAAATAACTGGGTTTACCGGCAATGAACTCTTTCTTATTGGAAGACACAGAGCATGGCATTTAACTCTGATTCTAAAGGGAAATTCAGAAAAGTGTTCTCGTAAATGAAACACAGTCTGTTTTAACGCAAGAAGCATGCTCTTCTTTCCAGCTTCTGCAATACAGCAAGGAACATGAGCATGCCCAGAATAAAAGAACTGTATCTCCTACTCATACGAACAATATCGAATTCAACTCTGCTTATGAAACTGATACAAACCAGATCATCTCTTACGTAGATGCTCTTTAGTTAATAGTGAAAATCGTGTTGGTTTCGTGAACTGTGTAAATTCATTTGAGCCCAAAAATAATTGCGTTTACCGGCAATGAACTCTTGCTTGTAGGAAGACAGAGAGCATGGCGTTTAACTCCGATTCTAAAGGGAATTTCAGAAAAGTGTTCTCATCAATGAAACACAGTCTGTTTTAATGCAAGAAGCATGCTCTTCTTTCCAGCATCCGCAATACAGCAAGAAACATGAGCATGGCCACAAAAAAAGAACTGTGTTTCAAACTCATAGGGACCATATTTCATTCAACTCTGCTTCTGAATCTGATAGAAAACACAGCGTGTCTTACATAGATGCTCTTTAGTTAATAGTGAAAAACGTGTTGGGTTTGGGAACTGTGTAAATTCATATGAGCCGAAAATTACCTGAATTACCAGAAATGAACTCTTGCTTGTAGGAAGACACAGAGCATTTTGTTTAACTCCATTTCTGAATGTAAATTCAGACCTGTGTTCTCTTTCATGAAACACAGTCTGTTTTAATGCAAGAAGCATACTCTTTTTTCCAGCATCTGCAATACAGCAAGAAACATGAGCATGGCCATTAAAAAAGAACTGCTTTTCTGTCTCAAACGAACCATATCTAGTTCAACTCTATATATGACACTTATACAAGACACATCATCTCTTACACAGATGCTCTTTACTTCATAGTGAAAATCATATTGGTTTCATGAACTGTGTAAACTCATTTGAGCCGAAAAATAACTGGGTTTACCGGAAATGAACTCTTGCATGTAGGAGGACACAGACCATGGAGTTTAACTCAGATTCTATAGGGAAATTCAGAAAAGTGTTGTCATCCATGAAACACAGTCTGTTTTAATGCAGGAATCATGCTCTTCTTTCCAGCATCTGCAATACAGCAAGAAACATGAGGATGGCTAGAAAAAAAGAACTGTGTTTCCTACTCATAGGTACCATATCTAGTTCACTCTGCTTATGAAACTGATACAAACCACAGCATCTCTTACATTGATGCTCTTTAGTTAATAGTGATAAACTTGTTGGGTTTGTGAAATGTGTAAATTCATTTGAGATGAAAATTCCTGCCTTTACCAGAAATGAACTCTTGCTTGTAGGAAGACACAGAGCATTTGGTTTAACTCCCTTTCTGAAGGGAAATTCAGAACAGTGTTCTCATCCATGAAACAAACTCTGTAATAATGCAAGAAGCATGCTCTTCTTTCCAGCTTCTGCAATACAGCAAGGAACATTAGCATGCCCAGAAAAAAAGAACTGTGTCTCCTAATCATACGGACCATATCTAGTTCAACTCTGCTAATGAAACTGATACAAACCACAGGATCAATTACATAGATGCTCTTTAGTTCATAGTGAAAAGCTTGTTGGGGTTTGTGAACTGTGTAAATTCATTTGAGCTGAAAAATAACTGGGTTTACCGGAAATGAACTCTTGCATGTAGGAGGTCACAGACCATGGAGTTTAACTCAGATTCTATAGGGAAATTCAGAAAAGTGTTCTCATCCATGAAACACAGTCTGTTTTAACGTAGGAAGCATGCTCTTCTTTCCAGCATCTGCCATACAGGAAGAAACATGAGCATGGCCAGAAAAAAAGAACTGTGTTTCCTACTCATAGGTACCTTATCTAGTTCATTCTGCTTATGAAACTGATACAAACCACTGCTTCTCTTACATTGATGCTCTTTAGTTAATAGTGAAAAACTTGTTGGGTTTGTGAACTGTTTAAATTCATTTGAGCCGAAAATTCACTGTGTTTACAAGAAATGAATTCTTGCTTGTTGGAAGACACAGAGCATTTGGTTTAACTCCATTTCTGAGGGGAATTTCAGACCTGTGTTTTCATCCATGAAACACACTGTTTTAACGCAAGAAGCATGCTCTTCTTTCCAGCTTCTGCAATACAGCAAGGAACATGAGCATGCCCAGAATAAAAGAACTGTATCTCCTAATCATACGAACAATATCTAGTTCAACTCTGCTTATGAAACTGATACAAACCAGATCATCTCTTACATAGATGCTCTTTAGTTAATAGTGAAAATCGTGTTGGTTTCGTGAACTGTGTAAATTCATTTGAGCCCAAAAATAATTGGGTTTACCGGCAATGAACTCTTGCTTGTAGGAAGACAGAGAGCATGGCGTTTAACTCCAATACTAAAGGGAAATTCAGAAAAGTGTTCTCATCAATGAAACACAGTCTGTTTTAATGCAAGAAGCGTGCTCTTCTTTCCAGCATCTGCAATACAGCAAGAAACATGAGCATGGCCACAAAAAAAGAACTGTGTTTCAAACTCATTGGGACCATATTTTGTTCAACTCTGCTTCTGAATCTGATAGAAAACACAGCATCTCTTACATAGATGCCCTTTAGTTAATAGTGAAAAACGTGTTGGGTTTGGGAACTGTGTAAATTCATATGAGCCGAAAATTACCTGCCTTTACCAGAAATGAACTCTTGCTTGTAGGAAGACACAGAGCATTTGGTTTAACTCCATTTCTGAATGTAAATTCAGACCTGTGTTCTCATCCATGAAACACAGTCTGTTTTAACGCAAGAAGCATGCTCTTTTTTCCAGCATCTGCAATACAGCAAGAAACATGAGCATGGCCAGAAAAAAAGAACTGCTTCTCTGACTCAAACGGACCATATCAAGTTCAACTCTATTTATGACACTTATACAAGACACATCATCTCTTACACAGATGCTCTTTACTTCATAGTGAAAATCATATTGGTTTCATGAACTGTGTAAACTCATTTGAGCCGAAAAATAACTGGGTTTACCGGAAATGAACTCTTGCATGTAGGAGGACACAGACCATGGAGTTTAACTCAGATTCTATAGGGAAATTCAGAACAGTGTTCTCATCCATGAAACACAGTCTGTTTTAATGCAAGAATCATGCTCTTCTTTCCAGCATCTGCAATACAGCAAGATACATGAGGATGTCCAGAAAAAAAGATCTGTGTTTCCTACTCATAGGTACCATACCTAGTTCACTCTGCTTATGAAACTGATACAAACCACAGCATCTCTTACATTGATGCTCTTTAGTTAATAATGAAAAACATGTTGGGTTTTTGAACTGGGCAAATTCATTTGAGCCGAAAATTCACTGCGTTTACAAGAAATGAACTCTTGCTTGTTGGAAGACATAGAGCATTTGGTTTAACTCCATTTCTGAAGGGAAATTCAGACCAGTGTTCACATCCATGAAACACACACCGTTTTAATGGAAGAAGCATGCTCTTCTTTCCAACTTCTGCAATACAGCAAGGAAAATGAGCATGCCAAAAAAAAAGAACTGTATCTTCTACTCATACGAAAAATTACTAGTTCAACTCTGCTTATGAAACTGATACAAACCACATCATGTCTTACATAGATGCTCTTGTTAATAGTGATAAACTTCTTGGGTTTGTAAAATTTGTAAATTCATTTGAGCCGAAAATTCCTGCCTTTACCAGAAATGAACTGTTGCTTGTAGGAAGACACAGAGCATTTGGTTTAACTCCCTGTCTGAAGGGAAATTCAGACCAGTGTTCTCATCCATGAAACACACTCTGTTTTAACGCAAGAAGCATGCTCTTCTTTCCAGCTTCTGCAATACAGCAAGGAACATTAGCATGCCCAGAAAAAAAGAACTGTGTCTCCTAATCAAACGTACCATTTCTCGTTCAACTCTATTAATGAAACCGATACAAACCACAGGAACAATTACATAGATGCTCTTTAGTTCATAGTGAAAATTGTGTTGGTTTCCTGAATTGTGTAAATTCATTTGAGCCCAAAAATAACTCGGTTTACCAGAAATGAACTCTTGCTTGTAGGAAGACACAGAGCATTTAGTTTAACTCCTTTTCTGAAGGGAAATTCAGACCAGTGTTCTCATCCATGAAACACACTCCGTTTTAACGGGAGACGCATGGTCTTCTTTCCAGCTTCTGCAATACAGCAAGGAACATGAGCATGGCCAGAAAAAAAGAACTGTGTTTCCTACTCAAACGGAACATATCTAGTTCAATTCTGCTTATGAAACTGATACAAACCACCGAATCTCTTACATAGACACTCTTTAGTTAATAGTGAAAACGCGTTGTTTTTGTGAACTGTGTAAATTCATTTGAGCCGAAAATTCACTGCTTTTACCAAAAATGAACTCTTGCTTATAGGAAGACACAGACCATTTGGTTTAACTCCATTTCTGAATGGAAATTCAGACCAGTGTCCTCATCCATCAAACACAATCCGTTTTAACGCAAATAGCATGCTCTTCTTTCTAACATCTGCAATACAGCAAGAAACATAAAGATGGCTAGAAAAAAAGAACTGTGTTTCTGACTCAATCAGACCATAACTAGTTCAACTCTGCTTATGAAACTGATACAAACCACAGTATCTCTTACATAGAAGCTCTTTAGTTAAGAGAGATAAACGCGTTAGGTTTGTGAACTGTGTAAATTCATTTGAGCCAAAAATTCACTCCTTTACCAAAAATGAACTCTTGCTTGTAGGAAGACACAGAGCATTTGGTTTAACTCCATTTGTGAAGGGAAATTCAGACCAGTGTTCTCATCCATGAAACACTCAATTTTAACGCAAATAGCATGCTAATCTTTACATCCTCTGTAATACAGCAAGGAACAAGAGCATGTCCAGAAAAAAATAACTGTGTTTCCTACTCATATGGGCCATATATACTTCAACTCTGCTTATGAAACTGATACAAAAAACATCATCTCTTACATACATGCTCTTTAGTTAATAGAGAAAATCGTATTGGTTTCGTGAACTGTGTAAATTCATTTGAGCCGAAAAACAACTGGGTTTACAAGAAATGAACTCTTGCTTGTAGAAAGACATAGAGCATGGAGTTTGACTCTGATTCTAAAGGGAAATTCAGAAGAGTGATCTCATCCATGAATCACAGTCTGTTTTAACGCAAGAGGCATGCTCTTCTTACAAGCATCTGCAATAGAGCAAGAAACATGAGCAAGGCCAGAAAAAAATAACTGTGTGTCCTACTCATATGGACCATATGTAGTTCAATTCTGCTTATGAAACTGATACAAACTACAGCATCAATTATATAGACGATCTTTAGTTAATAGTGAAAAACGTGTTGGGTTTGTGAACAGTGTAAAATCATATGAGCCGAAAATTCACTGCGTTTACCAGAAATGAACTCTTGCTTGTAGAAAGACATAGAGCATGGAGTTTAACTCTGATTCTAAAGGGAAATTCAGAAGAGTGATCTCATCCATGAAACACAGTCTGTTTTAACGCAAGAAGCATGCTCTTTTTTCCAGTGTCTGCTATACAGCAAGGAACATGAGAACGTCCAGAAAAAAAGAACTGTGTTTCCTACTCATACGGACCATATCTAGTTCAACTGTACTTATGAAATTGATACACACCACATCTTGTCTTACACAGATGCCCTTTAGTTAATAGTGAAAATCGTATTGGTTTCGTGAACTGTGTAAATTCATTTGAGCCAAAAAATAACTGGATTTACTGGAAATGAACTCTTGCTTGTAGGAAGACACAGATCATTTGGTTAAACTCAGTTTCTGAAGGGAAATTCAGACCAGTGTTCTCATCCAGGAAACACACTCCGTTTCATTCGAAGAAGCATGCTCTTTTTTTCAGCGTATGCAAAAGATCAAGGAACTTGAGCATGTCCAGAAAAAAAGAACTGTGTTTCCTACACATAAGGACCATATGTAGTTCAACTGTGCTTATGAAATTGATACACACCACCTGATCTCTTACACAGATGCTCTTTAGTTAATAGTGAAAATCATATTGGTTTCGTGAACTGTGTAAATTCATTTGAGCCAAAATATAACTGGATTTACTGGAAATGAACTCCTGCTTGTAGGGAGACACAGATCATTTGATTAAACTCATTTTCTGAAGGGAAATTCAGACCAGTGTTCTCATCCGTGAAACACACTCCGATTTAACGGATGAAGCATGCTCTACTTTTCACCGTCTGCAATACAGCAAGGAACATGAGCATGCCCAGAAAAAAAGAACTGTGTTTCCTACTCATACGGACCACATCTAGTTCAACTCTGCTTATGAAACTGATAAAAACCACATCATCTGTTACATAGATGCTCTTTAGTTAATAGTGTAAATCGTGATGGTCTCTTGAACTGTGTAAATTCATTTGAGGCGAAAAATAACTGGGTTTACCGGAAATGAACTCTTGCTTGCAGGAAGACACAGAGCATGGCGTTAAACTCCGATTCTAAGGGGAAATTCAGAAGACTGTTCACATCAAAGAAACAGAGTCTGTTTTAATGCAAGAAGCATGCTCTTCTTTCCAGCATCTGCAATACAGCAAGTAACATGAGCATGGCCAGAAAAAGAGAACTGTGTTTCCTATTCATACGGATCATATCTAGTTCCCCTCTGCTTATGAAACTGATACAAACCCCATCATCTATTACATAATTGCTCTTTAGTTAATAGTGTAAATAGTGTTGGTTTCATGAACTGTGTAAATTCATTTGAGCCGAAAAATAACTGGGTTTACCGGAAATGAACTCTTGCTTATAGGACGTCACAGAGCATGGAATTTAACTCCATTTCTGAAGGGAAATTCAGAAGAGTGTTCTCATCCATGAAAGACACTCCGTTTTAACGGAAGAAGCAGGCTCTTCTTTCCAGTGTCTGCTATACAGCAAGAAACATGAGAATGTCCAGAAAAAAAGAACTGTGTTTCCTACTCATATGGACCATATCTAGTTCAATACTGTTTATGAACCTGATACGAACCACATCATCTCTTACATAGATGCTCTTTAGTTAATAGTGAAAATCGTATTGGTTTCATGAACTGTGTAAATTCATTTGAGCCGAAAAATAACTGGGTTTACAGGAAATGAACTCTTGCTTGTAGGAAGACACAGATCCTTTGGTTTAACTCAGTTTCTGAAGGGAAATTCAGACCAGTGTTCTCATCCATGAAACACAGTTTGTTTTAACGAAAGTAGCATGCTCTTTTTTCCAGCATCTCTAATACAGCAAGAAAAATGAGCATGGCCAGAAAAAAAGAACTGTGTTTCTGACTCAAACGGACCATATCAAGTTCAACACTGCTTATTAAACTGATACAAACCACATCAACTCTTACATAGATGCTCTTTAGTTAATAGTGAAAATCGTATTGGTTTCGTGAACTGTGTAAATTCATTTGAGCCAAAAAACAACTGGGTTTACCAGAAATGAACTCTTGCTTGTAGGACGACATAGAGCATGGAGTTTAACTCTGATTCTAAATGGAAATTCATAAGAGTGATCTCATCCATGAAACACACTGTTTTAACGAAAATAGCATGCTCTTCTTTCCAGCGTCTGCAATACAGCAAGGAACATGAGCATGTCCAGAATAAAAAAACTGTGTTTCCTACTCATACTGACCATATCAAGTTCAACACTGCTTATTAAACTGTACAAACCACATCATCTCTTACATAGATGCTCTTTAGTTAATAGTGAAAATCGTATTGGTTTTGTGAACTGTGTAAATTCATTTGAGCCAAAAAACACCTGGGTTTACCAGAAATGAACTCTTGCTTGTAGGACGACATAGAGCATGGAGTTTAACTCTGATTCTAAATGGAAATTCATAAGAGTGATCTCATCCATGAAACACACTCTGTTTTAACGCAAGATGCATGCTCTTCTTTCCAGCTTTGCAATACAGCAATTAACATGAGCATGCCCAGAAAAAAAGAACTGTCTCTCCTACTCATATGGACCATATCTAGTACAACTCTTCTTATGAAACTGCTACAAACCACATCATCTCTTACATAGATGCTCTTTAGTTAATAGTGAAAATCGTGTTGGTTTCGTGAACTGTATAAATTCATTTGAGGCGAAAAATAACTAGGTTTACCAGAAATTAACTCTTGCTTGTAGGAAGACACAGAGCATGGTGTTAAACTCCGATTCTAAAGGGAATTTCAGAAGACTGTTCTCATCAAAGCAACACAGTCTGTTTTAATGCAAGAAGCATGCTCTTCTTTCCAGCATCTGCAATACAGCAAGAAACATGAGCATGGCCAGAAAATGAGAACTGTGTTTCCTACTCATAGGGATCATATCTAGTTCCACTCTGCTTATGAAACTGATACAAACCCCATCATCTCTTACATAGTTGCTCTTTAGTTAATAGTGTAAATAGTGTTGGTTTCATGAACTGTGTAAATTCATTTGAGCCGAAAAATAACTGGGTTTCCCGGAAATGAACTCTTGCTTGTAGGACGTCACAGAGCATGGATTTTAACTCCATTTCTGAAGGGAAATTCAGAAGAGTGTTCTCATCCATGAAAGACACTCCGTTTTAACGGAAGAAGCAGGCTCTTCTTTCCAGCGTCTGCTATACAAAAAGGAACATGAGAATGTCCAGAAAAAAAAAAACTGTGTTTCCTACTCATATGGACCATATCTAGTTCAATACTGTTTATGAACCTGATACGAACCACATCATCTCTTACATAGATGCTCTTTAGTTAATAGTGAAAATCGTATTGGTTTCATGAACTGTGTAAATTCATTAGAGCCGAAAAATAACTGGGTTTACAGGAAATGAACTCTTGCTTGTAGGAAGACACAGATCCTTTGGTTTAACTCAGTTTCTGAAGGGAAATTCAGACCAGTGTTCTCATCCATGAAACACACTCCGTTTCATTCGAAGAAGCATGCTCTTCTTTTCAGCGTATGCAAAAGATCAAGGAACTTGAGCATGTCCAGAAAAAAAGAACTGTGTTTCCTACTCATAAGGACCATATGTAGTTCAACTGTGCTTATGAAATTGATACACACCACCTGATCTCTTACACAGATGGTCTTTAGTTAATAGTGAAAATCATATTGGTTTCGTGAACTGTGTAAATTCATTTGAGCCAAAAAATAACTGGATTTACTGGAAATGAACTCCTGCTTGTAGGGAGACACAGATCATTTGATTAAACTCATTTTCTGAAGGGAAATTCAGACCAGTGTTCTCATCCGTGAAACACACTCCGATTTAACAGATGAAGCATGCTCTACTTTTCACCGTCTGCAATACAGCAAGGAACATGAGCATGCCCAGAAAAAAAGAACTGTGTTTCCTACTCATACGGACCACATCTAGTTCAACTCAGCTTATAAAACTGATAAAAACCACATCATCTGTTACATAGATGCTCTTTAGTTAATAGTGTAAATCGTGATGGTCTCTTGAACTGTGTAAATTCATTTGAGGTGAAAAATAACTGGGTTTACCGGAAATGAACTCTTGCTTGCAGGAAGACACAGAGCATGGCGTTAAACTCCGATTCTAAGGGGAAATTCAGAAGACTGTTCACATCAAAGAAACAGAGTCTGTTTTAATGCAAGAAGCATGCTCTTCTTTCCAGCATCTGCAATACAGCAAGTAACATGAGCATGGCCAGAAAAAGAGAACTGTGTTTCCTATTCATACGGATCATATCTAGTTCCCCTCTGCTTATGAAACTGATACAAACCCCATCATCTATTACATAATTGCTCTTTAGTTAATAGTGTAAATAGTGTTGGTTTCATGAACTGTGTAAATTCATTTGAGCCGAAAAATAACTGGGTTTACCGGAAATGAACTCTTGCTTATAGGACGTCACAGAGCATGGAATTTAACTCCATTTCTGAAGGGAAATTCAGAAGAGTGTTCTCATCCATGAAAGACACTCCGTTTTAACGGAAGAAGCAGGCTCTTCTTTCCAGTGTCTGCTATACAGCAAGAAACATGAGAATGTCCAGAAAAAAAGAACTGTGTTTCCTACTCATATGGACCATATCTAGTTCAATACTGTTTATGAACCTGATACGAACCACATCATCTCTTACATAGATGCTCTTTAGTTAATAGTGAAAATCGTATTGGTTTCATGAACTGTGTAAATTCATTTGAGCCGAAAAATAACTGGGTTTACAGGAAATGAACTCTTGCTTGTAGGAAGACACAGATCCTTTGGTTTAACTCAGTTTCTGAAGGGAAATTCAGACCAGTGTTCTCATCCATGAAACACAGTTTGTTTTAACGAAAGTAGCATGCTCTTTTTTCCAGCATCTCTAATACAGCAAGAAAAATGAGCATGGCCAGAAAAAAAGAACTGTGTTTCTGACTCAAACGGACCATATCAAGTTCAACACTGCTTATTAAACTGATACAAACCACATCAACTCTTACATAGATGCTCTTTAGTTAATAGTGAAAATCGTATTGGTTTCGTGAACTGTGTAAATTCATTTGAGCCAAAAAACAACTGGGTTTACCAGAAATGAACTCTTGCTTGTAGGACGACATAGAGCATGGAGTTTAACTCTGATTCTAAATGGAAATTCATAAGAGTGATCTCATCCATGAAACACACTGTTTTAACGAAAATAGCATGCTCTTCTTTCCAGCGTCTGCAATACAGCAAGGAACATGAGCATGTCCAAAATAAAAAAACTGTGTTTCCTACTCATACTGACCATATCAAGTTCAACACTGCTTATTAAACTGTACAAACCACATCATCTCTTACATAGATGCTCTTTAGTTAATAGTGAAAATCGTATTGGTTTTGTGAACTGTGTAAATTCATTTGAGCCAAAAAACACCTGGGTTTACCAGAAATGAACTCTTGCTTGTAGGACGACATAGAGCATGGAGTTTAACTCTGATTCTAAATGGAAATTCATAAGAGTGATCTCATCCATGAAACACACTCTGTTTTAACGCAAGATGCATGCTCTTCTTTCCAGCTTTGCAATACAGCAATTAACATGAGCATGCCCAGAAAAAAAGAACTGTCTCTCCTACTCATATGGACCATATCTAGTACAACTCTTCTTATGAAACTGCTACAAACCACATCATCTCTTACATAGATGCTCTTTAGTTAATAGTGAAAATCGTGTTGGTTTCGTGAACTGTATAAATTCATTTGAGGCGAAAAATAACTAGGTTTACCAGAAATTAACTCTTGCTTGTAGGAAGACACAGAGCATGGTGTTAAACTCCGATTCTAAAGGGAATTTCAGAAGACTGTTCTCATCAAAGCAACACAGTCTGTTTTAATGCAAGAAGCATGCTCTTCTTTCCAGCATCTGCAATACAGCAAGAAACATGAGCATGGCCAGAAAATGAGAACTGTGTTTCCTACTCATACGGATCATATCTAGTTCCACTCTGCTTATGAAACTGATACAAACCCCATCATCTCTTACATAGTTGCTCTTTAGTTAATAGTGTAAATAGTGTTGGTTTCATGAACTGTGTAAATTCATTTGAGCCGAAAAATAACTGGGTTTCCCGGAAATGAACTCTTGCTTGTAGGACGTCACAGAGCATGGATTTTAACTCCATTTCTGAAGGGAAATTCAGAAGAGTGTTCTCATCCATGAAAGACACTCCGTTTTAACGGAAGAAGCAGGCTCTTCTTTCCAGCGTCTGCTATACAAAAAGGAACATGAGAATGTCCAGAAAAAAAAAAACTGTGTTTCCTACTCATATGGACCATATCTAGTTCAATACTGTTTATGAACCTGATACGAACCACATCATCTCTTACATAGATGCTCTTTAGTTAATAGTGAAAATCGTATTGGTTTCATGAACTGTGTAAATTCATTTGAGCCGAAAAATAACTGGGTTTACAGGAAATGAACTCTTGCTTGTAGGAAGACACAGATCCTTTGGTTTAACTCAGTTTCTGAAGGGAAATTCAGACCAGTGTTCTCATCCATGAAACACACTCCGTTTCATTCGAAGAAGCATGCTCTTCTTTTCAGCGTATGCAAAAGATCAAGGAACTTGAGCATGTCCAGAAAAAAAGAACTGTGTTTCCTACTCATAAGGACCATATGTAGTTCAACTGTGCTTATGAAATTGATACACACCACCTGATCTCTTACACAGATGGTCTTTAGTTAATAGTGAAAATCATATTGGTTTCATGAACTGTGTAAATTCATTTGAGCCAAAAAATAACTGAATTTACTGGAAATGAACTCCTGCTTGTAGGGAGACACAGATCATTTGATTAAACTCATTTTCTGAAGGGAAATTCAGACCAGTGTTCTCATCCGTGAAACACACTCCGATTTAACGGATGAAGCATGCTCTACTTTTCACCGTCTGCAATACAGCAAGGAACATGAGCATGCCCAGAAAAAAAGAACTGTGTTTCCTACTCATACGGACCACATCTAGTTCAACTCGGCTTATAAAACTGATAAAAACCACATCATCTGTTACATAGATGCTCTTTAGTTAATAGTGTAAATCGTGATGGTCTCTTGAACTGTGTAAATTCATTTGAGGTGAAAAATAACTGGGTTTACCGGAAATGAACTCTTGCTTGCAGGAAGACACAGAGCATGGCGTTAAACTCCGATTCTAAGGGGAAATTCAGAAGACTGTTCACATCAAAGAAACAGAGTCTTTTTTAATGCAAGAAGCATGCTCTTCTTTCCAGCATATGCAATACAGCAAGAAACATGAGCATGGCCAGAAAAAGAGAACTGTGTTTCCTACTCATATGGATCACATCAGGTTCAACTCTGCTTATGAAACTGATACAAACCCCAAAATCTCTTACATAGTTGCTCTTTAGTTAATAGTGTAAATAGTGTTGGTTTCATGAACTGTGTAAATTAATTTTGCCGAAAAATAACTGGGTTTACCGGAAATGAACTCTTGCTCGTAGGAAAAAAAAGAGCATTTGGTTTAACTCCATTTGTGAAGGGAAATTCAGACCAGTGTTCTCATCCATGAAACACAGTTTCTTTTAACGCAAGTAGCATGCTCTTTTTTCCAGCATCTCTAATACAGCAAGAAACATGAGCATGGCCAGAAAAAAAGAACTGTGTTTCTGACTCAAACGGACCATATCTAGTTCAACTCTGCTTATGCAACTGATACAAACCACAGCATCACTTACATAGACGCTCTTTAGTTAATAGAGATAAACACGTTGGGTTTGTGAACTGTGTAAATTCATTTGTGCCAAAAATTCTAAGCTTATACCAAAAATGAACTCTTGCTTGTAGGAAGACACAGAGCATTTGGTTTAACTCCATTTGTGAAGGGAAATTCAGACCAGTGTTCTCATCCATGAAACACAGTTTGTTTTAACGCAAGTAGCATGCTCTTTTTTCCAGCATCTCTAATACAGCAAGAAACATGAGCATGGCCAGAAAAAAAGAACTGTGTTTCTGACTCAAACGGACCATATCAAGTTCAACACTGCTTATTAAACTGATACAAACCACATCATCTCTTACATAGATGCTCTTTAGTTAATAGTGAAAATCGTATTGGTTTCGTGAACTGTGTAAATTCATTTGAGCCAAAAAACAACTGGGTTTACCAGAAATGAACTCTTGCTTGTAGGACGACATAGAGCATGGAGTTTAACTCTGATTCTTAATGGAAATTCATAAGAGTGATCTCATCCATGAAACACACTCTGTTTTAACGCAAGATGCATGCTCTTCTTTCCAGCTTTGCAATACAGCAATTAACATGAGCATGCCCAGAAAAAAAGAACTGTGTTTCCTACTCATACGGACCATATCTAGTTCAACACTGCTTATGAATCTGATACAAACCACATCATCTCTTACATAGATGCTCTTTAGTTAATATTGAAAATCGTATTGGTTTCGTGAACTGTATAAATACATCTGAGGCGAAAAATAACTGGGTTTACCGGAAATTAACGCTTGCTTGTAGGAAGACACAGAGCATGGTGTTAAACTCCGATTCTAAAGGGAATTTCAGAAGACTGTTGTCATCAAAGAAACACAGTCTGTTTTAATGCAAGAAGCATGCTCTTCTTTCCAGCATCTGCAATACACCAGGAAACATGAGCATGGCCAGAAAAAGAGAACTGTGTTTCCTACTCATACGGATCATATCTAGTTCCACTCTGCTTATGAAACTGATACAAACCCCAAAATCTCTTACATAGTTGCTCTTTAGTTAATAGTGTAAATAGTGTTGGTTTCATGAACTGTGTAAATTCATTTGAGCCGAAAAATAACTGGGTTTACCGGAAATGAACTCTTCCTTGTAGGACGTCACAGAGCATGGATTTTAACTCCATTTCTGAACGGAAATTCAGAAGAGTGTTCTCATCCATGAAAGACACTCCGTTTTAACGGAAGAAGCAGGCTCTTCTTTCCAGCGTCTGCTATACAAAAAGGAACATGAGAATGTCCAGAAAAAAAGAACTGTGTTTCCTACTCATATGGACCATATCTAGTTCAATACTGTTTATGAACCTGATACGAACCACATCATCTCTTACATAGATGCTCTTTAGTTAATAGTGAAATTCGTATTGGTTTCATGAACTGTGTAAATCATTTGAACCGAAAAATAACTGGGTTTACAGGCAATGAACTCTTGCTGGTAGGAAGACACAGATCCTTTGGTTTAACTTAGTTTCTGAAGGGAAATTCAGAACAGTGTTCTCATCCATGAAACCCACTCCGTTTTATCAGAAGCAGCATGTTCTTCTTTCCAGCGTCTGCAATAGAGCAAGGAACTTGAGCATGTCCAGAAAAAAAGAACTGTGTTTCCTACTCATACGGACCATATCTAGTTCCAATCTGCTTATGAAACTGATACGAATCATCTCTTACATAGATGCTCTTTAGTTAATAGTGTAAATCGTGTTGGTTTCGTGAACTGTGTAAATTCATTTGAGCCGAAAAATAACTGGGTTTACCGGAAAAGAACTCTTGCTTGTAGGAAAAAAAAGAGCATTTGGTTTAACTCCATTTTTGAAGGGAAATTCAGACCAGTGTTCTCATCCATGAAACACAGTTTGTTTTAACGCAAGTAGCATGCTCTTTTTTCCAGCATCTCTAATACAGCAAGAAACATGAGCATGGCCAGAAAAAAAGAACTGTGTTTCTGACTCAAACGGACCATATCAAGTTCAACACTGCTTATTAAACTGATACAAACCACATCATCTCTTACATAGATGCTCTTTAGTTAATAGTGAAAATCGTATTGGTTTCGTGAACTGTGTAAATTCATTTGAGCCAAAAAACAACTGGGTTTACCAGAAATGAACTCTTGCTTGTAGGACGACATAGAGCATGGAGTTTAACTCTGATTCTAAATGGAACTTCATAAGAGTGATCTCATCCATGAAACACACTCTGTTTTAACGCAAGATGCATGCTCTTCTTTCCAGCTTTGCAATACAGCAATTAACATGAGCATGCCCAGAAAAAAAGAACTGTGTTTCCTACTCATACGGACAATATCTAGTTCAACACTGCTTATGAATCTGATACTAACCAGATCATCTCTTACATAGATGCTCTTTAGTTAATAGTGAAAATCGTATTGGTTTCGTGAACTTTGTTAATTCATTTGAGCCGAAAAATAACTGGGTTTACAGGAAATGAACTCTTGCTTGTAGGAAGACACAGAGCCTTTGGTTTAACTCACTTTCTGAAGGAAAATTCAGACCTGTGTTCTCATCCATGAAACACACTCTGTTTTAACACAAATAGCATGCTCTTCTTTCAAGCTTTGCAATACAGCAATTAACATGAGCATGCCCAGAAAAAAAGAACTGTCTCTCCTACTCATATGGACCATATCTAGTTCAACTCTGCTTATGAAACTGCTACAAACCACATCATCTCTTACATAGATGCTCTTTAGTTAATACTGAAAATCGTGTTGGTTTCGTGAACTGTATAAATTCATTTGAGGCGAAAAATAACTGGGTTTACCGGAAATTAACTCTTGCTTGTAGGAAGACACAGAGCGTTTGGTTTAACTCACTTTCTGAAGGAAAATTCAGACCTGTGTTCTCATCCATGAAACACACTCTGTTTTAACGCAAATAGCATGCTCTTCTTTCCAGCTTTGTAATACAGCAATTAACATGAGCATGCCCAGAAAAAAAGAACTGTCTCTCCTACTCATATGGACCATATCTAGTTCAACTCTGCTTATGAAACTGCCACAAACCACATCATCTCTTACATAGATGCTCTTTAGTTAATAGTGAAAATCGTGTTGGTTTCGTGAACTGTATAAATTCATTTGAGGCGAAAAATAACTGGGTTTACCGGAAATGAACTCTTGCTTGTAGGAAGACAGAGAGCATGGTGTTAAACTCCGATTCTAAAGGGAATTTCAGAAGACTGTTGTCATCAAAGAAACACAGTCTGTTTTAATGCAAGAAGCATGCTCTTCTTTCCAGCATCTGCAATACACCAGGAAACATGAGCATGACCAGAAAAAGAGAACTGTGTTTCCTACTCATACGGATCATATCTAGTTTCACTCTGCTTATGAAACTGATACAAACCCCAAAATCTCTTACATAGTTGCTCTTTAGTTAATAGTGTAAATAGTGTTGGTTTCATGAACTGTGTAAATTCATTTGAGCCGAAAAATAACTGGGTTTACCGGAAATGAACTCTTGCTTGTAGGACGTCACAGAGCATGGATTTTAACTCCATTTCTGAAGGGAAATTCAGAAGAGTGTTCTCATCCATGAAAGACACTCCGTTTTAACGGAAGAAGCAGGCTCTTCTTTCCAGCGTCTGCTATACAAAAAGGAACATGAGAATGTCCAGAAAAAAAGAACTGTGTTTCCTACTCATATGGACCATATCTAGTTCAATACTGTTTATGAACCTGATACGAACCACATCATCTCTTACATAGATGCTCTTTAGTTAATAGTGAAATTCGTATTGGTTTCATGAACTGTGTAAATTCATTTGAACCGAAAAATAACTGGGTTTACAGGCAATGAACTCTTGCTTGTAGGAAGACACAGATCCTTTGGTTTAACTTAGTTTCAGAAGGGAAATTCAGACCAGTGTTCCCATCCATGAAACCCACTCCGTTTTATCAGAAGCAGCATGTTCTTCTTTCCATGGTCTGCAATAGAGCAAGGAACTTGAGCATGTCCAGAAAAAAAGAACTGTGTTTCCTACTCATACGGACCATATCTAGTTCCACTCTGCTTATGAAACTGATACAAACCCCATCATCTCTTACATAGATGCTCTTTAGTTAATAGTGCAAATCGTGTTGCTTTCGTGAACTGTGTAAATTCATTTGAGCCGAAAAATAACTGGGTTTACCGGAAATGAACTCTTGCTGTAGGAAAAAAAAGAGCATTTGGTTTAACTCCATTTGTGAAGGGAAATTCAGACCAGTGTTCTCATCCATGAAACACAGTTTGTTTTAACGCAAGTAGCATGCTCTTTTTTCCAGCATCTCTAATACAGCAAGAAACATGAGCATGGCCAGAAAAAAAGAACTGTGTTTCTGACTCAAACGGACCATACCTAGTTCAACTCTGCTTATGCAACTGATACAAACCACAGCATCTCTTACATAGATGCTCTTTAGTTAATAGAGATAAACACGTTGTGTTTGTGAACTGTGTAAATTCATTTGTGCCAAAAATTCTAAGCTTTTACCAAAAATGAACTCTTTCTTGTAGGAAGACACAGAGCATTTGGTTTAACTCCATTTGTGAAGGGAAATTCAGACCAGTGTTCTCATCCATGAAACACAGTTTCTTTTAACGCAAGTAGCATGCTCTTTTTTCCAGCATCTCTAATACAGCAAGAAACATGAGCATGGCCAGAAAAAAAGAACTGTGTTTCTGACTCAAACGGACCATATCTAGGTGAACTCTGCTTATTAAACTGATACAAACCACATCATCTCTTACATAGATGCTCTTTAGTTAATAGTGAAAATCGTATTGGTTTCGTGAACTGTGTAAATTCATTTGAGCCAAAAAACAACTGGGTTTACCAGAAATGAACTCTTGCTTGTAGGACGACATAGAGCATGGAGTTTAACTCTGATTCTAAATGGAAATTCATAAGCGTGATCTCATCAATGAAACACACTCTGTTTTAACGCAAGATGCATGCGCTTCTTTCCAGCTTTGCAATACAGCAATTAACATGAGCATGACCAGAAAAAAAGAACTGTCTCTCCTACTCATATGGACCATATCTAGTACAACTCTTCTTATGAAACTGCTACAAACCACATCATCTCTTACATAGATTCTCTTTAGTTAATAGTGAAAATCGTGTTGGTTTCGTGAACTGTATAAATTCATTTGAGGCGAAAAATAACTGGGTTTACCGGAAATTAACTCTTGCTTGTAGGAAGACACATTCATGGTGTTAAACTCTGATTCTAAAGGGAATTTCAGAAGACTGTTGTCATCAAAGCAACACAGTCTTTTTTAATGCAAGAAGCATGCTCTTCTTTCCAGCATCTGCAATACACCAGGAAACATGAGCATGGCCAGAAAAAGAGAACTGTGTTTCCTACTCATACGGATCATATCTAGTTCCACTCTGCTTATGAAACTGATACAAACCCCATCATCTCTTACATAGTTGCTCTTTAGTTAATAGTGTAAATAGTGTTGGTTTCATGAACTGTGTAAATTCATTTGAGCCGAAAAATAACTGGGTTTACCGAAAATGAACTCTTGCTTGTAGGACGTCACAGAGCATGGATTTTAACTCCATTTCTGAAGGGAAATTCAGAAGAGTGTTCTCATCCATGAAAGACACTCCGTTTTAACGGAAGAAGCAGGCTCTTCTTTCCAGCGTCTGCTATACAAAAAGGAACATGAGAATGTCCAGAAAAAAAGAACTGTGTTTCCTACTCATATGGACCATATCTAGTTCAATACTGTTTATGAACCTGATACGAACCACATCATCTCGTACATAGATGCTCTTTAGTTAATAGTGAAATTCGTATTGGTTTCATTAACTGTGTAAATTCATTTGAACTGAAAAATAACTGGGTTTACAGGCAATGAACTCTTGCTTGTAGGAAGACACAGATCCTTTGGTTTAACTTAGTTTCTGAAGGGAAATTCAGACCAGTGTTCTCATCCATGAAACCCACTCCGTTTTATCAGAAGCAGCATGTTCTTCTTTCCAGCGTCTGCAATAGAGCAAGGAACTTGAGCATGTCCAGAAAAAAAAGAACTGTGCTTCCTAGTCATACGGACCATATCTAGTTCCTATCTGCTTATGAAACTGATACGAACCCATCATCTCTTACATAGATGCTCTTTAGTTAATAGTGTAAATCGTGTTGGTTTCGTGAACTGTGTAAATTCATTTGAGCCAAAAAATAACTGGGTTTACCGGAAATGAACTCTTGCTTGTAGGAAAAAAAAGAGCATTTGGTTTAACTCCATTTGTGAAGGGAAATTCAGATCAGTGTTCTCATCCATGAAACACAGTTTCTTTTAACGCAAGTAGCATGCTCTTTTTTCCAGCATCTCTAATACAGCAAGAAACATGAGCATGGCCAGAAAAAAAGAACTGTGTTTCTGACTCAAACGGACCATATCTAGTTCAACTCTGCTTATGCAACTGATACAAACCACAGCATCTCTTACATAGACGCTCTTTAGTTAATAGAGATAAACACGTTGGGTTTGTGAACTGTGTAAATTCATTTGAGCCGAAAATTCACAGCTTTTACCAAAAGTGAACTCTTGCTTGTAGGAAGACACAGAGCATTTGGTTTAACTCCATTTGTGAAGGGAAATTCAGACCAGTGTTCTCATCCATGAAACACACTCTGTTTTAAAGAAAATAGCATGCTCTTCTTTCCAGCATCTGCAATACAGCAAGGAACATGAGCATGTCCAGAATAAAATAACTGTGTTTCCTACTCAAACGGACCATATCAAGTTCATCATTGCTTATTAAACTGATACAAACCACATCTTCTCTTACATAGATGCTCTTTAGTTAATAGAGAAAATCGTATTGGTTCGTGAACTGTGTAAATTCATTTGAGCCAAAAAACAACTGGGTTTACCAGAAATGAACTCTTGGTTTTAGGACGACATAGAGCATTGAGTTTAACTGTGATTCTAAATGGAAATTCATAAGAATGATCTCATCCATGAAACACACTCTGTTTTAATGCAAGATGCATGCTCTTCTTTCCAGCTTTGCAATACAGCAATTAACATGAGCATGCCCAGAAAAAAAGAACTGTCTCTCCTACTCATATGGACAATACCTAGTTCAACTCTGCTTATGAAACTGCTACAAACCACATCATCTCTTACATAGATGCTCTTTAGTTAATAGTGAAAATCGTGTTGGTTTCGTGAACTGTATAAATACATTTGAGGCGAAAAATAACTGGGTTTACCGGAAATTAACTCTTGCTTGTAGGAAGACACAGAGCATGGTGGTAAACTCCGATTCTAAAGGGAATTTCAGAAGACTGTTGTCATCAAAGAAACACAGTCTGTTTTAATGCAAGAAGCATGCTCTTCTTTCCAGCATCTGCAATACACCAGGAAACATGAGCATGGCCAGAAAAAGAGAACTGTGTTTCCTACTCATACGGATCATATCTAGTTCCACTCTGCTTATGAAACTGATACAAACCCCATCATCTCTTACATAGTTGCTCTTTAGTTAATAGTGTAAATAGTGTTGGTTTCATGAACTGTGTAAATTCATTTGAGCCGAAAAATAACTGGGTTTCCCGGAAATGAACTCTTGCTTGTAGGACGTCACAGAGCATGTATTTTAACTCCATTTCTGTAGGGAAATTCAGAAGAGTGTTCTCATCCATGAAAGACACTCCGTTTTAACGGAAGAAGCAGGCTCTTCTTTCCAGCGTCTGCTATACAAAAAGGAACATGAGAATGTCCAGAAAAAAAGAACTGTGTTTCCTACTCATATGGACGATATCTAGTTCAATACTGTTTATGAACCTAATACGAACCACATCATCTCTTACATAGATGCTCTTTAGTTAATAGTGAAATTCGTATTGGTTTCATGAACTGTGTAAATTCATTTGAACCGAAAAATAACTGGGTTTACAGGCAATGAACTCTTGCTTGTAGGAAGACACAGATACTTTGGTTTAACATAGTTTCTGAAGGGAAATTCAGACCAGTGTTCTCATCCATGAAACCCACTCCGTTTTATCAGAAGCAGCATGTTCTTCTTTCCAGCGTCTGCAATAGAGCAAGGAACTTGAGCATGTCCAGAAAAAAAGAACTGTGTTTCCTACTCATACGGACCATATCTAGTTCAACTCTGCTTATGAAACTGATACAAACCCCATCATCTCTTACATAGTTGCTCTTTAGTTAATAGTGTAAATCGTGTTGGTTTCGTGAACTGTGTAAATTCATTTGAGCCGAAAAATAACTGGGTTTACCGGAAATGAACTCTTGATTGTAGGAAAAAAAAGAGCATTTGGTTTAACGCCATTTGTGAAGGGAAATTCAGACCAGTGTTCTCATCCATGAAACACAGTTTGTTTTAACGCAAGTAGCATGCTCTTTTTTCCAGCATCTCTAATACAGCAAGAAACATGAGCATGGCCAGAAAAAAAGAACTGTGTTTCTGACTCAAACGGACCATATCAAGTTCAACACTGCTTATTAAACTGATACAAACCACATCATCTCTTACATAGATGCTCTTTAGTTAATAGTGAAAATCGTATTGCTTTCGTGAACTGTGTAAATTCATTTGAGCCAAAAAACAACTGGGTTTACCAGAAATGAATTCTTGCTTGTAGGACGACATAGAGCATGGAGTTTAACTCTGATTCTAAATGGAAATTCATAAGAGTGATCTCATCCATGAAACACACTCTGTTTTAACGCAAGATGCATGCTCTTCTTTCCAGCTTTGCAATACAGCAATTAACATGAGCATGCCCAGAAAAAAGAACTGTGTTTCCTACTCATACGGAACATATCTAGTTCAACACTGCTTATGAATCTGATACAAACCAGATCATCTCTTACATAGATGCTCTTTAGTTAATAGTGAAAATCGTATTGGTTTCGTGAACTGTGTTAATTCATTTGAGCCGAAAAATAACTGGGTTTACAGGAAATGAACTCTTGCTTGTAGGAAGACACAGAGCCTTTGGTTTAACTCACTTTCTGAAGGAAAATTCAGACCTGTGTTCTCATCCATGAAACACACTCTGTTTTATCGCAAATAGCATGCTCTTCTTTCAAGCTTTGCAATACAGCAATTAACATGAGCATGCCCAGAAAAAAAGAACTGTCTCTCCTACTCATATGGACAATATCTAGTTCAACTCTGCTTATGAAACTGCTACAAACCACATCATCTCTTACATAGATGCTCTTTAGTTAATAGTGAAAATCGTGTTGGTTTCGTGAACTGTATAAATTCATTTGAGGCGAAAAATAACTGGGTTTACCGGAAATTAACTCTTGCTTGTAGGAAGACACAGAGCATGGTGTTAAACTCCGATTCTAAAGGGAATTTCAGAAGACTGTTGTCATCAAAGAAACACAGTCTGTTTTAATGCAAGAAGCATGCTCTTCTTTCCAGCATCTGCAATACACCAGGAAACATGACCATGGCCAGAAAAAGAGAACTGTGTTTCCTACTCATACGGATCATATCTAGTTCCACTCTGCTTATGAAACTGATACAAACCCCATCATCTCTTACATAGTTGCTCTTTAGTTAATAGTGTAAATAGTGTTGGTTTCGTGAACTGTGTAAATTCATTTGAGCCGAAAAATAACTGGGTTTACCGGAAATGAACTCTTGCTTGTAGGACGTCACAGAGCACGGACTTTAACTCCATTTCTGAAGGGAAATTCAGAAGAGTGTTCTCATCCATGAAAGACACTCTGTTTTAACGGAAGAAGCAGGCTCTTCTTTCCAGCGTCTGCTATACAAAAAGGAACATGAGAATGTCCAGAAAAAAAGAACTGTGTTTCCTACTCATATGGACCATATCTAGTTCAATACTGTTTATGATCCTGATACGAACCACATCATCTCTTACATAGATGCTCTTTAGTTAATAGTGAAATTCATATTGGTTTCATGAACTGTGTAAATTCATTTGAACCGAAAAATAACTGGGTTTACAGGCAATGAACTCTTGCTTGTAGGAAGACACAGATCCTTTGGTTTAACTTAGTTTCAGAAGGGAAATTCAGACCAGTGTTCTCATCCATGAAACCCACTCCGTTTTATCAGAAGCAGCATGTTCTTCTTTCCATGGTCTGCAATAGAGCAAGGAACTTGAGCATGTCCAGAAAAAAAGAACTGTGTTTCCTACTCATACGGACCATATCTAGTTCCACTCTGCTTATGAAACTGATACAAACCCCATCATCTCTTACATAGATGCTCTTTAGTTAATAGTGTAAATCGTGTTGCTTTCGTGAACTGTGTAAATTCATTTGAGCCGAAAAATAACTGGGTTTACCGGAAATGAACTCTTGCTTGTAGGAAAAAAAAGAGCATTTGGTTTAACTCCATTTGTGAAGGGAAATTCAGACCAGTGTTCTCATCCATGAAACACTGTTTGTTTTAACGCAAGTAGCATGCTCTTTTTTCCAGCATCTATAATACAGCAAGAAACATGAGCATGGCCAGAAAAAAAGAACTGTGTTTCTGACTCAAACGGACCATATCTAGTTCAACTCTGCCTATGCAACTGATACAAACCACAGCATCTCTTACATAGACGCTCTTTAGTTAATAGAGATAAACACGTTGGGTTTGTGAACTGTGTAAATTCATTTGAGCCGAAAATTCACAGCTTTTACCAAAAATGAACTCTTGCTTGTAGGAAGACACAGAGCATTTGGTTTAACTCCATTTGTGAAGGGAACTTCAGACCAGTGTTCTCATCCATGAAACACGCTCTGTTTTAAAGAAAATAGCATGCTCTTCTTTCCAGCGTCTGCAATAAAGCAAGTAACATGAGCATGTCCAGAATAAAATAACTGTGTTTCCTACTCATACGGACCATATCAAGTTCAACACTGCTTATTAAACTGATACAAACCACATCTTCTCTTACATAGATGCTCTTTAGTTAATAGTGAAAATCGTATTGGTTTCATGAACTGTGTAAATTCATTTGAGCCAAAAAACAACTGGGTTTACCAGAAATGAACTCTTGCTTGTAGGACGACATAGAGCATGGAGTTTAACTCTGATTCTAAATGGAAATTCATAAGAGTGATCTCATCCATGAAACACACTATGTTTTAACGCAAGATGCATGCTCCTCTTTCCAGCTTTGCAACACAGCAATTAACATGAGCATGCCTAGAATAAAAGAACTGTGTTTCCTACTCATACGGACCATATCTATTTCCATTCTGCTTATGAAACTGATACAAACCCCATCATCTCTTACATAGTTGCTCTTTAGTTAATAGTGTAAATAGTGTTGGTTTCATGAACTGTGTAAATTCATTTGAGCCGAAAAATACCTGGGTTTACAGGAAATGAACTCTTGCTTGTAGGAAGACACAGAGCCTTTGGATTAACTCACTTTCTGAAGGAAAATTCAGACCTGTGTTCTCATCCATGAAACACACTCTGTTTTAACGCAAATAGCATGCTCTTTTTTCCAGGGTCTGCAAACAGCAATTAACATGAGCATGCCCAGAAAAAAAGAACTGTCTCTCCTACTCATATGGACCATATCTAGTACAACTCTTCTTATGAAACTGCTACAAACCACATCATCTCTTACATAGATGCTCTTTAGTTAATAATGAAAATCGTGTTTGTTTCATGAACTGTATAAATTCATTTGAGGCGAAAAATAACAGGGTTTACCGGAAATTAACTCTTGCTTGTAGGAAGACACAGAGCATGGTGTTAAACTCTGATTCTAAAGGGAATTTCAGAAGACTGTTGTCATCAAAGAAACACAGTCTGTTTTAATGCAAGAAGCATGCTCTTCTTTCCAGCATCTGCAATACACCAGGAAACATGAGCATGGCCAGAAAAAGAGAACTGTGTTTCCTACTCATACGGATCATATCTAGTTCCACTCTGCTTATGAAACTGATACAAACCCCATCATCTCTTACATAGTTGCTCTTTAGTTAATAGTGTAAATAGTGTTGGTTTCATGAACTGTGTAAATTCATTTGAGCCGAAAAATAACTGGGTTTACCGGAAATGAACTCTTGCTTGTAGGACGTCACAGAGCATGGATTTCAACTCCATTTCTGAAGGGAAATTCAGAAGAGTGTTCTCATCCATGAAAGACACTCCGTTTTAAGGGAAGAATCAGGCTCTTCTTTCCAGCGTCTGCTATACAAAAAGGAACATGAGAATGTCCAGAAAAAAAGAACTGTGTTTCCTACTCATATGGACCATATCTAGTTCAATACTGTTTATGAACCTGATACGAAACACATCATCTCTTACATAGATGCTCTTTAGTTAATAGTGAAATTCGTATTGGTTTCATGAACTGTGTAAATTCATTTGAACTGAAAAATAACTGGGTTTACAGGCAATGAACTCTTGCTTGTAGGAAGACACAGATCCTTTGGTTTAACTTAGTTTCTGAAGGGAAATTCAGACCAGTGTTCTCATCCGTGAAACCCACTCCGTTTTATCAGAAGCAGCATGTTCTTCTTTCCAGAGTCTGCAATAGAGCAAGGAACTTGAGCATGTCCAGAAAAAAAGAACTGTGTTTCCTAGTCATACGGACCATATCTAGTTCCTATCTGCTTATGAAACTGATACGAACCCATCATCTCTTACATAGATGCTCTTTAGTTAATAGTGTAAATCGTGTTGGTTTCGTGAACTGTGTAAATTCATTTGAGCCAAAAAATAACTGGGTTTACCGGAAATGAACTCTTGCTTGTAGGAAAAAAAAGAGCATTTGGTTTAACTCCATTTGTGAAGGGAAATTCAGACCAGTGTTCTCATCCATGAAACACAGTTTGTTTTAACGCAAGTAGCATGCTCTTTTTTCCAGCATCTCTAATACAGCAAGAAACATGAGCATGGCCAGAAAAAAAGAACTGTGTTTCTGACTCAAACGGACCATATCTAGTTCAACTCTGCTTATGCAACTGATACAAACCACAGCATCTCTTACATAGACGCTCTTTAGTTAATAGAGATAAACACGTTGGGTTTGTGAACTGTGTAAATTCATTTGAGCCGAAAATTCACAGCTTTTACCAAAAGTGAACTCTTGCTTGTAGGAAGACACAGAGCATTTGGTTTAACTCCATTTGTGAAGGGAAATTCAGACCAGTGTTCTCATCCATGAAACACACTCTGTTTTAAAGAAAATAGCATGCTCTTCTTTCCAGCGTCTGCAATACAGCAAGGAACATGAGCATGTCCAGAATAAAATAACTGTGTTTCCTACTCAAACGGACCATATCAAGTTCAACATTGCTTATTAAACTGATACAAACCACATCTTCTCTTACATAGATGCTCTTTAGTTAATAGTGAAAATCTTTTTGGTTCGTGAACTGTGTAAATTCATTTGAGCCAAAAAGCAACTGGGTTTACCAGAAATGATGTCTTGCTTGTAGGACGACATAGAGCATTGAGTTTAACTGTGATTCTAAATGGAAATTCATAAGAATGATCTCATCCATGAAACACACTCTGTTTTAATGCAAGATGCATGCTCTTCTTTCCAGCTTTACAATACAGCAATTAACATGAGCATGCCCAGAAAAAAAGAACTGTCTCTCCTACTCATATGGACCATATCTAGTTCAACTCTGCTTATGAAACTGATACAAACCCCATCATCTCTTACATAGTTGCTCTTTAGTTAATAGTGTAAATCGTGTTGGTTTCATGAACTGTGTAAATTCATTTGAGCCAAAAAATAACTGGGTTTACCGGAAATGAACTCTTGCTTGTAGGAAGACACAGAGCATGGTGTTAAATTCCGATTCTAAAGGGAATTTTAGAAGACTGTTGTCATCAAAGAAACACAGTCTGTTTTAATGCAAGAAGCATGCTCTTCTTTCCAGCATCTGCAATACACCAGGAAACATGAGCATGGCCAGAAAAAGAGAACTGTGTTTCCTACTCATACGGATCATATCTAGTTCCACTCTGCTTATGAAACTGATACAAACCCCAAAATCTCTTACATAGTTGCTCTTTAGTTAATAGTGTAAATAGTGTTGGTTTCATGAACTGTGTAAATTCATTTGAGCCGAAAAATAACTGGGTTTACCGGAAATGAACTCTTGCTTGTAGGACGTCACAGAGCATGGATTTTAACTCCATTTCTGAAGGGAAATTCAGAAGAGTGTTCTCATCCATGAAAGACACTCCGTTTTAACGGAAGAAGAAGGCTCTTCTTTCCAGCGTCTGCTATACAAAAAGGAACATGAGAATGTCCAGAAAAAAAGAACTGTGTTTCCTACTCATATGGACCATATCTAGTTCAATACTGTTTATGAACCTGATACGAACCACATCATCTCTTACATAGATGCTCTTTAGTTAATAGTGAAATTCGTATTGGTTTCATGAACTGTGTAAATTCATTTGAACCGAAAAATAACTGGGTTTACAGGCAATGAACTCTTGCTTGTAGGAAGACACAGATCCTTTGGTTTAACTTAGTTTCTGAAGGGAAATTCAGACCAGTGTTCTCATCCATGAAACCCACTCCGTTTTATCAGAAGCAGCATGTTCTTCTTTCCAGCGTCTGCAATAGAGCAAGGAACTTGAGCATGTCCAGAAAAAAAGAACTGTGTTTCCTACTCATACGGACCATATCTAGTTCCACTCTGCTTATGAAACTGATACAAACCCCATCATCTCTTACATAGATGCTCTTTAGTTAATAGTGTAAATCGTGTTGGTTTCGTGAACTGTGTAAATTCATTTGAGCCGAAAAATAACTGGGTTTACCGGAAATGAACTCTTGCTTGTAGGAAGACAGACAGAAATTGGTGTAACTCCATTTGTGAAGGGAAATTCAGACCAGTGTTCTCATCCATGAAACACAGTTTGTTTTAACGCAAGTAGCATGCTCTTTTTTCCAGCATCTCTAATACAGCAAGAAACATGAGCATGGCCAGAAAAAAAGAACTGTGTTTCTGACTCAAACGGAACATATCAAGTTCAACACTGCTTATTAAACTGATACAAACCACATCATCTCTTACATAGATGCTCTTTAGTTAATAGTGAAAATTGTATTGGTTTCGTGAACTGTGTAAATTAATTTGAGCCAAAAAACAACTGGGTTTACCAGAAATGAACTCTTGCTTGTAGGACGACATAGAGCATGGAGTTTAACTCTGATTCTAAATGGAAATTCATAAGAATGATCTCATCCATGAAACACACTCTGTTTTAATGCAAGATGCATGCTCTTCTTTCCAGCTTTGCAATACAGCAATTAACATGAGCATGTCCAGAAAAAAAGAACTGTGTTTCCTACTCATACGGACCATATCTAGTTCAACTCTGCTTATGAAACTGATACAAACCCCATCATCTCTTACATAGTTGCTCTTTAGTTAATAGTGTAAATCGTGTTGGTTTCGTGAACTGTGTAAATTCATTTGAGCCGAAAAATAACTGGGTTTACCGGAAATGAACTCTTGCTTGTAGGAAAAAAAAGAGCATTTGGTTTAACTCCATTTGTGAAGGGAAATTCAGACCAGTGTTCTCATCCATGAAACACAGTTTCTTTTAACGCAAGTAGCATGCTCTTTTTTCCAGCATCTCTAATACAGCAAGAAACATGAGCATGGCCAGAAAAAAAGAACTGTGTTTCTGACTCAAACGGACCATATCTAGTTCAACTCTGCTTATGCAACTGATACAAACCACAGCATCACTTACATAGACGCTCTTTAGTTAATAGAGATAAACACGTTGGGTTTGTGAACTGTGTAAATTCATTTGAGCCGAAAATTCACAGCTTTTACCAAAAATGAACTCTTGCTTGTAGGAAGACACAGAGCATTTGGTTTAACTCCATTTGTGAAGGGAAATTCAGACCAGTGTTCTCATCCATGAAACACACTCTGTTTTAAAGAAAATAGCATGCTCTTCTTTCCAGCGTCTGCAATACAGCAAGGAACATGAGCATGTCCAGAATAAAAAAACTGTGTTTCCTACTCATACTGACCATATCAAGTTCAACACTGCTTATTAAACTGATACAAACCACATCATCTCTTACATAGATGCTCTTTAGTTAATAGTGAAAATCGTATTGGTTTCGTGAACTGTGTAAATTCATTTGAGCCAAAAAACAACGGGGATTACCAGAAATGAACTCTTGCTTGTAGGACGACATAGAGCATGGAGCTTAACTCTGATTCTAAATGGAAATTCATAAGAGTGATCTCATCCATGAAACACACTCTGTTTTAACGCAAGATGCATGCTCTTCTTTCCAGCTTTGCAATACAGCAATTAACATGAGCATGCCCAGAAATAAAGAACTGTGTTTCCTACTCATACGGACCATATCTAGTTCAACACTGCTTATGAATCTGATACAAACCACATCATCTCTTACATAATTGCTCTTTAGTTAATAGTGAAAATCGTATTGGTTTCGTGAACTGTATAAATACATTTGAGGCGAAAAATAACTGGGTTTACCGGAAATTAACTCTTGCTTGTAGGAAGACACAGAGCATGGTGTTAAACTCCGATTCTAAAGGGAATTTCAGAAGACTGTTGTCATCAAAGAAACACAGTCTGTTTTAATGCAAGAAGCATGCTCTTCTTTCCAGCATCTGCAATACACCAGGAAACATGAGCATGGCCAGAAAAAGAGAACTGTGTTTCCTACTCATACGGATCATATCTAGTTCCACTCTGCTTATGAAACTGATACAAACCCCAAAATCTCTTACATAGTTGCTCTTTAGTTAATAGTGTAAATAGTGTTGGTTTCATGAACTGTGTAAATTCATTTGAGCCGAAAAATAACTGGGTTTACCGGAAATGAACTCTTGCTTGTAGGACGTCACAGAGCATGGATTTTAACTCCATTTCTGAAGGGAAATTCAGAAGAGTGTTCTCATCCATGAAAGACACTCCGTTTTAACGGAAGAAGCAGGCTCTTCTTTCCAGCGTCTGCTATACAAAAAGGAACATGAGAATGTCCAGAAAAAAAGAACTGTGTTTCCTACTCATATGGACCATATCTAGTTCAATACTGTTTATGAACCTGATACGAACCACATCATCTCTTACATAGATGCTCTTTAGTTAATAGTGAAATTCGTATTGGTTTCATGAACTGTGTAAATTCATTTGAACCGAAAAATAACTGGGTTTACAGGCAATGAACTCTTGCTTGTAGGAAGACACAGATCCTTTGGTTTAACTTAGTTTCTGAAGGGAAATTCAGACCAGTGTTCTCATCCATGAAACCCACTCCGTTTTATCAGAAGCAGCATGTTCTTCTTTCCAGCGTCTGCAATAGAGCAAGGAACTTGAGCATGTCCAGAAAAAAAGAACTGTGTTTCCTACTCATACGGACCATATCTAGTTCCTATCTGCTTATGAAACTGATACGAACCCATCATCTCTTACATAGATGCTCTTTAGTTAATAGTGTAAATCGTGTTGGTTTCGTGAACTGTGTAAATTCATTTGAGCCGAAAAATAACTGGGTTTACCGGAAATGAACTCTTGCTTGTAGGAAAAAAAAGAGCATTTGGTTTAACTCCATTTGTGAAGGGAAATTCAGACCAGTGTTCTCATCCATGAAACACAGTTTGTTTTAACGCAAGTAGCATGCTCTTTTTTCCAGCATCTCTAATACAGCAAGAAACATGAGCATGGCCAGAAAAAAAGAACTGTGTTTCTGACTCAAACGGACCATATCAAGTTCAACACTGCTTATTAAACTGATACAAACCACATCATCTCTTACATAGATGCTCTTTAGTTAATAGTGTAAATCGTATTGCTTTCGTGAACTGTGTAAATTCATTTGAGCCAAAAAACAACTGGGTTTACCAGAAATGAATTCTTGCTTGTAGGACGACATAGAGCATGGAGTTTAACTCTGATTCTAAATGGAAATTCATAAGAGTGATCTCATCCATGAAACACACTCTGTTTTAACGCAAGATGCATGCTCTTCTTTCCAGCTTTGCAATACAGCAATTAACATGAGCATGCCCAGAAAAAAGAACTGTGTTTCCTACTCATACGGAACATATCTAGTTCAACACTGCTTATGAATCTGATACAAACCAGATCATCTCTTACATAGATGCTCTTTAGTTAATAGTGAAAATCGTATTGGTTTCGTGAACTGTGTTAATTCATTTGAGCCGAAAAATAACTGGGTTTACAGGAAATGAACTCTTGCTTGTAGGAAGACACAGAGCCTTTGGTTTAACTCACTTTCTGAAGGAAAATTCAGACCTGTGTTCTCATCCATGAAACACACTCTGTTTTATCGCAAATAGCATGCTCTTCTTTCAAGCTTTGCAATACAGCAATTAACATGAGCATGCCCAGAAAAAAAGAACTGTCTCTCCTACTCATATGGACAATATCTAGTTCAACTCTGCTTATGAAACTGCTACAAACCACATCATCTCTTACATAGATGCTCTTTAGTTAATAGTGAAAATCGTGTTGGTTTCGTGAACTGTATAAATTCATTTGAGGCGAAAAATAACTGGGTTTACCGGAAATTAACTCTTGCTTGTAGGAAGACACAGAGCATGGTGTTAAACTCCGATTCTAAAGGGAATTTCAGAAGACTGTTGTCATCAAAGAAACACAGTCTGTTTTAATGCAAGAAGCATGCTCTTCTTTCCAGCATCTGCAATACACCAGGAAACATGAGCATGGCCAGAAAAAGAGAACTGTGTTTCCTACTCATACGGATCATATCTAGTTCCACTCTGCTTATGAAACTGATACAAACCCCATCATCTCTTACATAGTTGCTCTTTAGTTAATAGTGTAAATAGTGTTGGTTTCGTGAACTGTGTAAATTCATTTGAGCCGAAAAATAACTGGGTTTACCGGAAATGAACTCTTGCTTGTAGGACGTCACAGAGCATGGATTTTAACTCCATTTCTGAAGGGAAATTCAGAATTGTGTTCTCATCCATGAAAGACACTCCGTTTTAACGGAAGAAGCAGGCTCTTCTTTCCAGCGTCTGCTATACAAAAAGGAACATGAGAATGTCCAGAAAAAAAGAACTGTGTTTCCTACTCATATGGACCATATCTAGTTCAATACTGTTTATGATCCTGATACGAACCACATCATCTCTTACATAGATGCTCTTTAGTTAATAGTGAAATTCATATTGGTTTCATGAACTGTGTAAATTCATTTGAACCGAAAAATAACTGGGTTTACAGGCAATGAACTCTTGCTTGTAGGAAGACACAGATCCTTTGGTTTAACTTAGTTTCAGAAGGGAAATTCAGACCAGTGTTCTCATCCATGAAACCCACTCCGTTTTATCAGAAGCAGCATGTTCTTCTTTCCATGGTCTGCAATAGAGCAAGGAACTTGAGCATGTCCAGAAAAAAAGAACTGTGTTTCCTACTCATACGGACCATATCTAGTTCCACTCTGCTTATGAAACTGATACAAACCCCATCATCTCTTACATAGATGCTCTTTAGTTAATAGTGTAAATCGTGTTGCTTTCGTGAACTGTGTAAATTCATTTGAGCCGAAAAATAACTGGGTTTACCGGAAATGAACTCTTGCTTGTAGGAAAAAAAAGAGCATTTGGTTTAACTCCATTTGTGAAGGGAAATTCAGACCAGTGTTCTCATCCATGAAACACTGTTTGTTTTAACGCAAGTAGCATGCTCTTTTTTCCAGCATCTATAATACAGCAAGAAACATGAGCATGGCCAGAAAAAAAGAACTGTGTTTCTGACTCAAACGGACCATATCTAGTTCAACTCTGCCTATGCAACTGATACAAACCACAGCATCTCTTACATAGACGCTCTTTAGTTAATAGAGATAAACACGTTGGGTTTGTGAACTGTGTAAATTCATTTGAGCCGAAAATTCACAGCTTTTACCAAAAATGAACTCTTGCTTGTAGGAAGACACAGAGCATTTGGTTTAACTCCATTTGTGAAGGGAACTTCAGACCAGTGTTCTCATCCATGAAACACGCTCTGTTTTAAAGAAAATAGCATGCTCTTCTTTCCAGCGTCTGCAATAAAGCAAGTAACATGAGCATGTCCAGAATAAAATAACTGTGTTTCCTACTCATACGGACCATATCAAGTTCAACACTGCTTATTAAACTGATACAAACCACATCATCTCTTACATAGATGCTCTTTAGTTAATAGTGAAAATCGTATTGGTTTCATGAACTGTGTAAATTCATTTGAGCCAAAAAACAACTGGGTTTACCAGAAATGAACTCTTGCTTGTAGGACGACATAGAGCATGGAGTTTAACTCTGATTCTAAATGGAAATTCATAAGAGTGATCTCATCCATGAAACACACTATGTTTTAACGCAAGATGCATGCTCCTCTTTCCAGCTTTGCAACACAGCAATTAACATGAGCATGCCTAGAATAAAAGAACTGTGTTTCCTACTCATACGGACCATATCTATTTCCAATCTGCTTATGAAACTGATACAAACCCCATCATCTCTTACATAGTTGCTCTTTAGTTAATAGTGTAAATAGTGTTGGTTTCATGAACTGTGTAAATTCATTTGAGCCGAAAAATACCTGGGTTTACAGGAAATGAACTCTTGCTTGTAGGAAGACACAGAGCCTTTGGATTAACTCACTTTCTGAAGGAAAATTCAGACCTGTGTTCTCATCCATGAAACACACTCTGTTTTAACGCAAATAGCATGCTCTTTTTTCCAGGGTCTGCAAACAGCAATTAACATGAGCATGCCCAGAAAAAAAGAACTGTCTCTCCTACTCATATGGACCATATCTAGTACAACTCTTCTTATGAAACTGCTACAAACCACATCATCTCTTACATAGATGCTCTTTAGTTAATAATGAAAATCGTGTTTGTTTCATGAACTGTATAAATTCATTTGAGGCGAAAAATAACAGGGTTTACCGGAAATTAACTCTTGCTTGTAGGAAGACACAGAGCATGGTGTTAAACTCTGATTCTAAAGGGAATTTCAGAAGACTGTTGTCATCAAAGAAACACAGTCTGTTTTAATGCAAGAAGCATGCTCTTCTTTCCAGCATCTGCAATACACCAGGAAACATGAGCATGGCCAGAAAAAGAGAACTGTGTTTCCTACTCATACGGATCATATCTAGTTCCACTCTGCTTATGAAACTGATACAAACCCCATCATCTCTTACATAGTTGCTCTTTAGTTAATAGTGTAAATAGTGTTGGTTTCATGAACTGTGTAAATTCATTTGAGCCGAAAAATAACTGGGTTTACCGGAAATGAACTCTTGCTTGTAGGACGTCACAGAGCATGGATTTTAACTCCATTTCTGAAGGGAAATTCAGAAGAGTGTTCTCATCCATGAAAGACACTCCGTTTTAAGGGAAGAATCAGGCTCTTCTTTCCAGCGTCTGCTATACAAAAAGGAACATGAGAATGTCCAGAAAAAAAGAACTGTGTTTCCTACTCATATGGACCATATCTAGTTCAATACTGTTTATGAACCTGATACGAAACACACCATCTCTTACATAGATGCTCTTTAGTTAATAGTGAAATTCGTATTGGTTTCATGAACTGTGTAAATTCATTTGAACTGAAAAATAACTGGGTTTACAGGCAATGAACTCTTGCTTGTAGGAAGACACAGATCCTTTGGTTTAACTTAGTTTCTGAAGGGAAATTCAGACCAGTGTTCTCATCCGTGAAACCCACTCCGTTTTATCAGAAGCAGCATGTTCTTCTTTCCAGAGTCTGCAATAGAGCAAGGAACTTGAGCATGTCCAGAAAAAAAGAACTGTGTTTCCTAGTCATACGGACCATATCTAGTTCCTATCTGCTTATGAAACTGATACGAACCCATCATCTCTTACATAGATGCTCTTTAGTTAATAGTGTAAATCGTGTTGGTTTCGTGAACTGTGTAAATTCATTTGAGCCAAAAAATAACTGGGTTTACCGGAAATGAACTCTTGCTTGTAGGAAAAAAAAGAGCATTTGGTTTAACTCCATTTGTGAAGGGAAATTCAGACCAGTGTTCTCATCCATGAAACACAGTTTGTTTTAACGCAAGTAGCATGCTCTTTTTTCCAGCATCTCTAATACAGCAAGAAACATGAGCATGGCCAGAAAAAAAGAACTGTGTTTCTGACTCAAACGGACCATATCTAGTTCAACTCTGCTTATGCAACTGATACAAACCACAGCATCTCTTACATAGACGCTCTTTAGTTAATAGAGATAAACACGTTGGGTTTGTGAACTGTGTAAATTCATTTGAGCCGAAAATTCACAGCTTTTACCAAAAGTGAACTCTTGCTTGTAGGAAGACACAGAGCATTTGGTTTAACTCCTTTTGTGAAGGGAAATTCAGACCAGTGTTCTCATCCATGAAACACACTCTGTTTTAAAGAAAATAGCATGCTCTTCTTTCCAGCGTCTGCAATACAGCAAGGAACATGAGCATGTCCAGAATAAAATAACTGTGTTTCCTACTCAAACGGACCATATCAAGTTCAACATTGCTTATTAAACTGATACAAACCACATCTTCTCTTACATAGATGCTCTTTAGTTAATAGTGAAAATCTTATTGGTTCGTGAACTGTGTAAATTCATTTGAGCCAAAAAGCAACTGGGTTTACCAGAAATGAAGTCTTGCTTGTAGGACGACATAGAGCATTGAGTTTAACTGTGATTCTAAATGGAAATTCATAAGAATGATCTCATCCATGAAACACACTCTGTTTTAATGCAAGATGCATGCTCTTCTTTCCAGCTTTGCAATACAGCAATTAACATGAGCATGCCCAGAAAAAAAGAACTGTCTCTCCTACTCATATGGACCATATCTAGTTCAACTCTGCTTATGAAACTGATACAAACCCCATCATCTCTTACATAGTTGCTCTTTAGTTAATAGTGTAAATCGTGTTGGTTTCATGAACTGTGTAAATTCATTTGAGCCAAAAAATAACTGGGTTTACCGGAAATGAACTCTTGCTTGTAGGAAGACACAGAGCATGGTGTTAAATTCCGATTCTAAAGGGAATTTCAGAAGACTGTTGTCATCAAAGAAACACAGTCTGTTTTAATGCAAGAAGCATGCTCTTCTTTCCAGCATCTGCAATACACCAGGAAACATGAGCATGGCCAGAAAAAGAGAACTGTGTTTCCTACTCATACGGATCATATCTAGTTCCACTCTGCTTATGAAACTGATACAAACCCCAAAATCTCTTACATAGTTGCTCTTTAGTTAATAGTGTAAATAGTGTTGGTTTCATGAACTGTGTAAATTCATTTGAGCCGAAAAATAACTGGGTTTACCGGAAATGAACTCTTGCTTGTAGGACATCACAGAGCATGGATTTTAACTCCATTTCTGAAGGGAAATTCAGAAGAGTGTTCTCATCCATGAAAGACACTCCGTTTTAACGGAAGAAGAAGGCTCTTCTTTCCAGCGTCTGCTATACAAAAAGGAACATGAGAATGTCCAGAAAAAAAGAACTGTGTTTCCTGCTCATATGGACCATATCTAGTTCAATACTGTTTATGAACCTGATACGAACCACATCATCTCTTACATAGATGCTCTTTAGTTAATAGTGAAATTCGTATTGGTTTCATGAACTGTGTAAATTCATTTGAACCGAAAAATAACTGGGTTTACAGGCAATGAACTCTTGCTTGTAGGAAGACACAGATCCTTTGGTTTAACTTAGTTTCTGAAGGGAAATTCAGACCAGTGTTCTCATCCATGAAACCCACTCCGTTTTATCCGAAGCAGCATGTTCTTCTTTCCATGGTCTGCAATAGAGCAAGGAACTTGAGCATGTCCAGAAAAAAAGAACTGTGTTTCCTACTCATACGGACCATATCTAGTTCCACTCTGCTTATGAAACTGATACAAACCCCATCATCTCTTACATAGATGCTCTTTAGTTAATAGTGTAAATCGTGTTGGTTTCGTGAACTGTGTAAATTCATTTGAGCCGAAAAATAACTGGGTTTACCGGAAATGAACTCTTGCTTGTAGGAAGACAGACAGAAATTGGTGTAACTCCATTTGTGAAGGGAAATTCAGACCAGTGTTCTCATCCATGAAACACAGTTTGTTTTAACGCAAGTAGCATGCTCTTTTTTCCAGCATCTCTAATACAGCAAGAAACATGAGCATGGCCAGAAAAAAAGAACTGTGTTTCTGACTCAAACGGAACATATCAAGTTCAACACTGCTTATTAAACTGATACAAACCACATCATCTCTTACATAGATGCTCTTTAGTTAATAGTGAAATTCATATTGGTTTCATGAACTGTGTAAATTCATTTGAACCGAAAAATAACTGGGTTTACAGGCAATGAACTCTTGCTTGTAGGAAGACACAGATCCTTTGGTTTAACTTAGTTTCAGAAGGGAAATTCAGACCAGTGTTCTCATCCATGAAACCCACTCCGTTTTATCAGAAGCAGCATGTTCTTCTTTCCATGGTCTGCAATAGAGCAAGGAACTTGAGCATGTCCAGAAAAAAAGAACTGTGTTTCCTACTCATACGGACCATATCTAGTTCCACTCTGCTTATGAAACTGATACAAACCCCATCATCTCTTACATAGATGCTCTTTAGTTAATAGTGTAAATCGTGTTGCTTTCGTGAACTGTGTAAATTCATTTGAGCCGAAAAATAACTGGGTTTACCGGAAATGAACTCTTGCTTGTAGGAAAAAAAAGAGCATTTGGTTTAACTCCATTTGTGAAGGGAAATTCAGACCAGTGTTCTCATCCATGAAACACTGTTTGTTTTAACGCAAGTAGCATGCTCTTTTTTCCAGCATCTATAATACAGCAAGAAACATGAGCATGGCCAGAAAAAAAGAACTGTGTTTCTGACTCAAACGGACCATATCTAGTTCAACTCTGCCTATGCAACTGATACAAACCACAGCATCTCTTACATAGACGCTCTTTAGTTAATAGAGATATACACGTTGGGTTTGTGAACTGTGTAAATTCATTTGAGCCGAAAATTCACAGCTTTTACCAAAAATGAACTCTTGCTTGTAGGAAGACACAGAGCATTTGGTTTAACTCCATTTGTGAAGGGAACTTCAGACCAGTGTTCTCATCCATGAAACACGCTCTGTTTTAAAGAAAATAGCATGCTCTTCTTTCCAGCGTCTGCAATAAAGCAAGTAACATGAGCATGTCCAGAATAAAATAACTGTGTTTCCTACTCATACGGACCATATCAAGTTCAACACTGCTTATTAAACTGATACAAACCACATCATCTCTTACATAGATGCTCTTTAGTTAATAGTGAAAATCGTATTGGTTTCATGAACTGTGTAAATTCATTTGAGCCAAAAAACAACTGGGTTTACCAGAAATGAACTCTTGCTTGTAGGACGACATAGAGCATGGAGTTTAACTCTGATTCTAAATGGAAATTCATAAGAGTGATCTCATCCATGAAACACACTATGTTTTAACGCAAGATGCATGCTCCTCTTTCCAGCTTTGCAACACAGCAATTAACATGAGCATGCCTAGAATAAAAGAACTGTGTTTCCTACTCATACGGACCATATCTATTTCCATTCTGCTTATGAAACTGATACAAACCCCATCATCTCTTACATAGTTGCTCTTTAGTTAATAGTGTAAATAGTGTTGGTTTCATGAACTGTGTAAATTCATTTGAGCCGAAAAATACCTGGGTTTACAGGAAATGAACTCTTGCTTGTAGGAAGACACAGAGCCTTTGGATTAACTCACTTTCTGAAGGAAAATTCAGACCTGTGTTCTCATCCATGAAACACACTCTGTTTTAACGCAAATAGCATGCTCTTTTTTCCAGGGTCTGCAAACAGCAATTAACATGAGCATGCCCAGAAAAAAAGAACTGTCTCTCCTACTCATATGGACCATATCTAGTACAACTCTTCTTATGAAACTGCTACAAACCACATCATCTCTTACATAGATGCTCTTTAGTTAATAATGAAAATCGTGTTTGTTTCATGAACTGTATAAATTCATTTGAGGCGAAAAATAACAGGGTTTACCGGAAATTAACTCTTGCTTGTAGGAAGACACAGAGCATGGTGTTAAACTCTGATTCTAAAGGGAATTTCAGAAGACTGTTGTCATCAAAGAAACACAGTCTGTTTTAATGCAAGAAGCATGCTCTTCTTTCCAGCATCTGCAATACACCAGGAAACATGAGCATGGCCAGAAAAAGAGAACTGTGTTTCCTACTCATACGGATCATATCTAGTTCCACTCTGCTTATGAAACTGATACAAACCCCATCATCTCTTACATAGTTGCTCTTTAGTTAATAGTGTAAATAGTGTTGGTTTCATGAACTGTGTAAATTCATTTGAGCCGAAAAATAACTGGGTTTACCGGAAATGAACTCTTGCTTGTAGGACGTCACAGAGCATGGATTTCAACTCCATTTCTGAAGGGAAATTCAGAAGAGTGTTCTCATCCATGAAAGACACTCCGTTTTAAGGGAAGAATCAGGCTCTTCTTTCCAGCGTCTGCTATACAAAAAGGAACATGAGAATGTCCAGAAAAAAAGAACTGTGTTTCCTACTCATATGGACCATATCTAGTTCAATACTGTTTATGAACCTGATACGAACCACATCATCTCTTACATAGATGCTCTTTAGTTAATAGTGAAATTCGTATTGGTTTCATGAACTGTGTAAATTCATTTGAACTGAAAAATAACTGGGTTTACAGGCAATGAACTCTTGCTTGTAGGAAGACACAGATCCTTTGGTTTAACTTAGTTTCTGAAGGGAAATTCAGACCAGTGTTCTCATCCGTGAAACCCACTCCGTTTTATCAGAAGCAGCATGTTCTTCTTTCCAGAGTCTGCAATAGAGCAAGGAACTTGAGCATGTCCAGAAAAAAAGAACTGTGTTTCCTAGTCATACGGACCATATCTAGTTCCTATCTGCTTATGAAACTGATACGAACCCATCATCTCTTACATAGATGCTCTTTAGTTAATAGTGTAAATCGTGTTGGTTTCGTGAACTGTGTAAATTCATTTGAGCCAAAAAATAACTGGGTTTACCGGAAATGAACTCTTGCTTGTAGGAAAAAAAAGAGCATTTGGTTTAACTCCATTTGTGAAGGGAAATTCAGACCAGTGTTCTCATCCATGAAACACAGTTTGTTTTAACGCAAGTAGCATGCTCTTTTTTCCAGCATCTCTAATACAGCAAGAAACATGAGCATGGCCAGAAAAAAAGAACTGTGTTTCTGACTCAAACGGACCATATCTAGTTCAACTCTGCTTATGCAACTGATACAAACCACAGCATCTCTTACATAGACGCTCTTTAGTTAATAGAGATAAACACGTTGGGTTTGTGAACTGTGTAAATTCATTTGAGCCGAAAATTCACAGCTTTTACCAAAAGTGAACTCTTGCTTGTAGGAAGACACAGAGCATTTGGTTTAACTCCATTTGTGAAGGGAAATTCAGACCAGTGTTCTCATCCATGAAACACACTCTGTTTTAAAGAAAATAGCATGCTCTTCTTTCCAGCGTCTGCAATACAGCAAGGAACATGAGCATGTCCAGAATAAAATAACTGTGTTTCCTACTCAAACGGACCATATCAAGTTCAACATTGCTTATTAAACTGATACAAACCACATCTTCTCTTACATAGATGCTCTTTAGTTAATAGTGAAAATCTTATTGGTTCGTGAACTGTGTAAATTCATTTGAGCCAAAAAGCAACTGGGTTTACCAGAAATGAAGTCTTGCTTGTAGGACGACATAGAGCATTGAGTTTAACTGTGATTCTAAATGGAAATTCATAAGAATGATCTCATCCATGAAACACACTCTGTTTTAATGCAAGATGCATGCTCTTCTTTCCAGCTTTGCAATACAGCAATTAACATGAGCATGCCCAGAAAAAAAGAACTGTCTCTCCTACTCATATGGACCATATCTAGTTCAACTCTGCTTATGAAACTGATACAAACCCCATCATCTCTTACATAGTTGCTCTTTAGTTAATAGTGTAAATCGTGTTGGTTTCATGAACTGTGTAAATTCATTTGAGCCAAAAAATAACTGGGTTTACCGGAAATGAACTCTTGCTTGTAGGAAGACACAGAGCATGGTGTTAAATTCCGATTCTAAAGGGAATTTCAGAAGACTGTTGTCATCAAAGAAACACAGTCTGTTTTAATGCAAGAAGCATGCTCTTCTTTCCAGCATCTGCAATACACCAGGAAACATGAGCATGGCCAGAAAAAGAGAACTGTGTTTCCTACTCATACGGATCATATCTAGTTCCACTCTGCTTATGAAACTGATACAAACCCCAAAATCTCTTACATAGTTGCTCTTTAGTTAATAGTGTAAATAGTGTTGGTTTCATGAACTGTGTAAATTCATTTGAGCCGAAAAATAACTGGGTTTACCGGAAATGAACTCTTGCTTGTAGGACGTCACAGAGCATGGATTTTAACTCCATTTCTGAAGGGAAATTCAGAAGAGTGTTCTCATCCATGAAAGACACTCCGTTTTAACGGAAGAAGAAGGCTCTTCTTTCCAGCGTCTGCTATACAAAAAGGAACATGAGAATGTCCAGAAAAAAAGAACTGTGTTTCCTACTCATATGGACCATATCTAGTTCAATACTGTTTATGAACCTGATACGAACCACATCATCTCTTACATAGATGCTCTTTAGTTAATAGTAAAATTCGTATTGGTTTCATGAACTGTGTAAATTCATTTGAACCGAAAAATAACTGGGTTTACAGGCAATGAACTCTTGCTTGTAGGAAGACACAGATCCTTTGGTTTAACTTAGTTTCTGAAGGGAAATTCAGACCAGTGTTCTCATCCATGAAACCCACTCCGTTTTATCAGAAGCAGCATGTTCTTCTTTCCATGGTCTGCAATAGAGCAAGGAACTTGAGCATGTCCAGAAAAAAGAACTGTGTTTCCTACTCATACGGACCATATCTAGTTCCACTCTGCTTATGAAACTGATACAAACCCCATCATCTCTTACATAGATGCTCTTTAGTTAATAGTGTAAATCGTGTTGGTTTCGTGAACTGTGTAAATTCATTTGAGCCGAAAAATAACTGGGTTTACCGGAAATGAACTCTTGCTTGTAGGAAGACAGACAGAAATTGGTGTAACTCCATTTGTGAAGGGAAATTCAGACCAGTGTTCTCATCCATGAAACACAGTTTGTTTTAACGCAAGTAGCATGCTCTTTTTTCCAGCATCTCTAATACAGCAAGAAACATGAGCATGGCCAGAAAAAAAGAACTGTGTTTCTGACTCAAACGGAACATATCAAGTTCAACACTGCTTATTAAACTGATACAAACCACATCATCTCTTACATAGATGCTCTTTAGTTAATAGTGAAAATCGTATTGGTTTCGTGAACTGTGTAAATTCATTTGAGCCAAAAAAGAACTGGGTTTACCAGAAATGAACTCTTGCTTGTAGGACGACATAGAGCATGGAGTTTAACTCTGATTCTAAATGGAAATTCATAAGAATGATCTCATCCATGAAACACACTCTGTTTTAATGCAAGATGCATGCTCTTCTTTCCAGCTTTGCAATACAGCAATTAACATGAGCATGTCCAGAAAAAAAGAACTGTGTTTCCTACTCATACGGACCATATCTAGTTCAACTCTGCTTATGAAACTGATACAAACCCCATCATCTCTTACATAGTTGCTCTTTAGTTAATAGTGTAAATCGTGTTGGTTTCGTGAACTGTGTAAATTCATTTGAGCCGAAAAATAACTGGGTTTACCGGAAATGAACTCTTGCTTGTAGGAAAAAAAAGAGCATTTGGTTTAACTCCATTTGTGAAGGGAAATTCAGACCAGTGTTCTCATCCATGAAACACAGTTTCTTTTAACGCAAGTAGCATGCTCTTTTTTCCAGCATCTCTAATACAGCAAGAAACATGAGCATGGCCAGAAAAAAAGAACTGTGTTTCTGACTCAAACGGACCATATCTAGTTCAACTCTGCTTATGCAACTGATACAAACCACAGCATCACTTACATAGACGCTCTTTAGTTAATAGAGATAAACACGTTGGGTTTGTGAACTGTGTAAATTCATTTGAGCCGAAAATTCACAGCTTTTACCAAAAATGAACTCTTGCTTGTAGGAAGACACAGAGCATTTGGTTTAACTCCATTTGTGAAGGGAAATTCAGACCAGTGTTCTCATCCACGAAACACACTCTGTTTTAAAGAAAATAGCATGCTCTTCTTTCCAGCGTCTGCAATACAGCAAGGAACATGAGCATGTCCAGAATAAAAAAACTGTGTTTCCTACTCATACTGACCATATCAAGTTCAACACTGCTTTTTAAACTGATACAAACCACATCATCTCTTACATAGATGCTCTTTAGTTAATAGTGAAAATCGTATTGGTTTCGTGAACTGTGGTAATTCATTTGAGCCAAAAAACAACGGGGTTTACCAGAAATGAACTCTTGCTTGTAGGACGACATAGAGCATGGAGTTTAACTCTGATTCTAAATGGAAATTCATAAGAGTGATCTCATCCATGAAACACACTCTGTTTTAACGCAAGATGTATGCTCTTCTTTCCAGCTTTGCAATACAGCAATTAACATGAGCATGCCCAGAAAAAAAGAACTGTGTTTCCTACTCATACGGACCATATCTAGTTCAACACTGCTTATGAATCTGATACAAACCACATCATCTCTTACATAGATGCTCTTTAGTTAATAGTGAAAATCGTATTGGTTTCGTGAACTGTATAAATACATTTGAGGCGAAAAATAACTGGGTTTACCGGAAATTAACTCTTGCTTGTAGGAAGACACAGAGCATGGTGGTAAACTCCGATTCTAAAGGGAATTTCAGAAGACTGTTGTCATCAAAGAAACACAGTCTGTTTTAATGCAAGAAGCATGCTCTTCTTTCCAGCATCTGCAATACACCAGGAAACATGAGCATGGCCAGAAAAAGAGAACTGTGTTTCCTACTCATACGGATCATATCTAGTTCCACTCTGCTCATGAAACTGATACAAACCCCAAAATCTCTTACATAGTTGCTCTTTAGTTAATAGTGTAAATAGTGTTGGATTCATGAACTGTATAAATTCATTTGAGCCGAAAAATAACTGGGTTTACCGGAAATGAACTCTTGCTTGTAGGACGTCACAGAGCATGGATTTTAACTCCATTTCTGAATGGAAATTCAGAAGAGTGTTCTCATCCATGAAAGACACTCCATTTTAACGGAAGAAGCAGGCTCTTCTTTCCAGCGTCTGCTATACAAAAAGGAACATGAGAATGTCCAGAAAAAAAGAACTGTGTTTCCTACTCATATGGACCATATCTAGTTCAATACTGTTTATGAACCTGATACGAACCACATCATCTCTTACATAGATGCTCTTTAGTTAATAGTGAAATTCGTATTGGTTTCATGAACTGTGTAAATTCATTTGAACCGAAAAATAACTGGGTTTACAGGCAATGAACTCTTGCTTGTAGGAAGACACAGATCCTTTGGTTTAACTTAGTTTCTGAAGGGAAATTCAGACCAGTGTTCTCATCCATGAAACCCACTCCGTTTTATCAGAAGCAGCATGTTCTTCTTTCCAGCGTCTGCAATAGAGCAAGGAACTTGAGCATGTCCAGAAAAAAAGAACTGTGTTTCCTACTCATACGGACCATATCTAGTTCCAATCTGCTTATGAAACTGATACGAACCCATCATCTCTTACATAGATGCTCTTTAGTTAATAGTGTAAATCGTGTTGGTTTCGTGAACTGTGTAAATTCATTTGAGCCGAAAAATAACTGGGTTTACCAGAAATGAACTCTTGCTTGTAGGAAAAAAAGAGCATTTGGTTTAACTCCATTTGTGAAGGGAAATTCAGACCAGTGTTCTCATCCATGAAACACAGTTTGTTTTAACGCAAGTAGCATGCTCTTTTTTCCAGCATCTCTAATACAGCAAGAAACATGAGCATGGCCAGAAAAAAAGAACTGTGTTTCTGACTCAAACGGACCATATCAAGTTCAACACTGCTTATTAAACTGATACAAACCACATCATCTCTTACATAGATGCTCTTTAGTTAATAGTGAAAATCGTATTGGTTTCGTGAACTGTGTAAATTCATTTGAGCCAAAAAACAACTGGGTTTACCAGAAATGAACTCTTGCTTGTAGGACGACATAGAGCATGGAGTTTAACTCTGATTCTAAATGGAAATTCATAAGAATGATCTCATCCATGAAACACACTCTGTTTTAATGCAAGATGCATGCTCTTCTTTCCAGCTTTGCAATACAGCAATTAACATGAGCATGTCCAGAAAAAAAGAACTGTGTTTCCTACTCATACGGACCATATCTAGTTCAACTCTGCTTATGAAACTGATACAAACCCCATCATCTCTTACATAGTTGCTCTTTAGTTAATAGTGTAAATCGTGTTGGTTTCGTGAACTGTGTAAATTCATTTGAGCCAAAAAATAACTGGGTTTACCGGAAATGAACTCTTGCTTGTAGGAAAAAAAAGAGCATTTGGTTTAACTCCATTTGTGAAGGGAAATTCAGACCAGTGTTCTCATCCATGAAACACAGTTTGTTTTAACGCAAGTAGCATGCTCTTTTTTCCAGCATCTCTAATACAGCAAGAAACATGAGCATGGCCAGAAAAAAAGAACTGTGTTTCTGACACAAACGAACCATATCTAGTTCAACTCTGCTTATGCAACTGATACAAACCACAGAATCACTTACATAGACGCTCTTTAGTTAATAGAGATAAACACGTTGGGTTTGTGAACTGTGTAAATTCATTTGAGCCGAAAATTCACAGCTTTTACCAAAAATGAACTCTTGCTTGTAGGAAGACACAGAGCATTTGGTTTAACTCCATTTGTGAAGGGAAATTCAGACCAGTGTTCTCATCCACGAAACACACTCTGTTTTAAAGAAAATAGCATGCTCTTCTTTCCAGCGTCTGCAATACAGCAAGGAACATGAGCATGTCCAGAATAAAAAAACTGTGTTTCCTACTCATACTGACCATATCAAGTTCAACACTGCTTTTTAAACTGATACAAACCACATCATCTCTTTCATAGATGCTCTTTAGTTAATAGTGAAAATCGTATTGGTTTCGTGAACTGTGTAAATTCATTTGAGCCAAAAAACAACGGGGTTTACCAGAAATGAACTCTTGCTTGTAGGACGACATAGAGCATGGAGTTTAACTCTGATTCTAAATGGAAATTCATAAGAGTGATCTCATCCATGAAACACACTCTGTTTTAACGCAAGATGTATGCTCTTCTTTCCAGCTTTGCAATACAGCAATTAACATGAGCATGCCCAGAAAAAAAGAACTGTGTTTCCTACTCATATGGACCATATCTAGTTCAACACTGCTTATGAATCTGATACAAACCACATCATCTCTTACATAGATGCTCTTTAGTTAATAGTGAAAATCGTATTGGTTTCGTGAACTGTATAAATACATTTGAGGCGAAAAATAACTGGGTTTACCGGAAATTACCTCTTGCTTGTAGGAAGACACAGAGCATGGTGTTAAACTCCGATTCTAAAGGGAATTTCAGAAGACTGTTGTCATCAAAGAAACACAGTCTGTTTTAATGCAAGAAGCATGCTCTTCTTTCCAGCATCTGCAATACACCAGGAAACATGAGCATGGCCAGAAAAAGAGAACTGTGTTTCCTACTCATACGGATCATATCTAGTTCCACTCTGCTTATGAAACTGATACAAACCCCAAAATCTCTTACATAGTTGATCTTTAGTTAATAGTGTAAATAGTGTTGGTTTCATGAACTGTGTAAATTCATTTGAGCCGAAAAATAACTGGGTTTACCGGAAATGAACTCTTGCTTGTAGGACGTCACAGTGCATGGATTTTAACTCCATTTCTGAAGGGAAATTCAGAAGAGTGTTCTCATCCATGAAAGACACTCCATTTTAACGGAAGAAGCAGGCTCTTCTTTCCAGCGTCTGCAATACAAAAAGGAACATGAGAATGTCCAGAAAAAAAGAACTGTGTTTCCTACTCATATGGACCATATCTAGTTCAATACTGTTTATGAACCTGATACGAACCACATCATCTCTTACATAGATGCTCTTTAGTTAATAGTGAAATTCGTATTGGTTTCATGAACTGTGTAAATTCATTTGAACCGAAAAATAACTGGGTTTACAGGCAATGAACTCTTGCTTGTAGGAAGACACAGATCCTTTGGTTTAACTTAGTTTCTGAAGGGAAATTCAGACCAGTGTTCTCATCCATGAAACCCACTCCGTTTTATCAGAAGCAGCATGTTCTTCTTTCCAGCGTCTGCAATAGAGCAAGGAACTTGAGCATGTCCAGAAAAAAAGAACTGTGTTTCCTACTCATATGGACCATATCTAGTTCCAATCTGCTTATGAAACTGATACGAACCCATCATCTCTTACATAGATGCTCTTTAGTTAATAGTGTAAATCGTGTTGGTTTCGTGAACTGTGTAAATTCATTTGAGCCGAAAAATAACTGGGTTTACCGGAAATGAACTCTTGCTTGTAGGAAAAAAAAGAGCATTTGGTTTAACTCCATTTGTGAAGGGAAATTCAGACCAGTGTTCTAATCCATGAAACACAGTTTGTTTTAACGCAAGTAGCATGCTCTTTTTTCCAGCATCTCTAATACAGCAAGAAACATGAGCATGGCCAGAAAAAAAGAACTGTGTTTCTGACTCAAACGGACCATATCAAGTTCAACACTGCTTATTAAACTGATACAAACCACATCATCTCTTACATAGATGCTCTTTAGTTAATAGTGAAAATCGTATTGGTTTCGTGAACTGTGTAAATTCATTTGAGCCAAAAAACAACTGGGTTTACCAGAAATGAACTCTTGCTTGTAGGACGACATAGAGCATGGAGTTTAACTCTGATTCTAAATGGAAATTCATAAGAGTGATCTCATCCATGAAACACACTCTGTTTTAACGCAAGATGCATGCTCTTCTTTCCAGCTTTGCAATACAGCAATTAACATGAGCATGCCCAGAAAAAGGAACTGTGTTTCCTACTCATACGGACCATATCTAGTTCAACACTGCTTATGAATCTGATACAAACCAGATCATCTCTTACATAGATGCTCTTTAGTTAATAGTGAAAATCGTATTGGTTTCGTGAACTGTGTTAATTCATTTGAGCCGAAAAATAACTGGGTTTACAGGAAATGAACTCTTGCTTGTAGGAAGACACAGAGCCTTTGGTTTAACTCACTTTCTGAAGGAAAATTCAGACCTGTGTTCTCATCCATGATACACACTCTGTTTTAACGCAAATAGCATGCTCTTCTTTCAAGCTTTGCAATACAGCAATTAACATGAGCATGCCCAGAAAAAAAGAACTGTCTCTCCTACTCATATGGACAATATCTAGTTCAACTCTGCTTATGAAACTGCTACAAACCACATCATCTCTTACATAGATGCTCTTTAGTTAATAGTGAAAATCGTGTTGGTTTCGTGAGCTGTATAAATTCATTTGAGGCGAAAAATAACTGGGTTTACCAGAAATTAACTCTTGCTTGTAGGAAGACACAGAGCATGGTGTTAAACTCCGATTCTAAAGGGAATTTCAGAAAACTGTTGTCATCAAAGAAACTCAGTCTGTTTTAATGCAAGAAGCATGCTCTTCTTTCGAGCATCTACAATACACCAGGAAACATGAGCATGGCCAGAAAAAGAGAACTGTGTTTCCTACTCATATGGATCATATCTAGTTCCACTCTGCTTATGAAACTGATACAAACCCCATCATCTCTTACATAGTTGCTCTTTAGTTAATAGTGTAAATAGTGTTGGTTTCGTGAACTGTGTAAATTCATTTGAGCCGAAAAATAACTGGGTTTACCGGAAATGAACTCTTGCTTGTTGGAAAAAAAAGAGCATTTGGTTTAACTCCATTTGTGAAGGGAAATTCAGACCAGTGTTCTCATCCATGAAACACAGTTTCTTTTAACGCAAGTAGCATGCTCTTTTTTCCAGCATCTGTAATACAGCAAGAAACATGAGCATGGCCAGAAAAAAAGAACTGTGTTTCTGACTCAAACGGACCATATCTAGTTCAACTCTGCTTAAGCAACTGATACAAACCACAGCATCTCTTACATAGACGCTCTTTAGTTAATAGAGATAAACACGTTGGGTTTGTGAACTGTGTAAATTCATTTGAGCCGAAAATTCACAGCTTTTACCAAAAATGAACTCTTGCTTGTAGGAAGACACAGAGCATTTGGTTTAACTCCATTTGTGAAGGGAACTTCAGACCAGTGTTCTCATCCATGAAACACACTCTGTTTTAAAGAAAATAGCATGCTCTTCTTTCCAGCGTCTGCAATACAGCAAGGAACATGAGCATGTCCAGAATAAAAAAACTGTGTTTCCTACTCATACTGACCATATCAAGTTCAACACTGCTTATTAAACTGATACAAACCACATCATCTCTTACATAGATGCTCTTTAGTTAATAGTGAAAATCGTATTGGTTTCGTGAACTGTGTAAATTCATTTGAGCCAAAAAACAACGGGGTTTACCAGAAATGAACTCTTGCTTGTAGGACGACATAGAGCATGGAGTTTAACTCTGATTGTAAATGGAAATTCATAAGAGTGATCTCATCCATGAAACACACTCTGTTTTAACGCAAGATGCATGCTCTTCTTTCCAGCTTTGCAATACAGCAATTAACATGAGCATGCCCAGAAAAAAAGAACTGTGTTTCCTACTCATACGGACCATATCTAGTTCCAATCTGCTTATGAAACTGATACGAACCCATCATCTCTTACATAGATGCTCTTTAGTTAATAGTGTAAATCGTGTTACTTTCGTGAACTGTGTAAATTCATTTGAGCCGAAAAATAACTGGGTTTACCGGAAATGAACTCTTGCTTGTAGGAAAAAAAAGAGCATTTGGTTTAACTCCATTTGTGAAGGGAAATTCAGACCAGTGTTCTCATCCATGACACACTGTTTGTTTTAACGCAAGTAGCATGCTCTTTTATCCAGCATCTATAATACAGCAAGAAACATGAGCATGGCCAGAAAAAAAGAACTGTGTTTCTGACTCAAACGGACCATATCTAGTTCAACTCTGCTTATGCAACTGATACAAACCACAGTATCTCTTACATAGACGCTCTTTAGTTAATAGAGATAAACACGTTGGGTTTGTGAACTGTGTAAATTCATTTGAGCCGAAAATTCACAGCTTTTACCAAAAATGAACTCTTGCTTGTAGGAAGACACAGAGCATTTGGTTTAACTCCATTTGTGAAGGGAACTTCAGACCAGTGTTCTCATCCATGAAACACACTCTGTTTTAAAGAAAATAGCATGCTCTTCTTTCCAGCGTCTGCAATACAGCAAGGAACATGAGCATGTCCAGAATAAAATAACTGTGTTTCCTACTCATACGGACCATATCAAGTTCAACACTGCTTATTAAACTGATACAAACCACATCATCTCTTACATAGATGCTCTTTAGTTAATAGTGAAAATCGTATTGGTTTCATGAACTGTGTAAATTCATTTGAGCCAAAAAACAACTGGGTTTACCAGAAATGAACTCTTGCTTGTAGGACGACATAGAGCATGGAGTTTAACTCTGATTCTAAATGGAAATTCATAAGAGTGATCTCAGCCATGAAACACACTATGTTTTAACGCAAGATGCATGCTCTTCTTTCCAGCTTTGCAACACAGCAATTAACATGAGCATGCCCAGAATAAAAGAACTGTGTTTCCTACTCATACGGACCATATCTATTTCCAATCTGCTTATGAAACTGATACAAACCCCATCATCTCTTACATAGTTGCTCTTTAGTTAATAGTGTAAATAGTGTTGGTTTCATGAACTGTGTAAATTCATTTGAGCCGAAAAATACCTGGGTTTACAGGAAATGAACTCTTGCTTGTAGGAAGACACAGAGCCTTTGGATTAACTCACTTTCTGAAGGAAAATTCAGACCTGTGTTCTCATCCATGAAACACACTCTGTTTTAACGCAAATAGCATGCTCTTTTTTCCAGCGTCTGCAAACAGCAATTAACATGAGCATGCCCAGAAAAAAAGAACTGTCTCTCCTACTCATATGGACCATATCTAGTACAACTCTTCTTATGAAACTGCTACAAACCACATCATCTCTTACATAGATGCTCTTTAGTTAATAGTGAAAATCGTGTTTGTTTCATGAACTGTATAAATTCATTTGAGGCGAAAAATAACTGGGTTTACCGGAAATTAACTCTTGCTTGTAGGAAGATACAGAGCATGGTGTTAAACTCTGATTCTAAAGGGAATTTCAGAAGACTGTTGTCATCAAAGAAACACAGTCTGTTTTAATGCAAGAAGCATGCTCTTCTTTCCAGCATCTGCAATACACCAGGAAACATGAGCATGGCCAGAAAAAGAGAACTGTGTTTCCTACTCATACGGATCATATCTAGTTCCACTCTGCTTATGAAACTGATACAAACCCCATCATCTCTTACATAGTTGCTCTTTAGTTAATAGTGTAAATAGTGTTGGTTTCATGAACTGTGTAAATTCATTTGAGCTGAAAAATAACTGGGTTTACCAGAAATGAACTCTTGCATGTAGGACGTCACAGAGCATGGATTTTAACTCCATTTCTGAAGGGAAATTCAGAAGAGTGTTCTCATCCATGAAAGACACTCCGTTTTAACGGAAGAATCAGGCTCTTCTTTCCAGCGTCTGCTATACAAAAAGGAACATGAGAATGTCCAGAAAAAAAGAACTGTGTTTCCTACTCATATGGACCATATCTAGTTCAATACTGTTTATGAACCTGATACGAACCACATCATCTCTTACATAGATGCTCTTTAGTTAATAGTGAAATTCGTATTGGTTTCATGAACTGTGTAAATTCATTTGAACTGAAAAATAACTGGGTTTACAGGCAATGAACTCTTGCTTGTAGGAAGACACAGATCCTTTGGTTTAACTTAGTTTCTGAAGGGAAATTCAGACCAGTGTTCTCATCCGTGAAACCCACTCCGTTTTATCAGAAGAAGCATGTTCTTCTTTCCAGCGTCTGCAATAGAGCAAGGAACATGAGCATGTCCAGAAAAAAAGAACTGTGTTTCCTAGTCATACGGACCATATCTATTTCCTATCTGCTTATGAAACTGATACGAACCCATCATCTCTTACATAGATGCTCTTTAGTTAATAGTGTAAATCGTGTTGGTTTCGTGAACTGTGTAAATTCATTTGAGCCAAAAAATAACTGGGTTTACCGGAAATGAACTCTTGCTTGTAGGAAGACACAGAGCCTTTGGATTAACTCACTTTCTGAAGGAAAATTCAGACCTGTGTTCTCATCCATGAAACACACTCTGTTTTAACGCAAATAGCATGCTCTTTTTTCCAGCGTCTGCAAACAGCAATTAACATGAGCATGCCCAGAAAAAAAGAACTGTCTCTCCTACTCATATGGACCATATCTAGTACAACTCTTCTTATGAAACTGCTACAAACCACATCATCTCTTACATAGATGCTCTTTAGTTAATAGTGAAAATCGTGTTTGTTTCATGAACTGTATAAATTCATTTGAGGCGAAAAATAACTGGGTTTACCGGAAATTAACTCTTGCTTGTAGGAAGATACAGAGCATGGTGTTAAACTCTGATTCTAAAGGGAATTTCAGAAGACTGTTGTCATCAAAGAAACACAGTCTGTTTTAATGCAAGAAGCATGCTCTTCTTTCCAGCATCTGCAATACACCAGGAAACATGAGCATGGCCAGAAAAAGAGAACTGTGTTTCCTACTCATACGGATCATATCTAGTTCCACTCTGCTTATGAAACTGATACAAACCCCATCATCTCTTACATAGTTGCTCTTTAGTTAATAGTGTAAATAGTGTTGGTTTCATGAACTGTGTAAATTCATTTGAGCTGAAAAATAACTGGGTTTACCAGAAATGAACTCTTGCATGTAGGACGTCACAGAGCATGGATTTTAACTCCATTTCTGAAGGGAAATTCAGAAGAGTGTTCTCATCCATGAAAGACACTCCGTTTTAACGGAAGAATCAGGCTCTTCTTTCCAGCGTCTGCTATACAAAAAGGAACATGAGAATGTCCAGAAAAAAAGAACTGTGTTTCCTACTCATATGGACCATATCTAGTTCAATACTGTTTATAAACCTGATACGAACCACATCATCTCTTACATAGATGCTCTTTAGTTAATAGTGAAATTCGTATTGGTTTCATGAACTGTGTAAATTCATTTGAACTGAAAAATAACTGGGTTTACAGGCAATGAACTCTTGCTTGTAGGAAGACACAGATCCTTTGGTTTAACTTAGTTTCTGAAGGGAAATTCAGACCAGTGTTCTCATCCGTGAAACCCACTCCGTTTTATCAGAAGAAGCATGTTCTTCTTTCCAGCGTCTGCAATAGAGCAAGGAACATGAGCATGTCCAGAAAAAAAGAACTGTGTTTCCTAGTCATACGGACCATATCTATTTCCTATCTGCTTATGAAACTGATACGAACCCATCATCTCTTACATAGATGCTCTTTAGTTAATAGTGTAAATCGTGTTGGTTTCGTGAACTGTGTAAATTCATTTGAGCCAAAAAATAACTGGGTTTACCGGAAATGAACTCTTGCTTGTAGGAAAAAAAAGAGCATTTGGTTTAACTCCATTTGTGAAGGGAAATTCAGACCAGTGTTCTCATCCATGAAACACAGTTTCTTTTAACGCAAGTAGCATGCTCTTTTTTCCAGCATCTCTAATACAGCAAGAAACATGAGCATGGCCAGAAAAAAAGAACTGTGTTTCTGACTCAAACGGACCATATCTAGTTCAACTCTGCTTATGCAACTGATACAAACCACAGCATCTCTTACATAGACGCTCTTTAGTTAATAGAGATAAGCACGTTGGGTTTGTGAACTGTGTAAATTCATTTGAGCCGAAAATTCACAGCTTTTACCAAAAGTGAACTCTTGCTTGTAGGAAGACACAGAGCATTTGGTTTAACTCCATTTGTGAAGGGAAATTCAGACCAGTGTTCTCATCCATGAAACACACTCTGTTTTAAAGAAAATAGCATGCTCTTCTTTCCAGCGTCTGCAATACAGCAAGGAACATGAGCATGTCCAGAATAAAATAACTGTGTTTCCTACTCAAACGGACCACATCAAGTTCAACATTGCTTATTAAACTGATACAAACCACATCTTCTCTTACATAGATGCTCTTTAGTTAATAGTGAAAATCGTGTTGGTTTCGTGAACTGTATAAATACATTTGAGCCAAAAAACACCTGGGTTTACCAGAAATGAACTCTTGCTTGTAGGACGACATAGAGCATGGAGTTTAACTCTGATTCTTAATGGAAATTCATAAGAGTGATCTCATCCATGAAACACACTCTGTTTTAACGCAAGATGCATGCTCTTCTTTCCAGCTTTGCAATACAGCAATTAACATGAGCATGCCCAGAAAAAAAGAACTGTGTTTCCTACTCATACGGACCATATCTAGTTCAACACTGCTTATGAATCTGATACAAACCACATCATCTCTTACATAGATGCTCTTTAGTTAATAGTGAAAATCGTATTGGTTTCGTGAACTGTATAAATACATTTGAGGCGAAAAATAACTGGGTTTACCGGAAATTACCTCTTGCTTGTAGGAAGACACAGAGCAAGGTGTTAAACTCCGATTCTAAAGGGAATTTCAGAAGACTGTTGTCATCAAAGAAACACAGTCTGTTTTAATGCAAGAAGCATGCTCTTCTTTCCAGCATCTGCAATACACCAGGAAACATGAGCATGGCCAGAAAAAGAGAACTGTGTTTCCTACTCATACGGATCATATCTAGTTCCACTCTGCTTATGAAACTGATACAAACCCCAAAATCTCTTACATAGTTGCTCTTTAGTTAATAGTGTAAATAGTGTTGGTTTCATGAACTGTGTAAATTCATTTGAGCCGAAAAATAACTGGGTTTACCGGAAATGAACTCTTGCTTGTAGGACGTCACAGAGCATGGATTTTAACTCCATTTCTGAAGGGAAATTCAGAAGAGTGTTCTCATCCATGAAAGACACTCCGTTTTAACGGAAGAAGCAGGCTCTTCTTTCCAGCGTCTGCTATACAAAAAGGAACATGAGAATGTCCAGAAAAAAAGAACTGTGTTTCCTACTCATATGGACCATATCTAGTTCAATACTGTTTATGAACCTGATACGAACCACATCATCTCTTACATAGATGCTCTTTAGTTAATAGTGAAATTCATATTGGTTTCATGAACTGTGTAAATCATTTGAACTGAAAAATAACTGGGTTTACAGGCAATGAACTCTTGCTTGTAGGAAGACACAGATCCTTTGGTTTAACTTAGTTTCTGAAGGGAAATTCAGACCAGTGTTCTCATCCTTGAAACCCACTCCGTTTTATCAGAAGCAGCATGTTCTTCTTTCCAGCGTCTGCAATAGAGCAAGGAACTTGAGCATGTCCAGAAAAAAAGAACTGCGTTTCCTACTCATACGGACCATATCTAGTTCCAATCTGCTTATGAAACTGATACGAATCCATCATCTCTTATATAGATGCTCTTTAGTTAATAGTGTAAATCGTGTTGGATTCGTGAACTGTGTAAATTCATTTGAGCCGAAAAATAACTGGGTTTACCGGAAATGAACTCTTGCTTGTAGGAAAAAAAAGAGCATTTGGTTTAACTCCATTTGTGAAGGGAAATTCAGACCAGTGTTCTCATCCATGAAACACAGTTTGTTTTAACGCAAGTAGCATGCTCTTTTTTCCAGCATCTATAATACAGCAAGAAACATGAGCATGGCCAGAAAAAAGAACTGTGTTTCTGACTCAAACGGACCATATCTAGTTCAACTCAGCTTATGCAACTGATACAAACCACAGCATCTCTTACATATACGCTCTTTAGTTAATAGTGAAAATCGTATTGGTTTCGTGAACTATGTAAATTCATTTGAGCCAAAAAACAACTGGGTTTACCAGAAATGAACTCTTGCTTGTAGGACGACATAGAGCATGGAGTTTAACTCTGATTCTAAATGGAAATTCATAAGAGTGATCTCATCCATGAAACACACTCTGTTTTAACGCAAGATGCATGCTCTTCTTTCCATCTTTGCAATACAGCAATTAACATGAGCATGCCCAGAAAAAAAGAACTGTGTTTCCTACTCATACGGACCATATCTAGTTCAACACTGCTTATGAAACTGATACAAACCCCATCATCTCTTACATAGATGCTCTTTAGTTAATAGTGAAAATCGTATTGGTTTCGTGAACTGTGTTAATTCATTTGAGCTGAAAAATATCTGGGTTTACAGGAAATGAACTCTTGCTTGTAGGAAGACACAGAGCCTTTGGTTTAACTCACTTTCTGAAGGAAAATTCAGACCTGTGTTCTCATCCATGAAACACACTCTGTTTTAACGCAAATAGCATGCTCTTCTTTCCAGCTTTGCAATACTGCAATTAACTTGCGCATGCCCAGAAAAAAAGAACTGTCTCTCCTACTCATATGGACCATATCTAGTTCAACTCTGCTTATGAAACTGCTACAAACCACATCATCTCTTACATAGATGCTCTTTAGTTAATAGTAAAAATCGTGTTGGTTTCGTGAACTGTATAAATTCATTTGAGGCGAAAAATAACTGGGTTTACCGGAAATTAACTCTTGCTTGTAGGAAGACACAGAGCATGGTGTTAAACTCCGATTCTAATGGGAATTTCAGAAGACTGTTGTCATCAAAGAAACACAGTCTGTTTTAATGCAAGAAGCATGCTCTTTTTTCCAGCATCTGCAATACACCAGGAAACATGAGCATGGCCAGAAAAAGAGAACTGTGTTTCCTAATCATACGGATCATATCTAGTTCCACTCTGCTTATGAAACTGATACACACCCCATCATCTCTTACATAGTTGCTCTTTAGTTAATAGTGTAAATAGTGTTGGTTTCATGAACTGTGTAAATTCATTTGACCCGAAAAATAACTGGGTTTACCGGAAATGAACTCTTGCTTGTAGGACGTCACAGAGCATGGATTTTAACTCCATTTCTGAAGGGAAATTCAGAAGAGTGTTCTCATTCATGAAAGACACTCCGTTTTAACGGAAGAAGCAGGCTCTTCTTTCCAGCGTCTGCTATACAAAAAGGAACATGAGAATGTCCAGAAAAAAAGAACTGTGTTTCCTACTCATATGGACGATATCTAGTCAATACTGTTTATGAACCTGATACGAACCACATCATCTCTTACATAGATGCTCTTTAGTTAATAGTGAAATTCGTATTGGTTTCATGAACTGTGTATATTCATTTGAACCGAAAAATAACTGGGTTTACAGGCAATGAACTCTTGCTTGTAGGAAAAAAAAGAGCTTTTGGTTTAACTCCATTTGTGAAGGGAAATTCAGACGATTGTTCTCATCCATGAAACACAGTTTGTTTTAACGCAAGTAGCATGCTCTTTTTTCCAGCATCTCTAATACAGCAAGAAACATGAGCATGGCCAGAAAAAAGAACTGTGTTTCTGACTCAAACGGACCATATCTAGTTCAACTCTGCTTAGGCAACTGATACAAACCACAGCATCTCTTACATAGACGCTCTTTAGTTAATAGAGATAAACACGTTGGGTTTGTGAACTGTGTAAATTCATTTGAGCCGAAAATTCACAGCTTTTACCAAAAATGAACTCTTGCTTGTAGGAAGACACAGAGCATTTGGTTTAACTCCATTTGTGAAGGGAAATTCAGACCAGTGTTCTCATCCATGAAACACACTCTGTTTTAAAGAAAATAGCATGCTCTTCTTTCCAGCGTCTGCAATACAGCAAGGAACATGAGCATGTCCAGAATAAAATAACTGTGTTTCCTACTCATACGGACCATATCAAGTTCAACACTGCTTATTAAACTGATACAAACCACATCATCTCTTACATAGATGCTCTTTAGTTAATAGTGAAAATCGTATTGGTTTCGTGAACTGTGTAAATTCATTTGAGCCAAAAAACAACTGGGTTTACCAGAAATGAACTCTTGCTTGTAGGAAGACACAGAGACTTTGGTTTAACTCACTTTCTGAAGGAAAATTCAGACCTGTGTTCTCATCCATGAAACACACTCTGTTTTAACGCAAATAGCATGCTCTTCTTTCCAGCTTTGCAATACAGCAATTAACATGAGCATGCCCAGAAAAAAAGAACTGTGTTTCCTACTCATACGGACCATATCTAGTTCCAATCTGCTTATGAAACTGATATGAACCCATCATCTCTTACATAGATGCTCTTTAGTTAATAGTGTAAATCGTGTTGGTTTCGTGAACTGTGTAAATTCATTTGAGCCGAAAAATAACTGGGTTTACCGGAAATGAACTCTTGCTTGTAGGAAAAAAAAGAGCATTTGGTTTAACTAAATTTCTGAAGGGAAATTTAGAAGAGTGTTCTCATACATGAAACACAGTTTGTTTTAACGCAAGTAGTATGCTTTTTTTTCCACCATCTCTAATACAGCAAGAAACATGAGCATGGCCAGAAAAAAAGAACTGTGTTTCTGACTCAAATGGACCATATCTAGTTCAACTCTGCTTATGCAACTGATACAAACCACAGCATCTCTTACATAGACGCTCTTTAGTTAATAGAGATAAACACGTTTGGTTTGTGAACTGTGTAAATTCATTTGAGCCGAAAATTCACAGCTTTTACCAAAAATGAACTCTTACTTGTAGGAAGACACAGAGCATTTGGTTTAACTCCACTTGTGAAGGGAAATTCAGACCAGTGTTCTCATCCATGAAACACACTCTGTTTTAAAGAAAATAGCATGCTCTTCTTTCCAGCGTCTGCAATACAGCAAGGAACATGAGCATGTCCAGAATAAAATAACTGTGTTTCCTACTCATACGGACCATATCATGTTCAACACTGCTTATTAAACTGATACAAACCACATCATCTCTTACCTAGATGCTCTTTAGTTAATAGTGAAAATCGTATTGGTTTCGTGAACTGTGTAAATTCATTTGAGCCAAAAAACAACTGGGGTTACCAGAAATGAACTCTTGCTTGTAGGACGACATAGAGCATGGAGTTTAACTCTGATTCTAAATGGAAATTCATAAGAATGATCTCATCCATGAAACACACTCTGTTTTAATGCAAGATGCATGCTCTTCTTTCTAGCTTTGCAATACAGCAATTAACATGAGCATGCCCAGAAAACAAGAACTGTCTCTCCTACTCATATGGACCATATCTAGTACAACTCTTCTTATGAAACTGCTACAAACCACATCATCTCTTACATAGATGCTCTTTAGTTAATAGTGAAAATCGTATTGGTTTCGTGAACTGTGTTAATTCATTTGAGCCGAAAAATAACTGGATTTACAGAAAATGAACTCTTGCTTGTAGGAAGACACAGAGCATGGTGTTAAACTCCGATTCTAAAGGGAAATTCAGAAGACTGTTCTCATCAAAGAAACACAGTCTGTTTTAATGCAAGAAGCATGCTCTTCTTTCCAGCATCTGCAATACAGCAAGAAACATGAGCATGGCCAGAAAAAAATAACTGTGTTTCCTACTCATATGGACCATATCTAGTTCAACTGTGCTTATGAAATTGATACACACCACATCCTCTCTTACACAGATGATCTTTACTTAATAGTGAAAATCGTATTTGTTTCATGAACTGTGTAAATTCATTTTAGCCGAAAAATTACTGGGATTACAGGAAATGAACTCTTGCTTCTAGGAACACACAGATCCTTTGGTTAAACTCAGTTTCTAAAGGGAAATTCAGACCAGTGTTCTCATCCATGAAACACACTCCGTTTTATCGGAAGCAGCATGTTCTTCTTTCCAGCGTATGCAAAAGAGCAAGGAACTTGAGTATGTCCAGAAAAAAAGAACTGTGTTTCCTACTCATACGGACCATATCTAGTTCCACTCTGCTTATGAAACTGATACAAACCCCAAAATCTCTTACATAGTTGCTCTTTAGTTAATAGTGTAAATAGTGTTGGTTTCATGAACTGTGTAAATTCATTTGAGCCGAAAATTAACTGGGTTTACGGGAAATGATCTCTTGACTGTAGGAAGACACAGAGCATGGAGTTTAACTCCAATTCTATAGGGAAATTCAGAAAAGTGTTCTCATCCACGAAACACAGTCTGTTTTACCGCAAGAAGCATGCTCTTTTTTCCAGCTTCTGCAATACAGCAAGAAACATGAGCATGGCTAGAAAAAAAGAACTGTGTTTCTGACTCAATCAGACCATACCTAGTTTAACTCTGCTTATGAAACTGATACAAACCACAGCATCTCTTACATAGACGCTCTTTTGTTAATAGTGATAAACGAGTTGGGTTTCAGAACTGTGTAAATTCATTTGAGCCGAAAATTCACTGCTTTTAACAAAAAAGAATTCTTGCTTGTAGGAAGACACAGAGCATTTGGTTTAATGGTTTAACTCCATTTCTGAAGGGAAATTCAGACCAGTGTTCTCATCCATGAAACACACTCTGTTTTAACGCAAATAGCATGCTCTTCTTTCCAGCGTCTGCAATACAGCAAGGAACATGAGCATGTGCAGAATAAAATAACTGTGTTTCCTACTCATATGCACCATATCTAGTTCAACTCTGCTTATTAAACTGATACAAACCACATCATCTCTTACATTGATGCTCTTTAGTTAATAGTGAAAATCGTATTGGTTTAGTGAACTGTGTAAATTCATTTGAGCTGAAAAATAACTGGGTTTACCAAAAATGAACTCTTGCTTGTAGGACGACAAGAGCATGGAGTTTAACTCTGATTCTAAATGGAAATTCAGAAGAGTGTTCTCATCCATGAAACACAGTCTGTTTTTATGCAAGAAGCATGCTCTTCTTTCCAGCATCTGCAATACAGCAAGAAACATGAGCATGGCCAGAAAAAAAGAACTGTGTTTCCTACTCATACGGACCATATCTAGTTCAACTGTGCTTATGAAATTGATACAAACCACATCATCTCTTACACAGATGCTCTTTAGTTAATAGTGAAAATCGTATTGGTTTCGTGAACTGTGTAAATTCATTTGAGCCAAAAAATAACTGGATTTACTGGAAATGAACTCTTGCTTGTAGGAAGACACAGATCCTTTGGTTAAACTCAGTTTCTGAAGGGAAATTCAGACCATTGTTCTCATCCATGAAACACACTCTGATTTAACGGAAGAAGCATGCTCTTCTTTCCAGCGTCTGCTATACAGTAAGGAACATGAGAATGTCCAAAAAAAAAAGAACTTTGTTTTCCTACTCATACGGACCATATCTAGTTCAATACTGGTTATGAAACTGATACAAACCACATCATCTCTTACATAGATGCTCTTTAGTTAATAGTGAAAATCGTATTGGTTTCCTGAACTCTGTAAATTCCTTTGAGCCGAGAAATACCAGGGTTTACACGAAATGAACTCTTCCTTGTAGGAAGACACAGATCCTTTGGTTTAACTCAGTTTCTGAAGGGAAATTCAGACCAGTGTTCTCATCCATGAAACCCACTCCATTTTATCAGAAGCAGCATGTTCTTCTTTCCAGCGTCTGCAATAGAGCAAGGAACTTGAGCATGTCCAGAAAAAAAGAACTGTGTTTCCTACTCATACGGACCATATCTAGTTCCAATCTGCTTATGAAACTGATACGAACCCATCATCTCTTACATAGATGCTCTTTAGTTAATAGTGTAAATCGTGTTGGTTTCGTGAACTGTGTAAATTCATTTGAGCCGAAAAATAACTGGGTTTACCGGAAATAAACTCTTGCTTGTAGGAAGACACACAGAATTTGGTGTAACTCCATTTGTGAAGGGAAATTCAGACCAGTGTTCTCATCCATGAAACACAGTTTGTTTTAACGCAAGTAGCATGCTCTTTTTTCCAGCATCTCTAATACAGCAAGAAACATGAGCATGGCCAGAAAAAAAGAACTGTGTTTCTGACTCAAACGGACCATATCTAGTTCAACTCTGCTTATGCAACTGATACAAACCACAGCATCTCCTACATAGACGCTCTTTAGTTAATAGAGATAAACACGTTGGGTTTGTGAACTGTGTAAATTCTTTTGAGCCGAAAATTCAAAGCTTTTACCAAAAATGAACTCTTGCTTGTAGGAAGACACAGAGCATTTGGTTTAACTCCATTTGTGAAAGGGAAATTCAGACCAGTGTTCTCATCCATGAAACACACTCTGTTTTAACGAAAATAACATGCTCTTCTTTCCAGCGTCTGCAATACAGCAAGGAACACGAGCATGTCCAGAATAAAATAACTGTTTTTCCTACTCATACGGACCATATCTAGTTGAACTCTGTTTATTAAACTGATACAAACCGCATCATCTCTTACATAGATGCTCTTTAGTTAATAGTGAAAATTGCATTGGTTTCGTGAACTGTGTAAAATCATTTGTGCCGAAAAACAACTGGGTTTACCAGAAATGAACTCTTGCTTGTAGGATGACATAGAGCATGGAGTTTAACTCTGGTTCTAAATGGAAATTCATAAGAGTGATCTCATCCATGAAACACACTCTGTTTTAACGCAAGATGCATGCTCTTCTTTCCATCTTTGCAATACAGCAATTAACATGAGCATGCCCAGAAAAAAAGAACTGTCTCTCCTACTCATATGGACCATATCTAGTTCAACTCTGCTTATGTAACTGCTACAAACCACATCATCTCTTACATAGATGCTCTTTAGTTAATAGTGAAAATCGTGTTGGTTTCGTGAACTGTGTAAATTCATTTGAGCTGAAAAATAACTGGGTTTACAGGAAATGAACTCTTGCTTGTAGGAAGACAAAGAGCATGGCGTTAAACTCCGATTCTAAAGGGAAATTCAGAAGACTGTTCTCATCAAAGAAACACAGTCTGGTTTAATGCAAGAAGCATGCTCTTCTTTCCAGCATCTGCAATACAGCAAGAAACATGAGCATGGCCAGAAAAAAATAACTGTGTTTCCTACTCATACGGACCATATCTAGTTCAACTGTGCTTATGAAATTGATACACACCACATCCTCTCTTACTCAGATGATCTTTACTTAATAGTGAAAATCGTATTGGTTTCATGAACTGAGTAAATTCATTTAAGCCGAAAAATAACCTGATTTACTGGAAATGAACTCTTGCTTGTAGGAAGACACAGATCATTTGGTTAAACTCAGTTTCTGAAGGGAAATTCAGACAAGTGTTCTAATCCGTGAAACACACTCCGATTTAACGGATGAAGCATGCTCTACTTTTCACCATCTGCAATACAGCAAGGAACATGAGCATGGCCAGAAAAAAGAACTGTGTTTCCTATTCAAACGGATCATATCTAGTTCAATTCTGATTATGAAACTTGTACAAACCACGGATCACTTACATAGATGCTCTTTAGTAAATAGTGAAAAACGTGTTGGGTTTGTGAACTGTGTAAATTCATTTGAGCCGAAAAATACCTGGGTTTACGGGAAATGATCTCTTGATTGTAGGAAGACACAGAGCCTGGAGTTTAACTCCAATTCTATAGGGAAATTCAGAAAAGTGTTCTCATCCACGAAACACAGTCTGTTTTACCGCAAGAAGCATGCTCTTTTTTCCAGCTTCTGCAATACAGCAAGAAACATGAGCATGGCTAGAAAAAAAGAACTGTGTTTCTGACTCAATCAGACCATACCTAGTTTAACTCTGCTTATGAAACTGATACAAACCACAGCATCTCTTACATAGACGCACTTTTGTTAATAGTGATAAACGAGTTGGGTTTCAGAACTGTGTAAATTCATTTGAGCCGAAAATTCACTGCTTTTAACAAAAAAGAATTCTTGCTTGTAGGAAGACACAGAGCATTTGGTTTAATGGTTTAACTCCATTTCTGAAGGGAAATTCAGACCAGTGTTCTCATCCATGAAACACACTCTGTTTTAACGCAAATAGCATGCTCTTCTTTCCAGCGTCTGCAATACAGCAAGGAACATGAGCATGTGCAGAATAAAATAACTGTGTTTCCTACTCATATGCACCATATCTAGTTCAACTCTGCTTATTAAACTGATACAAACCACATCATCTCTTACATTGATGCTCTTTAGTTAATAGTGAAAATCGTATTGGTTTAGTGAACTGTGTAAATTCATTTGAGCTGAAAAATAACTGGGTTTACCAGAAATGAACTCTTGCTTGTAGGACGACAAGAGCATGGAGTTTAACTCTGATTCTAAATGGAAATTCAGAAGAGTGTTCTCATCCATGAAACACAGTCTGTTTTTATGCAAGAAGCATGCTCTTCTTTCCCGCATCTGCAATACAGCAAGAAACATGAGCATGGCCAGAAAAAAAGAACTGTGTTTCCTACTCATACGGACCATATCTAGTTCAACTGTGCTCATGAAATTGATACAAACCACATCATCTCTTACACAGATGCTCTTTAGTTAATAGTGAAAATCGTATTGGTTTCGTGAACTGTGTAAATTCATTTGAGCCAAAAAATAACTGGATTTACTGGAAATGAAGTCTTGCTTGTAGGAAGACACAGATCCTTTGGTTAAACTCAGTTTCTGAAGGGAAATTCAGACCATTGTTCTCATCCATGAAACACACTCTGATTTAACGGAAGAAGCATGCTCTTCTTTCCAGCGTCTGCTATACAGTAAGGAACATGAGAATGTCCAAAAAAAAAAAGAACTTTGTTTTCCTACTCATACGGACCATATCTAGTTCAATACTGGTTATGAAACTGATACAAACCACATCATCTCTTACACAGATGATCTTTACTTAATAGTGAAAATCGTATTGGTTTCCTGAACTCAGTAAATTCCTTTGAGCCGAGAAATACCAGGGTTTACACGAAATGAACTCTTCCTTGTAGGAAGACACAGATCCTTTGGTTTAACTCAGTTTCTGAAGGGAAATTCAGACCAGTGTTCTCATCCATGAAACCCACTCCATTTTATCAGAAGCAGCATGTTCTTCTTTCCAGCGTCTGCAATAGAGCAAGGAACTTGAGCATGTCCAGAAAAAAAGAACTGTGTTTCCTACTCATACGGACCATATCTAGTTCCAATCTGCTTATGAAACTGATACGAACCCATCATCTCTTACATAGATGCTCTTTAGTTAATAGTGTAAATCGTGTTGGTTTCGTGAACTGTGTAAATTCATTTGAGCCGAAAAATAACTGGGTTTACCGGAAATGAACTCTTGCTTGTAGGAAGACACACAGAATTTGGTGTAACTCCATTTGTGAAGGGAAATTCAGACCAGTGTTCTCATCCATGAAACACAGTTTGTTTTAACGCAAGTAGCATGCTCTTTTTTCCAGCATCTCTAATACAGCAAGAAACATGAGCATGGCCAGAAAAAAAGAACTGTGTTTCTGACTCAAACGGACCATATCTAGTTCAACTCTGCTTATGCAACTGATACAAACCACAGCATCTCTTACATAGACGCTCTTTAGTTAATAGAGATAAACATGTTGGGTTTGTGAACTGTGTAAATTCTTTTGAGCCGAAAATTCAAAGCTTTTACCAAAAATGAACTCTTGCTTGTAGGAAGACACAGAGCATTTGGTTTAACTCCATTTGTGAAGGGAAATTCAGACCAGTGTTCTCATCCATGAAACACACTCTTTTAACGAAAATAACATGCTCTTCTTTCCAGCGTCTGCAATACAGCAAGGAACATGAGCATGTCCAGAATAAAATAACTGTTTTTCCTACTCATACGGACCATATCTAGTTGAACTCTGCTTATTAAACTGATACTAACCACATCACCTCTTACATAGATGCTCTTTAGTTAATAGTGAAAATCGCATTGGTTTCGTGAACTGTGTAAATTCATTTGAGCCGAAAAACAACTGGGTTTACCAGAAATGAACTCTTGCTTGTAGGATGACATAGAGCATGGAGTTTAACTCTGGTTCTAAATGGAAATTCATAAGAGTGATCTCATCAATGAAACACACTCTGTTTTAACGCAAGATGCATGCTCTTCTTTCCATCTTTGCAATACAGCAATTAACATGAGCATGCCCAGAAAAAAAGAACTGTCTCTCCTACTCATATGGACCATATCTAGTTCAACTCTGCTTATGTAACTGCTACAAACCACATTATCTCTTACATAGATGCTCTTTAGTTAATAGTGAAAATCGTGTTGGTTTCGTGAACTGTGTAAATTCATTTGAGCTGAAAAATAACTGGGCTTACAGGAAATGAACTCTTTCTTGTAGGAAGACACAGATCCTTTGGTTTAACTCAGTTTCTGAAGGGAAATTCAGAAGACTGTTCTCATCAAAGAAACACAGTCTGTTTTAATGTAAGAAGCATGCTCTTCTTTCCAGCATCTGCAATACAGCAAGAAACATGAGCATGGCCAGAAAAAAATAACTGTGTTTCCTACTCATAAGGACCATATCTAGTTCAACTGTGCTTATGAAATTGATACACACCACATCTTCTCTTACACAGATGATCTTTACTTAATAGTGAAAATCGTATTGGTTTCATGAACTGTGTAAATTCATTTGAGCCGAAACATAACTGGGTTTATAGGAAATGAACTCTTGCTTGTAGGAAGACACAGATCCTTTGGTTTAACTCAGTTTCTGAAGGGAAATTCAGACCAGTGTTCTCATCCATGAAACACACTTCGTTTTATTCGAAGAAGCATGCTCTTCTTTCCAGCGTATGCAAAAGAGCAAGGAACTTGAGCATGTCCAGAAAAAAAGAACTGTGTTTCCTACTCATACGGACCATATCTAGTTCCACTCTGCTTATCAAATTGATACACACCACCTCATCTCTTACACAGATGCTCTTTAGTTAATAGTGAAAATCGTATTGGTTTCGTGAACTGTGTAAATTCATGTGAGCCAAAAAATAACTGGATTTACTGGAAATGAACTCTTGCTTGTAGGAAGACACAGATCATTTGATTAAACTCAGTTTCTGAAGGGAAATTCAGACCAGAGTTCTCATCCGTGAAACACACTCCGAATTAACGGATGAAGCATGCTCTACTTTTCACCGTCTGCAATACAGCAAGGAACATGAGCATGCCCAGAAAAAAAGAACTGTGTTTCCTACTCATAGGGACCTTATCTAGTTCAACTCTGCTTATGAAACTGATACAAACACATCATCTGTTACATAGATGCTCTTTAGTTAATAGTGTAAATCGTGTTGGTCTCTTGAACTGTGTAAATTCATTTGAGGCAAAAAATAACTGGGTTTACCGGAAATGAACTCTTGCTTGTAGGAAGACACAGAGCATGGCGTTAAACTCCGATTCTAAGGGGAAATTCAGAAGACTGTTCACAACAAAGAAACAGAGTCTCTTTTAATGCAAGAAGCATGCTCTTCTTTCCAGCATCTGCAATACAGCAAGAAACATGAGCATGGCCAGAAAAAGAGAACTGTGTTTCCTATTCATACAGATCATATCTAGTTCCCCTCTGCTTATGAAACTGATACAAACCCCATCATCTATTACATAATTGCTCTTTAGTTAATAGTGTAAATAGTGTTGGTTTCATGAACTGTGTAAATTCATTTGAGCCGAAAAATAACTGGGTTTACCGGAAATGAACTCTTGCTTGTAGAACGTCACAGAGCATGGAGTTTAACTCCATTTCTGAAGGGAAATTCAGAAGAGTGTTCTCATCCATGAAACACAGTCTGTTTTAAGGCAAGAAGCATGCTCTTTTTTTCCAGGGTCTGTTATACAGCAAGGAACATGAGAATGTCCAGAAAAAAAGAACTGTGTTTCCTACTCATACGGACCATATCTAGTTCAACACTGCTTATGAATCTGATACAAACCACAACATCTCTTACATAGATGCTCTTTAGTTAATAGTGAAAATCGTATTGGCTTCGTGAACTGTGTAAATTCATTTGAGCCGAAAAATAACTGGGTTTACAGGAAATGAACTCTTGCTTGTAGGAAGACACAGAGCCTTTGGTTTAACTCACTTTCTGAAGGAAAATTCAGACCTGTGTTCTCATCCATGAAACACACTCTGTTTTAACGCAAGATGCATGCTCTTCTTTCCATCTTTGCAATACAGCAATTAACATGAGCATGCCCAGAAAAAAAGAACTGTCTCTCCTACTCATATGGACCATATCTAGTTCAACTCTGCTTATGAAACTGCTACAAACCACATCATCTCTTACACAGATGATCTTTAGTTAATAGTGAAAATCGTATTGGTTTCATGAACTGAGTAAATTCATTTAAGCCGAAAAATAACTGGATTTACTGGAAATGAACTCTTGCTTGTAGGAAGACACAGATCATTTGTTTAAACTCAGTTTCTGAAGGGAAATTCAGACCAGTGTTCTAATCCGTGAAACACACTCCGATTTAACGGATGAAGCATGCTCTACTTTTCACCATCTGCAATACAGCAAGGAACATGAGCATGGCCAGAAAAAAGAACTGTGTTTCCTACTCATACGGATCATATCTAGTTCAATTCTGCTTATGAAACTTGTACAAACCACGCATCACTTACATAGATGCTCTTTAGTAAATAGTGAAAAACGTGTTGGGTTTGTGAACTGTGTAAATTCATTTGAGCCGAAAAATACCTGGGTTTACGGGAAATGAACTCTTGATTGTAGGAAGACACAGAGCATGGAGTTTAACTCCAATTCTATAGGGAAATTCAGAAAATTGTTCTCATCTATGAAACACAGTCTGTTTTACCGCAAGAAGCATGCTCTTTTTTCCAGCTTCTGCAATACAGCAAGAAACATGAGCATGGCTAGAAAAAAAGAACTGTGTTTCTGACTCAATCAGACCATACCTAGTTTAACTCTGCTTATGAAACTGATACAAACCACAGCATCTCTTACATAGACCCTCTTTTGTTAATAGTGATAAACGAGTTGGGTTTCAGAACTGTGTAAATTCATTTGAGCCGAAAATTCACTGCTTTTACCAAAAAAGAATTCTTGCTTGTAGGAAGACACAGAGCATTTGGTTTAACTCCATTTCTGAAGGGAAATTCAGACCAGTGTTCTCATCCATGAAACACACTCTGTTTTAACGCAAATAGCATGCTCTTCTTTCCAGCGTCTGCAATAAAGCAAGGAACATGAGCATGTGCAGAATAAAATAACTGTGTTTCCTACTCATATGCACCATATCTAGTTCAACTCTGCTTATTAAACTGATACAAACCACATCATCTCTTACAATGATGCTCTTTAGTTAATAGTGAAAATCGTATTGGTTTAGTGAACTGTGTAAATTCATTTGAGCTGAAAAATAACTGGGTTTACCAGAAATGAACTCTTGCTTGTAGGACGACAATAGCATGGAGTTTAACTCTGATTCCAAATGGAAATTCAGAAGAGTGTTCTCATCCATGAAACACAGTCTGTTTTAATGCAAGAAGCATGCTCTTCTTTCCAGCATCTGCAATACAGCAAGAAACATGAGCATGGCCAGAAAAAAAGAACTGTGTTTCCTACTCATACGGACCATATCTAGTTCAACTGTGCTTATGAAATTGATACAAACCCCATCATCTCTTACATAGTTGCTCTTTAGTTAATAGTGTAAATAGTGTTGTTTTCATGAACTGTGTAAATTCATTTGAGCCGAAAAATAACTGGGTTTACCGGAAATGAACTCTTGCTTGTAGGACGTCACAGAGCATGGATTTTAACTCCATTTCTGAAGGGAAATTCAGAAGAGTGTTCTCATCCATGAAAGACACTCCGTTTTAACGGAAGAAGCAGGCTCTTCTTTCCAGCGTCTGCTATACAAAAAGGAACATGAGAATGTCCAGAATTAAAAAACTGTGTTTCCTACTCATATGGACCATATCTAGTTCAATACTGTTTATGAACCTGATACGAACCACATCATCTCTTACATAGATGCTCTTTAGTTAATAGTGAAATTCGTATTGGTTTCATGAACTGTGTAAATTCATTTGCACCGAAAAATAACTGGGTTTACAGGAAATGAACTCTTGCTTGTAGTGAGACACAGATCCTTTGGTTTAACTTAGTTTCTGAAGGGAAATTCAGAACAGTGTTCTCATCCATGAAACCCACTCCGTTTTATCAGAAGCAGCATGTTCTTCTTTCCAGCGTCTGCAATAGAGCAAGGAACTTGAGCATGTCCAGAAAAAAAGAACTGTGTTTCCTACTCATACGGACCATATCTAGTTCCACTCTGTTTATGAAACTGATACAAACCCCATCATCTCTTACATAGATGCTCTTTAGTTAATAGTGTAAATCGTGTTGGTTTCGTGAACTGTGTAAATTCATTTGAGCCGAAAAATAACTGGGTTTACCGGAAATGAACTCTTGCTTGTAGGAAGACACACAGAATTTGGTGTAACTCCATTTGTGAAGGGAAATTCAGACCAGTGTTCTCATCCATGAAACACAGTTTGTTTTAACGCAAGTAGCATGCTCTTTTTTCCAGCATCTCTAATACAGCAAGAAACATGAGCATGGCCAGAAAAAAAGAACTGTGTTTCTGACTCAAACGGACCATATCTAGTTCAACTCTGCTTATGCAACTGATACAAACCACAGCATCTCTTACATAGACGCTCTTTAGTTAATAGAGATAAACATGTTGGGTTTGTGAACTGTGTAAATTCTTTTGAGCCGAAAATTCAAAGCTTTTACCAAAAATGAACTCTTGCTTGTAGGAAGACACAGAGCATTTGGTTTAACTCCATTTGTGAAGGGAAATTCAGACCAGTGTTCTCATCCATGAAACACACTCTGTTTTAACGAAAATAACATGCTCTTCTTTCCAGCGTCTGCAATACAGCAAGGAACATGAGCATGTCCAGAATAAAATAACTGTTTTTCCTACTCATACGGACCATATCTAGTTGAACTCTGCTTATTAAACTGATACTAACCACATCACCTCTTACATAGATGCTCTTTAGTTAATAGTGAAAATCGCATTGGTTTCGTGAACTGTGTAAATTCATTTGAGCCGAAAAACAACTGGGTTTACCAGAAATGAACTCTTGCTTGTAGGATGACATAGAGCATGGAGTTTAACTCTGGTTCTAAATGGAAATTCATAAGAGTGATCTCATCAATGAAACACACTCTGTTTTAACGCAAGATGCATGCTCTTCTTTCCATCTTTGCAATACAGCAATTAACATGAGCATGCCCAGAAAAAAAGAACTGTCTCTCCTACTCATATGGACCATATCTAGTTCAACTCTGCTTATGTAACTGCTACAAACCACATTATCTCTTACATAGATGCTCTTTAGTTAATAGTGAAAATCGTGTTGGTTTCGTGAACTGTGTAAATTCATTTGAGCTGAAAAATAACTGGGCTTACAGGAAATGAACTCTTGCTTGTAGGAAGACACAGATCCTTTGGTTTAACTCAGTTTCTGAAGGGAAATTCAGACCAGTGTTCTCATCCATGAAACACACTCCGTTTTATTCGAAGAAGCATGCTCTTCTTTCCAGCGTATGCAAAAGAGCAAGGAACTTGAGCATGTCCAGAAAAAAAGAACTGTGTTTCCTACTCATACGGACCATATCTAGTTCCACTCTGCTTATGAAATTGATACACACCACCTCATCTCTTACACAGATGCTCTTTAGTTAATAGTGAAAATCGTATTGGTTTCGTGAACTGTGTAAATTCATTTGAGCCAAAAAATAACTGGGTTTACAGGAAATGAACTCTTGCTTCTAGGACGACACAGAGCATGGCGTTAAACTCCGATTCTAAAGGGAAATTCAGAAGACTGTTCTCATCAAAGAAACACAGTCTGTTTTAATGTAAGAAGCATGCTCTTCTTTCCAGCATCTGCAATACAGCAAGAAACATGAGCATGGCCAGAAAAAAATAACTGTGTTTCCTACTCATAAGGACCATATCTAGTTCAACTGTGCTTATGAAATTGATACACACCACATCTTCTCTTACACAGATGATCTTTACTTAATAGTGAAAATCGTATTGGTTTCATGAACTGTGTAAATTCATTTGAGCCGAAACATAACTGGGTTTACAGGAAATGAACTCTTGCTTGTAGGAAGACACAGATCCTTTGGTTTAACTCAGTTTCTGAAGGGAAATTCAGACCAGTGTTCTCATCCATGAAACACACTCCGTTTTATTCGAAGAAGCATGCTCTTCTTTCCAGCGTATGCAAAAGAGCAAGGAACTTGAGCATGTCCAGAAAAAAAGAACTGTGTTTCCTACTCATACGGACCATATCTAGTTCCACTCTGCTTATGAAATTGATACACACCACCTCATCTCTTACACAGATGCTCTTTAGTTAATAGTGAAAATCGTATTGGTTTCGTGAACTGTGTAAATTCATTTGAGCCAAAAAATAACTGGGTTTACAGGAAATGAACTCTTGCTTCTAGGACGACACAGAGCATGGCGTTAAACTCCGATTCTAAAGGGAAATTCAGAAGACTGTTCTCATCAAAGAAACACAGTCTGTTTTAATGTAAGAAGCATGCTCTTCTTTCCAGCATCTGCAATACAGCAAGAAACATGAGCATGGCCAGAAAAAAATAACTGTGTTTCCTACTCATAAGGACCATATCTAGTTCAACTGTGCTTATGAAATTGATACACACCACATCTTCTCTTACACAGATGATCTTTACTTAATAGTGAAAATCGTATTGGTTTCATGAACTGTGTAAATTCATTTGAGCCGAAACATAACTGGGTTTACAGGAAATGAACTCTTGCTTGTAGGAAGACACAGATCCTTTGGTTTAACTCAGTTTCTGAAGGGAAATTCAGACCAGTGTTCTCATCCATGAAACACACTTCGTTTTATTCGAAGAAGCATGCTCTTCTTTCCAGCGTATGCAAAAGAGCAAGGAACTTGAGCATGTCCAGAAAAAAAGAACTGTGTTTCCTACTCATACGGACCATATCTAGTTCCACTCTGCTTATGAAATTGATACACACCACCTCATCTCTTACACAGATGCTCTTTAGTTAATAGTGAAAATCGTATTGGTTTCGTGAACTGTGTAAATTCATGTGAGCCAAAAAATAACTGGATTTACTGGAAATGAACTCTTGCTTGTAGGAAGACACAGATCATTTGATTAAACTCAGTTTCTGAAGGGAAATTCAGACCAGAGTTCTCATCCGTGAAACACACTCCGAATTAACGGATGAAGCATGCTCTACTTTTCACCGTCTGCAATACAGCAAGGAACATGAGCATGCCCAGAAAAAAAGAACTGTGTTTCCTACTCATAGGGACCTTATCTAGTTCAACTCTGCTTATGAAACTGATACAAACACATCATCTGTTACATAGATGCTCTTTAGTTAATAGTGTAAATCGTGTTGGTCTCTTGAACTGTGTAAATTCATTTGAGGCAAAAAATAACTGGGTTTACCGGAAATGAACTCTTGCTTGTAGGAAGACACAGAGCATGGCGTTAAACTCCGATTCTAAGGGGAAATTCAGAAGACTGTTCACAACAAAGAAACAGAGTCTCTTTTAATGCAAGAAGCATGCTCTTCTTTCCAGCATCTGCAATACAGCAAGAAACATGAGCATGGCCAGAAAAAGAGAACTGTGTTTCCTATTCATACAGATCATATCTAGTTCCCCTCTGCTTATGAAACTGATACAAACCCCATCATCTATTACATAATTGCTCTTTAGTTAATAGTGTAAATAGTGTTGGTTTCATGAACTGTGTAAATTCATTTGAGCCGAAAAATAACTGGGTTTACCGGAAATGAACTCTTGCTTGTAGAACGTCACAGAGCATGGAGTTTAACTCCATTTCTGAAGGGAAATTCAGAAGAGTGTTCTCATCCATGAAACACAGTCTGTTTTAAGGCAAGAAGCATGCTCTTTTTTTCCAGGGTCTGTTATACAGCAAGGAACATGAGAATGTCCAGAAAAAAAGAACTGTGTTTCCTACTCATACGGACCATATCTAGTTCAACACTGCTTATGAATCTGATACAAACCACAACATCTCTTACATTGATGCTCTTTAGTTAATAGTGAAAATCGTATTGGCTTCGTGAACTGTGTAAATTCATTTGAGCCGAAAAATAACTGGGTTTACAGGAAATGAACTCTTGCTTGTAGGAAGACACAGAGCCTTTGGTTTAACTCACTTTCTGAAGGAAAATTCAGACCTGTGTTCTCATCCATGAAACACACTCTGTTTTAACGCAAGATGCATGCTCTTCTTTCCATCTTTGCAATACAGCAATTAACATGAGCATGCCCAGAAAAAAAGAACTGTCTCTCCTACTCATATGGACCATATCTAGTTCAACTCTGCTTATGAAACTGCTACAAACCACATCATCTCTTACACAGATGATCTTTAGTTAATAGTGAAAATCGTATTGGTTTCATGAACTGAGTAAATTCATTTAAGCCGAAAAATAACTGGATTTACTGGAAATGAACTCTTGCTTGTAGGAAGACACAGATCATTTGTTTAAACTCAGTTTCTGAAGGGAAATTCAGACCAGTGTTCTAATCCGTGAAACACACTCCGATTTAACGGATGAAGCATGCTCTACTTTTCACCATCTGCAATACAGCAAGGAACATGAGCATGGCCAGAAAAAAGAACTGTGTTTCCTACTCATACGGATCATATCTAGTTCAATTCTGCTTATGAAACTTGTACAAACCACGCATCACTTACATAGATGCTCTTTAGTAAATAGTGAAAAACGTGTTGGGTTTGTGAACTGTGTAAATTCATTTGAGCCGAAAAATACCTGGGTTTACGGGAAATGAACTCTTGATTGTAGGAAGACACAGAGCATGGAGTTTAACTCCAATTCTATAGGGAAATTCAGAAAAGTGTTCTCATCTATGAAACACAGTCTGTTTTACCGCAAGAAGCATGCTCTTTTTTCCAGCTTCTGCAATACAGCAAGAAACATGAGCATGGCTAGAAAAAAAGAACTGTGTTTCTGACTCAATCAGACCATACCTAGTTTAACTCTGCTTATGAAACTGATACAAACCACAGCATCTCTTACATAGACCCTCTTTTGTTAATAGTGATAAACGAGTTGGGTTTCAGAACTGTGTAAATTCATTTGAGCCGAAAATTCACTGCTTTTACCAAAAAAGAATTCTTGCTTGTAGGAAGACACAGAGCATTTGGTTTAACTCCATTTCTGAAGGGAAATTCAGACCAGTGTTCTCATCCATGAAACACACTCTGTTTTAACGCAAATAGCATGCTCTTCTTTCCAGCGTCTGCAATAAAGCAAGGAACATGAGCATGTGCAGAATAAAATAACTGTGTTTCCTACTCATATGCACCATATCTAGTTCAACTCTGCTTATTAAACTGATACAAACCACATCATCTCTTACAATGATGCTCTTTAGTTAATAGTGAAAATCGTATTGGTTTAGTGAACTGTGTAAATTCATTTGAGCTGAAAAATAACTGGGTTTACCAGAAATGAACTCTTGCTTGTAGGACGACAATAGCATGGAGTTTAACTCTGATTCCAAATGGAAATTCAGAAGAGTGTTCTCATCCATGAAACACAGTCTGTTTTAATGCAAGAAGCATGCTCTTCTTTCCAGCATCTGCAATACAGCAAGAAACATGAGCATGGCCAGAAAAAAAGAACTGTGTTTCCTACTCATACGGACCATATCTAGTTCAACTGTGCTTATGAAATTGATACAAACCCCATCATCTCTTACATAGTTGCTCTTTAGTTAATAGTGTAAATAGTGTTGTTTTCATGAACTGTGTAAATTCATTTGAGCCGAAAAATAACTGGGTTTACCGGAAATGAACTCTTGCTTGTAGGACGTCACAGAGCATGGATTTTAACTCCATTTCTGAAGGGAAATTCAGAAGAGTGTTCTCATCCATGAAAGACACTCCGTTTTAACGGAAGAAGCAGGCTCTTCTTTCCAGCGTCTGCTATACAAAAAGGAACATGAGAATGTCCAGAATTAAAAAACTGTGTTTCCTACTCATATGGACCATATCTAGTTCAATACTGTTTATGAACCTGATACGAACCACATCATCTCTTACATAGATGCTCTTTAGTTAATAGTGAAATTCGTATTGGTTTCATGAACTGTGTAAATTCATTTGCACCGAAAAATAACTGGGTTTACAGGAAATGAACTCTTGCTTGTAGTGAGACACAGATCCTTTGGTTTAACTTAGTTTCTGAAGGGAAATTCAGAACAGTGTTCTCATCCATGAAACCCACTCCGTTTTATCAGAAGCAGCATGTTCTTCTTTCCAGCGTCTGCAATAGAGCAAGGAACTTGAGCATGTCCAGAAAAAAAGAACTGTGTTTCCTACTCATACGGACCATATCTAGTTCCACTCTGTTTATGAAACTGATACAAACCCCATCATCTCTTACATAGATGCTCTTTAGTTAATAGTGTAAATCGTGTTGGTTTCGTGAACTGTGTAAATTCATTTGAGCCGAAAAATAACTGGGTTTACCGGAAATGAACTCTTGCTTGTAGGAAGACACACAGAATTTGGTGTAACTCCATTTGTGAAGGGAAATTCAGACCAGTGTTCTCATCCATGAAACACAGTTTGTTTTAACGCAAGTAGCATGCTCTTTTTTCCAGCATCTCTAATACAGCAAGAAACATGAGCATGGCCAGAAAAAAAGAACTGTGTTTCTGACTCAAACGGACCATATCTAGTTCAACTCTGCTTATGCAACTGATACAAACCACAGCATCACTTACATAGACGCTCTTTAGTTAATAGAGATAAACATGTTGGGTTTGTGAACTGTGTAAATTCTTTTGAGCCGAAAATTCAAAGCTTTTACCAAAAATGAACTCTTGCTTGTAGGAAGACACAGAGCATTTGGTTTAACTCCATTTGTGAAGGGAAATTCAGACCAGTGTTCTCATCCATGAAACACACTCTGTTTTAACGAAAATAACATGCTCTTCTTTCCAGCGTCTGCAATACAGCAAGGAACATGAGCATGTCCAGAATAAAATAACTGTTTTTCCTACTCATACGGACCATATCTAGTTGAACTCTGCTTATTAAACTGATACTAACCACATCACCTCTTACATAGATGCTCTTTAGTTAATAGTGAAAATCGCATTGGTTTCGTGAACTGTGTAAATTCATTTGAGCCGAAAAACAACTGGGTTTACCAGAAATGAACTCTTGCTTGTAGGATGACATAGAGCATGGAGTTTAACTCTGGTTCTAAATGGAAATTCATAAGAGTGATCTCATCAATGAAACACACTCTGTTTTAACGCAAGATGCATGCTCTTCTTTCCATCTTTGCAATACAGCAATTAACATGAGCATGCCCAGAAAAAAAGAACTGTCTCTCCTACTCATATGGACCATATCTAGTTCAACTCTGCTTATGTAACTGCTACAAACCACATTATCTCTTACATAGATGCTCTTTAGTTAATAGTGAAAATCGTGTTGGTTTCGTGAACTGAGTAAATTCATTTGAGCTGAAAAATAACTGGGCTTACAGGAAATGAACTCTTGCTTGTAGGAAGACACAGATCCTTTGGTTTAACTCAGTTTCTGAAGGGAAATTCAGACCAGTGTTCTCATCCGTGAAACCCACTCCGTTTTATCAGAAGAAGCATGTTCTTCTTTCCAGCGTCTGCAATAGAGCAAGGAACATGAGCATGTCCAGAAAAAAAGAACTGTGTTTCCTAGTCATAGGGACCATATCTATTTCCTATCTGCTTATGAAACTGATACGAACCCATCATCTCTTACATAGATGCTCTTTAGTTAATAGTGTAAATCGTGTTGGTTTCGTGAACTGTGTAAATTCATTTGAGCCAAAAAATAACTGGGTTTACCGGAAATGAACTCTTGCTTGTAGGAAAAAAAAGAGCATTTGGTTTAACTCCATTTGTGAAGGGAAATTCAGACCAGTGTTCTCATCCATGAAACACAGTTTCTTTTAACGCAAGTAGCATGCTCTTTTTTCCAGCATCTCTAATACAGCAAGAAACATGAGCATGGCCAGAAAAAAAGAACTGTGTTTCTGACTCAAACGGACCATATCTAGTTCAACTCTGCTTATGCAACTGATACAAACCACAGCATCTCTTACATAGACGCTCTTTAGTTAATAGAGATAAGCACGTTGGGTTTGTGAACTGTGTAAATTCATTTGAGCCGAAAATTCACAGCTTTTACCAAAAGTGAACTCTTGCTTGTAGGAAGACACAGAGCATTTGGTTTAACTCCATTTGTGAAGGGAAATTCAGACCAGTGTTCTCATCCATGAAACACACTCTGTTTTAAAGAAAATAGCATGCTCTTCTTTCCAGCGTCTGCAATACAGCAAGGAACATGAGCATGTCCAGAATAAAATAACTGTGTTTCCTACTCAAACGGACCACATCAAGTTCAACATTGCTTATTAAACTGATACAAACCACATCTTCTCTTACATAGATGCTCTTCAGTTAATAGTGAAAATCGTGTTGGTTTCGTGAACTGTATAAATACATTTGAGCCAAAAAACACCTGGGTTTACCAGAAATGAACTCTTGCTTGTAGGACGACATAGAGCATGGAGTTTAACTCTGATTCTTAATGGAAATTCATAAGAGTGATCTCATCCATGAAACACACTCTGTTTTAACGCAAGATGCATGCTCTTCTTTCCAGCTTTGCAATACAGCAATTAACATGAGCATGCCCAGAAAAAAAGAACTGTGTTTCCTACTCATACGGACCATATCTAGTTCAACACTGCTTATGAATCTGATACAAACCACATCATCTCTTACATAGATGCTCTTTAGTTAATAGTGAAAATCGTATTGGTTTCGTGAACTGTATAAATACATTTGAGGCGAAAAATAACTGGGTTTACCGGAAATTACCTCTTGCTTGTAGGAAGACACAGAGCAAGGTGTTAAACTCCGATTCTAAAGGGAATTTCAGAAGACTGTTGTCATCAAAGAAACACAGTCTGTTTTAATGCAAGAAGCATGCTCTTCTTTCCAGCATCTGCAATACACCAGGAAACATGAGCATGGCCAGAAAAAGAGAACTGTGTTTCCTACTCATACGGATCATATCTAGTTCCACTCTGCTTATGAAACTGATACAAACCCCAAAATCTCTTACATAGTTGCTCTTTAGTTAATAGTGTAAATAGTGTTGGTTTCATGAACTGTGTAAATTCATTTGAGCCGAAAAATAACTGGGTTTACCGGAAATGAACTCTTGCTTGTAGGACGTCACAGAGCATGGATTTTAACTCCATTTCTGAAGGGAAATTCAGAAGAGTGTTCTCATCCATGAAAGACACTCCGTTTTAACGGAAGAAGCAGGCTCTTCTTTCCAGCGTCTGCTATACAAAAAGGAACATGAGAATGTCCAGAAAAAAAGAACTGTGTTTCCTACTCATATGGACCATATCTAGTTCAATACTGTTTATGAACCTGATACGAACCACATCATCTCTTACATAGATGCTCTTTAGTTAATAGTGAAATTCATATTGGTTTCATGAACTGTGTAAATCATTTGAACTGAAAAATAACTGGGTTTACAGGCAATGAACTCTTGCTTGTAGGAAGACACAGATCCTTTGGTTTAACTTAGTTTCTGAAGGGAAATTCAGACCAGTGTTCTCATCCTTGAAACCCACTCCGTTTTATCAGAAGCAGCATGTTCTTCTTTCCAGCGTCTGCAATAGAGCAAGGAACTTGAGCATGTCCAGAAAAAAAGAACTGCGTTTCCTACTCATACGGACCATATCTAGTTCCAATCTGCTTATGAAACTGATACGAATCCATCATCTCTTATATAGATGCTCTTTAGTTAATAGTGTAAATCGTGTTGGATTCGTGAACTGTGTAAATTCATTTGAGCCGAAAAATAACTGGGTTTACCGGAAATGAACTCTTGCTTGTAGGAAAAAAAAGAGCATTTGGTTTAACTCCATTTGTGAAGGGAAATTCAGACCAGTGTTCTCATCCATGAAACACAGTTTGTTTTAACGCAAGTAGCATGCTCTTTTTTCCAGCATCTATAATACAGCAAGAAACATGAGCATGGCCAGAAAAAAGAACTGTGTTTCTGACTCAAACGGACCATATCTAGTTCAACTCAGCTTATGCAACTGATACAAACCACAGCATCTCTTACATATACGCTCTTTAGTTAATAGTGAAAATCGTATTGGTTTCGTGAACTATGTAAATTCATTTGAGCCAAAAAACAACTGGGTTTACCAGAAATGAACTCTTGCTTGTAGGACGACATAGAGCATGGAGTTTAACTCTGATTCTAAATGGAAATTCATAAGAGTGATCTCATCCATGAAACACACTCTGTTTTAACGCAAGATGCATGCTCTTCTTTCCATCTTTGCAATACAGCAATTAACATGAGCATGCCCAGAAAAAAAGAACTGTGTTTCCTACTCATACGGACCATATCTAGTTCAACACTGCTTATGAAACTGATACAAACCCCATCATCTCTTACATAGATGCTCTTTAGTTAATAGTGAAAATCGTATTGGTTTCGTGAACTGTGTTAATTCATTTGAGCTGAAAAATATCTGGGTTTACAGGAAATGAACTCTTGCTTGTAGGAAGACACAGAGCCTTTGGTTTAACTCACTTTCTGAAGGAAAATTCAGACCTGTGTTCTCATCCATGAAACACACTCTGTTTTAACGCAAATAGCATGCTCTTCTTTCCAGCTTTGCAATACTGCAATTAACTTGCGCATGCCCAGAAAAAAAGAACTGTCTCTCCTACTCATATGGACCATATCTAGTTCAACTCTGCTTATGAAACTGCTACAAACCACATCATCTCTTACATAGATGCTCTTTAGTTAATAGTAAAAATCGTGTTGGTTTCGTGAACTGTATAAATTCATTTGAGGCGAAAAATAACTGGGTTTACCGGAAATTAACTCTTGCTTGTAGGAAGACACAGAGCATGGTGTTAAACTCCGATTCTAATGGGAATTTCAGAAGACTGTTGTCATCAAAGAAACACAGTCTGTTTTAATGCAAGAAGCATGCTCTTTTTTCCAGCATCTGCAATACACCAGGAAACATGAGCATGGCCAGAAAAAGAGAACTGTGTTTCCTAATCATACGGATCATATCTAGTTCCACTCTGCTTATGAAACTGATACACACCCCATCATCTCTTACATAGTTGCTCTTTAGTTAATAGTGTAAATAGTGTTGGTTTCATGAACTGTGTAAATTCATTTGACCCGAAAAATAACTGGGTTTACCGGAAATGAACTCTTGCTTGTAGGACGTCACAGAGCATGGATTTTAACTCCATTTCTGAAGGGAAATTCAGAAGAGTGTTCTCATTCATGAAAGACACTCCGTTTTAACGGAAGAAGCAGGCTCTTCTTTCCAGCGTCTGCTATACAAAAAGGAACATGAGAATGTCCAGAAAAAAAGAACTGTGTTTCCTACTCATATGGACGATATCTAGTCAATACTGTTTATGAACCTGATACGAACCACATCATCTCTTACATAGATGCTCTTTAGTTAATAGTGAAATTCGTATTGGTTTCATGAACTGTGTATATTCATTTGAACCGAAAAATAACTGGGTTTACAGGCAATGAACTCTTGCTTGTAGGAAAAAAAAGAGCTTTTGGTTTAACTCCATTTGTGAAGGGAAATTCAGACGATTGTTCTCATCCATGAAACACAGTTTGTTTTAACGCAAGTAGCATGCTCTTTTTTCCAGCATCTCTAATACAGCAAGAAACATGAGCATGGCCAGAAAAAAGAACTGTGTTTCTGACTCAAACGGACCATATCTAGTTCAACTCTGCTTAGGCAACTGATACAAACCACAGCATCTCTTACATAGACGCTCTTTAGTTAATAGAGATAAACACGTTGGGTTTGTGAACTGTGTAAATTCATTTGAGCCGAAAATTCACAGCTTTTACCAAAAATGAACTCTTGCTTGTAGGAAGACACAGAGCATTTGGTTTAACTCCATTTGTGAAGGGAAATTCAGACCAGTGTTCTCATCCATGAAACACACTCTGTTTTAAAGAAAATAGCATGCTCTTCTTTCCAGCGTCTGCAATACAGCAAGGAACATGAGCATGTCCAGAATAAAATAACTGTGTTTCCTACTCATACGGACCATATCAAGTTCAACACTGCTTATTAAACTGATACAAACCACATCATCTCTTACATAGATGCTCTTTAGTTAATAGTGAAAATCGTATTGGTTTCGTGAACTGTGTAAATTCATTTGAGCCAAAAAACAACTGGGTTTACCAGAAATGAACTCTTGCTTGTAGGAAGACACAGAGACTTTGGTTTAACTCACTTTCTGAAGGAAAATTCAGACCTGTGTTCTCATCCATGAAACACACTCTGTTTTAACGCAAATAGCATGCTCTTCTTTCCAGCTTTGCAATACAGCAATTAACATGAGCATGCCCAGAAAAAAAGAACTGTGTTTCCTACTCATACGGACCATATCTAGTTCCAATCTGCTTATGAAACTGATATGAACCCATCATCTCTTACATAGATGCTCTTTAGTTAATAGTGTAAATCGTGTTGGTTTCGTGAACTGTGTAAATTCATTTGAGCCGAAAAATAACTGGGTTTACCGGAAATGAACTCTTGCTTGTAGGAAAAAAAAGAGCATTTGGTTTAACTAAATTTCTGAAGGGAAATTTAGAAGAGTGTTCTCATACATGAAACACAGTTTGTTTTAACGCAAGTAGTATGCTTTTTTTTCCACCATCTCTAATACAGCAAGAAACATGAGCATGGCCAGAAAAAAAGAACTGTGTTTCTGACTCAAATGGACCATATCTAGTTCAACTCTGCTTATGCAACTGATACAAACCACAGCATCTCTTACATAGACGCTCTTTAGTTAATAGAGATAAACACGTTTGGTTTGTGAACTGTGTAAATTCATTTGAGCCGAAAATTCACAGCTTTTACCAAAAATGAACTCTTACTTGTAGGAAGACACAGAGCATTTGGTTTAACTCCACTTGTGAAGGGAAATTCAGACCAGTGTTCTCATCCATGAAACACACTCTGTTTTAAAGAAAATAGCATGCTCTTCTTTCCAGCGTCTGCAATACAGCAAGGAACATGAGCATGTCCAGAATAAAATAACTGTGTTTCCTACTCATACGGACCATATCATGTTCAACACTGCTTATTAAACTGATACAAACCACATCATCTCTTACCTAGATGCTCTTTAGTTAATAGTGAAAATCGTATTGGTTTCGTGAACTGTGTAAATTCATTTGAGCCAAAAAACAACTGGGGTTACCAGAAATGAACTCTTGCTTGTAGGACGACATAGAGCATGGAGTTTAACTCTGATTCTAAATGGAAATTCATAAGAATGATCTCATCCATGAAACACACTCTGTTTTAATGCAAGATGCATGCTCTTCTTTCTAGCTTTGCAATACAGCAATTAACATGAGCATGCCCAGAAAACAAGAACTGTCTCTCCTACTCATATGGACCATATCTAGTACAACTCTTCTTATGAAACTGCTACAAACCACATCATCTCTTACATAGATGCTCTTTAGTTAATAGTGAAAATCGTATTGGTTTCGTGAACTGTGTTAATTCATTTGAGCCGAAAAATAACTGGATTTACAGAAAATGAACTCTTGCTTGTAGGAAGACACAGAGCATGGTGTTAAACTCCGATTCTAAAGGGAAATTCAGAAGACTGTTCTCATCAAAGAAACACAGTCTGTTTTAATGCAAGAAGCATGCTCTTCTTTCCAGCATCTGCAATACAGCAAGAAACATGAGCATGGCCAGAAAAAAATAACTGTGTTTCCTACTCATATGGACCATATCTAGTTCAACTGTGCTTATGAAATTGATACACACCACATCCTCTCTTACACAGATGATCTTTACTTAATAGTGAAAATCGTATTTGTTTCATGAACTGTGTAAATTCATTTTAGCCGAAAAATTACTGGGATTACAGGAAATGAACTCTTGCTTCTAGGAACACACAGATCCTTTGGTTAAACTCAGTTTCTAAAGGGAAATTCAGACCAGTGTTCTCATCCATGAAACACACTCCGTTTTATCGGAAGCAGCATGTTCTTCTTTCCAGCGTATGCAAAAGAGCAAGGAACTTGAGTATGTCCAGAAAAAAAGAACTGTGTTTCCTACTCATACGGACCATATCTAGTTCCACTCTGCTTATGAAACTGATACAAACCCCAAAATCTCTTACATAGTTGCTCTTTAGTTAATAGTGTAAATAGTGTTGGTTTCATGAACTGTGTAAATTCATTTGAGCCGAAAATTAACTGGGTTTACGGGAAATGATCTCTTGACTGTAGGAAGACACAGAGCATGGAGTTTAACTCCAATTCTATAGGGAAATTCAGAAAAGTGTTCTCATCCACGAAACACAGTCTGTTTTACCGCAAGAAGCATGCTCTTTTTTCCAGCTTCTGCAATACAGCAAGAAACATGAGCATGGCTAGAAAAAAAGAACTGTGTTTCTGACTCAATCAGACCATACCTAGTTTAACTCTGCTTATGAAACTGATACAAACCACAGCATCTCTTACATAGACGCTCTTTTGTTAATAGTGATAAACGAGTTGGGTTTCAGAACTGTGTAAATTCATTTGAGCCGAAAATTCACTGCTTTTAACAAAAAAGAATTCTTGCTTGTAGGAAGACACAGAGCATTTGGTTTAATGGTTTAACTCCATTTCTGAAGGGAAATTCAGACCAGTGTTCTCATCCATGAAACACACTCTGTTTTAACGCAAATAGCATGCTCTTCTTTCCAGCGTCTGCAATACAGCAAGGAACATGAGCATGTGCAGAATAAAATAACTGTGTTTCCTACTCATATGCACCATATCTAGTTCAACTCTGCTTATTAAACTGATACAAACCACATCATCTCTTACATTGATGCTCTTTAGTTAATAGTGAAAATCGTATTGGTTTAGTGAACTGTGTAAATTCATTTGAGCTGAAAAATAACTGGGTTTACCAAAAATGAACTCTTGCTTGTAGGACGACAAGAGCATGGAGTTTAACTCTGATTCTAAATGGAAATTCAGAAGAGTGTTCTCATCCATGAAACACAGTCTGTTTTTATGCAAGAAGCATGCTCTTCTTTCCAGCATCTGCAATACAGCAAGAAACATGAGCATGGCCAGAAAAAAAGAACTGTGTTTCCTACTCATACGGACCATATCTAGTTCAACTGTGCTTATGAAATTGATACAAACCACATCATCTCTTACACAGATGCTCTTTAGTTAATAGTGAAAATCGTATTGGTTTCGTGAACTGTGTAAATTCATTTGAGCCAAAAAATAACTGGATTTACTGGAAATGAACTCTTGCTTGTAGGAAGACACAGATCCTTTGGTTAAACTCAGTTTCTGAAGGGAAATTCAGACCATTGTTCTCATCCATGAAACACACTCTGATTTAACGGAAGAAGCATGCTCTTCTTTCCAGCGTCTGCTATACAGTAAGGAACATGAGAATGTCCAAAAAAAAAAGAACTTTGTTTTCCTACTCATACGGACCATATCTAGTTCAATACTGGTTATGAAACTGATACAAACCACATCATCTCTTACATAGATGCTCTTTAGTTAATAGTGAAAATCGTATTGGTTTCCTGAACTCTGTAAATTCCTTTGAGCCGAGAAATACCAGGGTTTACACGAAATGAACTCTTCCTTGTAGGAAGACACAGATCCTTTGGTTTAACTCAGTTTCTGAAGGGAAATTCAGACCAGTGTTCTCATCCATGAAACCCACTCCATTTTATCAGAAGCAGCATGTTCTTCTTTCCAGCGTCTGCAATAGAGCAAGGAACTTGAGCATGTCCAGAAAAAAAGAACTGTGTTTCCTACTCATACGGACCATATCTAGTTCCAATCTGCTTATGAAACTGATACGAACCCATCATCTCTTACATAGATGCTCTTTAGTTAATAGTGTAAATCGTGTTGGTTTCGTGAACTGTGTAAATTCATTTGAGCCGAAAAATAACTGGGTTTACCGGAAATAAACTCTTGCTTGTAGGAAGACACACAGAATTTGGTGTAACTCCATTTGTGAAGGGAAATTCAGACCAGTGTTCTCATCCATGAAACACAGTTTGTTTTAACGCAAGTAGCATGCTCTTTTTTCCAGCATCTCTAATACAGCAAGAAACATGAGCATGGCCAGAAAAAAAGAACTGTGTTTCTGACTCAAACGGACCATATCTAGTTCAACTCTGCTTATGCAACTGATACAAACCACAGCATCTCCTACATAGACGCTCTTTAGTTAATAGAGATAAACACGTTGGGTTTGTGAACTGTGTAAATTCTTTTGAGCCGAAAATTCAAAGCTTTTACCAAAAATGAACTCTTGCTTGTAGGAAGACACAGAGCATTTGGTTTAACTCCATTTGTGAAAGGGAAATTCAGACCAGTGTTCTCATCCATGAAACACACTCTGTTTTAACGAAAATAACATGCTCTTCTTTCCAGCGTCTGCAATACAGCAAGGAACACGAGCATGTCCAGAATAAAATAACTGTTTTTCCTACTCATACGGACCATATCTAGTTGAACTCTGTTTATTAAACTGATACAAACCGCATCATCTCTTACATAGATGCTCTTTAGTTAATAGTGAAAATTGCATTGGTTTCGTGAACTGTGTAAAATCATTTGTGCCGAAAAACAACTGGGTTTACCAGAAATGAACTCTTGCTTGTAGGATGACATAGAGCATGGAGTTTAACTCTGGTTCTAAATGGAAATTCATAAGAGTGATCTCATCCATGAAACACACTCTGTTTTAACGCAAGATGCATGCTCTTCTTTCCATCTTTGCAATACAGCAATTAACATGAGCATGCCCAGAAAAAAAGAACTGTCTCTCCTACTCATATGGACCATATCTAGTTCAACTCTGCTTATGTAACTGCTACAAACCACATCATCTCTTACATAGATGCTCTTTAGTTAATAGTGAAAATCGTGTTGGTTTCGTGAACTGTGTAAATTCATTTGAGCTGAAAAATAACTGGGTTTACAGGAAATGAACTCTTGCTTGTAGGAAGACAAAGAGCATGGCGTTAAACTCCGATTCTAAAGGGAAATTCAGAAGACTGTTCTCATCAAAGAAACACAGTCTGGTTTAATGCAAGAAGCATGCTCTTCTTTCCAGCATCTGCAATACAGCAAGAAACATGAGCATGGCCAGAAAAAAATAACTGTGTTTCCTACTCATACGGACCATATCTAGTTCAACTGTGCTTATGAAATTGATACACACCACATCCTCTCTTACTCAGATGATCTTTACTTAATAGTGAAAATCGTATTGGTTTCATGAACTGAGTAAATTCATTTAAGCCGAAAAATAACCTGATTTACTGGAAATGAACTCTTGCTTGTAGGAAGACACAGATCATTTGGTTAAACTCAGTTTCTGAAGGGAAATTCAGACAAGTGTTCTAATCCGTGAAACACACTCCGATTTAACGGATGAAGCATGCTCTACTTTTCACCATCTGCAATACAGCAAGGAACATGAGCATGGCCAGAAAAAAGAACTGTGTTTCCTATTCAAACGGATCATATCTAGTTCAATTCTGATTATGAAACTTGTACAAACCACGGATCACTTACATAGATGCTCTTTAGTAAATAGTGAAAAACGTGTTGGGTTTGTGAACTGTGTAAATTCATTTGAGCCGAAAAATACCTGGGTTTACGGGAAATGATCTCTTGATTGTAGGAAGACACAGAGCCTGGAGTTTAACTCCAATTCTATAGGGAAATTCAGAAAAGTGTTCTCATCCACGAAACACAGTCTGTTTTACCGCAAGAAGCATGCTCTTTTTTCCAGCTTCTGCAATACAGCAAGAAACATGAGCATGGCTAGAAAAAAAGAACTGTGTTTCTGACTCAATCAGACCATACCTAGTTTAACTCTGCTTATGAAACTGATACAAACCACAGCATCTCTTACATAGACGCACTTTTGTTAATAGTGATAAACGAGTTGGGTTTCAGAACTGTGTAAATTCATTTGAGCCGAAAATTCACTGCTTTTAACAAAAAAGAATTCTTGCTTGTAGGAAGACACAGAGCATTTGGTTTAATGGTTTAACTCCATTTCTGAAGGGAAATTCAGACCAGTGTTCTCATCCATGAAACACACTCTGTTTTAACGCAAATAGCATGCTCTTCTTTCCAGCGTCTGCAATACAGCAAGGAACATGAGCATGTGCAGAATAAAATAACTGTGTTTCCTACTCATATGCACCATATCTAGTTCAACTCTGCTTATTAAACTGATACAAACCACATCATCTCTTACATTGATGCTCTTTAGTTAATAGTGAAAATCGTATTGGTTTAGTGAACTGTGTAAATTCATTTGAGCTGAAAAATAACTGGGTTTACCAGAAATGAACTCTTGCTTGTAGGACGACAAGAGCATGGAGTTTAACTCTGATTCTAAATGGAAATTCAGAAGAGTGTTCTCATCCATGAAACACAGTCTGTTTTTATGCAAGAAGCATGCTCTTCTTTCCCGCATCTGCAATACAGCAAGAAACATGAGCATGGCCAGAAAAAAAGAACTGTGTTTCCTACTCATACGGACCATATCTAGTTCAACTGTGCTCATGAAATTGATACAAACCACATCATCTCTTACACAGATGCTCTTTAGTTAATAGTGAAAATCGTATTGGTTTCGTGAACTGTGTAAATTCATTTGAGCCAAAAAATAACTGGATTTACTGGAAATGAAGTCTTGCTTGTAGGAAGACACAGATCCTTTGGTTAAACTCAGTTTCTGAAGGGAAATTCAGACCATTGTTCTCATCCATGAAACACACTCTGATTTAACGGAAGAAGCATGCTCTTCTTTCCAGCGTCTGCTATACAGTAAGGAACATGAGAATGTCCAAAAAAAAAAAGAACTTTGTTTTCCTACTCATACGGACCATATCTAGTTCAATACTGGTTATGAAACTGATACAAACCACATCATCTCTTACACAGATGATCTTTACTTAATAGTGAAAATCGTATTGGTTTCCTGAACTCAGTAAATTCCTTTGAGCCGAGAAATACCAGGGTTTACACGAAATGAACTCTTCCTTGTAGGAAGACACAGATCCTTTGGTTTAACTCAGTTTCTGAAGGGAAATTCAGACCAGTGTTCTCATCCATGAAACCCACTCCATTTTATCAGAAGCAGCATGTTCTTCTTTCCAGCGTCTGCAATAGAGCAAGGAACTTGAGCATGTCCAGAAAAAAAGAACTGTGTTTCCTACTCATACGGACCATATCTAGTTCCAATCTGCTTATGAAACTGATACGAACCCATCATCTCTTACATAGATGCTCTTTAGTTAATAGTGTAAATCGTGTTGGTTTCGTGAACTGTGTAAATTCATTTGAGCCGAAAAATAACTGGGTTTACCGGAAATGAACTCTTGCTTGTAGGAAGACACACAGAATTTGGTGTAACTCCATTTGTGAAGGGAAATTCAGACCAGTGTTCTCATCCATGAAACACAGTTTGTTTTAACGCAAGTAGCATGCTCTTTTTTCCAGCATCTCTAATACAGCAAGAAACATGAGCATGGCCAGAAAAAAAGAACTGTGTTTCTGACTCAAACGGACCATATCTAGTTCAACTCTGCTTATGCAACTGATACAAACCACAGCATCTCTTACATAGACGCTCTTTAGTTAATAGAGATAAACATGTTGGGTTTGTGAACTGTGTAAATTCTTTTGAGCCGAAAATTCAAAGCTTTTACCAAAAATGAACTCTTGCTTGTAGGAAGACACAGAGCATTTGGTTTAACTCCATTTGTGAAGGGAAATTCAGACCAGTGTTCTCATCCATGAAACACACTCTTTTAACGAAAATAACATGCTCTTCTTTCCAGCGTCTGCAATACAGCAAGGAACATGAGCATGTCCAGAATAAAATAACTGTTTTTCCTACTCATACGGACCATATCTAGTTGAACTCTGCTTATTAAACTGATACTAACCACATCACCTCTTACATAGATGCTCTTTAGTTAATAGTGAAAATCGCATTGGTTTCGTGAACTGTGTAAATTCATTTGAGCCGAAAAACAACTGGGTTTACCAGAAATGAACTCTTGCTTGTAGGATGACATAGAGCATGGAGTTTAACTCTGGTTCTAAATGGAAATTCATAAGAGTGATCTCATCAATGAAACACACTCTGTTTTAACGCAAGATGCATGCTCTTCTTTCCATCTTTGCAATACAGCAATTAACATGAGCATGCCCAGAAAAAAAGAACTGTCTCTCCTACTCATATGGACCATATCTAGTTCAACTCTGCTTATGTAACTGCTACAAACCACATTATCTCTTACATAGATGCTCTTTAGTTAATAGTGAAAATCGTGTTGGTTTCGTGAACTGTGTAAATTCATTTGAGCTGAAAAATAACTGGGCTTACAGGAAATGAACTCTTTCTTGTAGGAAGACACAGATCCTTTGGTTTAACTCAGTTTCTGAAGGGAAATTCAGAAGACTGTTCTCATCAAAGAAACACAGTCTGTTTTAATGTAAGAAGCATGCTCTTCTTTCCAGCATCTGCAATACAGCAAGAAACATGAGCATGGCCAGAAAAAAATAACTGTGTTTCCTACTCATAAGGACCATATCTAGTTCAACTGTGCTTATGAAATTGATACACACCACATCTTCTCTTACACAGATGATCTTTACTTAATAGTGAAAATCGTATTGGTTTCATGAACTGTGTAAATTCATTTGAGCCGAAACATAACTGGGTTTATAGGAAATGAACTCTTGCTTGTAGGAAGACACAGATCCTTTGGTTTAACTCAGTTTCTGAAGGGAAATTCAGACCAGTGTTCTCATCCATGAAACACACTTCGTTTTATTCGAAGAAGCATGCTCTTCTTTCCAGCGTATGCAAAAGAGCAAGGAACTTGAGCATGTCCAGAAAAAAAGAACTGTGTTTCCTACTCATACGGACCATATCTAGTTCCACTCTGCTTATCAAATTGATACACACCACCTCATCTCTTACACAGATGCTCTTTAGTTAATAGTGAAAATCGTATTGGTTTCGTGAACTGTGTAAATTCATGTGAGCCAAAAAATAACTGGATTTACTGGAAATGAACTCTTGCTTGTAGGAAGACACAGATCATTTGATTAAACTCAGTTTCTGAAGGGAAATTCAGACCAGAGTTCTCATCCGTGAAACACACTCCGAATTAACGGATGAAGCATGCTCTACTTTTCACCGTCTGCAATACAGCAAGGAACATGAGCATGCCCAGAAAAAAAGAACTGTGTTTCCTACTCATAGGGACCTTATCTAGTTCAACTCTGCTTATGAAACTGATACAAACACATCATCTGTTACATAGATGCTCTTTAGTTAATAGTGTAAATCGTGTTGGTCTCTTGAACTGTGTAAATTCATTTGAGGCAAAAAATAACTGGGTTTACCGGAAATGAACTCTTGCTTGTAGGAAGACACAGAGCATGGCGTTAAACTCCGATTCTAAGGGGAAATTCAGAAGACTGTTCACAACAAAGAAACAGAGTCTCTTTTAATGCAAGAAGCATGCTCTTCTTTCCAGCATCTGCAATACAGCAAGAAACATGAGCATGGCCAGAAAAAGAGAACTGTGTTTCCTATTCATACAGATCATATCTAGTTCCCCTCTGCTTATGAAACTGATACAAACCCCATCATCTATTACATAATTGCTCTTTAGTTAATAGTGTAAATAGTGTTGGTTTCATGAACTGTGTAAATTCATTTGAGCCGAAAAATAACTGGGTTTACCGGAAATGAACTCTTGCTTGTAGAACGTCACAGAGCATGGAGTTTAACTCCATTTCTGAAGGGAAATTCAGAAGAGTGTTCTCATCCATGAAACACAGTCTGTTTTAAGGCAAGAAGCATGCTCTTTTTTTCCAGGGTCTGTTATACAGCAAGGAACATGAGAATGTCCAGAAAAAAAGAACTGTGTTTCCTACTCATACGGACCATATCTAGTTCAACACTGCTTATGAATCTGATACAAACCACAACATCTCTTACATAGATGCTCTTTAGTTAATAGTGAAAATCGTATTGGCTTCGTGAACTGTGTAAATTCATTTGAGCCGAAAAATAACTGGGTTTACAGGAAATGAACTCTTGCTTGTAGGAAGACACAGAGCCTTTGGTTTAACTCACTTTCTGAAGGAAAATTCAGACCTGTGTTCTCATCCATGAAACACACTCTGTTTTAACGCAAGATGCATGCTCTTCTTTCCATCTTTGCAATACAGCAATTAACATGAGCATGCCCAGAAAAAAAGAACTGTCTCTCCTACTCATATGGACCATATCTAGTTCAACTCTGCTTATGAAACTGCTACAAACCACATCATCTCTTACACAGATGATCTTTAGTTAATAGTGAAAATCGTATTGGTTTCATGAACTGAGTAAATTCATTTAAGCCGAAAAATAACTGGATTTACTGGAAATGAACTCTTGCTTGTAGGAAGACACAGATCATTTGTTTAAACTCAGTTTCTGAAGGGAAATTCAGACCAGTGTTCTAATCCGTGAAACACACTCCGATTTAACGGATGAAGCATGCTCTACTTTTCACCATCTGCAATACAGCAAGGAACATGAGCATGGCCAGAAAAAAGAACTGTGTTTCCTACTCATACGGATCATATCTAGTTCAATTCTGCTTATGAAACTTGTACAAACCACGCATCACTTACATAGATGCTCTTTAGTAAATAGTGAAAAACGTGTTGGGTTTGTGAACTGTGTAAATTCATTTGAGCCGAAAAATACCTGGGTTTACGGGAAATGAACTCTTGATTGTAGGAAGACACAGAGCATGGAGTTTAACTCCAATTCTATAGGGAAATTCAGAAAATTGTTCTCATCTATGAAACACAGTCTGTTTTACCGCAAGAAGCATGCTCTTTTTTCCAGCTTCTGCAATACAGCAAGAAACATGAGCATGGCTAGAAAAAAAGAACTGTGTTTCTGACTCAATCAGACCATACCTAGTTTAACTCTGCTTATGAAACTGATACAAACCACAGCATCTCTTACATAGACCCTCTTTTGTTAATAGTGATAAACGAGTTGGGTTTCAGAACTGTGTAAATTCATTTGAGCCGAAAATTCACTGCTTTTACCAAAAAAGAATTCTTGCTTGTAGGAAGACACAGAGCATTTGGTTTAACTCCATTTCTGAAGGGAAATTCAGACCAGTGTTCTCATCCATGAAACACACTCTGTTTTAACGCAAATAGCATGCTCTTCTTTCCAGCGTCTGCAATAAAGCAAGGAACATGAGCATGTGCAGAATAAAATAACTGTGTTTCCTACTCATATGCACCATATCTAGTTCAACTCTGCTTATTAAACTGATACAAACCACATCATCTCTTACAATGATGCTCTTTAGTTAATAGTGAAAATCGTATTGGTTTAGTGAACTGTGTAAATTCATTTGAGCTGAAAAATAACTGGGTTTACCAGAAATGAACTCTTGCTTGTAGGACGACAATAGCATGGAGTTTAACTCTGATTCCAAATGGAAATTCAGAAGAGTGTTCTCATCCATGAAACACAGTCTGTTTTAATGCAAGAAGCATGCTCTTCTTTCCAGCATCTGCAATACAGCAAGAAACATGAGCATGGCCAGAAAAAAAGAACTGTGTTTCCTACTCATACGGACCATATCTAGTTCAACTGTGCTTATGAAATTGATACAAACCCCATCATCTCTTACATAGTTGCTCTTTAGTTAATAGTGTAAATAGTGTTGTTTTCATGAACTGTGTAAATTCATTTGAGCCGAAAAATAACTGGGTTTACCGGAAATGAACTCTTGCTTGTAGGACGTCACAGAGCATGGATTTTAACTCCATTTCTGAAGGGAAATTCAGAAGAGTGTTCTCATCCATGAAAGACACTCCGTTTTAACGGAAGAAGCAGGCTCTTCTTTCCAGCGTCTGCTATACAAAAAGGAACATGAGAATGTCCAGAATTAAAAAACTGTGTTTCCTACTCATATGGACCATATCTAGTTCAATACTGTTTATGAACCTGATACGAACCACATCATCTCTTACATAGATGCTCTTTAGTTAATAGTGAAATTCGTATTGGTTTCATGAACTGTGTAAATTCATTTGCACCGAAAAATAACTGGGTTTACAGGAAATGAACTCTTGCTTGTAGTGAGACACAGATCCTTTGGTTTAACTTAGTTTCTGAAGGGAAATTCAGAACAGTGTTCTCATCCATGAAACCCACTCCGTTTTATCAGAAGCAGCATGTTCTTCTTTCCAGCGTCTGCAATAGAGCAAGGAACTTGAGCATGTCCAGAAAAAAAGAACTGTGTTTCCTACTCATACGGACCATATCTAGTTCCACTCTGTTTATGAAACTGATACAAACCCCATCATCTCTTACATAGATGCTCTTTAGTTAATAGTGTAAATCGTGTTGGTTTCGTGAACTGTGTAAATTCATTTGAGCCGAAAAATAACTGGGTTTACCGGAAATGAACTCTTGCTTGTAGGAAGACACACAGAATTTGGTGTAACTCCATTTGTGAAGGGAAATTCAGACCAGTGTTCTCATCCATGAAACACAGTTTGTTTTAACGCAAGTAGCATGCTCTTTTTTCCAGCATCTCTAATACAGCAAGAAACATGAGCATGGCCAGAAAAAAAGAACTGTGTTTCTGACTCAAACGGACCATATCTAGTTCAACTCTGCTTATGCAACTGATACAAACCACAGCATCTCTTACATAGACGCTCTTTAGTTAATAGAGATAAACATGTTGGGTTTGTGAACTGTGTAAATTCTTTTGAGCCGAAAATTCAAAGCTTTTACCAAAAATGAACTCTTGCTTGTAGGAAGACACAGAGCATTTGGTTTAACTCCATTTGTGAAGGGAAATTCAGACCAGTGTTCTCATCCATGAAACACACTCTGTTTTAACGAAAATAACATGCTCTTCTTTCCAGCGTCTGCAATACAGCAAGGAACATGAGCATGTCCAGAATAAAATAACTGTTTTTCCTACTCATACGGACCATATCTAGTTGAACTCTGCTTATTAAACTGATACTAACCACATCACCTCTTACATAGATGCTCTTTAGTTAATAGTGAAAATCGCATTGGTTTCGTGAACTGTGTAAATTCATTTGAGCCGAAAAACAACTGGGTTTACCAGAAATGAACTCTTGCTTGTAGGATGACATAGAGCATGGAGTTTAACTCTGGTTCTAAATGGAAATTCATAAGAGTGATCTCATCAATGAAACACACTCTGTTTTAACGCAAGATGCATGCTCTTCTTTCCATCTTTGCAATACAGCAATTAACATGAGCATGCCCAGAAAAAAAGAACTGTCTCTCCTACTCATATGGACCATATCTAGTTCAACTCTGCTTATGTAACTGCTACAAACCACATTATCTCTTACATAGATGCTCTTTAGTTAATAGTGAAAATCGTGTTGGTTTCGTGAACTGTGTAAATTCATTTGAGCTGAAAAATAACTGGGCTTACAGGAAATGAACTCTTGCTTGTAGGAAGACACAGATCCTTTGGTTTAACTCAGTTTCTGAAGGGAAATTCAGACCAGTGTTCTCATCCATGAAACACACTCCGTTTTATTCGAAGAAGCATGCTCTTCTTTCCAGCGTATGCAAAAGAGCAAGGAACTTGAGCATGTCCAGAAAAAAAGAACTGTGTTTCCTACTCATACGGACCATATCTAGTTCCACTCTGCTTATGAAATTGATACACACCACCTCATCTCTTACACAGATGCTCTTTAGTTAATAGTGAAAATCGTATTGGTTTCGTGAACTGTGTAAATTCATTTGAGCCAAAAAATAACTGGGTTTACAGGAAATGAACTCTTGCTTCTAGGACGACACAGAGCATGGCGTTAAACTCCGATTCTAAAGGGAAATTCAGAAGACTGTTCTCATCAAAGAAACACAGTCTGTTTTAATGTAAGAAGCATGCTCTTCTTTCCAGCATCTGCAATACAGCAAGAAACATGAGCATGGCCAGAAAAAAATAACTGTGTTTCCTACTCATAAGGACCATATCTAGTTCAACTGTGCTTATGAAATTGATACACACCACATCTTCTCTTACACAGATGATCTTTACTTAATAGTGAAAATCGTATTGGTTTCATGAACTGTGTAAATTCATTTGAGCCGAAACATAACTGGGTTTACAGGAAATGAACTCTTGCTTGTAGGAAGACACAGATCCTTTGGTTTAACTCAGTTTCTGAAGGGAAATTCAGACCAGTGTTCTCATCCATGAAACACACTCCGTTTTATTCGAAGAAGCATGCTCTTCTTTCCAGCGTATGCAAAAGAGCAAGGAACTTGAGCATGTCCAGAAAAAAAGAACTGTGTTTCCTACTCATACGGACCATATCTAGTTCCACTCTGCTTATGAAATTGATACACACCACCTCATCTCTTACACAGATGCTCTTTAGTTAATAGTGAAAATCGTATTGGTTTCGTGAACTGTGTAAATTCATTTGAGCCAAAAAATAACTGGGTTTACAGGAAATGAACTCTTGCTTCTAGGACGACACAGAGCATGGCGTTAAACTCCGATTCTAAAGGGAAATTCAGAAGACTGTTCTCATCAAAGAAACACAGTCTGTTTTAATGTAAGAAGCATGCTCTTCTTTCCAGCATCTGCAATACAGCAAGAAACATGAGCATGGCCAGAAAAAAATAACTGTGTTTCCTACTCATAAGGACCATATCTAGTTCAACTGTGCTTATGAAATTGATACACACCACATCTTCTCTTACACAGATGATCTTTACTTAATAGTGAAAATCGTATTGGTTTCATGAACTGTGTAAATTCATTTGAGCCGAAACATAACTGGGTTTACAGGAAATGAACTCTTGCTTGTAGGAAGACACAGATCCTTTGGTTTAACTCAGTTTCTGAAGGGAAATTCAGACCAGTGTTCTCATCCATGAAACACACTTCGTTTTATTCGAAGAAGCATGCTCTTCTTTCCAGCGTATGCAAAAGAGCAAGGAACTTGAGCATGTCCAGAAAAAAAGAACTGTGTTTCCTACTCATACGGACCATATCTAGTTCCACTCTGCTTATGAAATTGATACACACCACCTCATCTCTTACACAGATGCTCTTTAGTTAATAGTGAAAATCGTATTGGTTTCGTGAACTGTGTAAATTCATGTGAGCCAAAAAATAACTGGATTTACTGGAAATGAACTCTTGCTTGTAGGAAGACACAGATCATTTGATTAAACTCAGTTTCTGAAGGGAAATTCAGACCAGAGTTCTCATCCGTGAAACACACTCCGAATTAACGGATGAAGCATGCTCTACTTTTCACCGTCTGCAATACAGCAAGGAACATGAGCATGCCCAGAAAAAAAGAACTGTGTTTCCTACTCATAGGGACCTTATCTAGTTCAACTCTGCTTATGAAACTGATACAAACACATCATCTGTTACATAGATGCTCTTTAGTTAATAGTGTAAATCGTGTTGGTCTCTTGAACTGTGTAAATTCATTTGAGGCAAAAAATAACTGGGTTTACCGGAAATGAACTCTTGCTTGTAGGAAGACACAGAGCATGGCGTTAAACTCCGATTCTAAGGGGAAATTCAGAAGACTGTTCACAACAAAGAAACAGAGTCTCTTTTAATGCAAGAAGCATGCTCTTCTTTCCAGCATCTGCAATACAGCAAGAAACATGAGCATGGCCAGAAAAAGAGAACTGTGTTTCCTATTCATACAGATCATATCTAGTTCCCCTCTGCTTATGAAACTGATACAAACCCCATCATCTATTACATAATTGCTCTTTAGTTAATAGTGTAAATAGTGTTGGTTTCATGAACTGTGTAAATTCATTTGAGCCGAAAAATAACTGGGTTTACCGGAAATGAACTCTTGCTTGTAGAACGTCACAGAGCATGGAGTTTAACTCCATTTCTGAAGGGAAATTCAGAAGAGTGTTCTCATCCATGAAACACAGTCTGTTTTAAGGCAAGAAGCATGCTCTTTTTTTCCAGGGTCTGTTATACAGCAAGGAACATGAGAATGTCCAGAAAAAAAGAACTGTGTTTCCTACTCATACGGACCATATCTAGTTCAACACTGCTTATGAATCTGATACAAACCACAACATCTCTTACATTGATGCTCTTTAGTTAATAGTGAAAATCGTATTGGCTTCGTGAACTGTGTAAATTCATTTGAGCCGAAAAATAACTGGGTTTACAGGAAATGAACTCTTGCTTGTAGGAAGACACAGAGCCTTTGGTTTAACTCACTTTCTGAAGGAAAATTCAGACCTGTGTTCTCATCCATGAAACACACTCTGTTTTAACGCAAGATGCATGCTCTTCTTTCCATCTTTGCAATACAGCAATTAACATGAGCATGCCCAGAAAAAAAGAACTGTCTCTCCTACTCATATGGACCATATCTAGTTCAACTCTGCTTATGAAACTGCTACAAACCACATCATCTCTTACACAGATGATCTTTAGTTAATAGTGAAAATCGTATTGGTTTCATGAACTGAGTAAATTCATTTAAGCCGAAAAATAACTGGATTTACTGGAAATGAACTCTTGCTTGTAGGAAGACACAGATCATTTGTTTAAACTCAGTTTCTGAAGGGAAATTCAGACCAGTGTTCTAATCCGTGAAACACACTCCGATTTAACGGATGAAGCATGCTCTACTTTTCACCATCTGCAATACAGCAAGGAACATGAGCATGGCCAGAAAAAAGAACTGTGTTTCCTACTCATACGGATCATATCTAGTTCAATTCTGCTTATGAAACTTGTACAAACCACGCATCACTTACATAGATGCTCTTTAGTAAATAGTGAAAAACGTGTTGGGTTTGTGAACTGTGTAAATTCATTTGAGCCGAAAAATACCTGGGTTTACGGGAAATGAACTCTTGATTGTAGGAAGACACAGAGCATGGAGTTTAACTCCAATTCTATAGGGAAATTCAGAAAAGTGTTCTCATCTATGAAACACAGTCTGTTTTACCGCAAGAAGCATGCTCTTTTTTCCAGCTTCTGCAATACAGCAAGAAACATGAGCATGGCTAGAAAAAAAGAACTGTGTTTCTGACTCAATCAGACCATACCTAGTTTAACTCTGCTTATGAAACTGATACAAACCACAGCATCTCTTACATAGACCCTCTTTTGTTAATAGTGATAAACGAGTTGGGTTTCAGAACTGTGTAAATTCATTTGAGCCGAAAATTCACTGCTTTTACCAAAAAAGAATTCTTGCTTGTAGGAAGACACAGAGCATTTGGTTTAACTCCATTTCTGAAGGGAAATTCAGACCAGTGTTCTCATCCATGAAACACACTCTGTTTTAACGCAAATAGCATGCTCTTCTTTCCAGCGTCTGCAATAAAGCAAGGAACATGAGCATGTGCAGAATAAAATAACTGTGTTTCCTACTCATATGCACCATATCTAGTTCAACTCTGCTTATTAAACTGATACAAACCACATCATCTCTTACAATGATGCTCTTTAGTTAATAGTGAAAATCGTATTGGTTTAGTGAACTGTGTAAATTCATTTGAGCTGAAAAATAACTGGGTTTACCAGAAATGAACTCTTGCTTGTAGGACGACAATAGCATGGAGTTTAACTCTGATTCCAAATGGAAATTCAGAAGAGTGTTCTCATCCATGAAACACAGTCTGTTTTAATGCAAGAAGCATGCTCTTCTTTCCAGCATCTGCAATACAGCAAGAAACATGAGCATGGCCAGAAAAAAAGAACTGTGTTTCCTACTCATACGGACCATATCTAGTTCAACTGTGCTTATGAAATTGATACAAACCCCATCATCTCTTACATAGTTGCTCTTTAGTTAATAGTGTAAATAGTGTTGTTTTCATGAACTGTGTAAATTCATTTGAGCCGAAAAATAACTGGGTTTACCGGAAATGAACTCTTGCTTGTAGGACGTCACAGAGCATGGATTTTAACTCCATTTCTGAAGGGAAATTCAGAAGAGTGTTCTCATCCATGAAAGACACTCCGTTTTAACGGAAGAAGCAGGCTCTTCTTTCCAGCGTCTGCTATACAAAAAGGAACATGAGAATGTCCAGAATTAAAAAACTGTGTTTCCTACTCATATGGACCATATCTAGTTCAATACTGTTTATGAACCTGATACGAACCACATCATCTCTTACATAGATGCTCTTTAGTTAATAGTGAAATTCGTATTGGTTTCATGAACTGTGTAAATTCATTTGCACCGAAAAATAACTGGGTTTACAGGAAATGAACTCTTGCTTGTAGTGAGACACAGATCCTTTGGTTTAACTTAGTTTCTGAAGGGAAATTCAGAACAGTGTTCTCATCCATGAAACCCACTCCGTTTTATCAGAAGCAGCATGTTCTTCTTTCCAGCGTCTGCAATAGAGCAAGGAACTTGAGCATGTCCAGAAAAAAAGAACTGTGTTTCCTACTCATACGGACCATATCTAGTTCCACTCTGTTTATGAAACTGATACAAACCCCATCATCTCTTACATAGATGCTCTTTAGTTAATAGTGTAAATCGTGTTGGTTTCGTGAACTGTGTAAATTCATTTGAGCCGAAAAATAACTGGGTTTACCGGAAATGAACTCTTGCTTGTAGGAAGACACACAGAATTTGGTGTAACTCCATTTGTGAAGGGAAATTCAGACCAGTGTTCTCATCCATGAAACACAGTTTGTTTTAACGCAAGTAGCATGCTCTTTTTTCCAGCATCTCTAATACAGCAAGAAACATGAGCATGGCCAGAAAAAAAGAACTGTGTTTCTGACTCAAACGGACCATATCTAGTTCAACTCTGCTTATGCAACTGATACAAACCACAGCATCACTTACATAGACGCTCTTTAGTTAATAGAGATAAACATGTTGGGTTTGTGAACTGTGTAAATTCTTTTGAGCCGAAAATTCAAAGCTTTTACCAAAAATGAACTCTTGCTTGTAGGAAGACACAGAGCATTTGGTTTAACTCCATTTGTGAAGGGAAATTCAGACCAGTGTTCTCATCCATGAAACACACTCTGTTTTAACGAAAATAACATGCTCTTCTTTCCAGCGTCTGCAATACAGCAAGGAACATGAGCATGTCCAGAATAAAATAACTGTTTTTCCTACTCATACGGACCATATCTAGTTGAACTCTGCTTATTAAACTGATACTAACCACATCACCTCTTACATAGATGCTCTTTAGTTAATAGTGAAAATCGCATTGGTTTCGTGAACTGTGTAAATTCATTTGAGCCGAAAAACAACTGGGTTTACCAGAAATGAACTCTTGCTTGTAGGATGACATAGAGCATGGAGTTTAACTCTGGTTCTAAATGGAAATTCATAAGAGTGATCTCATCAATGAAACACACTCTGTTTTAACGCAAGATGCATGCTCTTCTTTCCATCTTTGCAATACAGCAATTAACATGAGCATGCCCAGAAAAAAAGAACTGTCTCTCCTACTCATATGGACCATATCTAGTTCAACTCTGCTTATGTAACTGCTACAAACCACATTATCTCTTACATAGATGCTCTTTAGTTAATAGTGAAAATCGTGTTGGTTTCGTGAACTGAGTAAATTCATTTGAGCTGAAAAATAACTGGGCTTACAGGAAATGAACTCTTGCTTGTAGGAAGACACAGATCCTTTGGTTTAACTCAGTTTCTGAAGGGAAATTCAGACCAGTGTTCTCATCCATGAAACACACTCCGTTTTATTCGAAGAAGCATGCTCTTCTTTCCAGCGTATGCAAAAGAGCAAGGAACTTGAGCATGTCCAGAAAAAAAGAACTGTGTTTCCTACTCATACGGACCATATCTAGTTCCACTCTGCTTATGAAATTGATACACACCACCTCATCTCTTACACAGATGCTCTTTAGTTAATAGTGAAAATCGTATTGGTTTCGTGAACTGTGTAAATTCATTTGAGCCAAAAAATAACTGGGTTTACAGGAAATGAACTCTTGCTTCTAGGACGACACAGAGCATGGCGTTAAACTCCGATTCTAAAGGGAAATTCAGAAGACTGTTCTCATCAAAGAAACACAGTCTGTTTTAATGTAAGAAGCATGCTCTTCTTTCCAGCATCTGCAATACAGCAAGAAACATGAGCATGGCCAGAAAAAAATAACTGTGTTTCCTACTCATAAGGACCATATCTAGTTCAACTGTGCTTATGAAATTGATACACACCACATCTTCTCTTACACAGATGATCTTTACTTAATAGTGAAAATCGTATTGGTTTCATGAACTGTGTAAATTCATTTGAGCCGAAACATAACTGGGTTTACAGGAAATGAACTCTTGCTTGTAGGAAGACACAGATCCTTTGGTTTAACTCTGTTTCTGAAGGGAAATTCAGACCAGTGTTCTCATCCATGAAACAAACTTCGTTTTATTCGAAGAAGCATGCTCTTCTTTCCAGCGTATGCAAAAGAGCAAGGAACTTGAGCATGTCCAGAAAAAAAGAACTGTGTTTCCTACTCATACGGACCATATCTAGTTCCACTCTGCTTATGAAATTGATACACACCACCTCATCTCTTACACAGATGCTCTTTAGTTAATAGTGAAAATCGTATTGGTTTCGTGAACTGTGTAAATTCATTTGAGCCAAAAAATAACTGGATTTACTGGAAATGAACACTTGCTTGTAGGAAGACACAGATCATTTGATTAAACTCAGTTTCTGAAGGGAAATTCAGACCAGTGTTCTCATCCGTGAAACACACTCCGAATTAACGGATGAAGCATGCTCTACTTTTCACAGTCTGCAATACAGCAAGGAACATGTGCATGCCCAGAAAAAAAGAACTGTGTTTCCTACTCATACGGACCTTATCTAGTTCAACTCTGCTTATGAAACTGATACAAACACATCATCTGTTACATAGATGCTCTTTAGTTAATAGTGTAAATCGTGTTGGTCTCTTGAACTGTGTAAATTCATTTGAGGCAAAAAATAACTGGGTTTACCGGAAATGAACTCTTGCTTGTAGGAAGACACAGAGCATGGCGTTAAACTCCGATTCTAAGGGGAAATTCAGAAGACTGTTCACAACAAAGAAACAGAGTCTCTTTTAATGCAAGAAGCATGCTCTTCTTTCCAGCATCTGCAATACAGCAAGAAACATGAGCATGGCCAGAAAAAGAGAACTGTGTTTCCTATTCATACAGATCATATCTAGTTCCCCACTGCTTATGAAACTGATACAAACCCCATCATCTATTACATAATTGCTCTTTAGTTAATAGTGTAAATAGTGTTGGTTTCATGAACTGTGTAAATTCATTTGAGCCGAAAAATAACTGGGTTTACCGGAAATGAACTCTTGCTTGTAGAACGTCACAGAGCATGGAGTTTAACTCCATTTCTGAAGGGAAATTCAGAAGAGTGTTCTCATCCATGAAACACAGTCTGTTTTAAGGCAAGAAGCATGCTCTTTTTTTCCAGGGTCTGTTATACAGCAAGGAACATGAGAATGTCCAGAAAAAAAGAACTGTGTTTCCTACTCATACGGACCATATCTAGTTCAACACTGCTTATGAATCTGATACAAACCACAACATCTCTTACATTGATGCTCTTTAGTTAATAGTGAAAATCGTATTGGCTTCGTGAACTGTGTAAATTCATTTGAGCCGAAAAATAACTGGGTTTACAGGAAATGAACTCTTGCTTGTAGGAAGACACAGAGCCTTTGGTTTAACTCACTTTCTGAAGGAAAATTCAGACCTGTGTTCTCATCCATGAAACACACTCTGTTTTAACGCAAGATGCATGCTCTTCTTTCCATCTTTGCAATACAGCAATTAACATGAGCATGCCCAGAAAAAAAGAACTGTCTCTCCTACTCATATGGACCATATCTAGTTCAACTCTGCTTATGAAACTGCTACAAACCACATCATCTCTTACACAGATGATCTTTAGTTAATAGTGAAAATCGTATTGGTTTCATGAACTGAGTAAATTCATTTAAGCCGAAAAATAACTGGATTTACTGGAAATGAACTCTTGCTTGTAGGAAGACACAGATCATTTGTTTAAACTCAGTTTCTGAAGGGAAATTCAGACCAGTGTTCTAATCCGTGAAACACACTCCGATTTAACGGATGAAGCATGCTCTACTTTTCACCATCTGCAATACAGCAAGGAACATGAGCATGGCCAGAAAAAAGAACTGTGTTTCCTACTCATACGGATCATATCTAGTTCAATTCTGCTTATGAAACTTGTACAAACCACGCATCACTTACATAGATGCTCTTTAGTAAATAGTGAAAAACGTGTTGGGTTTGTGAACTGTGTAAATTCATTTGAGCCGAAAAATACCTGGGTTTACGGGAAATGAACTCTTGATTGTAGGAAGACACAGAGCATGGAGTTTAACTCCAATTCTATAGGGAAATTCAGAAAAGTGTTCTCATCTATGAAACACAGTCTGTTTTACCGCAAGAAGCATGCTCTTTTTTCCAGCTTCTGCAATACAGCAAGAAACATGAGCATGGCTAGAAAAAAAGAACTGTGTTTCTGACTCAATCAGACCATACCTAGTTTAACTCTGCTTATGAAACTGATACAAACCACAGCATCTCTTACATAGACCCTCTTTTGTTAATAGTGATAAACGAGTTGGGTTTCAGAACTGTGTAAATTCATTTGAGCCGAAAATTCACTGCTTTTACCAAAAAAGAATTCTTGCTTGTAGGAAGACACAGAGCATTTGGTTTAACTCCATTTCTGAAGGGAAATTCAGACCAGTGTTCTCATCCATGAAACACACTCTGTTTTAACGCAAATAGCATGCTCTTCTTTCCAGCGTCTGCAATAAAGCAAGGAACATGAGCATGTGCAGAATAAAATAACTGTGTTTCCTACTCATATGCACCATATCTAGTTCAACTCTGCTTATTAAACTGATACAAACCACATCATCTCTTACAATGATGCTCTTTAGTTAATAGTGAAAATCGTATTGGTTTAGTGAACTGTGTAAATTCATTTGAGCCGAAAAATAACTGGGTTTACCAGAAATGAACTCTTGCTTGTAGGACGACAATAGCATGGAGTTTAACTCTGATTCCAAATGGAAATTCAGAAGAGTGTTCTCATCCATGAAACACAGTCTGTTTTAATGCAAGAAGCATGCTCTTCTTTCCAGCATCTGCAATACAGCAAGAAACATGAGCATGGCCAGAAAAAAAGAACTGTGTTTCCTACTCATACGGACCATATCTAGTTCAACTGTGCTTATGAAATTGATACAAACCCCATCATCTCTTACATAGTTGCTCTTTAGTTAATAGTGTAAATAGTATTGGTTTCATGAACTGTGTAAATTCATTTGAGCCGAAAAATAACTGGGTTTACCGGAAATGAACTCTTGCTTGTAGGACGTCACAGAGCATGGATTTTAACTCCATTTCTGAAGGGAAATTCAGAAGAGTGTTCTCATCCATGAAAGACACTCCGTTTTAACGGAAGAAGCAGGCTCTTCTTTCCAGCGTCTGCTATACAAAAAGGAACATGAGAATGTCCAGAATTAAAAAACTGTGTTTCCTACTCATATGGACCATATCTAGTTCAATACTGTTTATGAACCTGATACGAACCACATCATCTCTTACATAGATGCTCTTTAGTTAATAGTGAAATTCGTATTGGTTTCATGAACTGTGTAAATTCATTTGCACCGAAAAATAACTGGGTTTACAGGAAATGAACTCTTGCTTGTAGTGAGACTCAGATCCTTTGGTTTAACTTAGTTTCTGAAGGGAAATTCAGAACAGTGTTCTCATCCATGAAACCCACTCCGTTTTATCAGAAGCAGCATGTTCTTCTTTCCAGCGTCTGCAATAGAGCAAGGAACTTGAGCATGTCCAGAAAAAAAGAACTGTGTTTCCTACTCATACGGACCATATCTAGTTCCACTCTGTTTATGAAACTGATACAAACCCCATCATCTCTTACATAGATGCTCTTTAGTTAATAGTGTAAATCGTGTTGGTTTCGTGAACTGTGTAAATTCATTTGAGCCGAAAAATAACTGGGTTTACCGGAAATGAACTCTTGCTTGTAGGAAGACACACAGCATTTGGTTTAACTCCATTTGCGAAGGGAAATTCAGACCAGTGTTCTTATCCATGAAACACAGTTTGTTTTAACGCAAGTAGCATGCTCTTTTTTCCAGCCTCTCTAATATAGCAAGAAACATGAGCATGGCCAGAAAAAAAGAACTGTGTTTCTGACTCAAACGGACCATATCTAGTTCAACTCTGCCTATGCAACTGATACAAACCACAGCATCTCTTACATAGACGCTCTTTAGTTAATAGAGATAAACACGTTGGGTTTGTGAACTGTGTAAATTCATTTGAGCCGAAAATTCACAGCTTTTACCAAAAATGAACTCTTGCTTGTAGGAAGACACAGAGCATTTGGTTTAACTCCATTTGTGAAGGGAAATTCAGACCAGTGTTCTCATCCATGAAACACACTCTGTTTTAACGAAAATAACATGCTCTTCTTTCCAGCGTCGGCAATACAGCAAGGAACTTGAGCATGTCCAGAATAAAATAACTGTTTTTCCTACTCATACGGACCATATCTAGTTGAACTCTGCTTATTAAACTGATACAAACCACATCATCTCTTACATAGATGCTCTTTAGTTAATAGTGAAAATCGTATTGGTTTCGTGAACTGTGTAAATTCATTTGAGCCGAAAAACAACTGGGTTTAACAGAAATGAACTGTTGCTTGTAGGACGACAAGAGCATGGAGTTTAACTCTGATTCTAAATGGAAATTCAGAAGAGTGTTCTCATCCATGAAATACAGTCTGTTTTTACGCAAGAAGCATGCTCTTCTTTCCAGCATCTGCAATACAGCAAGAAACATGAGCATGGCCAGAAAAAAAGAACTGTGTTTCCTACTCATACGGAACATATCTAGTTCAACTGTGCTTATGAAATTGATACAAACCACATCATCTCTTACACAGATGCTCTTTAGTTAATAGTGAAAATCGTATTGGTTTCCTGAACTCTGTAAATTCATTTGAGCCGAAAAATACCAGGGTTTACACGAAATGAACTCTTGCTTGTAGGAAGACACAAAGCCTTTGGTTTAACTCAGTCTCTTAAGGGAAATTCAGACCAGTGTTCTCATCCATGAAACACACTCCATTTTATCGAAAGAAGCATGCTCTTCTTTCCAGCGTCTGCAATATAGCAAGGAACATGAGCATGCCCAGAAAAAAAAGAACTGTGTTTCCTACTCATACGGAACATATCTTGTTCCACTCTGCTTATGAAATTGATACAAACCCCATCATCTCTTAAATAGATGCTCTTTAGTTAATAGTGTAAATCGTGTTGGTTTCATAAACTGTGTAAATTCATTTGAGCCGAAAAATAACTGGGTTTACCGGAAATGAACTCTTCCTTGTAGGAGAAAAAAGAGCATTTTGTTTAACTAAATTTCTGAAGGGAAATTCAGAAGAGTGTTCTCATCCATGAAACACAGTCTGTTTTAACGCAAGAAGCATGCTCTTTTTTTCCAGCGTATGCTATACAGCAAGGAACATGCGAATGTCCAGAAAAAAAGAACTGTGTTTCCTACTCATATGGACCATATCTAGTTCAACACTGTTTATGAATCTGATACAAACCACAACATCTCTTACATAGATGCTCTTTAGTTAATAGTGAAAATCGTATTGGTTTCGTGAACTGTGTAAATTCATTTGAGCCGAAAAATAACTGGGTTTACCGGAAATGAACTCTTGCTTGTAGGAAGACACAGAGCCTTTGGTTTAACTCACTTTCTGAAGGAAAATTCAGACCTGTGTTCTCATCCATGAAACACACTCTGTTTTAACGCAAGATGCATGCTCTTCTTTGCATCTTTGCAATACAGCCATTAACATAGCATGCCCAGAAAAAAAGAACTGTCTCTCCTACTCATATGGACCATATCTAGTTCAACTCTGCTTATGAAACTGCTACAAACCACATCATCTCTTACATAGATGCTCTTTAGTTAATAGTGAAAATCATGTTGGTTTCAGGAACTGTGTAAATTCATTTGAGCTGAAAAATAACTGGGTTTACAGGAAATGAACTCTTGCTTGTAGGAAGACACAGAGCATGGCGTTAAACTCCGATTCTAAAGGGAAATTCAGAAGACTGTTCTCATCAAAGAAACACAGTCTGTTTTAATGCAAGAAGCATGCTCTTCTTTCCAGCATCTGCAATACAGCAAGAAACATGAGCATGGCCAGAAAAAAATAACTGTGTTTCCTACTCATACGGACCATATCTAGTTCAACTGTGCTTATGAAATTGATACACACCATATCCTCTCTTACACAGATGATCTTTAGTTAATAGTGAAAATCGTATTGGTTTCATGAACTGAGTAAATTCATTTAAGTCGAAAAATAACTGGATTTACTGGAAATGAACTCTTGCTTGTAGGAAGACACAGATCATTTGGTTAAACTCAGTTTCTGAAGGGAAATTCAGACCAGTGTTCTAATCCATGAAACACACTCCGATTTAACGGATGAAGCATGCTCTACTTTTCACCATCTGCAATACAGCAAGGAACATGAGCATGACCAGAAAAAAGAACTGTGTTTCCTACTCATACGCTTCATATCTAGTTCAATTCTGCTTATGAAACTTGTACAAACCACGCATCACTTACATAGATGCGCTTTAGTAAATAGTGAAAAACGTGTTGGGTTTGTGAACCGTGTAAATTCATTTGAGCCGAAAAATACCTGGGTTTACGGGAAATGAACTCTTGATTGTAGGAAGACACAGAGCATTTGGTTTAACTCCATTTCTGAAGGGAAATTCAGACCAGTGTTCTCATCCATGAAACACACTCTGTTTTAACGCAAATAGCATGCTCTTCTTTCCAGCGTCTGCAATACAGCAAGGAACCTGAGCATGTCCAGAATAAAATAACTGTGTTTCCTACTCATATGCACCATATCTAGTTCAACTCTGCTTATTAAACTGATACAAACCACATCATCTCTTACATTGATGCTCTTTAGTTAATAGTGAAAATCGTATTGGTTTAGTGAACTGTGTAAATTCATTTGAGCCGAAAAATAACTGGGTTTCCAGAAATGAACTCTTGCTTGTAGGACGACAAGAGCATGGAGTTTAACTCTGATTCTAAAGGGAAATTCAGAAGAGTGTTCTCATCCATGAAACACCGTCTGTTTTTACGCAAGAAGCATGCTCTTCTTTTCAGCATCTGCAATACAGCAAGAAACATGAGCATGGCCAGAAAAAAAGAACTGTGTTTCCTACTCATACGGACCATATCTAGTTCAACTGTGCTTATGAAATTGATACAAACCACATCATCTCTTACACAGACGCTCTTTAGTTAATAGTGAAAATCTTATTGGTTTCGTGAACTGTGTAAATTCATTTGAGCCAAAAAATAACTGGATTTACTGGAAATGAACTCTTGCTTGTAGGAAGACACAGATCCTTTGGTTAAACTCAGTTTCTGAAGGGAAATTCAGACCATTGTTCTCATCCATGAAACACACTCCGATTTAACGGAAGAAGCATGCTCTTCTTTCCAGCGTCTGCTATACAGTAAGGAACATGAGAATGTCCAAAAAAAAAAAAGAACTTTGTTTTCCTGCTCATACGGACCATATCTAGTTCAATACTGCTTATGAAACTGATACAAACCACATCATCTCTTACATAGATGCTCTTTAGTTAATAGTGAAAATCGTATTGGTTTCCTGAACTCTGTAAATTCATTTGAGCCGAAAAATACCAGGGTTTACATGAAATGAACTCTTGCTTGTAATAAGACACAGATCCTTTGGTTTAACTCAGTTTCTGAAGGGAAATTCAGACCAGTGTTCTCATCCATGAAACACACTCCATTTTATCAGAAGAAGCATGCTCTTCTGTCCAGCGTATGCAATATAGCAAGGAACATGTGCATGCCCAGAAAAAAAGAACTGTGTTTCCTACTCATACGGAACATATCTAGTTCCACTCTGCTTATGAAACTGATACAAACCCCATCATCTCTTAAATAGATGCTCTTTAGTTAATAGTGTAAATCGTGTTGGTTTCGTGAACTGTGTAAATTCATTTGAGCCGAAAAATAACTGGGTTTACCGGAAATGAACTCTTGCTCGTAGGAGAAAAAAGAGCATTTGGTTTAACTAAATTTCTGAAGGGAACTTCAGAAGAGTGTTCTCATCCATGAAACAGACTGTTTTAACGCAAGAAGCATGCTCTTTTTTCCAGTGTCTGCTATACAGCAAGGAACATGAGAATGTCCAGAAAAAAAGAACTGTGTTTCTGACTCAATCGGACCATATCTAGGTGAACTCTGCTTATTAAACTGATACAAACCACATCATCTCTTACATAGATGCTCTTTAGTAAATAGTGAAAATCGTATTGGTTTCGTGAACTGTGTAAATTCATTTGAGCCGAAAATTCACAGCTTTTACCAAAAATGAACTCTTGCTTGTATGAAGACACAGAGCATTTGGATTAACTCCATTTGTGAAGGGAAATTCAGACCAGTGTTCTCATCCATGAAACACACTCTGTTTTAACGCAAAGAGCATGCTCTTCTTTCTAGCGTCTGCAATACAGCAAGGAACATGAGCATGTCCAGAATAAAATAACTGTATTTCCTACTCATACAGACCATATCTAGTTCAACTCTGCTTATTAAACTGATACAAACCACATCATCTCTTACATAGATGCTCTTTACTTAATAGTGAAAATCGTATTGGTTTCGTGAACTGTGTAAATTCATTTGAGCCGAAAAACAACTGGGTTTACCAGAAATGAACTCTTGCTTGTAGGATGACATAGAGCATGGAGTTTAACTCTGATTCTAAATGGAAATTCATAAGAGTGATCTCATCCATGAAACACACTCTGTTTTAACGCAAGATGCATGCTCTTCTTTCCAGCTTTGCAATACAGCAATTAATATGAGCATGCCCAGAAAAAAAGAACTGTCTCTCCTACTCATAAGTCCATATCTAGTACAACTCTTCTTATGAAACTGCTACAAACCACATCATCTCTTACATAGATGCTCTTTAGTTAATAGTGAAAATCGTGTTGGTTTCGTGAACTGTATAAATTCATTTGAGGCGAAAAATAACTGGGTTTACCAGAAATTAACTCTTGCTTGTAGGAAGACACAGAGCATGGTGTTAAACTCCGATTCTAAAGGGAATTTCAGAAGACTGTTCTCATCAAGGAAACACAGTCTGTTTTAATGCAAGAAGCATGCTCTTCTTTCCAGCATCTGCAATAAAGCAAGAAACATGAGCATGTCCAGAAAAAGAGAACTGTGTTTCCTACTCATACGGATCATATCTTGTTCCACTCTGCTTATGAAACTGATACAAACCCCATCATCTCTTACATAGTTGCTCTTTAGTTAATAGTGTAAATAGTGTTGGTTTCATGAACTGTGTAAATTCATTTGAGCCGAAAAATAACTGGGTTTACCGGAAATGAGCTCTTGCTTGTAGGACGTCACAGAGCTTGGATTTTAACTCCATTTCTGAAGGGAAATTCAGAAGAGTGTTCTCATCCATGAAAGACACTCCGTTTTAACGGAAGAAGCATGCTCTTTTCTCCAGCGTCTGCTATACAAAAAGGAACATGAGAATGTCCAGAAAAAAAAAAAAACTGTGTTTCCTACTCATATGGACCATATCTAGTTCAATACTGTTTATGAACCTGATACGAACCACATCATCTCTTACATATATGCTCTTTAGTTAATAGTGAAATTCGTATTGGTTTCATGAACTGTGTAAATTCATTTGAACCGAAAAATACCTGGGTTTACAGGAAATGAACTCTTGCTTGTAGGAAGACACAGATCCTTTGGTTTAACTTAGTTTCTGCAGGGAAATTCAGACCAGTGTTCTCATCCATGAAACCCACTCCGTTTTATCAGAAGCAGCATGTTCTTCTTTCCAGCGTCTGCAATAGAGCAAGGAACTTGAGCATGTCCAGAAAAAAAGAACTGTGTTTCCTACTCATACGGACCATATCTAGTTCCACTCTGCTTATGAAACTGATACAAACCCCATCATCTCTTACATAGATGCTCTTTAGTTAATAGTGTAAATCGTGTTGGTTTCGTGAACTGTGTAAATTCATTTGAGCCGAAAATTCACAGCTTTTACCAAAAATGAACTCTTGCTTGTAGGAAGACACAGAGCATTTGGTTTAACTCCATTTGTGAAGGGAAATTCAGACCAGTGTTCTCATCCATGAAACACACTCTGTTTTAAAGAAAATAGCATGCTCTTCTTTCCAGCGTCTGCAATAGAGCAAGGAACATGAGCATGTCCAGAATAAAATAACTGTGTTTCCTACTCATACGGACCATATCAAGTTCAACACTGCTTATTAAACTGATACAAACCACATCATCTCTTACATAGATGCTCTTTAGTTAATAGTGAAAATCGTATTGGTTTCGTGAACTGTGTAAATTCATTTGAGCCGAAAAACAACTGGGTTTACCAGAAATGAACTCTTGCTTGTAGGACGATATAGAGCATGGAGTTTAACTCTGATTCTAAATGGAAATTCAATAGAGTGATCTCATCCATGAAACACACTCTGGTTTAACGCAAGATGCATGCTCTTCTTTCCAGCTTTGCAATAGAGCAATTAACATGAGCATGCCCAGAAAAAAAGAACTGTCTCTCCTACTCATATGGACCATATCTAGTACAACTCTTCTTATGAAACTGCTACAAACCACATCATCTCTTACATAGATGCTCTTTAGTTAATAGTGAAAATCGTGTTGGTTTCGTGAACTGTATAAATTCATTTGAGGCGAAAAATACCTGGGTTTACAGGAAATGAACTCTTGCTTGTAGGAAGACACAGAGCCTTTGGATTAACTCACTTTCTGAAGGAAAATTCAGACCTGTGTTCTCATCCATGAAACACACTCTGTTTTAACGCAAATAGCATGCACTTTTTTCCAGCGTCTGCAAACAGCAATTAACATGAGCATGCCCAGAAAAAAAGAACTGTCTCTCCTACTCATATGGACCATATCTAGTACAACTCTTCTTACGAAACTGCTACAAACCACATCATCTCTTACATAGATGCTCATTAGTTAATAGTGAAAATCGTGTTGTTTTCGGGAACTGTATAAATTCATTTGAGGCGAAAAATAACGGGGTTTACCGGAAATTAACTCTTGCTTGTAGCAAGACACAGATCATTTGGTTAAACTCAGTTTCTGAATGGAAATTCAGACCAGTGTTCTCATCCGTGAAACACACTCCGATTTAATGGATGAAGCATGCTCTTCTTTTCACCGTCTGCAATACAGCAAGAAACATGAGCATGGCCAAAAAAAAAGTACTGTGTTTTTGACTCAAACCGACCATATCTAGTTCAACTCTGCTTATGAATCTGATACAAATCACAGCATCTCTTATATAGATGCTCTTTAGTTAATAGTGAAATTCGTATTGGTTTCGTGAACTGTGTAAATACATTTGAGCCGAATAACAACTGGGTTTACCAGAAATGAAGTCTTGCTTATAGGACAACATAGAACATGGAGTTTAACTCTGATTCTAAATGGAAATTCAGAACAGTGATCTCATACATGAAACACAGTCTGCTTTATCGCAAGAAGCATGCTCTTTTTTCCAGTGTCTGCTATACAGCAAGGAACATGAGAATGTCCAGAAAAAAAGAACTGTGTTTACTACTCATACGGACCATATCTAGTTCAACACTGCTTATGAAACTGATCCAAACCACATCACCTCTTACATAGATGCTCTTTAGTTAATAGTGAAAATCGTATTGGTTTCGTGAACTGTGTAAATTCATTTGAGCCGAAAAATAACTGGGTTTACAGGAAATGAACTCTTGCTTGTAGGAAGACACAGAGTCTTTGGTTTAACTCACTCTCTGAAGGAAAATTCAGACCTGTGTTCTCATCCATGAAACACACTCTGTTTTAACGCAAGTTGCATGCTCTTCTTTCCAGCTTTGCAATACAGCAATTAACATGAGCATGCCCAGAAAAAAAGAACTGTCTCTCCGACTCAAACGGACCATATCTAGTTCAACTCTGCTTATGAAACTGATACAAACCAGAGCTCCACTTACATAAATGCTCTTGAGTTAATAGTGAGAATTGCGTAGGGTTCGTGAACTGTGTAAAATCATTTGACCCCAAAATTCAGTTGGTTTACCAGTAATGAACTCTTGCTTGTAGGAAGACACAGATCCTGGGCTTCAACTCCGTTTCTGAAGGGAAATTCAGAGCAGTGTTCTCATCCATGAGACACACTCTGTTTTAATGCAAGAAGTAATCTCTTCTTTCGAGCGTCTCTAATACAACAAGAAACATGAGCATGCCCTGAAAAAAAGAACTGTGTTGCCTACTCATACAGACAATATGCAGTTAAACTCTACTTATGAAACTGATACAAACCACAGCTTCACTTACATAAATGCTCTTGAGTTAATAGTGAGAATCGTGTTGGGTTCCTGAACTGTGTAAAATCATTTGACCCCAAAATGCACATAGTTTTCCAGAAATGAACTCTTGCTTGTAGGAAGACACAGATCCTGGGCTTTAACTCCGTTTCTGAAGGGAAATTCAGAGCATTGTTCTCATCCATGAAACACCCTCTGTTTTAATGCAAGAAGCAATCTCTTCTTTCGAGTGTATCTAATACATCAAGAACCAAGAGCATGACCAGAATAAAAGAACTGTGTTTCCTACTCATAGGGACCATACATTGTTCAACTCTTCTTATGAAACTGATACAAACCACAGCTCCACTTACATAAATGCTCTTTAGTTAATTGTGAGAATCACGTTGGGTTCTTGAACTGAGTAAAATCATTTGAGCCCAAAATTCACATAGTTTTCCAGAAATGAACTCTTGCTTGTAGGTAGACACAGATCCTGTGGTTTAACTCCAATTCTGAAGGGAAATTAAGACCAGTGTTCTCATCCATGGAACACACTGCGTTTTAACGGAAAAAGCTAGCTGTTCTTTCCAGCATCTCTAATAAAGCAAGAACCATGAGCATGCCCAGAAAAAAAGTTCGGTGTTTCCTACTCCACGGACCATATGTAGTTCAACTCTGCTTATGTAACTGATACAAACCACAGCTCCACTTACATGAATGCTCTTGAGTTAATAGTGAGAATCGTGTTGGGTTCCTGAACTGTGTAAAATCATTTGACCCCAAAATTCAGTTGGTTTACCAGAAATGAACTCTTGCTTGTAGGAAGACACAGATCCTGGGCTTTAACTCCGTTTCTGAAGGGAAATTCAGAGCAGTGTTCTCATCCATGAGACACACTCTGTTTTAATGCAAGAAGTAATCTCTTCTTTCGAGCGTCTCTAATACAACAAGAAACATGAGCATGCCCAGAAAAAAAGAACTGTGTTGCCTACTCATACGGACCATATGGAGTTCAACTCTACTTATGAAACTGATACAAACCACAGCTCCACTTACATAAATGCTCTTGAGTTAATAGTGAGAATCGCATTGGGTTCGTGAATTGTGTAAAATCTTTTGACCCCAAAATTCACATAGTTTTCCAGAAATGAACTCTGGCTTGTAGAAAGACTCAGATCATGGGCTTTAACTCCGTTTCTGAAGGGAAATTCAGAGCAGTGTTCTCATCCATGAAACACATTCTGTTTTAATGCAAGAAGTAATCTCTTCTTTTAGTATCTCTAATACAGCAGGAAACAGGAGCATGACCAGAAAAAAAGAACTGTGTTCCCTACTAATATGGACCATACGTAGTTCAGCCCTGCTTATGAAATTGATACAAACCACAGCTCCACTTACATGAATGCTCTTGAGTTAATAGTGAGAATCGCGTTGGGTTCGTGAACTGTGTAAAATCATTTGACCCCAAAATTCAGTTGGTTTACCAGAAATAAACTCTTGCTTGTAGGAAGACACATATCCTGGGCTTTAACTCCGTTTCTGGAGGGAAATTGAGAGTAGTGTTCTCATCCATGAAACCCACTCTGTTTTAATGCAAGAAGCAATCTCTTCTTTCGAGTGTATCTAATACATCAAGAACCATGAGCATGACCAGAAAAAAAGAACTGTGTTTCCTACTCATACAGAACATACGTAGTTCAACTCTGCTTATGAAACTGATACAAACCACAGCTCCACTTACATAAATGCTCTTGAGTTAATAGTGAGAATCGCGTAGGGTTCGTGAACTGTGTAAAATCATTTGACCCCAAAATTCACTTGGTTTACCAGAAATGAACTCTTGCCTGTAGGAAGACACAGATCCTGGGCTTTAACTCCGTTTCTGAAGGGAAATTCAGAGCAGTGTTCTCATCCATGAGACACACTCTGTTTTAATGCAAGAAGTAATCTCTTTTTTCGAGCGTCTCTAATACAGCAAGAAACATGAGCATGCCCAGAAAAAAAGAACTGTGTTTCCTACTCATACGGACCATACATATTTCAACTCTGCTTATGAAACTGATACAAACCACAGCTCCACTTACATAAATGCTCTTGAGTTAATAGTGAGAATCGCGTAGGGTTCGTGAACTGTGTAAAATTATTTGACCCCAAAATTCACTTGGTTTACCAGAAATGAACTCTTGCTTGTAGGAAGACACAGATCCTGGGCTTTAACTCAGTTTCTGAAGGGAAATTCAGAGCAGTGTTCTCATCCATGAAACACACTCTGTTTTAATGCAAGAAGCAATCTCTTCTTTTAGCATCTCTAATACAGCAGGAAACATGAGCATGCCCAGAAAAAAAGAACTGTGTTTCCTACTCATACAGACCATACATAGTTCAACTCTGCTCATGAAACTGATACAAACCACAGCTCCAGGTACATAAATGCTCTTGAGTTAATAGTGAGAATCGTGTTGGGTTCCTGAACTGTGTAAAATCATTTGACCCCAAAATTCACATAGTTTTCCAGAAATGAACTCTTGCTTGTAGGAAGACACAGATCCTGGGCTTTAACTCCGTTTCTGAAGGGAAATTCAGAGCAGTGTTCTCATCCATGAATCACCCTCTGTTTTAATGCAAGAATCAATCTCTTCTTTCGAGTGTATCTAATACATCAAGAACCAAGAGCATGACCAGAAAAAAAGAACTGTGTTTCCTACTCATAGGGACCATACATTGTTCAACTCTTCTTATGAAACTGATACAAACCACAGCTCCACTTACATAAATGCTCTTTAGTTAATTGTGAGAATCACGTTGGGTTCTTGAACTGAGTAAAATCATTTGAGCCCAAAATTCTCATAGTTTTCCAGAAATGAACTCTTGCTTGTAGGTAGACACAGATCCTGTGGTTTAACTCCAATTCTGAAGGGAAATTAAGACCAGTGTTCTCATCCATGGAACACACTGCGTTTTAACGGAAGAAGCTAGCTGTTCTTTCCAGCATCTCTAATAAAGCGAGAACCATGAGCATGCCCAGAAAAAAAGTTCGGTGTTTCCTACTCCACGGACCATACGTAGTTCAACTCTGCTTATGTAACTGATACAAGCCACAGCCCCACTTACATGAATGCTCTTGAGTTAATAGTGAGAATCGTGTTGGGTTCCTGAACTGTGTAAAATCATTTGACCCCAAAATTCAGTTGGTTTACCAGAAATGAACTCTTGCTTGTAGGAAGACACAGATCCTGGGCTTTAACTCCGTTTATGAAGGAAAATTCAGAGCAGTGTTCTCATCCATGAAACATACTCTGTTTTAATAAAGAAGCAATCTCTTCTTTCGAGCATCTCTAATACAGCAAGAAACATGAGCATTCCCTGAAAAAAAGAACTGTGTTTCCTACTCATACGGACCAAATGTAGTTCAACTCTACTTATGCAACTGATACAAACCACAGCTATACTTACATAAATGCTCTTTAGTTAATAGTGGGTATCGCGTTGTGTTCGTGAACTGTGTAAAATCATTTGAGCACAAAATTCACTTGGTTAACCAAAAATGAACTTTTGCTTGTAGGAAGACACAGATCCTGTGGTTCAACTCCGTTTATGAAGGGAAACTCAGAGCAGTGTTCTCATCCATTGAACACACTCTGTTTTTACGCAAGAAGCAAGCTCTTCTTTCAAGCATTTCTTCTAATACAGCATGAAAGATGAGCATGCCGAGAAAAAAAGAACTGTATTTCCTACTCATAAGGACCATATTAGTACAAGTCTACTTATGAAACTGATACAAACCACAGCTCTACTTACATAAATGCTCTTTAGTTAATTGTGATAATCACATTGGGTTCTTAAACTGTGTAAAATCATTTGAGCCCAAAATTCACATAGTTTTGCAGAAATGAACTCTTGCTTGTAGGAAGACACAGATTCGGTGGTTTAACTCCGTTTCTGAAGGGAAATTAAGACCAGTGTTCTCATCCATAGAACACACTGCGTTTTAACGCAAGAAGCTAGCTCTTCATTCCAGCATCTCTAATACAGCAAGAACCATGAGTATGACCAGAAAAAAAGAACTGTGTTTCCTACTCATACGGAACATATGTAGTTCAACTCTGCTTATGAAACTCATACAAACCACAGCTCCACTTACATAAATGCTCTTGAGTTAATACTGAGAATCGCGTTGGGTTCGTGAACTGTGTAAAACAATTTGAACCCAAAATTCACATAGTTTTCCAGAAATGAACACTTGCTTGTAGGAAGACTCAGATCATGGGCTTTAACTCCGTTTCTGAAGGGAAATTCAGAGCAGTGTTCTCATCCATGAAACACCCTCTGTTTTAATGCAAAAAGCAATCTCTTCTTTCGAGTGTATCTAATACATCAAGAACCAAGAGCATGACCAGAAAAAAAGAACTGTGTTTCCTACTCATAGGGACCATACATTGTTCAACTCTTCTTATGAAACTGATACAAACCACAGCTCCACTTACATAAATGCTCTTTAGTTAATTGTGAGAATCACGTTGGGTTCTTGAACTGAGTAAAATCATTTGAGCCCAAAATTCACATAGTTTTCCAGAATAGAACTCTTGCTTATAAGTAGACACAGATCCTGTGGTTTAACTCCAATTATGAAGGGAAATTAAGACCAGTGTTCTCATCCATGGAACACACTGCGTTTTAACGGAAGAAGCTAGCTGTTCTTTCCAGCATCTCTAATAAAGCGAGAACCATGAGCATGCCCAGAAAAAAAGTTCGGTGTTTCCTACTCCACGGACCATACGTAGTTCAACTCTGCTTATGTAACTGATACAAACCACAGCCCCACTTACATGAATGCTCTTGAGTTAATAGTGAGAATCGTGTTGGGTTCCTGAACTGTGTAAAATCATTTGACCCCAAAATTCAGTTGGTTTACCAGAAATGAACTCTTGCTTGTAGGAAGACACAGATCCTGGGCTTTAACTCCGTTTATGAAGGAAAATTCAGAGCAGTGTTCTCATCCATGAAACATACTCTGTTTTAATAAAGAAGCAATCTCTTCTTTCGAGCATCTCTAATACAGAAAGAAACATGAGCATTCCCTGAAAAAAAGAACTGTGTTTCCTACTCATACGGGTCAAATGTAGTTCAACTCTACTTATGCAACTGATACAAACCACAGCTATACTTACATAAATGCTCTTTAGTTAATAGTGGGTATCGCGTTGTGTTCGTGAACTGTGTAAAATCATTTGAGCACAAAATTCACTTGGTTAACCAAAAATGAACTTTTGCTTGTAGGAAGACACAGATCCTGTGGTTCAACTCCATTTATGAAGGGAAACTCAGAGCAGTGTTCTCATCCATTGAACACACTCTGTTTTTACGCAAGAAGCAAGCTCTTCTTTCAAGCATTTCTTCTAATACAGCATGAAAGATGAGCATGGTGAGAAAAAAAGAACTGTATTTCCTACTCATAAGGACCATATGTAGTACAAGTCTACTTATGAAACTGATACAAACCACAGCTCTACTTACATAAATGCTCTTTAGTTAATTGTGATAATCACATTGGGTTCTTAAACTGTGTAAAATCATTTGAGCCCAAAATTCACATAGTTTTGCAGAAATGAACTCTTGCTTGTAGGAAGACACAGATTCGGTGGTTTAACTCCGTTTCTGAAGGGAAATTAAGACCAGTGTTCTCATCCATAGAACACACTGCGTTTTAACGCAAGAAGCTAGCTCTTCATTCCAGCATCTCTAATACAGCAAGAACCATGAGTATGACCAGAAAAAAAGAACTGTGTTTCCTACTCATACGGAACATATGTAGTTCAACTCTGCTTATGAAACTCATACAAACCACAGCTCCACTTACATAAATGCTCTTGAGTTAATAGTGAGAATCGCGTTGGGTTCGTGAACTGTGTAAAACCATTTGAACCCAAAATTCACATAGTTTTCCAGAAATGAACTCTTGCTTGTAGGAAGACTCAGATCATGGGCTTTAACTCCGTTTCTGAAGGGAAATTCAGAGCGGTGTTCTCATACATGAAACACACTCTGTTTTCATGCAAGAAGCAATCTCTTCTTTCAACCATATCTAATACATCAAGAACCATGAGCATGACCTGAAAAAAAGAACTGTGTTTCCTACTCATAGGGACCATACATTGTTCAACTCTTCTTATGAAACTGATACAAACCACAGCTCCACTTACATAAATGTTCTTGAGTTAACAGTGAGAATCGGGTTGGGTTCCTGAACTGTGTAAAATCATTTGAGCTCAAAATTCTCTTGGTTTACCAGAAATGAACTCTTGCTTATAGGAAAACACAGATCCTGTGGTTGAACTCCGTTTCTGAAGGGAAACTCAGAGCAGTGTTCTCATCCATGAAACACACTCTGTTTTAACTCTAGAAGCAAGCTATTCTTTCGAGCATCTCTAATACAGCAAGAACCATGAGCATGCGGAGAAAAAAGAACTGTATTTCCTACTAATACAGAAAATATGTATTTCAGTTCTACTGATGAAACTGATAAAAACCACAGCTCCACTTACATAAATGCTCTTGAGTTAATAGTGAGAATCGCGTTGGGTTCGTGAACTGTGTAAAATCATTTGACCACAAAATTCACATAGTTTTCCAGAAATGAACTCTTGCTTGTAGGAAGACTCAGATCATGGGCTTTAACTCTGTTTCTGAAGGGAATTTCAGAGCAGTGTTCTCATCCATGAAACACACTCTGTTTTAATGCAAGAAGCAATCTCTTCTTTTAGCATCTCTAATACAGCAGGAAACATGAGCATGACCAGAAAAAAGAACTGTGTTTCCTACTAATATGGACCATACGTAGTTCAGCCCTGCTTATGAAATTGATACAAACCACAGCTCCACTTACATGAATGCTCTTGAGTTAATAGTGAGAATCGCGTTGGGTTCGTGAAATGTGTAAAATCATTTGACCCCAAAATTCAGTTGGTTTACCAGAAATCAACTCTTGCTTGTAGGAAGACACATATCCTTGGCTTTAACTCCGTTTCTGAAGGGAAATTCAGAGCAGTGTTCTCATCCATGAGACACACTCTGTTTTAATGCAAGAAGCAATCTCTTCTTTCGAGTGTATCTAATACATCAAGAACCATGAGCATGACCAGAAAAAAAGAACTGTGTTTCCTACTCATAGGGACCATACATTGTTCAACTCTTCTTATGAAACTGATACAAACCACACCTCCACTTACATAAATGCTCTTTAGTTAATTGTGAGAATCACGTTGGGTTCTTGAACTGAGTAAAATCATTTGAGCCCAAAATTCACATAGTTTTCCAGAAATGAACTCTTGCTTGTAGGTAGACACAGATCCTGTGGTTTAACTCCAATTCTGAAGGGAAATTAAGACCAGTGTTCTCATCCATGGAACACACTGCGTTTTAACGCAAGAAGCTAGCTCTTCTTTCCAGCTTCTCTAATACAGCAAGAACCATGAGTATGACCAGAAAAAAAGAACTGTGTTTCCTACTCATACGGAACATATGTAGTTCATCTAAGCTTATTAAACTCATACAAACCACAGCTCCACTTACATAAATGCTCTTGAGTTAATAGTGAGAATCGCGTTGGGTTCGTGAACTGTGTAAAATCATTTGACGCAAAAATTCACTTGGTTTACCAGAAATGAACTCTTGCTTGTAGGAAGACACAGATCCTGGGCTTTAACTCCGTTTCTGAAGGGAAATTCAGAGCAGTGTTCTCATCCATGAAACACACTCTGTTTTCATGCAAGAAGCAATCTCTTCTTTCCAGCATCTCTAATACATCAAGAACCATGAGCATGACCAGAAAAAAAGAACTGTGTTTCCTACTCATATGGACCATACATTGTTCAACTCTTCTTATGAAACTGATACAAACCACAGCTCCACTTACATAAATGTTCTTGAGTTAACAGTGAGAATCAGGTTGGGTTCGTGAACTGTGTAAAATCATTTGAGCTCAAAATTCTCTTGGTTTACCAGAAATGAACTTTTGCTTGTAGGAAGACACAGATCCTGTGGTTGAACTCCGTTTCTGAAGGGAAACTCAGAGCAGTGTTCTCATCCATGAAACACACTCTGTTTTAACGCAAGAAGCAAGCTATTCTTTCGAGCATCTCTAATACAGCAAGAACCATGAGAATGCGGAGATAAAAAGAACTGTATTTCCTACTCATACGGAACATATGTATTTCAGTTCTACTGATGAAACTGATACAAACCACAGCTCCAATTACATAAATGCTCTTTAGTTAATTGTGAGAATCGCGTTGGGTTCTTGAACTGTGAAAAATCATTTGAGCCCAAAATTCACATAGTTTTCCAGAAATGAACTCTTGCTTGTAGGAAGACACAGATCCTGTGTTTTAACTCCGTTTCTGAAGGGAAATTAAGACCGGTGTTCTCATCCATGGAACACACTGCGTTTTAACGCAAGAAGCTAGCTCTTCATTCCAGCATCTCTAATACAGCAAGAACCATGAGCATGCCCAGAAAAAAAGAACTGTGTTTCCTACTCATATGGGCCTTATGTAGTTCAACTCTGCTTATGAAATTGATACAAACCACAGCTCCACTTACATGAATGCTCTTGAGTTAATAGTGAGAATCGCGTTAGGTTCGTGAACTGTGTAAAATCATTTGACCCCAAAATTCACTTGGTTTACCAGAAATGAACTCTTGCTTGTAGGAAGACACATATCCTGGGCTTTAACTCCGTTTCTGAAGGGAAATTGAGAGCAGTGTTCTCATCCATGAAACCCACTCTGTTTTAATGCAAGAAGCAATCAAATCTTTCGAGTGTATCTAATACATCAAGAACCATGAGCATGACCAGAAAAAAAGAACTGTGTTTCCTACTCATAGGGACCATACATTGTTCAACTCTTCTTATGAAACTGATACAAACCACACCTCCACTTATATAAATGCTCTTTAGTTAATTGTGAGAATCACGTTGAGTTCTTGAACTGAGTAAAATCATTTGAGCCCAAAATTCACATAGTTTTCCAGAATAGAACTATTGCTTATAAGTAGACACAGATCCTGTGGTTTAACTCCAATTCTGAAGGGAAATTAAGACCAGTGTTCTCATCCATGGAACACACTGCGTTTTAACGCAAGAAGGTAGCTCTTTTTTCCAGCATCTCTAATGCAGCAAGAACCATGAGTATGACCAGAAAAAAAGACCTGTGTTTCCTACTCATACGGAACATATGTAGTTCAACTCTGCTTATGAAACTCATACAAACCCCAGCTCCACTTACATAAATGCTCTTTACTTAATTATGAGAATCGCGTTGGTTTCTTGAACTGTGTAAAATCATTTGAGGCCAAAATTCACATAGTTTTCCAGAAATGAACTCTTGCTTGTAGGAAGACACAGATCATGGGCTTTAATTCCGTTTCTGAAGGGAAATTCAGAGCAGTTTTCTCATCCATGAAACCCACTCTGTTTTAATGCAAGAAGCAATCTCTTCTTTCGACCGTATCTAATACATCAAGAACCATGAGCATGACCAGAAAAAAAGAACTGTGTTTCCTACTCATATGGACCATACATTGTTCAACTCTTCTTATGAAACTGATACAAACCACAGCTCCACTTACATAAATGTTCTTGAGTTAACAGTGAGAATCAGGTTGGGTTCGTGAACTTTGTAAAATCATTTGAGCTCAAAATTCTCTTGGTTTACCAGAAATGAACTTTTGCTTGTAGGAAGACACAGATCCTGTGGTTGAACTCCGTTTCTGAAGGGAAACTCAGAGCAGTGTTCTCATCCATGAAACACACTCTGTTTTAACGCAAGAAGCAAGCTATTCTTTCGAGCATCTCTAACACAGCAAGAACCATGAGCATGCGGAGAAAAAAAGAACGGTATTTCCTACTAATACGGAACATAAAAAGTATTTCAGTTCTACTAATGAAACTGATACAAACCACAGCTCCACGTACATAAATGCTCTTGAGTTAATAGTGACAATCGCGTTGGTTTCTTGAACTGTGTAAAATCATTTGATCCCAAAATTCACATAGTTTTCCAGAAATGAACTCTTGCTTGTAGGAAGACACAGATCCTGGGCTTTAACTACGTTTCTGAAGGGAAATTCAGAGCAGTTTTCTCATCCATGAAACCCACTCTGTTTTAATGCAAGAAGCAATCTCTTCTTTCGACCTTATCTAATACATCAAGAACCATGAGCATGACCAGAAAAAAAGAACTGTGTTTCCTACTCATATGGACCATACATTGTTCAACTCTTCTTATGAAACTGATACAAACCTCAGCTCCACTTACATCAATGCTCTTGAGTTAATAGTGAGAATCGTGTTGGGTTCCTGAACTGTGTAAAATCATTTGACCCCAAAATTCAGTTGGTTTACCAGAAATGAACTCTTGCTTGTAGGAAGACACAGATCCTGGGCTTTAACTCCGTTTCTGAGGGGAAATTCAGAGCAGTGTTCTCATCCATGAGACACACTCTGTTTAATGCAAGAAGTAATCTCTTCTTTCGAGCGTCTCAAATACAGCAAGAAACATGAGCATGCCCAGAAAAAAAGAACTGTGTTTCCTACTCATACGGACCATATGCAGTTCAACTCTACTTCTGAAACTGATACAAACCACAGCTCCACTTACATAAATGCTCTTTAGCTAATAGTGAGAATCGCGTTGGGTTCGTGAACTGTGTAAAATCATTTGACCCCAAAATTGAGTTGGTTTTCCAGAAATGAACTCTTGCTTGTAGGAAGACACATATCCTGGGCTTTCACTCCGTTTCTGAAGGGAAATTCAGAGCAGTGTTCTCATCCATGAAACACACTCTGATTTAATGCAAGAAGCAATCTCTTCTTTTAGCCTCTCTAATTCAGCAAGAAGCATGAGCATGCCCAGAAAAAAAGAACCGTGTTTCCTACTCATACGGACCATATGCAGTTCAACTCTACTTATGAAACTGATACAAACCACAGCTCCACTTACATAAATGCTCTTTAGCTAATAGTGAGAATCGCTTTCGGTTCTTGAACTGTGTAAAATCATTTGACCCCAAAATTCACATAGTTTTCCAGAAATGAACTCTTGCTTGTAGGAAGACACAGATCCTGTGGTTTAACTCCGTTTGTGAAGGGAAATTCAGATCAGTGTTCTCATCCATGAAACCCACTCTGTTTTAATGCAAGAAGCAATCTCTTCTTTTGACCGTATCTAATACATCAAGAACCATGAGCATGACCAGAAAAAAAGAACTGAGTTTCCTACTCATATGGACCATACATTGTTCAACTCTTCTTATGAAACTGATACAAACCACAGCTCCACTTACATAAATGTTCTTGAGTTAACAGTGAGAATCGGGTTGGGTTCGTGAACTGTGTAAAATCATTTGAGCTCAAAATTCTCTTGGTTTACCAGAAATGAACTTTTGCTTGTAGGAAGACACAGATCCTGTGGTTGAACTCCGTTTCTGAAGGGAAACTCAGAGCAGTGTTCTCATCCATGAAACACACTCTGTTTTAACGCAAGAAGCAAGCTATTCTTTCGAGCATCTCTAATACAGCAAGAACCATGAGCATGCGGAGAAAAAAAGAACTGTATTTCCTACTAATACAGAAAATATGTATTTCAGTTCTACTGATGAAACTGATACAAACCACAGCTCCACTTACATAAATGCTCTTGAGTTAATAGTGAGAATCGTGTTGGGTTCCTGAACTGTGTAAAATCATTTGACCCCAAAATTCAGTTGGTTTACCAGAATGAACTCTTGCTTGTAGGATGACAGAGGGCCTGGGCTTTAACTCCGATTCTGAACGGAAATTCAGAGCAGTGTTCTCATCCATGAAACCCACTCTGTTTTAATGCAAGAAGTAATCTCTTCTTTCGAGTGTATCTAATACATCAAGAACCATGAGCATGACCAGAAAAAAAGAACTGTGTTTCCTACTCACACGGACCATACGTAGTTCAACTCTTCTTATGAAACTGATACAAACCACAGCTCCACTTACATAAATGCTCTTGAGTTAATAGTGTGAATCGCGTTGTGTTCGTGAACTGTGTAAAATCATTTGAGCACAAAATTCACTTGGGTTACCAGAAATGAACTTTTGCTTGTAGGAAGACACAGATCCTGGGGTTCAACTCTGTTTCTGAAGGGAAACTCAGAGCAGTGTTCTCATCCATTGAACACACTCTGTTTTAACACAAGAAGCAAGCTCTTCTTTCGAGCATTTCTAATACAGCATGAAACATGAGCATGCCGAGAAAAAAAGAACTGTGTTTCCTACTCATACGGACCATATGCAGTTCAACTCTACTTCTGAAACTGAAAGAAACCTCAGCTCCACTTACATAAATGCTCTTGAGTTAATAGTGAGAATCGCGTTGGGTTGGTGAACTGTGTAAAATCATTTGACCCCAAAATTCACATAGTTTTCCAGAAATGAACTCTTGCTTGTAGGAAGACACATTATGGGCTTTAACTCCGTTTCTGAAGGGAAATTCAGAGCACTGTTCTCATCCATGAAACACACTCTGATTTAATGCAAGAAGCAATCTCTTCTTTTAGCATCTCTAATACAGCAAGAACCATGAGCATGCCCAGAAAAAAAGAACCGTGTTTCCTACTATACGGACCATATGCAGTTCAACTCTACTTATGAAACTGATACAAACCACAGCACCACTTACATAAATGCTCTTTAGGTAATAGTGAGAATCGCGTTGGGTTCTTGAACTGTGTAAAATCATTTGACCCCAAAATTCACATAGTTTTCCAGAAATGAACTCTTGCTTGTAGGAAGACACAGATCCTGTGGTTTAACTCCGTTTGTGAAGGGAAATTCAGATCAGTGTTCTCATCCATGAAACCCACTCTGTTTTAATGCAAGAAGCAATCTCTTCTTTCGACCGTATCTAATACATCAAGAACCATGAGCATGACCAGAAAAAAAGAACTGAGTTTCCTACTCATATGGACCATACATTGTTCAACTCTTCTTATGAAACTGATACAAACCACAGCTCCACTTACATAAATGTTCTTGAGTTAACAGTGAGAATCGGGTTGGGTTCGTGAACTGTGTAAAATCATTTGAGCTCAAAATTCTCTTGGTTTACCAGAAATGAACTTTTGCTTGTAGGAAGACACAGATCCTGTGGTTGAACTCCGTTTCTGAAGGGAAACTCAGAGCAGTGTTCTCATCCATGAAACACACTCTGTTTTAACGCAAGAAGCAAGCTATTCTTTCGAGCATCTCTAATACAGCAAGAACCATGAGCATGCGGAGAAAAAAAGAAGTGTATTTCCTACTAATACAGAAAATATGTATTTCAGTTCTACTGATGAAACTGATACAAACCACAGCTCCACTTACATAAATGCTCTTGAGTTAAAAGTGAGAATCGTGTTGGGTTCCTGAACTGTGTAAAATCATTTGACCCCAAAATTCAGTTGGCTTACCAGAATGAACTCTTGCTTGTAGGAAGACACAGATCCTGGGCTTTAACTCCGTTTCTGAAGGGTAATTAAGACCGGTTTCTCAACCATGCAACACACTGCGATTTAACGCAATAAGCTAGCTCTTCATTCCAGCATCTCTAATACAGCAAGAACCATGAGCATGCCCAGAAAAAAAGAACTGTGTTTCCTACTCATATGGGACATATGTAGTTCAACTCTGCTTATGAAACTGATACAAACCACAGCTCCACTTACATCAATGCTCTTGAGTTAATAGTGAGAATCGTGTTGGGTTCCTGAACTGTGTAAAATCATTTGACCCCAAAATTCTGTTGGTTTACCAGAAATGAACTCTTGCTTGTAGGAAGACACAGATCCTGGGCTTTAACTCCGTTTTTGAGGGGAAATTCAGAGCAGTGTTCTCATCCATGAGACACACTCTGTTTTAATGCAAGAAGTAATCTCTTCTTTCGAGCGACTCAAATACAGCAAGAAACATGAGCATGCCCAGAAAAAAAGAACTGTGTTTCCTACTCATACGGACCATATGCAGTTCAACTCTACTTATGAAACTGATACAAACCACAGCTCCACTTACATAAATGCTCTTTAGCTAATAGTGAGAATCGCGTTGGGTTCGTGAACTGTGTAAAATCATTTACCCCAAAATTCAGTTGGTTTTCCAGAAATGAACTCTTGCTTGTAGGAAGACACAGATCCTGGGGTTCAACTCCGTTTCTGAAGGGAAACTCAGAGCAGTGTTCTCATCCATTGAACACACTCTGTTTTAACACAAGAAGCAAGCTCTTCTTTCGAGCATTTCTAATACAGCATGAAACATGAGCATGCCGAGAAAAAAAGAACTGTGTTTCCTACTCATACGGACCATATGCAGTTCAACTCTACTTCTGAAACTGAAAGAAACCTCAGCTCCACTTACATATATGCTCTTGAGTTAATAGTGAGAATCGCGTTGGGTTGGTGAACTGTGTAAAATCATTTGACCCCAAAATTCACATAGTTTTCCAGAAATGAACTCTTGCTTGTAGGAAGACACATATCCTGGGCTTTCACTCCGTTTCTGAAGGGAAATTCAGAGCAGTGTTCTCATCCATGAAACACACTCTGATTTAATGCAAGAAGCAATCTCTTCTTTTAGCATCTCTAATACAGCAAGAACCATGAGCATGCCCAGAAAAAAAGAACCGTGTTTCCTACTCATACGGACCATATGCAGTTCAACTCTACTTATGAAACTGATACAAACCACAGCACCACTTACATAAATGCTCTTTAGGTAATAGTGAGAATCGCGTTGGGTTCTTGAACTGTGTAAAATCATTTGACCCCAAAATTCACATAGTTTTCCAGAAATGAACTCTTGCTTGTAGGAAGACACAGATCATGGGCTTTAACTCCGTTTCTGAAGGGAAATTCAGATCAGTGTTCTCATCCATGAAACCCACTCTGTTTTAATGCAAGAAGCAATCTCTTCTTTCGACCGTATCTAATACATCAAGAACCATGAGCATGACCAGAAAAAAAGAACTGAGTTTCCTACTCATATGGACCATACATTGTTCAACTCTTCTTATGAAACTGATACAAACCACAGCTCCACTTACATAAATGTTCTTGAGTTAACAGTGAGAATCGGGTTGGGTTCGTGAACTGTGTAAAATCATTTGAGCTCAAAATTCTCTTGGTTTACCAGAAATGAACTTTTGCTTGTAGGAAGACACAGATCCTGTGGTTGAACTCCGTTTCTGAAGGGAAACTCAGAGCAGTGTTCTCATCCATGAAACACACTCTGTTTTAACGCAAGAAGCAAGTTATTCTTTCGAGCATCTCTAATACAGCAAGAACCATGAGCATGCGGAGAAAAAAAGAACTGTATTTCCTACTAATACAGAAAATATGTATTTCAGTTCTACTGATGAAACTGATACAAACCACAGCTCCACTTACATAAATGCTCTTGAGTTAAAAGTGAGAATCGTGTTGGGTTCCTGAACTGTGTAAAATCATTTGACCCCAAAATTCAGTTGGCTTACCAGAATGAACTCTTGCTTGTAGGAAGACACAGATCCTGGGCTTTAACTCCGTTTCTGAAGGGTAATTAAGACCGGTTTCTCGCCATGCAACACACTGCGATTTAACGCAATAAGCTAGCTCTTCATTCCAGCATCTCTAATACAGCAAGAACCATGAGCATGCCCAGAAAAAAAGAACTGTGTTTCCTACTCATATGGGACATATGTAGTTCAACTCTGCTTATGAAACTGATACAAACCACAGCTCCACTTACATCAATGCTCTTGAGTTAATAGTGAGAATCGTGTTGGGTTCCTGAACTGTGTAAAATCATTTGACCCCAAAATTCAGTTGGTTTACCAGAAATGAACTCTTGCTTGTAGGAAGACACAGATCCTGTGCTTTAACTCCGTTTTTGAGGGGAAATTCAGAGCAGTGTTCTGATCCATGAGACACACTCTGTTTTAATGCAAGAAGTAATCTCTTCTTTCGAGCGACTCAAATACAGCAAGAAACATGAGCATGCCCAGAAAAAAAGAACGGTGTTTCCTACTCATACGGACAATATGCAGTTCAACTCTACTTCTGAAACTGATAAAAACCTCAGCTCCACTTACATAAATGCTCTTGAGTTAATAGTGAGAATCGCGTTGGGTTGGTGAACTATGTAAAATCATTTGACCCCAAAATTCACATAGTTTTCCAGAAATGAACTCTTGCTTGTAGGAAGACACATCATGGGCTTTAACTCTGTTTCTGAAGGGAAATTCAGAGCAGTGTTCTCATCCATGAAACACACTCTGTTTTAATGCAAGAAGCAATCTCTTCTTTCCAGCATCTCTAATATAGCAAGAACCATGAGCATGCCCAGAAAAAAAGAACTGTGTTTCCTACTCATACGGACCATATGCAGTTCAACTCTACTTATGAAACTGATACAAACCACAGCTCCACTTACATAAATGCTCTTGAGTTAATAGTGACAATCGCGTTGGGTTCTTGAACTGTGTAAAATCATTTGACCCCAAAATTCACATAGTTTTCCAGAAATGAACTCTTGCTTGTAGGAAGACACAGATCATGGGCTTTAACTCCGTTTCTGAAGGGAAATTCAGATCAGTGTTCTCATCCATGAAACCCACTCTGTTTTAATGCAAGAAGCAATCTCTTCTTTCCAGCATCTCTAATACAGCAAGAACCATGAGCATGACCAGAAAAAAAGAACTGTGTTTCCTACTCATATGGACCATACATTGTTCAACTCTTCTTATGAAACTGATACAAACCACAGCTCCACTTACATAAATGTTCTTGAGTTAACAGTGAGAATCGGGTTGGGTTCGTGAACTTTGTAAAATCATTTGAGCTCAAAATTCTCTTGGTTTACCAGAAATGAACTTTTGCTTGTAGGAAGACACAGATCCTGTGGTTGAACTCCATTTCTGAAGGGAAACTCAGAGCAGTGTTCTCATCCATGAAACACACTCTGTTTTAACACAAGAAGCAAGCTATTCTTTCGAGCATCTCTAATACAGCAAGAACCATGAGCATGCGGAGAAAAAAAGAACTGTATTTCCTACTAATACAGAACATATGTATTTCAGTTCTACTGATGAAACTGATACAAACCACAGCTCCACTTACATAAATGGTCTTGAGTTAAAAGTGAGAATCGTGTTGGGTTCCTGAACTGTGTAAAATCATTTGACCCCAAAATTCAGTTGGTTTACCAGAATGAACTCTTGCTTGTAGGAAGACACAGATCCTGGGCTTTAACTCCGTTTCTGAACGGAAATTCAGAGCAGTGTTCTCATGAATGAAACCCACTCTGTTTTAATGCAAGAAGCAATCTCTTCTTTTGAGTGTATCTAATACATCAAGAACCATGAGCAAGACCAGAAAAAAAGAACTGTGTTTCCTACTCACACAGACCATACGTAGTTCAACTCTTCTTATGAAACTGATAGAAACCACAGCTCAACTTACATAAATGCTCTTGAGTTAATAGTGGGAATCGCGTTGTGTTCGTGAACTTTGTAAAATCATTTAGGCACAAAATTCACTTGGTTTACCAGAAATGAACATTTGCTTGTACGACGACACAGATCCTGTGGTTCAACTCCGTTTCTGAAGCGAAACTCAGAGCAGTGTTCTCATCCATTGAACACACTCTGTTTTAATGCAAGAAGCAATCTCTTCTTTCGAGCGTATCTAATACATCAAGAACCATGAGCATGACCAGAAAAAAAGAACTGTGTTTCCTACTCATACGGATCATACATTGTTCAACTCTTCTTATGAAACTGATACAAACCACAGCTCCACTTACATAAATGCTCTTGAGTTAATAGTGAGAATCGTGTTGGGTCCTGAACTGTGTAAAATCATTTGAGCACAAAATTCACTTGATTACCAGAAATGAACTCTTGCTTGTAGGAAGACACATATCCTGGGCTTTAACTCCGTTTCTGAAGGGAAATTCAGAGCAGTGTTCTCATCCATGAGACACACACTGTTTTAATGCAAGAAGTAATCTCTTATTTCGAGCGTCTCTAATACAGCAAGAAACATGAGCATGCCCAGAAAAAAAGAACTGTGTTTCCTACTAATACGGACCATATGCAGTTCAACTCTACTTATGAAACTGATACAAACCTCAGCTCCACTTACATAAATGCTCTTGAGTTAATAGTGAGAATCGTGTTGGGTTCGTGAACTGTGTAAAATCATTTGACCCCAAAATTCACATAGTTTTCCAGAAATGAACTCTTGCTAGTAGGAAGACACAGATCATGGCCTTTAACTCCATTTCTGAAGGGAAATTCAGAGCAGTGTTCTCATCCATGAAACCCACTCTGTTTTAATGCAAGAAGCAATCTCTTCTTTCGAGCGTATCTAATACATCAAGAACCATGAGCATGACCAGAAAAAAAGAACTGTGTTTCCTACTCATACGGATCATACATTGTTCAACTCTTCTTATGAAACTGATACAAACCTCAGCTCCACCTACATAAATGCTCTTGAGTTAATAGTGTGAATCGCGTTTGGTTCGTGAACTGTGTAAAATATTTGACCCCAAAATTCACATAGTTTTCCAGAAATGAACTCTTGCTTGTAGGTAGACACAGATCCTGTGGTTTAACTCCAATTCTGAAGGGAAATTAAGACCAGTGTTCTCATCCATGGAACACACTGCGTTTTATTGGAAGAAGCTAGCTGTTCTTTCCATCATCTCTAATAAAGCAAGAACCATGAGCATGCCCAGAAAAAAAGTTCTGTGTTTCCTACTCCACGGCCCATACATAGTTCAACTCTGCTTATGAAACTGATACAATCCACAGCTGCACTTACATGAATGCTCTTGAGTTAATAGTGAGAAAAGCGTTTGGTTCGTGAACTGTGTATAATCATTTGACCCCAAAATTCACTTGGTTTACCAGAAATGAACTGTTGCTTGTAGTAAAATACAGATCCTGGGCTTTAACTCCGTTTCTGAAGGAAAATTCAGAGCAGTGTTCTCATACATGAAACACACTCTGTTTTAATGCAAGAAGCAAGCTCTTCTTTCGAGCATCTCTAATACAGCAAGAAACATGAGCATTCCCAGAAAAAAAGAACTGTGTTTCCTACTCATACAAACCAAATGTAGTTCAACTCTACTTATGAAACTGATACAAACCACTGCTCCACTTATATAAATGCTCTTTAGTTAATAGTAGGAATCGCATTGTGTTCGTGAACTGTGTAAAATCATTTGAGCACAAAATTCACTTGGTTTACCAGAAATGAACTTTTGCTTGTAGGAAGACACAGATCCTGGGGTTCAACTCCGTTTCTGAAGGGAAACTCAGAGCAGTGTTCTCATCCATTGAACACACTCTGTTTTAACACAAGAAGCAAGCTCTTCTTTCGAGCATTTCTAATACAGCATGAAACATGAGCATGCCGAGAAAAAAAGAACTGTGTTTCCTACTCATACGGACCATATGCAGTTCAACTCTACTTATGAAACTGATACAAACCTCAGCTCCACTTACATAAATGCTCTTGAGTTAATAGTGAGAATCGCGTTGGGTTCTTGAACTGTGTAAAATCATTTGAGCCCAAAATTCACATAGTTTTCCAGAAATGAACTCTTGCTTGTAGGAAGACAGAGATCCTGTGGTTTAACTCCGTTTCTGAAGGGAAATTAAGACCGGTGTTCTCATCCATGGAACACACTGCGTTTTAACGCAAGAAGCTAGCTCTTGATTCCAGCATCTCTAATACAGCAATAACCATGAACATGCCCAGAAAAAAAGAACTGTGTTTTCTACTCATATGGGCCATATGTAGTTCAACTCTGCTTATGAAACTGATACAAACCACAGCTCCACTTACATAAATGCTCTTGAGTTAATAGTGAGAATCGTGTTGGGTTCCTGAACTGTGTAAAATCATTTGAGCACAAAATTCAGTTGGTTTACCAGAAATGAACTCTTGCTTGTAGGAAGACACAGATCCTGGGCTTTAATTCCGTTTCTGAAGGGAAATTCAGAGCAGTGTTCTCATCCATGAAACCCACTCTGTTTTAATGCAAGAAGCAATCTCTTCTTTGGAGCTTATCTAATACATCAAGAACCATGAGCATGACCAGAAAAAAAGAACTGTTTCCTACTCATACGGACCTTACATTGTTCAACTCTTCCTATGAAACTGATACAAACCACAGCTCCACTTACATAAATGTTCTTTAGTTAACAGTGAGAATCGCATTGGGTTCGTGAACTGTGTAAAAAAATTTGAGCTCAAAATTACCTTGGTTTACCAGAAATGAACTCTTGCTTGTAGGAAAACACAGATCCTGTGGTTTAACTACGTTTCTGAAGGGAAATTAAGACCGGTGTTCTCATCCATGGAACACACTGCATTTTAACGCAAGAAGCTGGCTCTTCATTCCAGCATCTCTAATACAGCAAGAACCATGAGCATGCCCAGAAAAAAAGAACTGTGTTTCCTACTCATATGGGCCATATGTAGTTCAACACTGCTTATGAAACTGATACAAACCACACCTCCACTTACATAAATGCTCTTGGGTTAATAGTGAGAATCCTGTTGGGTTCCTGAACTGTGTAAAATCATTTGACCCCAAAATTCAGTTGGTTTACCAGAAATGAACTCTTGCTTGTAGGAAGACACAGATCCTGTGGTTAAACTCCGTATCTGAAGGGAAATTCAGACCAGTGTTCTCATCCATGGAACACACTCTGTTTTAATGCAAGAAGCAATCTCTTCTTTCGAGCGTCTCTAATACAGCAAGAAACATGAGCATGCCTAGAAAAAAAGAACTGTGTTTTCTACTCATATGGACGATATGCAGTTCAACTCTACTTATGAAACTGATACAAACCACAGCTCCACTTACATAAATGCTCTTTAGTTATTTGTGAGAATCACGTTGGGTTCTTGAACTGAGTAAAATCATTTGAGCCCAAAATTCACATAGTTTTCCAGAAATGAACTCTTGCTTGTAGGTAGACACAGAACCTGTGGTTTAACTCCAATTCTGAAGGGAAATTAAGACCAGTGTTCTCATCCATGGAACACACTGCATTTTAACGGAAGGAGGTAGCTGTTCTTTCCAGCATGTCTAATAAAGCAAGAACCATGAGCATGCCCAGAAAAAAAGTTCTGTGTTTCCTACTCCACGGACCATACGTAGTTCAACTCTGCTTATGTAACTGATACAAACCACAGCTCCACTTACATGAATGCTCTTGAGTTAATAGTGAGAAAAGCGTTTGGTTCGTGAACTGTGTAAAAGCATTTGGCCCCAAAATTCACTTGGTTTACCAGAAATGAACTCTTGCTTGTAGTAAGACACAGATCCTGTGGTTTAACTCCGTTTGTGAAGGGAAATTCAGATCAGTGTTCTCATCCATGAAACCCACTCTGTTTTAATGCAAGAAGCAATCTCTTCTTTCGACCGTATCTAATACATCAAGAACCATGAGCATGACCAGAAAAAAAGAACTGAGTTTCCTACTCATATGGACCATACATTGTTCAACTCTTCTTATGAAACTGATACAAACCACAGCTCCACTTACATAAATGTTCTTGAGTTAACAGTGAGAATCGGGTTGGGTTCGTGAACTGTGTAAAATCATTTGAGCTCAAAATTCTCTTGGTTTACCAGAAATGAACTTTTGCTTGTAGGAAGACACAGATCCTGTGGTTGAACTCCGTTTCTGAAGGGAAACTCAGAGCAGTGTTCTCATCCATGAAACACACTCTGTTTTAACGCAAGAAGCAAGCTATTCTTTCGAGCATCTCTAATACAGCAAGAACCATGAGCATGCGGAGAAAAAAAGAAGTGTATTTCCTACTAATACAGAAAATATGTATTTCAGTTCTACTGATGAAACTGATACAAACCACAGCTCCACTTACATAAATGCTCTTGAGTTAAAAGTGAGAATCGTGTTGGGTTCCTGAACTGTGTAAAATCATTTGACCCCAAAATTCAGTTGGCTTACCAGAATGAACTCTTGCTTGTAGGAAGACACAGATCCTGGGCTTTAACTCCGTTTCTGAAGGGTAATTAAGACCGGTTTCTCAACCATGCAACACACTGCGATTTAACGCAATAAGCTAGCTCTTCATTCCAGCATCTCTAATACAGCAAGAACCATGAGCATGCCCAGAAAAAAAGAACTGTGTTTCCTACTCATATGGGACATATGTAGTTCAACTCTGCTTATGAAACTGATACAAACCACAGCTCCACTTACATCAATGCTCTTGAGTTAATAGTGAGAATCGTGTTGGGTTCCTGAACTGTGTAAAATCATTTGACCCCAAAATTCTGTTGGTTTACCAGAAATGAACTCTTGCTTGTAGGAAGACACAGATCCTGGGCTTTAACTCCGTTTTTGAGGGGAAATTCAGAGCAGTGTTCTCATCCATGAGACACACTCTGTTTTAATGCAAGAAGTAATCTCTTCTTTCGAGCGACTCAAATACAGCAAGAAACATGAGCATGCCCAGAAAAAAAGAACTGTGTTTCCTACTCATACGGACCATATGCAGTTCAACTCTACTTATGAAACTGATACAAACCACAGCTCCACTTACATAAATGCTCTTTAGCTAATAGTGAGAATCGCGTTGGGTTCGTGAACTGTGTAAAATCATTTACCCCAAAATTCAGTTGGTTTTCCAGAAATGAACTCTTGCTTGTAGGAAGACACAGATCCTGGGGTTCAACTCCGTTTCTGAAGGGAAACTCAGAGCAGTGTTCTCATCCATTGAACACACTCTGTTTTAACACAAGAAGCAAGCTCTTCTTTCGAGCATTTCTAATACAGCATGAAACATGAGCATGCCGAGAAAAAAAGAACTGTGTTTCCTACTCATACGGACCATATGCAGTTCAACTCTACTTCTGAAACTGAAAGAAACCTCAGCTCCACTTACATATATGCTCTTGAGTTAATAGTGAGAATCGCGTTGGGTTGGTGAACTGTGTAAAATCATTTGACCCCAAAATTCACATAGTTTTCCAGAAATGAACTCTTGCTTGTAGGAAGACACATATCCTGGGCTTTCACTCCGTTTCTGAAGGGAAATTCAGAGCAGTGTTCTCATCCATGAAACACACTCTGATTTAATGCAAGAAGCAATCTCTTCTTTTAGCATCTCTAATACAGCAAGAACCATGAGCATGCCCAGAAAAAAAGAACCGTGTTTCCTACTCATACGGACCATATGCAGTTCAACTCTACTTATGAAACTGATACAAACCACAGCACCACTTACATAAATGCTCTTTAGGTAATAGTGAGAATCGCGTTGGGTTCTTGAACTGTGTAAAATCATTTGACCCCAAAATTCACATAGTTTTCCAGAAATGAACTCTTGCTTGTAGGAAGACACAGATCATGGGCTTTAACTCCGTTTCTGAAGGGAAATTCAGATCAGTGTTCTCATCCATGAAACCCACTCTGTTTTAATGCAAGAAGCAATCTCTTCTTTCGACCGTATCTAATACATCAAGAACCATGAGCATGACCAGAAAAAAAGAACTGAGTTTCCTACTCATATGGACCATACATTGTTCAACTCTTCTTATGAAACTGATACAAACCACAGCTCCACTTACATAAATGTTCTTGAGTTAACAGTGAGAATCGGGTTGGGTTCGTGAACTGTGTAAAATCATTTGAGCTCAAAATTCTCTTGGTTTACCAGAAATGAACTTTTGCTTGTAGGAAGACACAGATCCTGTGGTTGAACTCCGTTTCTGAAGGGAAACTCAGAGCAGTGTTCTCATCCATGAAACACACTCTGTTTTAACGCAAGAAGCAAGTTATTCTTTCGAGCATCTCTAATACAGCAAGAACCATGAGCATGCGGAGAAAAAAAGAACTGTATTTCCTACTAATACAGAAAATATGTATTTCAGTTCTACTGATGAAACTGATACAAACCACAGCTCCACTTACATAAATGCTCTTGAGTTAAAAGTGAGAATCGTGTTGGGTTCCTGAACTGTGTAAAATCATTTGACCCCAAAATTCAGTTGGCTTACCAGAATGAACTCTTGCTTGTAGGAAGACACAGATCCTGGGCTTTAACTCCGTTTCTGAAGGGTAATTAAGACCGGTTTCTCGCCATGCAACACACTGCGATTTAACGCAATAAGCTAGCTCTTCATTCCAGCATCTCTAATACAGCAAGAACCATGAGCATGCCCAGAAAAAAAGAACTGTGTTTCCTACTCATATGGGACATATGTAGTTCAACTCTGCTTATGAAACTGATACAAACCACAGCTCCACTTACATCAATGCTCTTGAGTTAATAGTGAGAATCGTGTTGGGTTCCTGAACTGTGTAAAATCATTTGACCCCAAAATTCAGTTGGTTTACCAGAAATGAACTCTTGCTTGTAGGAAGACACAGATCCTGTGCTTTAACTCCGTTTTTGAGGGGAAATTCAGAGCAGTGTTCTGATCCATGAGACACACTCTGTTTTAATGCAAGAAGTAATCTCTTCTTTCGAGCGACTCAAATACAGCAAGAAACATGAGCATGCCCAGAAAAAAAGAACGGTGTTTCCTACTCATACGGACAATATGCAGTTCAACTCTACTTCTGAAACTGATAAAAACCTCAGCTCCACTTACATAAATGCTCTTGAGTTAATAGTGAGAATCGCGTTGGGTTGGTGAACTATGTAAAATCATTTGACCCCAAAATTCACATAGTTTTCCAGAAATGAACTCTTGCTTGTAGGAAGACACATCATGGGCTTTAACTCTGTTTCTGAAGGGAAATTCAGAGCAGTGTTCTCATCCATGAAACACACTCTGTTTTAATGCAAGAAGCAATCTCTTCTTTCCAGCATCTCTAATATAGCAAGAACCATGAGCATGCCCAGAAAAAAAGAACTGTGTTTCCTACTCATACGGACCATATGCAGTTCAACTCTACTTATGAAACTGATACAAACCACAGCTCCACTTACATAAATGCTCTTGAGTTAATAGTGACAATCGCGTTGGGTTCTTGAACTGTGTAAAATCATTTGACCCCAAAATTCACATAGTTTTCCAGAAATGAACTCTTGCTTGTAGGAAGACACAGATCATGGGCTTTAACTCCGTTTCTGAAGGGAAATTCAGATCAGTGTTCTCATCCATGAAACCCACTCTGTTTTAATGCAAGAAGCAATCTCTTCTTTCCAGCATCTCTAATACAGCAAGAACCATGAGCATGACCAGAAAAAAAGAACTGTGTTTCCTACTCATATGGACCATACATTGTTCAACTCTTCTTATGAAACTGATACAAACCACAGCTCCACTTACATAAATGTTCTTGAGTTAACAGTGAGAATCGGGTTGGGTTCGTGAACTTTGTAAAATCATTTGAGCTCAAAATTCTCTTGGTTTACCAGAAATGAACTTTTGCTTGTAGGAAGACACAGATCCTGTGGTTGAACTCCATTTCTGAAGGGAAACTCAGAGCAGTGTTCTCATCCATGAAACACACTCTGTTTTAACACAAGAAGCAAGCTATTCTTTCGAGCATCTCTAATACAGCAAGAACCATGAGCATGCGGAGAAAAAAAGAACTGTATTTCCTACTAATACAGAACATATGTATTTCAGTTCTACTGATGAAACTGATACAAACCACAGCTCCACTTACATAAATGGTCTTGAGTTAAAAGTGAGAATCGTGTTGGGTTCCTGAACTGTGTAAAATCATTTGACCCCAAAATTCAGTTGGTTTACCAGAATGAACTCTTGCTTGTAGGAAGACACAGATCCTGGGCTTTAACTCCGTTTCTGAACGGAAATTCAGAGCAGTGTTCTCATGAATGAAACCCACTCTGTTTTAATGCAAGAAGCAATCTCTTCTTTTGAGTGTATCTAATACATCAAGAACCATGAGCAAGACCAGAAAAAAAGAACTGTGTTTCCTACTCACACAGACCATACGTAGTTCAACTCTTCTTATGAAACTGATAGAAACCACAGCTCAACTTACATAAATGCTCTTGAGTTAATAGTGGGAATCGCGTTGTGTTCGTGAACTTTGTAAAATCATTTAGGCACAAAATTCACTTGGGTTACCAGAAATGAACTTTTGCTTGTAGGAAGACACAGATCCTGGGGTTCAACTCCGTTTCTGAAGGGAAACACAGAGCAGTGATCTCATCCATTGAACACACTCTGTTTTAACACAAGAAGCAAGCTCTTCTTTCGAGCATTTCTAATACAGCATGAAGCATGAGCATGCCGAGAAAAAAAGAACTGTATTTCCTACTCATACGGACCATATGCAGTTCAACTCTTCTTATGAAACTGATACAAACCTCAGCTCCACTTACATAAATGCTCTTGAGTTAATAGTGAGAATCGCGTTGGGTTGGTGAACTGTGTAAAATCATTTGACCCCAAAATTCACATAGTTTTCCAGAAATGAACTCTTGCTTGTAGGAACACATCATGGGCTTTAACTCCGTTTCTGAAGGGAAATTCAGAGCAGTGTTCTCATCCATGAAACACACTCTGTTTTAATGCAAGAAGCAATCTCTTCTTTCGAGCGTCTCTAATACAGCAAGAAAAATGAGCATGCCCAGAAAAAAAGAACTGTGTTTCCTACTCATACGGACCATATGCAGTTCAACTCTACTTATGAAACTGATACAAACCACAGCTCCACTTACATAAATCCTCTTTAGTTAATTGTGGGAATCACGTTGGGTTCTTGAACTGAGTAAAATCATTTGAGCCCAAAATTCACATAGTTTTCCAGAAATGAACTCGTGCTTGTAGGTAGATACAGATCCTGTGGTTTAACTCCAATTGTGAAGGGAAATTAAGTCCAGTGTTCTCATCCATGGAACACACTGCGTTTTAACGGAAGAAGCTAGCTGTTCTTTCCAGCATCTCTAATAAAGCTAGAACCATGAGCATTCCCAGAAAAAAAGAACTGTGTTTCCTACTCATACGGACCATATGGAGTTCAACTCTACTTATGAAACTGATACAAACCACAGCTCCACTTATATAAATGCTCTTTAGTTAATAGTGGGAATCGCCTTGTGTTCGTGAACTGTGTAAAATCATTTGAGCACAAAATTCACTTGGTTTACCAGAAATGACCTTTTGCTTGTAGGAAGACACAGATCCTGTGGTTCAACTCCGTTTATGAAGGGAAACTCAGAGCAGTGTTCTCATCCATTGAACACACTCTGTTTTAACGCAAGAAGCAAACTCTTCCTTCAAGCATTTCTAATGCAGCGTCAAACATGAGCATGCCGAGAAAAAAAGAACTGTATTTCCTACTCATACGGACCATATGTAGTTCAACTCTACTTATGAAACTGATACAAACCACAGCTACACTTACATAAATGCTATTGGGTTAAATGTGAGAATCACATTGGGTTCTTGAACTGTGTAAAATCATTTGAGCCCAAAATTCACATAGTTTTGCAGAAATGAACCCTTGCTTGTAGGTAGACACAGATTCGGTGCTATAACTCCGTTTCTGAAGGGAGATTAAGACCAGTGTTCTCATCCATAGAACACACTGCGTTTTAACGAAAGAAGCTAGCTCTTCTTTCCAGCATCTCTAATACAGCAAGAACCATGAGTATGACCAGAAAAAAAGAACTGTGTTTCCTACTCATACGGACCATAGGTAGTTCAACTCTGCTTATGAAACTAATACAAAAACAGCTCCACTTACATAAATGCTCTTGAGTTAATAGTGAGAATCGCGTTGGGTTCGTCAACTGTGTAAAATCATTTAACCCCAAAATTCACTTGGTTTACCAAAAATGATCTCTTGCTTGTAGTAAGACACAGATCCTGGGCTTTAACTCCGTTTCTGAAGGAAAATTCAGAGCAGTGTTCTCATCCATGAAACACACTCTGTTTTAATGCAAGAAGCAATCTCTTCTTTCGAGCATCTCTAATACAACAAGAAACATGAGCATTCCCAGAAAAAAAGAACTGTGTTTCCTACTCATAGGGACCAAATGTAGTTCAACTCTACTCATGAAACTGACACAAACCACTGCTCCACTTATATAAATGCTCTTTAGTTAATAGTGGGAATCGCGTTGTGTTCGTGAACTGTGTAAAATCATTTGAGCACAAAATTCACTTGGTTTACCAGAAATGAACATTTGCTTGTACGACGACACAGATCCTGTGGTTCAACTCCGTTTCTGAAGCGAAACTCAGAGCAGTGTTCTCATCCATTGAACACACTCTGTTTTAATGCAAGAAGCATTCTCTTCTTTCGAGCGTATCTAATACATCAAGAACCATGAGCATGACCAGAAAAAAAGAACTGTGTTTCCTACTCATACGGATCATACATTGTTCAACTCTTCTTATGAAACTGATACAAACCACAGCTCCACTTACATAAATGCTCTTGAGTTAATAGTGAGAATCGTGTTGGGTCCTGAACTGTGTAAAATCATTTGAGCACAAAATTCACTTGATTACCAGAAATGAACTCTTGCTTGTAGGAAGACACATATCCTGGGCTTTAACTCCGTTTCTGAAGGGAAATTCAGAGCAGTGTTCTCATCCATGAGACACACACTGTTTTAATGCAAGAAGTAATCTCTTATTTCGAGCGTCTCTAATACAGCAAGAAACATGAGCATGCCCAGAAAAAAAGAACTGTGTTTCCTACTAATACGGACCATATGCAGTTCAACTCTACTTATGAAACTGATACAAACCTCAGCTCCACTTACATAAATGCTCTTGAGTTAATAGTGAGAATCGTGTTGGGTTCGTGAACTGTGTAAAATCATTTGACCCCAAAATTCACATAGTTTTCCAGAAATGAACTCTTGCTAGTAGGAAGACACAGATCATGGCCTTTAACTCCATTTCTGAAGGGAAATTCAGAGCAGTGTTCTCATCCATGAAACCCACTCTGTTTTAATGCAAGAAGCAATCTCTTCTTTCGAGCGTATCTAATACATCAAGAACCATGAGCATGACCAGAAAAAAAGAACTGTGTTTCCTACTCATACGGATCATACATTGTTCAACTCTTCTTATGAAACTGATACAAACCTCAGCTCCACCTACATAAATGCTCTTGAGTTAATAGTGTGAATCGCGTTGGGTTCGTGAACTGTGTAAAATATTTGACCCCAAAATTCACATAGTTTTCCAGAAATGAACTCTTGCTTGTAGGTAGACACAGATCCTGTGGTTTAACTCCAATTCTGAAGGGAAATTAAGACCAGTGTTCTCATCCATGGAACACACTGCGTTTTATTGGAAGAAGCTAGCTGTTCTTTCCATCATCTCTAATAAAGCAAGAACCATGAGCATGCCCAGAAAAAAAGTTCTGTGTTTCCTACTCCACGGCCCATACATAGTTCAACTCTGCTTATGAAACTGATACAATCCACAGCTGCACTTACATGAATGCTCTTGAGTTAATAGTGAGAAAAGCGTTTGGTTCGTGAACTGTGTATAATCATTTGACCCCAAAATTCACTTGGTTTACCAGAAATGAACTGTTGCTTGTAGTAAAATACAGATCCTGGGCTTTAACTCCGTTTCTGAAGGAAAATTCAGAGCAGTGTTCTCATACATGAAACACACTCTGTTTTAATGCAAGAAGCAAGCTCTTCTTTCGAGCATCTCTAATACAGCAAGAAACATGAGCATTCCCAGAAAAAAAGAACTGTGTTTCCTACTCATACAAACCAAATGTAGTTCAACTCTACTTATGAAACTGATACAAACCACTGCTCCACTTATATAAATGCTCTTTAGTTAATAGTAGGAATCGCATTGTGTTCGTGAACTGTGTAAAATCATTTGAGCACAAAATTCACTTGGTTTACCAGAAATGAACTTTTGCTTGTAGGAAGACACAGATCCTGGGGTTCAACTCCGTTTCTGAAGGGAAACTCAGAGCAGTGTTCTCATCCATTGAACACACTCTGTTTTAACACAAGAAGCAAGCTCTTCTTTCGAGCATTTCTAATACAGCATGAAACATGAGCATGCCGAGAAAAAAAGAACTGTGTTTCCTACTCATACGGACCATATGCAGTTCAACTCTACTTATGAAACTGATACAAACCTCAGCTCCACTTACATAAATGCTCTTGAGTTAATAGTGAGAATCGCGTTGGGTTCTTGAACTGTGTAAAATCATTTGAGCCCAAAATTCACATAGTTTTCCAGAAATGAACTCTTGCTTGTAGGAAGACAGAGATCCTGTGGTTTAACTCCGTTTCTGAAGGGAAATTAAGACCGGTGTTCTCATCCATGGAACACACTGCGTTTTAACGCAAGAAGCTAGCTCTTGATTCCAGCATCTCTAATACAGCAATAACCATGAACATGCCCAGAAAAAAAGAACTGTGTTTTCTACTCATATGGGCCATATGTAGTTCAACTCTGCTTATGAAACTGATACAAACCACAGCTCCACTTACATAAATGCTCTTGAGTTAATAGTGAGAATCGTGTTGGGTTCCTGAACTGTGTAAAATCATTTGAGCACAAAATTCAGTTGGTTTACCAGAAATGAACTCTTGCTTGTAGGAAGACACAGATCCTGGGCTTTAATTCCGTTTCTGAAGGGAAATTCAGAGCAGTGTTCTCATCCATGAAACCCACTCTGTTTTAATGCAAGAAGCAATCTCTTCTTTGGAGCTTATCTAATACATCAAGAACCATGAGCATGACCAGAAAAAAAGAACTGTTTCCTACTCATACGGACCTTACATTGTTCAACTCTTCCTATGAAACTGATACAAACCACAGCTCCACTTACATAAATGTTCTTTAGTTAACAGTGAGAATCGCATTGGGTTCGTGAACTGTGTAAAAAAATTTGAGCTCAAAATTACCTTGGTTTACCAGAAATGAACTCTTGCTTGTAGGAAAACACAGATCCTGTGGTTTAACTACGTTTCTGAAGGGAAATTAAGACCGGTGTTCTCATCCATGGAACACACTGCATTTTAACGCAAGAAGCTGGCTCTTCATTCCAGCATCTCTAATACAGCAAGAACCATGAGCATGCCCAGAAAAAAAGAACTGTGTTTCCTACTCATATGGGCCATATGTAGTTCAACACTGCTTATGAAACTGATACAAACCACACCTCCACTTACATAAATGCTCTTGGGTTAATAGTGAGAATCCTGTTGGGTTCCTGAACTGTGTAAAATCATTTGACCCCAAAATTCAGTTGGTTTACCAGAAATGAACTCTTGCTTGTAGGAAGACACAGATCCTGTGGTTAAACTCCGTATCTGAAGGGAAATTCAGACCAGTGTTCTCATCCATGGAACACACTCTGTTTTAATGCAAGAAGCAATCTCTTCTTTCGAGCGTCTCTAATACAACAAGAAACATGAGCATGCCTAGAAAAAAAGAACTGTGTTTTCTACTCATATGGACGATATGCAGTTCAACTCTACTTATGAAACTGATACAAACCACAGCTCCACTTACATAAATGCTCTTTAGTTATTTGTGAGAATCACGTTGGGTTCTTGAACTGAGTAAAATCATTTGAGCCCAAAATTCACATAGTTTTCCAGAAATGAACTCTTGCTTGTAGGTAGACACAGAACCTGTGGTTTAACTCCAATTCTGAAGGGAAATTAAGACCAGTGTTCTCATCCATGGAACACACTGCATTTTAACGGAAGGAGGTAGCTGTTCTTTCCAGCATGTCTAATAAAGCAAGAACCATGAGCATGCCCAGAAAAAAAGTTCTGTGTTTCCTACTCCACGGACCATACGTAGTTCAACTCTGCTTATGTAACTGATACAAACCACAGCTCCACTTACATGAATGCTCTTGAGTTAATAGTGAGAAAAGCGTTTGGTTCGTGAACTGTGTAAAAGCATTTGGCCCCAAAATTCACTTGGTTTACCAGAAATGAACTCTTGCTTGTAGTAAGACACAGATCCTGGGCTTTAACTCCGTTTCTGAAGGAAAATTCAGAGCAGTGTTCTCATCCATGAAACACACTCGGTTTTAATGCTAGAAGCAATCTCTTCTTTCGAGCGTCTCTAATACAGCAAGAAACATGAGCATGCCCAGAAAAAAAAAACTGTGTTTCCTACTCATACGACCATATGTAGTTCAACTCTATTTATGAAACTGATACAAACCACAGCTCCACTTACATAAATGCTCTTGAGTTAATAGTGAGAATCGCGTTGGGTTCGTGAACTGTGTAAAATCATTTGAGCCCAAAATTCACATAGTTTTCCAGAATGGAACTCTTGCTTGTAGGAAGACACAGATCATGGGCTTTAACTCCGTTTCTGAAGGGAAATTCAGAGCAGTGTTCTCATCCATGAAACACACTCTGTTTTAATGCAAGACGCAATCTCTTCTTTTAGCATCTCTAATACATCAGGAAACATGAGCATGCCCAGAAAAAAAGAACTGTGTTTCCTACTCATACGGACCATACATTGTTCAACTCTTCTTATGAAACTGATACAAACCACAGCTCCACTTACATAAATGTTCTTTAGTTAATAGTGAGAATCGCTTTGGGTTCATGAACTGTGTAAAATCATTTGACCCCAAAATTCTCTTGGTTTACGAGAAGTGAACTATTGCTTGCAGGAAGACACAGATCCTGTGGTTCAATTCCGTTTCTGAAGGGAACTCAGAGTTGTGTTCTCATCCATTAAAGACATTCTGTTTTAACGCAAGAAGAAAGCTATTCTTTTGAGCATCTCTAATACAGCAAGAACCATGAGCATGCCAAGAAAAAAAGAACTGTATTTCCTACTCATACGGACCATATGTATTTCAGTTCTACTTATGAAATTGATACAAACCACAGCTCCACTTACATAAATGCTCTTTAGTTAATTGTGAGAATCGCATTGGGTTATTGAACTGAGTAAAATCATTTGAGCCAAAATTCACATAGTTTTCCAGAAATGAACTCTTTCTTGTAGGAAGACACAGATCCTGTGGTTTAACTCCGTTTCTGAAGGGAAATTAAGACCAGTGTTCTCATCCATGGAAGACACTGCGTTTTACCGCAAGAAGCTAGCTGTTCTTTCCAGCATCTCTAATACAGCAAGAACCATGAGCATGCCCAGAAAAAAAGTTCTGTGTTTCCTACTCCACGGACCATACGTAGTTCAACTCTGCCTAGGAAACTGATACAAACCACAGCTCCACTTACATAAATGCTACTTAGTTAATAGTGAGAATCACGTTGGGTTTGTGAACTGTGTAAAATCATGTGAGCCCAAAATTCACTTGGTTTACTAGAAATGAACTCTTGCTTGTAGGAAGACACAGATCCTGGGCTTTAACTCCGTTTCTGAAGGGTAATTAAGACCGGTTTCTCGCCATGCAACACACTGCGATTTAACGCAATAAGCTAGCTCTTCATTCCAGCATCTCTAATACAGCAAGAACCATGAGCATGCCCAGAAAAAAAGAACTGTGTTTCCTACTCATATGGGACATATGTAGTTCAACTCTGCTTATGAAACTGATACAAACCACAGCTCCACTTACATCAATGCTCTTGAGTTAATAGTGAGAATCGTGTTGGGTTCCTGAACTGTGTAAAATCATTTGACCCCAAAATTCAGTTGGTTTACCAGAAATGAACTCTTGCTTGTAGGAAGACACAGATCCTGGGCTTTAACTCCGTTTTTGAGGGGAAATTCAGAGCAGTGTTCTGATCCATGAGACACACTCTGTTTTAATGCAAGAAGTAATCTCTTCTTTCGAGCGACTCAAATACAGCAAGAAACATGAGCATGCCCAGAAAAAAAGAACGGTGTTTCCTACTCATACGGACAATATGCAGTTCAACTCTACTTCTGAAACTGATAAAAACCTCAGCTCCACTTACATAAATGCTCTTGAGTTAATAGTGAGAATCGCGTTGGGTTGGTGAACTATGTAAAATCATTTGACCCCAAAATTCACATAGTTTTCCAGAAATGAACTCTTGCTTGTAGGAAGACACATCATGGGCTTTAACTCTGTTTCGGAAGGGAAATTCAGAGCAGTGTTCTCATCCATGAAACACACTCTGTTTTAATGCAAGAAGCAATCTCTTCTTTCCAGCATCTCTAATATAGCAAGAACCATGAGCATGCCCAGAAAAAAAGAACTGTGTTTCCTACTCATACGGACCATATGCAGTTCAACTCTACTTATGAAACTGATACAAACCACAGCTCCACTTACATAAATGCTCTTGAGTTAATAGTGACAATCGCGTTGGGTTCTTGAACTGTGTAAAATCATTTGACCCCAAAATTCACATAGTTTTCCAGAAATGAACTCTTGCTTGTAGGAAGACACAGATCATGGGCTTTAACTCCGTTTCTGAAGGGAAATTCAGATCAGTGTTCTCATCCATGAAACCCACTCTGTTTTAATGCAAGAAGCAATCTCTTCTTTCCAGCATCTCTAATACAGCAAGAACCATGAGCATGACCAGAAAAAAAGAACTGTGTTTCCTACTCATATGGACCATACATTGTTCAACTCTTCTTATGAAACTGATACAAACCACAGCTCCACTTACATAAATGTTCTTGAGTTAACAGTGAGAATCGGGTTGGGTTCGTGAACTTTGTAAAATCATTTGAGCTCAAAATTCTCTTGGTTTACCAGAAATGAACTTTTGCTTGTAGGAAGACACAGATCCTGTGGTTGAACTCCATTTCTGAAGGGAAACTCAGAGCAGTGTTCTCATCCATGAAACACACTCTGTTTTAACACAAGAAGCAAGCTAGTCTTTCGAGCATCTCTAATACAGCAAGAACCATGAGCATGCGGAGAAAAAAAGAACTGTATTTCCTACTAATACAGAACATATGTATTTCAGTTCTACTGATGAAACTGATACAAACCACAGCTCCACTTACATAAATGGTCTTGAGTTAAAAGTGAGAATCGTGTTGGGTTCCTGAACTGTGTAAAATCATTTGACCCCAAAATTCAGTTGGTTTACCAGAATGAACTCTTGCTTGTAGGAAGACACAGATCCTGGGCTTTAACTCCGTTTCTGAACGGAAATTCAGAGCAGTGTTCTCATGAATGAAACCCACTCTGTTTTAATGCAAGAAGCAATCTCTTCTTTTGAGTGTATCTAATACATCAAGAACCATGAGCAAGACCAGAAAAAAAGAACTGTGTTTCCTACTCACACAGACCATACGTAGTTCAACTCTTCTTATGAAACTGATAGAAACCACAACTCAACTTACATAAATGCTCTTGAGTTAATAGTGGGAATCGCGTTGTGTTCGTGAACTTTGTAAAATCATTTAGGCACAAAATTCACTTGGGTTACCAGAAATGAACTTTTGCTTGTAGGAAGACACAGATCCTGGGGTTCAACTCCGTTTCTGAAGGGAAACACAGAGCAGTGATCTCATCCATTGAACACACTCTGTTTTAACACAAGAAGCAAGCTCTTCTTTCGAGCATTTCTAATACAGCATGAAGCATGAGCATGCCGAGAAAAAAAGAACTGTATTTCCTACTCATACGGACCATATGCAGTTCAACTCTTCTTATGAAACTGATACAAACCTCAGCTCCACTTACATAAATGCTCTTGAGTTAATAGTGAGAATCGCGTTGGGTTGGTGAACTGTGTAAAATCATTTGACCCCAAAATTCACATAGTTTTCCAGAAATGAACTCTTGCTTGTAGGAACACATCATGGGCTTTAACTCCGTTTCTGAAGGGAAATTCAGAGCAGTGTTCTCATCCATGAAACACACTCTGTTTTAATGCAAGAAGCAATCTCTTCTTTCGAGCGTCTCTAATACAGCAAGAAAAATGAGCATGCCCAGAAAAAAAGAACTGTGTTTCCTACTCATACGGACCATATGCAGTTCAACTCTACTTATGAAACTGATACAAACCACAGCTCCACTTACATAAATCCTCTTTAGTTAATTGTGGGAATCACGTTGGGTTCTTGAACTGAGTAAAATCATTTGAGCCCAAAATTCACATAGTTTTCCAGAAATGAACTCGTGCTTGTAGGTAGATACAGATCCTGTGGTTTAACTCCAATTGTGAAGGGAAATTAAGTCCAGTGTTCTCATCCATGGAACACACTGCGTTTTAACGGAAGAAGCTAGCTGTTCTTTCCAGCATCTCTAATAAAGCTAGAACCATGAGCATTCCCAGAAAAAAAGAACTGTGTTTCCTACTCATACGGACCATATGGAGTTCAACTCTACTTATGAAACTGATACAAACCACAGCTCCACTTATATAAATGCTCTTTAGTTAATAGTGGGAATCGCCTTGTGTTCGTGAACTGTGTAAAATCATTTGAGCACAAAATTCACTTGGTTTACCAGAAATGACCTTTTGCTTGTAGGAAGACACAGATCCTGTGGTTCAACTCCGTTTATGAAGGGAAACTCAGAGCAGTGTTCTCATCCATTGAACACACTCTGTTTTAACGCAAGAAGCAAACTCTTCCTTCAAGCATTTCTAATACAGCGTCAAACATGAGCATGCCGAGAAAAAAAGAACTGTATTTCCTACTCATACGGACCATATGTAGTTCAACTCTACTTATGAAACTGATACAAACCACAGCTACACTTACATAAATGCTATTGGGTTAAATGTGAGAATCACATTGGGTTCTTGAACTGTGTAAAATCATTTGAGCCCAAAATTCACATAGTTTTGCAGAAATGAACCCTTGCTTGTAGGTAGACACAGATTCGGTGCTATAACTCCGTTTCTGAAGGGAGATTAAGACCAGTGTTCTCATCCATAGAACACACTGCGTTTTAACGAAAGAAGCTAGCTCTTCTTTCCAGCATCTCTAATACAGCAAGAACCATGAGTATGACCAGAAAAAAAGAACTGTGTTTCCTACTCATACGGACCATAGGTAGTTCAACTCTGCTTATGAAACTAATACAAAAACAGCTCCACTTACATAAATGCTCTTGAGTTAATAGTGAGAATCGCGTTGGGTTCGTCAACTGTGTAAAATCATTTAACCCCAAAATTCACTTGGTTTACCAAAAATGATCTCTTGCTTGTAGTAAGACACAGATCCTGGGCTTTAACTCCGTTTCTGAAGGAAAATTCAGAGCAGTGTTCTCATCCATGAAACACACTCTGTTTTAATGCAAGAAGCAATCTCTTCTTTCGAGCATCTCTAATACAACAAGAAACATGAGCATTCCCAGAAAAAAAGAACTGTGTTTCCTACTCATAGGGACCAAATGTAGTTCAACTCTACTCATGAAACTGACACAAACCACTGCTCCACTTATATAAATGCTCTTTAGTTAATAGTGGGAATCGCGTTGTGTTCGTGAACTGTGTAAAATCATTTGAGCACAAAATTCACTTGGTTTACCAGAAATGAACATTTGCTTGTACGACGACACAGATCCTGTGGTTCAACTCCGTTTCTGAAGCGAAACTCAGAGCAGTGTTCTCATCCATTGAACACACTCTGTTTTAATGCAAGAAGCAATCTCTTCTTTCGAGCGTATCTAATACATCAAGAACCATGAGCATGACCAGAAAAAAAGAACTGTGTTTCCTACTCATACGGATCATACATTGTTCAACTCTTCTTATGAAACTGATACAAACCACAGCTCCACTTACATAAATGCTCTTGAGTTAATAGTGAGAATCGTGTTGGGTCCTGAACTGTGTAAAATCATTTGAGCACAAAATTCACTTGATTACCAGAAATGAACTCTTGCTTGTAGGAAGACACATATCCTGGGCTTTAACTCCGTTTCTGAAGGGAAATTCAGAGCAGTGTTCTCATCCATGAGACACACACTGTTTTAATGCAAGAAGTAATCTCTTATTTCGAGCGTCTCTAATACAGCAAGAAACATGAGCATGCCCAGAAAAAAAGAACTGTGTTTCCTACTAATACGGACCATATGCAGTTCAACTCTACTTATGAAACTGATACAAACCTCAGCTCCACTTACATAAATGCTCTTGAGTTAATAGTGAGAATCGCGTTGGGTTCGTGAACTGTGTAAAATCATTTGACCCCAAAATTCACATAGTTTTCCAGAAATGAACTCTTGCTAGTAGGAAGACACAGATCATGGCCTTTAACTCCATTTCTGAAGGGAAATTCAGAGCAGTGTTCTCATCCATGAAACCCACTCTGTTTTAATGCAAGAAGCAATCTCTTCTTTCGAGCGTATCTAATACATCAAGAACCATGAGCATGACCAGAAAAAAAGAACTGTGTTTCCTACTCATACGGATCATACATTGTTCAACTCTTCTTATGAAACTGATACAAACCTCAGCTCCACTTACATAAATGCTCTTGAGTTAATAGTGTGAATCGCGTTGGGTTCGTGAACTGTGTAAAATCATTTGACCCCAAAATTCACATAGTTTTCCAGAAATGAACTCTTGCTTGTAGGTAGACACAGATCCTGTGGTTTAACTCCAATTCTGAAGGGAAATTAAGACCAGTGTTCTCATCCATGGAACACACTGCGTTTTATTGGAAGAAGCTAGCTGTTCTTTCCATCATCTCTAATAAAGCAAGAACCATGAGCATGCCCAGAAAAAAAGTTCTGTGTTTCCTACTCCACGGCCCATACATAGTTCAACTCTGCTTATGAAACTGATACAATCCACAGCTGCACTTACATGAATGCTCTTGAGTTAATAGTGAGAAAAGCGTTTGGTTCGTGAACTGTGTATAATCATTTGACCCCAAAATTCACTTGGTTTACCAGAAATGAACTGTTGCTTGTAGTAAAATACAGATCCTGGGCTTTAACTCCGTTTCTGAAGGAAAATTCAGAGCAGTGTTCTCATACATGAAACACACTCTGTTTTAATGCAAGAAGCAAGCTCTTCTTTCGAGCATCTCTAATACAGCAAGAAACATGAGCATTCCCAGAAAAAAAGAACTGTGTTTCCTACTCATACAAACCAAATGTAGTTCAACTCTACTTATGAAACTGATACAAACCACTGCTCCACTTATATAAATGCTCTTTAGTTAATAGTAGGAATCGCATTGTGTTCGTGAACTGTGTAAAATCATTTGAGCACAAAATTCACTTGGTTTACCAGAAATGAACTTTTGCTTGTAGGAAGACACAGATCCTGGGGTTCAACTCCGTTTCTGAAGGGAAACTCAGAGCAGTGTTCTCATCCATTGAACACACTCTGTTTTAACACAAGAAGCAAGCTCTTCTTTCGAGCATTTCTAATACAGCATGAAACATGAGCATGCCGAGAAAAAAAGAACTGTGTTTCCTACTCATACGGACCATATGCAGTTCAACTCTACTTATGAAACTGATACAAACCTCAGCTCCACTTACATAAATGCTCTTGAGTTAATAGTGAGAATCGCGTTGGGTTCTTGAACTGTGTAAAATCATTTGAGCCCAAAATTCACATAGTTTTCCAGAAATGAACTCTTGCTTGTAGGAAGACAGAGATCCTGTGGTTTAACTCCGTTTCTGAAGGGAAATTAAGACCGGTGTTCTCATCCATGGAACACACTGCGTTTTAACGCAAGAAGCTAGCTCTTGATTCCAGCATCTCTAATACAGCAATAACCATGAACATGCCCAGAAAAAAAGAACTGTGTTTTCTACTCATATGGGCCATATGTAGTTCAACTCTGCTTATGAAACTGATACAAACCACAGCTCCACTTACATAAATGCTCTTGAGTTAATAGTGAGAATCGTGTTGGGTTCCTGAACTGTGTAAAATCATTTGAGCACAAAATTCAGTTGGTTTACCAGAAATGAACTCTTGCTTGTAGGAAGACACAGATCCTGGGCTTTAATTCCGTTTCTGAAGGGAAATTCAGAGCAGTGTTCTCATCCATGAAACCCACTCTGTTTTAATGCAAGAAGCAATCTCTTCTTTGGAGCTTATCTAATACATCAAGAACCATGAGCATGACCAGAAAAGAAGAACTGTTTCCTACTCATACGGACCTTACATTGTTCAACTCTTCCTATGAAACTGATACAAACCACAGCTCCACTTACATAAATGTTCTTTAGTTAACAGTGAGAATCGCATTGGGTTCGTGAACTGTGTAAAAAAATTTGAGCTCAAAATTACCTTGGTTTACCAGAAATGAACTCTTGCTTGTAGGAAAACACAGATCCTGTGGTTTAACTACGTTTCTGAAGGGAAATTAAGACCGGTGTTCTCATCCATGGAACACACTGCATTTTAACGCAAGAAGCTGGCTCTTCATTCCAGCATCTCTAATACAGCAAGAACCATGAGCATGCCCAGAAAAAAAGAACTGTGTTTCCTACTCATATGGGCCATATGTAGTTCAACACTGCTTATGAAACTGATACAAACCACACCTCCACTTACATAAATGCTCTTGGGTTAATAGTGAGAATCCTGTTGGGTTCCTGAACTGTGTAAAATCATTTGACCCCAAAATTCAGTTGGTTTACCAGAAATGAACTCTTGCTTGTAGGAAGACACAGATCCTGTGGTTAAACTCCGTATCTGAAGGGAAATTCAGACCAGTGTTCTCATCCATGGAACACACTCTGTTTTAATGCAAGAAGCAATCTCTTCTTTCGAGCGTCTCTAATACAGCAAGAAACATGAGCATGCCTAGAAAAAAAGAACTGTGTTTTCTACTCATATGGACGATATGCAGTTCAACTCTACTTATGAAACTGATACAAACCACAGCTCCACTTACATAAATGCTCTTTAGTTATTTGTGAGAATCACGTTGGGTTCTTGAACTGAGTAAAATCATTTGAGCCCAAAATTCACATAGTTTTCCAGAAATGAACTCTTGCTTGTAGGTAGACACAGAACCTGTGGTTTAACTCCAATTCTGAAGGGAAATTAAGACCAGTGTTCTCATCCATGGAACACACTGCATTTTAACGGAAGGAGGTAGCTGTTCTTTCCAGCATGTCTAATAAAGCAAGAACCATGAGCATGCCCAGAAAAAAAGTTCTGTGTTTCCTACTCCACGGACCATACGTAGTTCAACTCTGCTTATGTAACTGATACAAACCACAGCTCCACTTACATGAATGCTCTTGAGTTAATAGTGAGAAAAGCGTTTGGTTCGTGAACTGTGTAAAAGCATTTGGCCCCAAAATTCACTTGGTTTACCAGAAATGAACTCTTGCTTGTAGTAAGACACAGATCCTGGGCTTTAACTCCGTTTCTGAAGGAAAATTCAGAGCAGTGTTCTCATCCATGAAACACACTCGGTTTTAATGCTAGAAGCAATCTCTTCTTTCGAGCGTCTCTAATACAGCAAGAAACATGAGCATGCCCAGAAAAAAAAAAACTGTGTTTCCTACTCATACGACCATATGTAGTTCAACTCTATTTATGAAACTGATACAAACCACAGCTCCACTTACATAAATGCTCTTGAGTTAATAGTGAGAATCGCGTTGGGTTCGTGAACTGTGTAAAATCATTTGAGCCCAAAATTCACATAGTTTTCCAGAATGGAACTCTTGCTTGTAGGAAGACACAGATCATGGGCTTTAACTCCGTTTCTGAAGGGAAATTCAGAGCAGTGTTCTCATCCATGAAACACACTCTGTTTTAATGCAAGACGCAATCTCTTCTTTTAGCATCTCTAATACATCAGGAAACATGAGCATGCCCAGAAAAAAAGAACTGTGTTTCCTACTCATACGGACCATACATTGTTCAACTCTTCTTATGAAACTGATACAAACCACAGCTCCACTTACATAAATGTTCTTTAGTTAATAGTGAGAATCGCTTTGGGTTCATGAACTGTGTAAAATCATTTGACCCCAAAATTCTCTTGGTTTACGAGAAGTGAACTATTGCTTGCAGGAAGACACAGATCCTGTGGTTCAATTCCGTTTCTGAAGGGAACTCAGAGTTGTGTTCTCATCCATTAAAGACATTCTGTTTTAACGCAAGAAGAAAGCTATTCTTTTGAGCATCTCTAATACAGCAAGAACCATGAGCATGCCAAGAAAAAAAGAACTGTATTTCCTACTCATACGGACCATATGTATTTCAGTTCTACTTATGAAATTGATACAAACCACAGCTCCACTTACATAAATGCTCTTTAGTTAATTGTGAGAATCGCATTGGGTTATTGAACTGAGTAAAATCATTTGAGCCAAAATTCACATAGTTTTCCAGAAATGAACTCTTTCTTGTAGGAAGACACAGATCCTGTGGTTTAACTCCGTTTCTGAAGGGAAATTAAGACCAGTGTTCTCATCCATGGAAGACACTGCGTTTTACCGCAAGAAGCTAGCTGTTCTTTCCAGCATCTCTAATACAGCAAGAACCATGAGCATGCCCAGAAAAAAAGTTCTGTGTTTCCTACTCCACGGACCATACGTAGTTCAACTCTGCTTAGGAAACTGATACAAACCACAGCTCCACTTACATAAATGCTACTTAGTTAATAGTGAGAATCACGTTGGGTTCGTGAACTGTGTAAAATCATGTGAGCCCAAAATTCACTTGGTTTACTAGAAATGAACTCTTGCTTGTAGCAAGACACAGATTCTGTGGATTAACTCCGTTTCTGAAGGGAAATTCAGAGCAGTGTTCTCATCCATGAAATACACTCTGTTTTAACGCAAGAAGCAAGCTCTTCTTTTGAGGGTCTCTAATAGAGCAAGAACCATGAGCATGCCGAGATAAAAAGAACTGTATTTTCAACTCCTACAAACGATATGTAGTTCAACTCTACTTATGAAACTGATACAAAGAACCGCTCCACTTAAGTAACTGGTCTTTAGTTAATAGTTGGAATCGCGTTGGGTTCTTGAACTTTGTAAAATCATTTGAGACCAAAATTCACTTGGTTTACCTGAAATGAATTTTTGCTTGTAGGAAGACACAGTTCCTGGACTTTAACTCCGTTTCTGAAGGTAAATTCAGAGCAGTGTATTCATCCATGAAACACACTCTGTTTTAATGGTAGAAGCATGCTCTTCTTTCGAGTTTCTCTAATATAGCAAGAACAATGAGCATACCCAGAAAAAACGAACTGTGTTTCCTACTCATACGGACCATATGTCGTTCAACTCTACTTATGAAACTGATACTAACCACAGCTCCACTTACATAAGAGCTCTTTAGTTAATAGTGAGAATCGCGTTGGTTTCGTGAACTGTGTAAAATCTTTTGAGCCCAAAATTCACATAGTTTTCCAGAATGGAACTCTTGCTTGTAGGAAGACACAGATCATGGGCTTTAACTCCGTTTCAGAAAGGAAATTCAGAGCAGTGTTCTCATCCATGAAACACACTCTGTTTTAATGCAAGACGCAATCTCTTCTTTTATCATCTCTAATACAGCAGGAAACATGAGCATGCCCAGAAAAAAAGAACTGTGTTTCCTACTAATATTGACCATAAATAGGTCAGCCCTGCTTATGAAATTGATACAAACCACAGCTCCACTTACATGAATGCTCTTGAGTTAATAGTGAGAATCGCGTTGGTTTCGTGAACGGTGTAAAATCATTTGACCCCAAAATTCACTTGATTTACCAGAAATGAACTCTTGCATGTAGCAAGACACAGATTGTTGGCTTTAACTCCGTTTCTGAAGGGAAATTCAGAGCAGTGTTCTGATCCCTGAAACACACTCTGTTTTAATGCAAGAAGCAAGCTCTTCTTTTGAGTGTCTCTAATACTGCAAGAAACATGAGCATGCCCACAAAAAAGAACTGTGTTTCCTACTCATACGGACCACACGAAATTCCACTCTGTTTATGAAACTGATACAAACCACAGCTCGACTTACATGAATGCTATTTTGTTAATTGTGAGAATCGCGTTGGGTTTGTGAACTGTGTAAAATCATTTGAGCCAAAATTCACATGGTTTACCAGAAATGAACTCTTGCTTGTAGGAAGACACAGATCCTGTGGTTAAACTCCGTATCTGAAGGAAAATTCAGACCAGTGTTCTCATCCATGGAACACACTCTGTTGTAACAACACGCATGCTCTTCTTTCCAGCATCTCTACTACAGCAAGAACCATGAGCATGCCCAGAACAAAAGAACTGTGTTTCCTACTCCTACGGACCATATGCAGTTCAACTCTACTTATGAAACTGACACAAACCTCAGCTCCACTTACATAAATGCTCTTGAGTTAATAGTGAGAATCACGTTGGGTTCGTGAACTGTGTAAAATCAATTGACCCCAAAATTCAGTTGGTTTACCAGAAATGAACTCTTGCTTGTAGGAAGACACAGATCCTGTGGTTAAACTCCGTATCTGAAGGGAAATTCAGACCAGTGTTCTCATCCATGGAACACACTCTGTTTTAATGCAAGAAGCAATCTCTTCTTTCGAGCGTCTCTAATACAGCAAGAAACATGAGCATGACTAGAAAACAAGAACTGTGTTTTCTACTCATATGGACGATATGCAGTTCAACTCTACTTATGAAACTGATACAAACCACAGCTTCACTTACATAAATGCTCTTTAGTTAATTGTGAGAATCACGTTGGGTTCTTGAACTGAGTAAAATCATTTGAGCCCAAAATTCACATAGTTTTCCAGAAATGAACTCTTGCTTGTAGGTAGACACAGAACCTGTGGTTTAACTCCAATTATGAAGGGAAATTAAGACCAGTGTTCTCATCCATGGAACACACTGCGTTTTAACGGAAGGAGCTAGCTGTTCTTTCCAGCATGTCTAATAAAGCAAGAACCATGAGCATGCCCAGAAAAAAAGTTCTGTGTTTCCTACTCCACGGACCATACATAGTTCAACTCTGCTTATGTAACTGATACAAACCACAGCTCCACTTACATGAATGCTCTTGAGTTAATAGTGAGAAAAGCGTTTGGTTCGTGAACTGTGTAAAAGCATTTGGCCCCAAAATTCACTTGGTTTACCAGAAATGAACTCTTGCTTGTAGTAAGACACAGATCCTAGGCTTTAACTCCGTTTCTGAAGGAAAATTCAGAGCAGTGTTCTCATCCATGAAACACACTCGGTTTTAATGCTAGAAGCAATCTCTTCTTTTGAGCTTCTCTAATACAGCAAGAAACATGAGGATGCCCAGAAAAAAAGAACTGTGTTTCCTAATAATATTGACCATACATAGGTCAGCCCTGCTTATGAAATTGATACAAACCACAGCTCCACTTACATGAATGCTCTTGAGTTAATAGTGAGAATCACGTTGGTTTCATGAACGGTGTAAAATCATTTGACCCCAAAATTCACTTGGTTTACCAGAAATGAACTCTTGCTTGTAGGAAGACACATATCCTGGGCTTTAACTCCGTTTCTGAAGGGAAATTCAGAGCAGTGTTCTCATCCATGAAACACACTCTGTTTTAAAGCAAGAAGCAAGCTATTCTTTCGAGCATCTCTAATACATCAAGAACCAAGTGCATGCAGAGAAAAAAAGAACTGTATTTCCTACTCATATGGACCATATGTATTTCAGTTCTACTGATGAAACTATTAGCAACCACAGCTCCACTTACATAAATGCTCTTTAGTTAATTGTGAGAATCGCGTTGGGTTCTTGAACTGTTTAAAATCATTTGAGCCCAAAATTCACATAGTTTTCCAGAAATGAACTCTTGCTTGTAGGAAGACACAGATCTTGTTGTTTAACTCCGTTTCTGAAGGGAAATTAAGACCGGTGTTCTCATCCATGGAACACACTGCGTTTTAACGCAAGAAGCTAGCTCTTGATTCCAGCATCTCTAATACAGCAATAACCATGAGCATGCCCAGAAAGAAAGAACTGTGTTTCCTACTCATACGGACCATACATTGTTCATCTCTGCTTATGACACTGATACAAACCACAGCTCCACTTACATACATGTTCTTTAGTTAATAGTGAGAATCGCTTTGGGTTCGTGAACTGTGTAAAATCATTTGAGCTCAAAATTCTCTTGGTTTACGAGAAGTGAACTATTGCTTGCAGGAAGACACAGATCCTGTGGTTCAACTCCGTTTCTGAAGGGAACTCAGAGCAGTGTTCTCATCCATTAAAGACATTCTGTTTTAACGGAAGAAGAGAGCTATTCTTTCGAGCACCTCTAATACTGCAAGAACCATGAGCATGCCAAGAAAAAAAGAACTGTATTTCCTACTCATACGGACCATATGTATTTCAGTTCTACTTATGAAATTGATACAAACCACAGCTCCACTTACATAAATGCTCTTTAGTTAATTGTGAGAATCGCATTGGGTTATTGAACTGAATAAAATCATTTGAGCCAAAATTCACATAGTTTTCCAGAAATGAACTCTTTCTTGTAGGAAGACACAGATCCTGTGGTTTAACTCCGTTTCTGAAGGGAAATTAAGACCAGTGTTCTCATCCATGGAAGACACTGCGTTTTACCGCAAGAAGCTAGCTGTTCTTTCCAGCATCTCTAATACAGCAAGAACCATGAGCATGCCCAGAAAAAAAGTTCTGTGTTTCCTACTCCACGGACCATACCTAGTTCAACTCTGCTTAGGAAACTGATACAAACCACAGCTCCACTTACATAAATGCTACTTAGTTAATAGTGAGAATCACGTTGGGTTCGTGAACTGTGTAAAATCATGTGAGCCCAAAATTCACTTGGTTTACTAGAAATGAACTCTTGCTTGTAGCAAGACACAGATTCTGTGGATTAACTCCGTTTCTGAAGGGAAATTCAGAGCAGTGTTCTCATCCATGAAATACACTCTGTTTTAACGCAAGAAGCAAGCTCTTCTTTTGAGGGTCTCTAATAGAGCAAGAACCATGAGCATGCCGAGATAAAAAGAACTGTATTTTCAACTCCTACAAACGATAGGTAGTTCAACTCTACTTATGAAACTGATACAAAGAACCGCTCCACTTAAGTAACTGGTCTTTAGTTAATAGTTAGAATCGCGTTGGGTTCTTGAACTGTGTAAAATCATTTGAGACCAAAATTCACTTGGTTTACCTGAAATGAATTTTTGCTTGTAGGAAGACACAGTTCCTGGGCTTTAACTCCGTTTCTGAAGGGAAATTCAGAGCAGTGTATTCATCCATGAAACACACTCTGTTTTAATGGTAGAAGCATGCTCTTCTTTCGAGTTTCTCTAATATAGCAAGAACAATGAGCATACCCAGAAAAAACGAACTGTGTTTCCTACTCATACGGACCATATGTCGTTCAACTCTTCTTATGAAACTGATACTAACCACAGCTCCACTTACATAAGAGCTCTTTAGTTAATAGTGAGAATCGCGTTGGTTTCGGGAACTGTGTAAAATCATTTGAGCCCAAAATTCAATTGGTTTACCAGAAAGGACCTTTTGCTAGCAGAAAGACACAGATCCTTTGGTTTAACTCTGTTTCTGAATGGAAATACAGACAAGTGTTCTCATCCATGGAACACACTCTGTTGTACCGCAAGAAGCATGCTCTTCTTTCCAGCATCTCTAATACAGCAAGAACCATGAGCATGGCAAGAAAAAAAGAACTGTGTTTCCTACTCATAGGGACCACACATAGTTTAGCTCTGATTATGAAACTGATACAAACCACAGGTCCACTTCCATAAATGCTACTTAGTTAATAGTGAGAAGCAGGTTGGGTTCGTGAACTGTGTAAAAACTTTTGAGCCCCAAATTCTCTTGGTTTACCAGAAATGAACTCTTGCTTGTAGGAAGACACAGATCCTGGGCTTTAACTCCATTTCTGAAGGGAAATTCAGAGCAGTATTCTCATCCATGAAAAACACTCTGTTTTAATGCAAGAAGCAAGCTCTTCTTTCGAGCGTGTCTAATACACCAAGAACCATGAGAATGCCCAGAAAAAAAGAACTGTGTTTCCTACTCATATGGACCACACGTAGTTCACTCTGCTTATGAAACTGATACAAACCACAGCTCCACTTACATAAATGCTCTTTAGTTAATAGTGAGATTCGCGTCGGATTCATGAACTGTGTAAAATCTTTTGATACCCAAATTCACATAGTTTTCCAGAAATAAACTCTTGCTTGTAGGAAGACACAGGTCCTGTGGATTAACTCCGTTTCTGAATGGAAATTCAGAGCAGTGTTCTCATCCTTGAAACACACTCTGTTTTAACGCAAGAAGCAACCTCTTCTTTCGAGCGTCTCTAATAGAGCAAGAACCATATGCATGCCCAGAAAAAAAGAACTGTATTTCCTACTCATACAGACCATATGTAGTTCAACTTTACTTATGAAACTGATACAAACCACTGCTCTACTTACATAAATGCTCTTTAGTTAATTGTGAGTATCGCTTTGGGTTCCTGAACTGTGTAAAATCATTTGAGCCCAAAATTCACATGGTTTACGAGAAATGAACTCTTGCTGTAGGAAGACACAGATCTTGGGCCTCAACTCCGTTTCTGAAGGGAAATTCAGAGCAGTGTTCTCATCCATGAAACACACTCTGTTTTAATGCTAGAAGCATGCTCTTCTTTCGAGCGTCTCTAATACAGCAAGAACCATGAGCATGCCCAGAAAAAAAGACCTGTGTTTCCTACTCATACGGACCATATGTAGTTCAATTCTACTTATGGAACTGATACTAACCACAGCTCCACTTACATAAATGCTCTTTAGTTAATTGTGAGAATCGCGTTGGGTTCGTGAACTGTGTAAAATCATTTCAGACCAAAATTCACATGGTTTACCAGATATGAACTCTTGCTTGTAGGAAGACGCAGATCTTGGGCTTCAACTCCGTTTCTGAAGGGAAATTCAGAGCAGAGTTCTCATCAATGAAACACACTCTGTTTTAATGCTAGAAGCATGCTCTTCTTTCGAGCGACTCTAATACAGCAAGAACCATGCGCATGCCCAGAAAAAAAGAACTGTGTTTCCTACTCATACGGACCATATGTAGTTCAACTCTACTTACGAAACTTTTACTAACCACAGCTCCACTTACATAAGTGCTTTTTAGTTAATAGTGAGAATCACGTTGGGTTCGGGAACTGTGTAAAATCATTTGAGCCCAAAATTCACTTGGTTTACCAGAAATGAACTCTTGCTTGGAGGAAGACACATATCCTGTGGATTAACTCCGTTTCTGAAGGGAAATTCAGAGCAGTGTTCTCATCCATGAAAAACACTCTGTTTTAACGCAAGAAGCAAACTCTTCTTTCGAGCGTCTCTAATACACCAAGAACCATGAGAATGCCCAGAAAAAAAGAACTGTGTTTCCTACTCATACGGACCACACTTAGTTCAACTCTGCTTATGAAACTGATACAAACCACAGCTCCACTTACGTAAATGCTCTTTAGTTAATTGTGAGAATCGCGTTGGGTTCCTGACACTGTAAAATCATTTGAGCCCAAAATTCACATAGTTTTCCAGAAATGAACTCTTGCTTGTAGCAAGACACAGATCCTGTGGAATAACTCCGTTTCTGAATGGACTTTCAGAGCAGTGTTCTCATCCATGAAATAAACTCTGTTTTAACTCAAGAAGCAAGCTCTTCTTTCCAGCATCGCTAATACAGCAAGAACCATGAGCATGCCGAGAAAAAAAGAACTGTATTTCCTACTCATACGGACCACAGGTAGTTCAACTCTGCTTATGAAACTGATACAAACCACAGCTCCACAAACATAAATGGTCTTTAGTTAATAGTGAGATTCGCGTTGGATTCATGAACTGTGTAAAATCTTTTGATACCCAAATTCACTTAGTTTTCCAGAAATGAACTCTTCCTTGTAGGAATAAACAGAACCTGTGGAGTAACTCCGTTTCAGAATGGAAATTCAGAGCAGTGTTCTCATCCTTGAAACACACTCTGTTTTAACGCAAGAAGCAACCTCTTCATTCGAGCATCTCTAATAGAGCAAGAACCATATGCATGCCTAGAAAAAAAGAACTGTATTTCCTACTCATACGGACCATATGTAGTTCAACTTTACTTATGAAACTGATACAAACCACAGCTCTACTTACATAATTGCTCTTTAGTTAATTGTAAGAATCGCTTTGTGTTCCTGAACTGTGTAAAATAATTTGAGCCCAAAATTCACTTGGTTTACGAGAAATGAACTCTTGCTTGTAGGAAGACACAGATCCTGGGCTTTAACTCCGTTTCTGAAGGGAAATTCAGAGCAGTGTTCTCATCCATGAAACACACTCTGTTTTAATGCTAGAAGCATGCTCTTCTTTCGAGTGTCTCTAATACAGCAAGAACCATGAGAATGCCCAGAAAAAAAGATCTGTGTTTCCTACTCTTACGGACCATATGTAGTTCAATTCTACTTATGGAACTGATACTAACCACAGCTCCACTTACATAAATGCTCTTTAGTTAATAGTGAGATTTGCGTTGGGTTCGGGAACTGTGCAAAATCATTAGAGCCCAAAAATCATTTGGTTTACCCAAAATGAACTCTTGCTTGTAGGAAGACACAAATCCTGTGGTTTAACTCCGTTTCTGAAAGGAAATTCAGACCAGTGTTCTCATCCATGGAACACACTCTGTTGTAACGCAAGAAGCAAGCTCTTCTTTCAAGCATCTCTAATACATCAAGAACCATGAACATGCCCGGAAATAAAGAACTGTGTTTCCTACTCATCCGGACCATATGTAGTTCAACTTTACTTATGAAAGTGATACAAAACACAGCTCTACTTAAATAAATGCTCTGTAGTTAATAGTGAGAATTGCGTTGGGTTACTGAACTGTTTAAAATCATTTGAGCCCAAAATTCACTTGGTTTACCAGAAATGAACTCTTGCTTGTAGGAAGACACATATCCTGTGGATTACCTCCATTTCTGAAGGGAAATTCAGACCAGTGTTCTCTTCCTTGAAATACACTCTGTTTCAACGCAAGAAGCAAGCTCTTCTTTTGAGCGTCTCTAATGCAGCAAGAACCATGAGCATGCCGAGAAAATAAGAACTGTATTTCCTACTCATATGAACCATATGTAGTTCAACTCTACTTATGAAACTGGTACAAACCACAGCTCCACTTACATAACTGATCTTTAGTTAATAGTGAGAATCGCTTTGGGTTCCTGACCTGTGTAAAATCATTTGAGCCCAAAATTCACATAGTTTTCCAGAAATGAACTCTTGCTTGTAGGAAGACACAGACCCAGGGGTTTAACTCCGTCTCGGAAAGGAAATTCAGACCAGTGTTCTCATCCATGGAACATACTCTGTTGTAACGCAAGAAGCATGATCTCCTTTCCAGCATCTCTAATACAGAAAGAACCATGAGAATGCCCAGAAAAAAATAACTGTGTTTCCTACTCATAGGGACCATATGTAGTTCAACTCTGCTTATGAAACTGATACAAACCACAGCTCCACTTACATAAATGCTCTTTAGTTAATAGTGAGAAGCAGGTTGGATTCGTGAACTGTGTAATACCATTTGAGCCCAAAAATCACTTGTTTAACCAGAAATATACTCTTGCTTCTAGGAAAACACAGATCCTGGGCTATAACTCGTTTCTGAAGAGAAATTCAGAGCAGTATTCTCATCCATGAAACACACTCTGTTTTAATGCAAGATCCAATCTCTTCTTTCGCGGGTCTCTAATACAGCAAGAAACATGAGCATGCCCAGAAAAAAAAACTGTGTTTCCTACTCATACGAACCATATGTAGTTCAACTCTGCTTATGAAACAGATACAAACCACAGCTCCACTTACATAACTGATCTTTAGTTAATAGTGAGAATCGCGTTGGGTTCGTGAACTGTGTAAAATCATTTGAGCCCAAAATTCACTTGGTTTACCAGAAATGAACTCTTGTTTGGAGGAAGAGAGACATCCTGTGGTTTAACTCCGTTTCTGAAAGGAAATTCAGACCAGTGTTCTCATCCATGGAACACACTCTGTTGTAATGCAAGAAGCATGCTCTTCTTTCAAGCATCTCTAATACAGCAAGAACCATGAACGTGCCCAGAAGAAAATAACTGTGTTTCCTACTCATAAGGACCATATGTAGTTCAAATCTGCTTATGAAACTGATACTAACCTCAGCTCCACTTACATAAATGCTCTTTAGTTAATTGTGAGAATCGCGTTGGGGTCGTGATCTGTGTAAAATCATATGAGCCCAAAATTCACTTGGTTTACCAGAAATGAACTCTTGCTTGTAGGAAGACACAGATCTTGGGCTTCAACTCCGTTTCTGAAGGGAAATTCAGAGCAGTGTTCTCATCCATGAAACACACGCTGTTTTAATGCTAGAAGCATGCTCTTCTTTCGAGCGTCTCTAATACAGCAAGAACCATGAGCATGCCCAGAAAAAAATTACTGTGTTTCCTACTCATACGGACCATATGTAGTTCAACTCTACTTAGGAAACTTGTACTAACCACAGCTCCACTTACATAAGTGCTCTTTAGTTAATAGTGAGAATCACGTTGGGTTCGGTAACTGTGTAAAATCATTTGAGCCCAAAATTCACTTGGTTTACCAGAAATGAATTCTTGCTTGGAGGAAGACACATATCCTGTGGATTAACTCCGTTTCGGAAGGGAAATTCAGAGCAGTGTTCTCATCCATGAAAAACACTCTGTTTTAACGCAAGAAGCAAGCTCTTCTTTCCAGCGTCTCTAATACACCAAGAACCATGAGAATGCCCAGAAAAAAAGAACTGTGTTTCCTACTCATACGGACCACACGTAGTTCAACTCTGCTTATGAAACTGAAACAAACCACAGCTCCACTTACATAACTGACCTTTAGTTAATAGTGAGTATCGCGTTGGGTTCGCTAACTGTGTAAAATCATTTGAGCCCAAAATTCACTTGGTTTACCAGAAATGAACTCTTGTTTGGAGGAAGACACATATCCTGTGGATTAACTCCGTTTCTGAAGGGAAATTCAGAGCAGTGTTCTCATCCATGAAAAACACTCTGTTTTAACGCAAGAAGCAAGCTCTTCCTTCGAGCGTCTCTTATACACCAAGAAACATGAGCATGCAAAGAAATAAAGAACTGTTTTTCCTACTCATACGGACCACACGTAGTTCAACTCTGCTTATGAAACTGATACAAACCACAGCTCCACTTACATAAATGCTCTAAGTTTATAGTGAGATTCGCGTTGGACTCGTGAACTGTGTAAAATCATTTGAGCCAAAAATTCACTTGGTTTACCAGAAATGAACTCTTGCTTGTAGGAAGACACAGATCCTGGGCTTTAACTCTGTTTCTGAAGGGCAATTCAGAGCAGTGTTCTCATCCATGAAACACGCTCTGTTTTAATGCTAGAAGCATGCTCTTCTTTCGAGCGTCTCTTATATAGCAAGAAGCATGAGCATGCCAAGAAAAAAAGAACTGTGTTTCCTACTCATACGGACCATATGTAGTTCAACTCTATTTATGAAACTGATACAAACCACAGCTCCACTTACATAAATTCTCTTTAGTTAATAGTGAGAATCGCGTTGGGTTCGGGAACTGTGTAAAATCATTTGAGCCCAAAATTCACTTGGTTTACCAGAAATGAACTCTTGCTTGGAGGAAGACACATATCCTGTGGATTAACTCCGTTTCTGAAGGGAAATTCAGAGCAGTGTTCTCATCCATGAAAAACACTCTGTTTTAACGCAAGAAGCAAGCTCTTCTTTCGAGCGTCTCTAATACACCAAGAACCATGAGAATGCCCAGAAAAAAAGAACTGTATTTCCTACTCATACGGACCATATGTAGTTCAACTTTACTTATGAAACTGATACAAACCACAGCTCTACTTACATAAATGCTCTTTAGTTAATTGTGAGAATCGCTTTGGGTTCCTGAACTATGTAAAATCATTTGAGACCCAAATTCAAATAGTTTTCCAGAAATATACTCTTGCTTGTAGGAAGACACAGATCCTGTGGTTTAACTCCGTTTCTGAAGGGAAATTCAGACCAGTGTTCTCATCCATGGAAAACACTCTGTTTTACCTCAAGAAGCAAGCTCTTCTTTCCAGCATCTCTACTAAAGCATTAACCATGAGTATGCCCAGAGTAAAAGAACTTTGTTTCCGGCTCATACAGACCATATGTAGTTCAACTCTCCTTATGAAATTGATACGAAATACAGCTCCAATTACATACATGCTGTTTAGTTACTTGTGAGAATGGCGTTGGGTTCGTGAACTATGTATAATATTTGAGCCCAAAATTCACTTGGTTTACCAGAAATGAACTCTTGTTTGTAGGAAGACACAGATCCTTGGTATTAACTCCGTTTCTGAATGCAAATTCAGAGCAGTGTTCCCATCCATAAAACACACACTGTTTTAACGCAAGAAGCAAGCTCTTCTTTTGAGCGTCTCTAATACAGCAAGAACCATGAGAATGCCCAGAAAAAAGAACAGTGTTTCCTACTCACACGGACCACACGTAGTTCAACTCTGCTTATGAAACTGATACAAACCACAGCTCCACTTACATAAATGCTCTTTAGTTAATAGTGAGATTCGCGTTGGATTCATGAACTGTGTAAAATCTTTTGATACCCAAATTCACATAGTTTTCCATAAATGAACTCTTGCTTGTAGCAAGAAACAGAACCTGTGGATTAACTCCGTTTCCGAATGGAAATTCAGAGCAGTGTTCTCATCCTTGAAACACACTCTGTTTTAACGCAAGAAGCAACCTCTACATTCGAGCATCTCTAATAGAGCAAGAACCATATGCATGCCTAGAAAAAAAGAACTGTATTTCCTACTCATACGGACCATATGTAGTTCAACTTTACTTATGAAACTGATACAAACCACAGCTCCACTTACATAAATGCTACTTAGTTAATAGTGAGAATCACGTTGGGTTCGTGAACTGTGTAAAATCATGTGAGCCCAAAATTCACTTGGTTTACTAGAAATGAACTCTTGCTTGTAGCAAGACACAGATTCTGTGGATTAACTCCGTTTCTGAAGGGAAATTCAGAGCAGTGTTCTCATCCATGAAATACACTCTGTTTTAACGCAAGAAGCAAGCTCTTCTTTTGAGGGTCTCTAATAGAGCAAGAACCATGAGCATGCCGAGATAAAAAGAACTGTATTTTCAACTCCTACAAACGATAGGTAGTTCAACTCTACTTATGAAACTGATACAAAGAACCGCTCCACTTAAGTAACTGGTCTTTAGTTAATAGTTAGAATCGCGTTGGGTTCTTGAACTGTGTAAAATCATTTGAGACCAAAATTCACTTGGTTTACCTGAAATGAATTTTTGCTTGTAGGAAGACACAGTTCCTGGGCTTTAACTCCGTTTCTGAAGGGAAATTCAGAGCAGTGTATTCATCCATGAAACACACTCTGTTTTAATGGTAGAAGCATGCTCTTCTTTCGAGTTTCTCTAATATAGCAAGAACAATGAGCATACCCAGAAAAAACGAACTGTGTTTCCTACTCATACGGACCATATGTCGTTCAACTCTTCTTATGAAACTGATACTAACCACAGCTCCACTTACATAAGAGCTCTTTAGTTAATAGTGAGAATCGCGTTGGTTTCGGGAACTGTGTAAAATCATTTGAGCCCAAAATTCAATTGGTTTACCAGAAAGGACCTTTTGCTAGCAGAAAGACACAGATCCTTTGGTTTAACTCTGTTTCTGAATGGAAATACAGACAAGTGTTCTCATCCATGGAACACACTCTGTTGTACCGCAAGAAGCATGCTCTTCTTTCCAGCATCTCTAATACAGCAAGAACCATGAGCATGGCAAGAAAAAAAGAACTGTGTTTCCTACTCATAGGGACCACACATAGTTTAGCTCTGATTATGAAACTGATACAAACCACAGGTCCACTTCCATAAATGCTACTTAGTTAATAGTGAGAAGCAGGTTGGGTTCGTGAACTGTGTAAAAACTTTTGAGCCCCAAATTCTCTTGGTTTACCAGAAATGAACTCTTGCTTGTAGGAAGACACAGATCCTGGGCTTTAACTCCATTTCTGAAGGGAAATTCAGAGCAGTATTCTCATCCATGAAAAACACTCTGTTTTAATGCAAGAAGCAAGCTCTTCTTTCGAGCGTGTCTAATACACCAAGAACCATGAGAATGCCCAGAAAAAAAGAACTGTGTTTCCTACTCATATGGACCACACGTAGTTCACTCTGCTTATGAAACTGATACAAACCACAGCTCCACTTACATAAATGCTCTTTAGTTAATAGTGAGATTCGCGTCGGATTCATGAACTGTGTAAAATCTTTTGATACCCAAATTCACATAGTTTTCCAGAAATAAACTCTTGCTTGTAGGAAGACACAGGTCCTGTGGATTAACTCCGTTTCTGAATGGAAATTCAGAGCAGTGTTCTCATCCTTGAAACACACTCTGTTTTAACGCAAGAAGCAACCTCTTCTTTCGAGCGTCTCTAATAGAGCAAGAACCATATGCATGCCCAGAAAAAAAGAACTGTATTTCCTACTCATACAGACCATATGTAGTTCAACTTTACTTATGAAACTGATACAAACCACTGCTCTACTTACATAAATGCTCTTTAGTTAATTGTGAGTATCGCTTTGGGTTCCTGAACTGTGTAAAATCATTTGAGCCCAAAATTCACATGGTTTACGAGAAATGAACTCTTGCTGTAGGAAGACACAGATCTTGGGCCTCAACTCCGTTTCTGAAGGGAAATTCAGAGCAGTGTTCTCATCCATGAAACACACTCTGTTTTAATGCTAGAAGCATGCTCTTCTTTCGAGCGTCTCTAATACAGCAAGAACCATGAGCATGCCCAGAAAAAAAGACCTGTGTTTCCTACTCATACGGACCATATGTAGTTCAATTCTACTTATGGAACTGATACTAACCACAGCTCCACTTACATAAATGCTCTTTAGTTAATTGTGAGAATCGCGTTGGGTTCGCGAACTGTGTAAAATCATTTCAGACCAAAATTCACATGGTTTACCAGATATGAACTCTTGCTTGTAGGAAGACGCAGATCTTGGGCTTCAACTCCGTTTCTGAAGGGAAATTCAGAGCAGAGTTCTCATCAATGAAACACACTCTGTTTTAATGCTAGAAGCATGCTCTTCTTTCGAGCGACTCTAATACAGCAAGAACCATGCGCATGCCCAGAAAAAAAGAACTGTGTTTCCTACTCATACGGACCATATGTAGTTCAACTCTACTTACGAAACTTTTACTAACC